>ML677348.1:31378739-31519457 GCA_007922305.1 Dermatemys mawii | reverse complement strand
TGCTGGTTTGTTTACTTGCCGATTTGCTGCCTGCGGCTCCCACTGGCAGCAGTTCACCATCCAGGTCCAATGGGGGCTGTGGGAAGCAGCGGCCAACACCGCGCCGCTTCCTGCAGACCCCATTGGACCAGGATGGCAAACTGTGGCCAGTGGGAGCCGCAGGCAGCAAATCGGCAAGTAAACAAACCAGCAGGGCCCACTAAGGGTGCTTACCCTGTGGTCCCATGTGCCAAGGTTGCTGATCCCTGCAGTATTGTTTCTGAATCTCAGTGGTTTAATGTCTATATCAGTAGGAATTTTGCCTTTGACTTCTTTGAGGCCAGGATTTCATTCCTTCAATTTCTGACACAGTATGGATTAAAGAACAAAACTGTCGCTGATTTAGGATGTATGGCCACAATAATTTTGAGGAGGGAAAATTCCACATTTGATGGTGAGAAGAATGGATTTATTCTAATATTCCAAACCTGAGGGAAATGGATTAGTGGGCAGAGAGAGGTGAGTCTGTCAGAGGAGATTTACAAATTCATTTATTATATGATTCTGTAATTTATCACACAGCTATCACCTCCAGAGATATGAAATGTGTGCACATAGACTAGTAATAGCTTTTTTTAATACATAAACTGTTAGAAATTTAGTTTAATCTTGTTGATGTGTGTTTTGTATTTAAACACTCCTATTTTAGATAAGAGTTGGCTTCATCACTTTTACATCTGTCCTAAAGAAATCTGAACTAAAATAAGAAATACATAGCGTAAGCAGGGATCATTTAAACCAGTGCCACAAAATATCTGATTGTGCTGTCCTTTTCACCCCATCCAATGCATACAATAGGGCATATTACTGGGGAGAAGCAACAGTGGCTGTTGCATAATTTGAAGGCTAAACTACAGCTAGTAAGACCTAACAGGACAATTCCTGTGTGACTGACGGAACTTAAAATGACTTAGGGCCCTATCCAAACTCCATTACTGACTCCCATTGACTCAGAGCTTGGAGTTCTAATAGAGCTCGGATTAGGCCCATTTCAAAATCAGTCTTTTGTGTGCTAAGAATGCAGATTAGTTAAGTATTACCCACAACAATGACTTACTTGTGCATATATGTTCATTTTCCACAGTATACAGCTAAGTCACCATAGAAACTGCCTCTACTTGTAAACTATGTTGCGGTTCTTAGGTACCAAACACTTCCAACTTAATGGAATTGTAAATATTCCCTTCCTATTGTTGTAATACCATGAAACATGATTTCAGTGATTTTGCAAGAGGCTGAGATAAATTGATCACTTATTGGAGATGGCCTTCTAATAAGAATAGAGCAGAACTGTGAATATCTGGGAAATGCTTGATGTGATGTCCTAGAACAGAAGGTCCTTCCGGGTGGTGAGTATCCAGCAAAGAAACATAAACTGGGGACACACTCAGCACTATCCAGTATTCATAGAAATGTAAGGCTGGAGGGGACCTCAAGCAAGTCCAGCACCCTGCACTGATGCAGGACCAAGTATACTTAGACCATCCCTTACAAGCATTAGTTCAACTATCCTTAAAACGCTCTAATGATAGGGATTCCACAACTTCCCTTGGAAACCTATTCCAGAACTTCACTAGTTAGATAGTTTTTCCAAAATCTAATCTAAATCTTCCTTGCTGCAGATTAAGCCCATTAGTCCCTGTGCTACCTACAGTGAACATGAGGAATAATTGATCCCCATTCTCTTTATAACAGACTTTATTTTATTTGAAGATTGTAATCAGGGTTTCCACCCTCCACCCCTCCACTCCTCCAACCTCTGCCCCCCATCTTCTGTCTCAGGATTAAACATGCCCAGTTTTTTAACCTTTCCTCATAGGTCAGATTTTCCAAACCTTTTATCATTTTTGTTGTTCTCTTCTGGATTCTTTCCACATCTTTCCTAATGTGTGGGGCCCAGAAATGGACACAGTATTTCACCTGAGGCCTCACCAGTGCCAAGCAGACAACTATCTTCCATGTGTTACATATGATAGCCCAGAATATTACCCTTTTCACAACTGTGTCACACTGACTCATATTCAATTTGTGATTTCACTGTTATGTACAGATCCTTTTCAGCAGTACTAGCATCTAGTCAGTTATCCTCCAATCTGAAATTGTGCACTTGATTTTGCCTTCTTAAATGTAGTACTTTGCACTTATCTTAGTTGAACTGAATTTTGTTGGTTTCAACCATTCTCTAATATGTTGAGATCACTTTAAATTCTTATCCTGTCCTCCAAAGTGCTTGCACAGCCCCTCTTAGCTTGGTGTCATCCACAAATTTTACAAGCATCCTTTCAACTCCATTATCCAAGTCATTAATGGAAATATTGAACAGTACTAGACCCAGGAAGTATTTATCACTTCCCAGAATGAGGTCCACAAATGGTCTCTATGTCACCCAACAGAGAAAAATGGCACATCAGGATGACCAAGTCAAGATGTTATCTACATTTGAGATTATTTTCTATAAATACAAGAAGATAAAAAAATCACTAAAACTATTTGTTAAGATGAGAGGTCTGATATAAAACATGCAAGAATACCATCTATTCATTACAATTTTACTAGAGAAAATATATTTACCCCAATCCCTTTGATGAATGCAGCACTCTGCCATCATTTAACAAAGTAGTTAATTTTTAATAATTTAAAATAATGAAAGTGAAAACATTTATAAACGGATGCAATTATTTTAAAATTTTTATAATCATTAAACTGTGTGCTCTCTCAGATATGGCAGGGAGACAATGAGTAATGCTTTCAAACTTTCAAGCGTCAGGCAGGCACCTCATATCCGTTACACAGTTGCAATCAGTTGAAGCTCAGATCTGTTTATTTTAATTTTTCAGTATCCTGTGTAGGATATCACTCCAGATGTATCTCTCTATCAAGGAGGTGTTGCAATTCTTCATTATGTAATTAGAGTTAATAAAATTAGATCACATGATTAGACACCTCAGTCCCACTGTCTTTCAAGTCACTTAGTCAATTTTCAAAGTTTTACCCATTCTATCAGTTTGTTACCTATTGAACATTAACTAGTGTTTTGTCCAGTCTAGATATAATTATGCCAAATCATGGCCTGACCACCACTTCCCTTGTTCTACAACACAAAAAATCTAAGAATCTCCTTAATCAGTTTTGTTGCTGTTTTCTGAACTTAAAACCATCTGTAAGTATCTTCATTGTAATGAGATACTTAAAATTGAAAGCAATATTTCAGATGCGATAGCAACATAACTCTATCACTACCCTTGTCCATGGCCTGATATGTTGCATACGCAGCTCAAAACTGCACTGACATTTTTTTCCAGCCACATAACAATGCAAACTCTGATGTAGAATACTATGATACAAGGTCCGCTAAACCACAGTTATGTGTTGGAACTGTGAGTGACTTACTCGCTATGTAGGGGGATGCCATACTCTACGTCTGCCACAGAAAGATGTCACAAAAATAGCCTCTCAACAGGTGGTCAAAGTTAGGTTTGGGAATAGGGCTAGGGCTCATAAATGGATAGTCTGACTGGTAAGAGTTTGTGTAGTAGAAATGCATTTCACCCTACAGGATTGTTATGGGCAGTATGAGCACATGAACACTGAATCAGTGAAAACCTTTTCACTTGCAACTTAGGAAAAACTGGATACCATTGGTAGTGAAAACTAAGAAATTACCCCACCATTCACTCAGTACATGTAAGTGCTCTTTTATTAGGCATATATTTCTTACTGTGATGCACAGGGAATTAGGCATGCAATTACCATTAACAATAATGGTACTTTTATGCATAATTTCCCATGTGCCATGCTGAAAAAGTCTTCAACATTATACACTTCAAAGCACTCAAGAGGTTAACTAGGTATAGTAATTTACTTGTTGTGGGAAGTCAAATCCTTACTAGAGAGATTTTTTGGAAAATGAGGTTTTAAACATTGTTAAATAATGATGCTTGATATACTGTATAACTTTTTTTTTTACATTTAAAAGCTTGTTATTGAAAAAAATAAGATAATAATTACTAAATCAACACTAACTTTTAAAACAGATGAACATACATTCTTATCTTAGCAACTGGAGAGAGATTTTCTTTGAAGAACTTAGAAATTGAATTATTTTTTTTTTCAAATTCATTTAATTCTTTTTTCCCCTTTGTGACAGAGTTTACTCACCACTACAGCACCTCCTGTTGGCTGTCCTTGGGATAGGGTCTGCTAGCCACTGTGCTCTTTCTTGGTGGTGTCTCGCCACCGTCACTTCTGCTCCAGGACCCATGTAACTCCCAGAACTGTGTCATCATCTTCATGACACAGCCCTCTGGATGTGTCACTCTGCTCTCCCCCTGTTTCCAGGAGAACTGCAGATTGCTATCCAGCCACTTTCCTCAGTGGCCACTGAAGCCAATTGTCTGGCCACTTCCTCAACAGCAGGCAAGAAGAGAACCATGTCCCACCCCTTATTCGAGGGTCCCAGTTCAGGGACCCTATTGATGGCCATCATTAGCTGCATCCCCTCCGACTCCTCAGTTCATTTCCCTGGGCCACTTCCACACAGTCCTCAGCGCTCTCTTCGCCCCTGACTCAAGACCTCAGCCTGCAGTCAACAAGAAGCCATCTTTGGCTCTCCCAAGTCACTGCTAGCAGCACTGTTCTGTCCAGGGTGCTAATTCCATTCTGCCTGGTGAAAAGCCTGATCTTCCCTCATTGAGCTCTAGTCAGCTACCAAACTTGCTCTGCCCCGCAGCTCTTCTTATATGGGCCTGCCGGACCTGATGGGCTGCTCTTTTCAACCTCTTCCCTTTTATGCAGTTGCCCTAGGAGTCTATTAACCCCTAACAATCCAGTATGGTGCAGGTGCCCCATCACACCCCTGATTTGAAGATATGAATCTAATACTCTTAAAAGGTGGTGCCCAGTTGACATCATTGGAAAATAAAGATTGTTGTTATAGTTACTATGTGTATACTATTTTTAAGTGTCTGGGTTTTTTAAAGCCAAACCTCCCTATGTGAGCATACAGGAGGTTGCTTCTTGAAAGCCATGAGCTCAACAATGGTTCTGTTTTAAAACCTGGATCTAGAGTGTGTTTCTCTACTGACAGAACAAAGACCGCTCTTTGTCTATCTGTTGAGTGCAGTGTGGGAGCAAAAATGCTAGCTTCCTCAAACTTCTGGAGGGACCCTTTTCACAAAAAGATAATAGTTCAGCCTCCTTTAGCATACTAGACCTTTTGCTGGGACTACCAACAAGATTACTAATGACTTGCACCAACTGTTGTGGTTTTGTGTATGGAATATATTGTGGTCCTGGATTGTTGATTAACAATTCATTTCATGAAGAACACCCAGAAGCTATCACCTTAACAAATCATTTCACAAAGAACGCTCAAAAGCAATAGCCAAAGTTATTACCATCCTGAGCTAGTTTTGAACAGGTCGATATTCCAGTATGATCCCTTTGGAGACACCCAGAACAGTTTGAGGAGATTTTTAGATTCAGACATTTGCCAGAAAATAATTTATACAACTGAATTAGGATTCAATATCTTTAAATTTCATTAGATTCCAGATATTTTGGTGGCCTTATGTCAGAAGCACATGCCATCTTTTGAAATTATACTGCAGTAGTATCTCCTCATAACATGTTATATTAATTTGATTGTGCCAAAACCTATTAAAACTTACTATTTCTGAGCTTTTCCAATATTTGTTTCTTTAAATATTTAGTATTTAAAAATTTGAATGCATTGATATGCCTTTTAATTACATGACATTTTAATTTGCTGACCTAACTGTACAAGTAGTTAATATTTACCTCATTATGTAAATTATTTCCTTCCATTTCTCCCCTACAGTCTCAACAGCTACATAATTCATTTGAGATAAGCACTGTCTATTTCTACTGTTTCTGTAGCATCGCTATTTTCTACTAGAACAGACTTTTCCCAAGTTTTTTTTTTTTAAATAAAATAAAATAATCCACTCTTAAATCCTTTCTGTGTCACAGTTCCACCCAAACTGAACTGTCTATGCAACACTTCTGGGAATGATACGTCTTTCCTCCTTATACTTTATTAAACTGTTAAGTTGCTGTTTCTCTATTTGTGTAAGGTTAAATGCCACCGCTATGGTATTTTGAAATATGCCTAAAATCTAATTGGTATTCTGATCTATAGAAATTGAAGTTTCTATGTAGGCAGTTCACATTTGTATCCTAAATTAATTTAGCACAATAGTTTCTACATGGCTTTGATCAGAAAATAAATCCATTCACCCTTCTTTATTTTAGAAAATTTGGATTAAATTAATTGAAATGAAACTCAATGTTATTTTCAAAATACCCTGGGGTAGTCTGTATTTTTCTTCAGAAATATTTATTTAATTTATTTTAGGGGAAATATATAATGTATAAATAGGGCTAGTAGTGCCACCTATTAAGGTTGCTTGACATTTCTCATTATAAATTCTTGGGTTCAGCTGCCTATGATTCTGCCAGACTAACAGTGCAGATAGAAATTTTTCATGTTGGTTGTCTGTATCAGGCTGAATTCTCTCAGAAAATTTCAGCCAGAGTAGTTTGATTGTTTTTGAGAATAAGGCTAGGGAGAGGTACGTTGTCTATGTCCTGTTTTGGAGCAGAGTCTTGGAATGTGGTGAAGGGTGGCCTTATGTCACAGATGTGCCTTTTGCTATCCCTGTAAAAATCCACCAGAATTTGACCAGATTGTACACTTCTGAAAAAAAATCAGTTTTCACATGCTCAGTAGCAACTTCTTGGATTTTAGCAGCTAAAAGCTTAAAGATTGTGTCCTCATTGGGTATATTTGAGCAGCACAGATCCTAATGATGAGCAGACTTTGTATGAGAACCAGAACAATTCAGCATGCTCCAGCCCAGACCTACAAGTACAAAGCAGGACTTTCCCTGTAGTAACTGTGCTGGATCAGTATGGGAAGAGACACTGGAACTGACAGTAGCGAACCTGCCTTTCCAGTGTTCTCTTTGACATCCCTGCTAGCATTCAGGTTGTGTGGAGTAGAAAATAATCTGATTTGAACGCAGAGTACAAAAGACAGACCGGGTTGGGGAATTAAAGGTGTCTTCAAGAGGAGAACTGAGTGTGTGGAAGTGTGTTAAAGAAACTGGGGCTGCATGGTGAAGAAGACTCAGAAAAGGAAAAAGGTGAAGGGGAAAGAAAGCTGGGACAAGGTGCCAAGGGATGTGGAGGCTGGGATTGGTTGGGGGCAAGAAGGATGCTAGTTAGTGTAAACAGGCATAGTACTATTGGACTAGTGGCACAACATCAATAAATACCGGCTGAGCATCTGGCCTAAGTTACATACTGGTGAATCATAGGATTGGAAGGGACCTTGTGAGGTCATCTAGTCCAGTCCTCTGCACTCATGGCAGGGCTAAGTATTATAGACCATCCCTGACAGGTGTTTGTCTAATCTGCTTTTAAAAATCTCCAATGATGGAGATTCCACAACCTTCCCAGGCAATTTATTTTTGTGCTTAACCAGCCTGACAGTTAGGAAGTTAGTCCTTGCTGCAGTTTAAGTCCATTAATTCTTATAAAGCTAATTCTCCCTCCTCCTTCTAACAACCTTTTACGTACTTGAAAACTGTTATTGTGGCCCCTCTGAGTCGTCTCTTTTCCAGACTAAACAAACCCATTTTTTAAAAATCTTCCCTCACAGGTCATGTTTTTCTAGACCTTAAATCAGTTTTGTTGCTCTTCTCTGGAATTTCTCCAATTTTTCCACATCTTTCCAGAACTAGACACAATATTTCACTTGAGGACTAATCAGCATGGAGCAGAGTGGAAGGATTACTTCTAGTGTCTTGCTTACAACACTCCTGCTAAAACTTCCCAGAAGGGTGTTCAATTTTTTTGCAATAGTATTACACTGTTGACTCATATTTAGCTTGTGATCCACTGTGACCACCAGATCCTTTCTACAGTACTCCTTCCTTGGCAGTCATTTCCCATTTTGTATGTGTGTAACTGATTGTTCCTTTCTAAATGAAGTACTTTGCATTTGTCCTTATTGAACTTCATCCTATTTAATTCAGGCCATTTCTCCAGTTTATCGAGATCATTTTGAATTTTGATCCTATTTTCCAAAGCACTTGCAATCCCACCCAGCTTGGTATAATTCACAAATTGTATAAGTGCACTTTCTATGCCATTATCTAAATTATTGATGAAGATATTGAGCAATACCAGGCTTAGAACTGATCCCTGTAAGACGCCACTCATTATGCCTTTCCAGCACAACTGTGAACCACTGATAACTATTCTCTGGGAACAGGTTTCCAACCAGTTTTGCACCCACCTTATAGTAACTCCATCTAGGTTGCATTTCCTTAGTTCGTTTATGAGAAGGTCATGTAAGACAGTACCAAAAACTTTGCTAAAGTCAAGATATACCATGTTTTTTCCACTTCCACGTATCTACAAGGCTTGCTACCCTTTGAAAGAAAGTTATCAGGTTGTTGACACCATTGTTCTTGACAAATCTATGCTTACTGTTTCTTGTCATCTTATTATCTTTTAGATATTTGCAAATTGATTGCTTAATTATTTGCTCCATTATCTTTCTGGGTACAGAAGCTAAACACATCAGGCCCATTAAAAGAAATTCCCAACATGCCATTCTTTTCTTGCTATGATATAAAGCAACTGTATTGCTGACACATTTGAAAGATGTTACTTATAACCTAGTATTAGTCCAACTTTATCTGCAGCTAAATTTAATTATATAAATTCAGTATAAAATAACAATTTACTCTTCACCCTCTATGTCATGAACAACTGTACTAATCGGAATTTTCTTGTGCTCATGCCTTTATCTCCTCTATCTCTTGCCTTTATTCTGATCTCTCTTTTGTTTCCATTGTCAGTAGTTCATAAGCTTCCTTGTTCCTGAACTCGGTTTCACCCAGTAAACCATTTTTCTTGTATGACAATTCATCGACAACACCTCTTAAATATCCATATTTACTGCTTTCATCTTTTTTGCTTTGATTCAGTAACATCATCTGTCTTTATAACTTCCTATTCCATGATTTTCTCCTGCTTTCCTGCATAAGCAGAATGTTATTCTTATTCATAGAAATAAGCATATTCATATAATTGCAGTGGAACATTTCTAGTCACTTTTCAAGATTTAATTTCAAATTTATTTTGCTTTTAAAATTCTTCATGGATTTGCTCCAACTACTGTTGTGCTTATTTCAACAGATTAATTGGTCCCAGAGGGTCTAAGGTGTGAACATGACCCTGTCAATGCACAACATTAAACAGTTAAAGAAGGTTCAAGGTTTGAAAATACAGAGACCATGGCCTGCTTAGTCCCATAGCAAACACATTATTAACATTTTTATAACCTTTTTATTGAAGATACAGAAAAAGAAGAAAAAGTTAACCACTTGAAATGTAAAGTATTAAGTTAGGCTTTTGTTTTAATAATATTCCTTATTCCCTTTAGCTGTAGAGTGTTTTTATAAGGAAAAAAAACAAACCTCTTTTTGTCCTAGATGGCATTAAATATGGTAATAGCTGTTCTTTTTGGGGAAACCATACTAAGTTAGTTGAGATGGGCTGGAGTTGTTGTTGTTAAAATCTGATCCAGTTTCCTAAACCACAAAACAAGACAAACACACACAAAGGGAATAGAAAAGAATAGTGAAGAGAGAAAGTGAAGCTTCTGTCTTTAGTGATGACTTTTACTTTCATTCTCTCTCCTGGAGTAACACAGGTACAGGTAATGGCCTTATCAGCCTTGACCTGGAAAATGTGTACCAGAATCAAGCTGCTTTTATCAGCCAATTTCAGGTCACAGGTTTACAGCAGTGTTGCAAAATATGCAGTCTTGGCCAGCTATGTTAGAATTATTTGAAGAAAGAAAAGAAAAGTGAAGGGATAGAGATTGGAAAGAGAAGAAATAAGATGGGGAAGGAACACCGACCCATGGAGGAATGGATGACTGCAGGAACCAAAGTCTCATATGCCAGGTGATGTTTGGGATTTAGCTGGAGCTTTTGGATGTGGTGATATTATCTGTGTCATTCTCTCTGGCCTGGTCTGGTCAGAACTTCCCTCAGAATCAACATGGAAAAGGCCCAGCTGTGTCATAATGCATCCTGCAGGTACCAGGAGACAATGAAATTAGAAGCCATGATGCTACAACTTGCTTCTTCCTGTCTTCCCATCTCCAGCCAGCCAGGTTTTTTTTTTTCCTTTTAAGATGGTAACAAATGTTCACGAAATGTGTAATTTTGGTTGTTTCTGATGTTTTGTTTTTTAAAGGACTACAAATGGGAATGATGTGCAGAATAGCCCACCCCCTAATTATTTTGTTCACCAGTTAGGTCTAGTTTCCAACACATCACTGTTCGTCCATTGATTTCCAGTCACACACTCCCATTTGCATATCAAACGTGATCTGAACCATCCTTTAAATTATACCAGTAGCACTTTTTGTTTGGATTCATACTTCACCTCAATTCCTACTCTATGTGCCTCCCCACTCTTCTATTTGTGTAACATAGGTCTCTGTTTCCTTTGATTAAATCTTACCATTGTTGGTAAAAGAATCTTCTCCACTATAGCTACTTTCATCTGGAACAATCTCCTTGTATTTCTCAGCTTCACTGACTATCTCTTTTCAAAGATCACTGGGATGCATCTCTTCTCTACTATCTATTAATTTTATTTTGGCTCTTCCTTTTTATGGATTTATGATGTGAATACTGCAGTTCAGGACTTTCAAAATGTTTCTCTCTCATGAATTCTTTTCTGACTGTCCAATTATTTGATCTCTGGTTTATTGTCTCTTATATTTATTTATAACAATGTATTTCAGTACACTGGCCTACATTTTGCAAAGCTGGTACAGAGGGGTGAAAATAACATCTCCTTGAAACACCTAAACTTATTGCACCAGAGAGAAGATTCATACACTCAGAACAACCGGATCTATTTTTTTATAAACTACTCTGAATGGGGTTATCTATCTTGAGACTTGAATCTCTTCCATAATTATATGATTGGTGCTTACCATTACTAATAAACAAAACCATACAAAAACAAGAAACATGATTGACGGAATGGAGTGGAAGGCAGGTGTCATCATTATAAAGGTACAACACTCTCCTTAATTTGGGGGTGATGACCAGAGTATTTAATCTGTGAAGTAATGGCCTCATGGCATTCACATCACTTTTCCCCTTCCATTTTCTGCCTGCATGTGTTGGTTCTGTCACCACAGTAGGCCATATTCCGTCTCTTTCACACAGCCACCAGGGGTATTCGAGTATAATACAGCTGTGCCTTGCAGAACATGACACATATTTTTATTGAATTAGGTATTAGGTGTCTATTCTATTACCACACTCCTGTATTATTTAATTCAACAAAGAATGGTTTATTCGGTGTGCATAAAAGAAGCTACACACAATAAAGTTAAGTTTTATAGCACTGCTTGTAACTGACAAATTGTGTATTAAATTAAGAAACAGCCAGATCCTGTAATGGGTTGTGTAGATGGAAGAAAAGTGTGTCTAGGTTGATTATATCTGCATCTTATCTTTTCAGTTTATACTTTGGATTTTGATTGATTTGGACCTCACAATGTTCAATAGTTTCTAACTGAACCGGCAGTGTTAGTGGAAAGCATCCTGGAGCCAGGCACTGACAAATGTGAAGTCACATTGGAATCTTACTAAGTGAAATATGAAACAGATGAAACATGTTTCCTAAAGTTATAGATAGAATATGCAAAGGAGGGGTTCTTCTGGTGATAAGGTAAGCAATATCACGTCTCACAAATGACACCTACACAGCCTGGGAAGTTCCAAAGTAATGACTCTGATTTCTTTCTAACCAGCTAAGATCTATGCAAGAAAATTAATAAGTAAATGCCTTCATTTCATCATGATGGCATTTGGGAGTTTTAGAACCATGTAGTCCATTAGTCAGTTTTGTTAATGACTGTGCTTATCCTTTTAATCATGTGCAGCATGTTGACTGAGCTTCATTTAGTTCAAAGTGCCTTTCAGAAGGCTGAACAGAGTCTGAGTGGTGTAAAACTTTACCTTTATTGAGCGTAAAAAACATTGAGCTAAAGTCAGTGATGTAAATGGTGGTGTAATATGCTTTTTTTCTAAGTAAGTCAGAAAACAGCTTTAAGTCTCAAAGTACTAGAATTTGATTAGAAATGAATTAGCTAACTTAATTTGTGACCAAATGCTGATAGTCTTCCCCTTGTGAGTACCTATATAAAATTATACAAATTTTGTATAGTAATTTACAAATATGGGGCCCAGACCTTTAAACACTTTATTGAATGAATAACTTTATCTGCATTAGTACCGTTACTCAAGTGCTTAAGCTGTTCCAGCACTGGACACAAAGGTACTGCTTCTTCATGGAGATTCATTTCTACTTTGACTTCAGTAAAGAAACCTAGACTTGACGTGACTTATAGCCTTCTTGTGTATGGATTTAGCATAACATGCAGCTATCTTGTACACCACCATACGTTGGAAACAAAAACTATAGTTAGGGAAATTTTACCTCAGCACAGGTAGATAGATAGAAAAGTATCAGCTACAGCTGCTGCATTACTAATGGATGGGTATATGAATATATATTCATTAAGTAGTGAGAATGGGGAGTGAATGGAGAAGCTAACCTTGAATTTCTGCAGCTTCTTCCTGATAATAAAAAGTTTGCTGTTAATATACTTTGCTGTTGCAAGTGTATTCCACTAACAAAACATAAAAATAAGTAGACCTTGAGAGGTTTTCACTAACTGTGAAAAATACAAAAGTTAATGCGTAAGCAGTCTTAAATGTTTGAACCCCTGTACAGTGAGAGTGCATAACTAGGTTTTAAATAACATAATTGGTTAAGGCATAGATAAGAGCATTCTTCATTTTAACTGTATAATGAGCGTCAGAAAACAAGCTTGGTGGACCTTAACTCCAGGATATAGCTCAAGACCAAAGCTGCTACAATTTTTAACCCTTGCACGATCAAACTATGCAGAAGCCAGAGTTCAGGTGACACAACCTTGACTGGTCTTCAGGAGATATCCGTCTTATTGGTATTGGTGAGCATAAGATGCTTGGTATGTGTATTCTGATGGTCTGTTAATTGTTAATAAATACTTATACTGGGAAAAGTCCTTGCAGACCTGTAGACCCCTGAGTCCACAAGGACTGGGTGTTAGTCCACAGTCTATGAAGGGGGAGAGCCCTGAACCATGGAGGGCTAAAGTAGAGTCCCTAATGCCCTGAGTACCCATGAGGATGTGTAAGAGTGGGAGCCCTGTATTATACCCTGAGTACTCATGAGGACAGGCGGGGGTGGAATTGTAAATTGTGCCGGTAACGTGTAAGACTACCAGTATAATTAATTTAATGATCAGGTTTCAACTTTCAGTCAACCCAGGACTGAATTTGCCATCTACTGGGGAATGAAACCTTAAAAAATGAACTGGGTCATCTGCGTAAAGTTATTTCTAACAAATCAAACCCCAGTACACAGACTCACACATTCGATATCAGTCTTTATGTTCACAGCACTCAGGAGTAGATTCAACAGTGGACTTTGGCTCCAGTTGCCTCTTTAGGTGCCCAAATCCAACGTTTAAGTACCTCTAGTATTCAGAAAACCCTCACTCAGCTGCTGCCTAATCTGGAGGTGCCTAAATTTCCTAGACACCTAAATTTCTGCTATTAAGATATTAAAGAACCTAAATTTCAGCCACTGAGTATGCACACAACACAACACAACACCAAGTATGCACATCTAGGTCCTGAAACAGCCTAGCAGCTGGGTGCCTGTACGGTCAGAGGATTCACAAATTAGGCATTCCCCCTGCCTTTGGGGACCAATCTGGTATGCATGCTCAGAGCACTGAGGTCTGCAGGCCTCTAAATTCTGTTAATATAGTCCTCAGAGTCCTGGGCCCAGGATATCTAGAAGACTGCCAAAAGCTTCAGAAGAGGAATGTGGTAGATAACTGTTCCTCTAAACCAGGCCTGCACAACTCAGAAAGCAGCGAGGGCCGTATTACCGGAAAAAAAAACAGCTGCGGGCCAAAAAGCTTCGCCCTTGCCCCACCCCCATCCACTTCCCCCCACCCCACCGCTTGGCTTGCCTCACCCCTACTTATCCCTCGCGGGCCGTACAGTGAGCCCGTGGGCCGCATGTTGTGCAGGCCTGCTCTAAACTGTCTACTAAAATGATGGAATTAGTCTGTGCAAGACACAGATAACTAGTACAGTAGATCTCCCTAACATTCCCTGAAGTTTTAACAAATACCCATATAAGAGTTCCTATGATAATGTGAAAGGCAGCTGTCAGGCCAAACATTTCAGCATGGAAAATATGTAATAAATATGTAATAAAATGTCACCATTTTATAGTACCTAAATATGTATTATATATTGAAAATATCAGATCAATTAGAGCATACATAGCCTTACTTTTTTAAAGTATTGACAATCTATTATTCAGACATATGCTTGATGCAGTAATGTGTCTATCAGTCATTTGTAGGTACCAATTGCCATGATTTCAGGATTCCATGGTAATATTCTTTTACTATTCTCTTTTACTTGATTTAATTAATAAGTTCTTTTTGATAGAACATTAAACCTGCATCAGTTTTAATATACACACACAAACAAAACTTTGTTCTCCAATTCCTGACGCCATTAGATCCTCTTGCTGGTACCTTGCATTTTGCACTACCTGGATTGGATTTTGCCTCCATACACACCCTGAGCTAGTGGGGTCCATGTGACTTTATGGGTTTACTTTCAAGAAAAAAGTTTATAGAAAGGGGTCCTTAGATTGTAAACTCATTGGGATTGCCTCTTATTTTGTTTGTACATTACCCAGGACAATAAGACACCTATACTTATTGAAGCCCTGACACTACTATAATAAAAATAGGGGGTGTGTGTGTGTGTTTGTGTGTGCGCATGTGTTTGTGTGTGTGTGTGCGTATATATAAAAGTCAGGCTGTAAGGAGTGGTAATGCCTTGCACAAATTTTAATAGTAATTGTATTTTACATGTTTACTGTATATTTAAAGTATTTTTAAATGAATTTATTTTCTGAAATGGCAAGTAAGTTAGCATAGATTTTGGTCCAAAAAGATTCTAAAAAGCTTTTGATAGCTGCAGGGGTTTTGACTTCTTTTGAACATTGAATTCATAGTATGCAAATTTATTGCCGTAAAACTGAAGTCTGTGTTTTAATTGTTTTTCATCTAGATATATGCAGAATTTCAATGGGATCTAAAATTAAAAAAACAAAACAAAACAAAACAAAACAAAAAACAACACAAGGGCCAAATTCTGCTTCCAGTTAAACTGATGCAAATTTTTGATGTGTCTTTGGATTTGCACCAGTGTAGCTGAGAGCAAAATTTGGCCTTTAGAGCTCACAGTATATAGGTATTTCTTATCACAGATGAAGAGAAAAGACTAGTTGTTTTGATATGCACTTCTCCCAAACTTTTGCACTTACTGTAACTTTTCTGGGCAAATGATGAAAATTGCTCACCCTACTTATCATGTTCATTTACAGCCCTCCCCCCCAAGCACTGATGAGCAAAGAAAGAACCCTCTCCTTTAGTTCTACAAGATAGGCTTCTACCCTTTGAGCTAAATGAGCAATTCTGTAAGTTGGTAGAAGTAGTAGGCACATTTTCTCTCTGAACCAGAGGAAGACACGGTAAATGTGTAAAACACTGTCCATCAGGGGAAATGTGGCCTGAGCATATGTTCAAATCTACTTACTAGCCATTATTTTTTTTTAAAAAATCTACCTCCTGACACCAAAAGTCAGCAGTGGGGATATAACCCAGTTTCTTCAGCTCCAAAGCACAAGCCTTCACCACTTGAGCTTGTGGAACAGCTCTGTTAGCTGGTAGAAGTATTAACTTATTAGCCAATGTGTTACATTCACAGACACAAACAAAATTAAAGTGAGAGTCATTGATCTACATTTGAAACTAGCAGACACAAATTAAGGCTGAGCCTGAGTGTTTGAAGCTTGAGCAAAGTGTTTCAGGAAGCTCTATATATTTCTTAGTATCCTTTCAGTAATAAATTATAACTAGTTTCTCAATGTATACACCTTCTAAATATACCTGGAATGTTAAAATTGCATTCTTTATAAGCATAACAGTGGTTTCACCTCTTTACATGGTATGTTGATGCTCAGTAAGCATAAGAAAAGTGAGAGACTTATATTCTCTCTTACCAAACACCTATATCTATTTGAGATACTTTGTACTTGAATCTTTTCCAAATGTTATTTGTATCATAAACTTCTGAAAGATTTCATTTCATAGAATGTATTGAGTAATGCTAGGCGATAACACATACTTGTTATATATCAGCTGTGTTCCACAAGACCTTTTATAAGCTCATATTTACCATATTTCCTGCTTACTTTAAAGTAAACTTTAGACCTCATAAAGGTTTTTAGAACCCCAAGGGGATAATGTATTTAAAATGTGAACATACAAAAATGAAATGTGTTAGAGATGAACTTTTCTTTTAGAGAGTTGGACATACATGAATGTATTTTGCTCAAGTATCATTATGGTTCCAGTTCTGTGCTTCACAGCTGTATATCTAATAGCCAAAAGAGAAGAAGAAAAGTTATGAGATATTCTACAAGGATTAAAATCACATTTTAATTATGCAGTGGTGTTTTTCCTAATTTCCAAAGTGCACTTTTTAAAGAAAAGATTTCAGCTCCTCAGTTCTGGCTAACACACATTGAAAGCTTCTGCCCTTAATACCTGGTATTGTATGTCCTTAATGAACTGCCAGTGCTCTATTAGAACATTGTCACTTGTCAGATTAGAACAGTTACTTACTGCAAAAAGCAGACTATAACAGTGTAGAAGGGACATATTGCACCACTCTTTCTCAGAGTGAGTAGGATCTTGACCTGCAAGTGATTTCATTGGTGGAGGAAAGTACTACATTCTCGAGGTGAGTAAGGGTGGCCCAGTCTGGTTTATAGTGATTATAGATGTCAGACGTGAATTTGAAGGATCGTTTATAGAGAATTATGTTTGAAAACTTCAATTAATATTCAAGGGACTGAGTCTTTCTGAACATTGCTGAAAAGCATCATTCATCCTACGTATAACACAAAGTCAACAAAGGAAGATAAGCTCTCACTAGTCTAAGAGAGCTATTGCAAATGGATCATGAGGAATCAAGTTCAAGTATAATTTCTGAAGGACATTCCCTGGAGCACATCCTGCCTTCCGTTATAGCCATGCAAATTCATTTTCTTCACTGGGGTATTACAGGTGAAGCTAAAAGAGGATTTTGTCCTACAGTCCCACCAGTACTTATTGGACTTTAATCATTAGGTAAGTCTCGTTTAATCTTTCTCCAACAGCTGACTCACACAACACACTATAAATGTAGTTCTTTTTATTCTAGTTCTTGGATCAGCTCCTGAAAGCTTTGCCCTGATATCTGGGTTAGGCTGAGTTATGTCTTTGTAGGGTCAACACAGAGAGTCGGGGACAAAAGTAGTTATATGCAAACATTATACCATGCCAATTCATGTGACTCCTGGGGCCAGTGCCTCTCCTGATGCATATTAGAACAGCCTAAAGGGATTGGCACAGAACAGCAGCACTTTCTCTCTCCCTCATCTCCTAACCTTGTTCCCAAAATGCTACACAGGGTCCACACTCCAGTAGGGTCGTGTGCATGGTTGGCTATGCTAATTTTACACCCCCTAGGATCTTCAGCTGTACAATCACCTTGGTCCATCAGAACAGCACAAAAAGCTAAACCAAACAAAACAGAGCCTCTAGCAATTTGAAGCATCACTGTCTTGTGCTTAGAAATGCTGGACATTCTGATTTTCATTTCTTCACTGAACTTTCTAACTCTGTTAAAGCACTCCCTGTTTGTCTCGTGTTTTGAGGTTGTCTGCTTCTAAACATTCCAGAATTGCCCAGGTAGAATATGTCTGCTTTGCTGTGGAAATTATTCGTTAAGACCTAGCGATCTGTTGAGATTACTGGAAAGCCATAGGAAACATGTGCAGTATGGATGACCAACATTAAAACGATTAATGAGGAAATGTAGAGAATAGTGCAGAAGGAAAATAAGTGAAGTGGAAATGTGCATGCGGAAGTAAGACCGAACTGGCTCCATTCTGTGAAAAAAGAAAATTGTAAAAAGTATGGTACCTGGAGAGATGAAAAGAAAAAACCCATTTCAATTTAGCAGTGCATTAAAAGAGGTTTTTTTACTACTACTGGCTTTTACTTGTTTAAAGTATTAAGTGAGGCATTAAGCTGTGTTCTTGGTGTCTTAGAAAAATATAAGTTGTTCATATACCAGAATCAGTTCTTGAGACAACTTTAGGACTTTGCTAAGTGACAGATGGTGGTGTTACTTAATCTCATCTATTCTTCATCACTTAGAGCAGCAGGCACTCATTGACTTCACCATAAATTAAAAAAGGCCTAAAAGGATTTAGATAATAAATGATTCCCTTTCCCATATCCTGCAGGAATTTGTCGGAGGATAAAGAAATGATGCTATATTTAACACTTCAGGGAAAGCCACTGTTCAAAGTTTAAGTGGTCTGTGTAAATCATTCTCCCAATCTACTGTTTATATGGTCAACATATGGAAATGAAGGACCTTTTTTCTGTAAGTGGCAGAAATAGATGCCAAAGGTGTTCATATTCAAATGGAAAATGTTGATGTTAACTACAAAGCAATAGTAAAGCAAGACCTTATTAATATTTATTGTACTTGGGTATGGTTAGTTGATAAAGACTACTCTTGTTCAATCCTTCTCATTGCAATATTTCATAGACATCTCCCTGGCCAGTGTTTTGCAAGAACAATGGCATCTTTATTGGGTAATTGTCCATAATACTACACTTGCTGTTATAGTTCTCACTTTCCCTGGCAGGGGTCCTAGGAATCTTATACACAGATATTCAATTTATCTAATTTATTGCAAAATATAGCATGGATTTTGCAATTTAAACTGGAATAGGCCACTTGGTAGAAGATTCATATTAACAAATACCAATTAGTTACCTGCAAACAGGCTTTCATACAACAGGCATGCTATTTATTTTTTTTATTTAAGTTTGATTAAAAACATCTATCCAGGACTCCAGACACTTTTACATAATTTAATAACAGACAAACAAAAGGATAAATATCTATAATTTTAAAAGTATCATCTCCTCCAACACCAACATAATCCCTCAAAATATAATGTGCTCCCTTAATCAATTACAAACAGCCTACTCTCACAGCCATCAAGAATCTAACTGAACAATTTGGTGTCAGTATAAACCACTGAAAAGAAACAAGTCTCTGACAATCATCTGAGTTAAGCAACCACATCATTTATCAGGTAGCCAATATCTATCTATCTATCTATCTATCTATCTATCTATCTATCTATCTATCTATCTATCTATCTATCTATCTATCTATCTATTTCACTTCTATAGCCCCTTTGATCGAAAGACTCAAAAGTGCTTACACGAGAACCTGTGGCTATTATAGCTGCATTGAAAACCATATGACTTCAGTGGATATTATGGCTGCATTGAAAAGGTAGAACTGGGGCTGCAGGAAGAAACTTAAATGCCTGTTAAGTAAGTAGGTGTTGTTACATGTATTTTTCAGATAAGGAGACAAAGACACAAGGTGATTTGCCTTAGTATATGTTAAGTGAATTCACAGACTTCATAGACAATTCCACTGCTTTTTCTTGTCTTATAAAAGTATAGAATGAAATGCAGGTGGGGATAGAGGATGTTACAACACTTTTATTATCAATATTTTTCCAATTTGTCTATTTCCTGATTTTATACAAAGTTTTTCCTCTGAGTTTGAGTTGCCATTTCAGATTAGTGGGGGAAGACAGGTATGGAGAGGAAGAGATAGTAGTGGACAAAAAAAGGCTAGATAGGACAGCCTATCACTGTTATAAACCTACCCTGCTATCAATTACTCAGATCAAGAGGTTTGTGTAGGGGGCTCTAACAGCTCCAATCTTGTTGAAGAACTTCATTGTGTCAATAAGATTCAAGTATCTTTGAAGAAAACCTTCCTCTTGTGAATGTGGTAATAAACCAACTACTAATTGTCTGGAGGTAGGAAAGGACTTTTCCTATTTTGGCCTTTTATTATATATTACAGGACTTCCTTTGATTTGATTGGGAGTACCATGAGGTGGGTGCCTCCACAACAGAAAAAAAGCTTATCAAATATCAAATTAGAGCTTTTTGGGATCCACCCCCAATAAAACAATGCACTGATTTCCACCCCATTAAAATATTTCTTAAATTTAAGGTGGGGGAGACAGTTGGTTGTTGAGGTATAATAAAGCATTTTCAATTTTCAGCAACCAAAACCTAAAATTGTGTCAGTTTTTGACTAATGAAGAGCAAATATTTAGGGTTATTTTACAATGAAAAGCCAAAAAGATAAAAACTGAAATTTGGGAATTAAAATTTTCATTTACTCAAAAAGGTATTCTCCATTAAGAAACATTTTGATGGAAAATTGTCAGCCCTCTATAACAAACATAAAAAGGCATATCAAATAAATGAAAAAAAAACCCACGACAGAATAGAATATTAAGTTATGTGAGCCAGTGATAGGCTTATTTACCCAGATCAGCAACAGGTCACCTACTGCTCACCTAAGAGGTAACAGAGCCCTGTTCAGATTTCTTCTACTGAGTACCGATCCACTAGAGTAAATGTTATAAGAGAGTTTCTCCTCTACTGCTTAACTGTTTTGTGTGAACTTGCCTGAAAGACCTGATCTGGTCCATGTGCTCAGAGGCTGCCCAGCAGATTGGGCCCTTCCACATGACTTGGGCAGGCGGACACACATCTTTCTATGTTGTGAATTGTTCTTTGTCTTTGGTAGAAGATTGGGCCCTGGATGCCTAACATGGGGCAGTAGTGCACATGATTAGGCAGGAGATAGTTGCAAAGGCACCTAGCATGAGGCTGCAGTGGGCACCCGAAGAAAAACGAAAACTTAGGTGGTGAGTTTAAGTACCTTCACAGTTAGGCAGCAGCCAAGTAGGAATTTTCTGGATTACAGTGGTGCCTAGAAAAGGGACATAAGCATCTAAGCCTTTTGTGAATACAATTCTTAGTCCTCTCACAATTCAAAAGTCCTCCTCTCCTCTGGCATATAAAATCCAAAACAGAAAAAGCAAAATAACAAACCCCTCCTTAATTCCTTGGCATTTCTCCCAGCTTCTGGCCACATCACGTTTCTAATCTTCTTTCCTGGGTCACCATAAAGAAATTCCCTATACTTCCTACTGTTTTGAACCACAGACACATTTGTCAAGAATCAGAGAGGTAGCCGTGTTAGTCTGGAATTGCAGAAGTGACAAAGAGTCCTGTGGCACCTTAAAGACTAACTAAAATATTGAAGCATAAGCTTTCGTGGGCTAATATCCACTTCGTCGGATGCATGAAGTGGGTATTAGCCTACGAAAGCTTATGCTTCAATACTTTAGTTAGTCTTTAAGGTGCCACAGGACTCTTTGTCAGACACATTTGTGTAGCTTGACTCATTCTTGCTGCAAAGCCTTACTTCCAGCTGGAAGTCACATAACCCATTAGAAAATACCAATGGCAAAGTGCTTGTCCATAGAGGGCCAAGACTTGGAGAATGGTTGTGCAGTCAGAGGCCTGCCCTTAAGGAAATACATCCTAGGATGGAGCCCCAAGCCCAGGCATCCATACAAATTACCACATACTAACAAATACACTGTACAGAAAGGGAAAAAAAAAGAATCTTATATAAGGCCTCATCTAAAGCCCATTGAAGTAAATTAGAATATTTCCACTGACTTCAATAGATTTTGGAGCTGTTGCACACCATCTGCATTTTATGCTATACACATAAATGTAAGCCCCCACACTTTATTTTTAAAGTACAGTGAAAGGGGTCACTGTAATAACAGCATTTGTATAAACTTCAAAAAGATCCCTGTTACAGCCTTATTTTATTGGCTTTCAGATTACTTAACAAATGTATTTCTCATCCATTTCCAGTTATTTAATTTTTAACTTTTTTTTGTAATTTGTATATGTAACTAGCAGACTTTAAAGCATGAGGAATGAGGACATTTATTCATTTAATATTTATCATGTGTAGCCTTATGAATTATGCTCATTAGATTTGAGTGATTACTGTATGTTTTACAGCATTTCAGGGAAAGCTAGGCAAATGGGATAATTAAAGAACAGTGACTATGTTTCAATATTGATGAGCAAATATGTTGTGTACAGTACATTAATTGGATTAATATTGAGTGAGACCCATTGGTTAGAATGAATGGTTTTCACTAGCCTATGAGACTGCTTTGACAGGATTTGTAATCTTGAAATGGACATTATAGCCATATTTCTGATGGTGAAAGGTTTTTTTCCCTTTATTTCAAAGGATACTGAAAAATGACTGTATACTGAAATGTAAGTCAACCTTTTCATTATCATCTTACTTTCAAAACACCCTTGATACAAAGTGAGTACCTAAACCAGATTTGATAGTGTTCATTCACACTGTTGTCAGTTGTGTGTGTGTGGGTGTGTGTGTTTGTGTGTGTGTGAGAGAGTGTGTGTGTCTGTGTTTTCTCTTTGTGTGGTGTTAATTCTGCAGAGATAGCTGGCTCAGCAGATATTGACAGTATTACCCAGAAGGATCACAGACTCGATTCGGTGGTGAAGGTGGTTGGCCAGGTTTACTGTCATCAAAGCACAGTACTAATGCCCTGTCTCCATACTTACAGGTACACTGACACATGTATGCCTGTCACAATGGACTCAGCTCAATCAGCTGTGGGACTTTCTGCTACCCCCTTGGTTGGACAAAGGTGCCCCTTGTATGATTTCTCTTTAATTCATTGGAATAACCAAATTACATATTACGTTCCTGACGTGGTTAATTATGAACCCTACATCTTGTACCTGCTGGTTTGAACAAAACATTCCCATTTATTATTCAGTCCTCCGATACTTGTCTTACTTGGGGTTGGTGTGTACCTGTACCAAGATGTGCTTACATGAATATCCAGTACCTACTCATTAGGCATAGCTGTGTTTTAACAACACTTGCTGTAACTTTGCCAAGTTAATTACCAGACAGTGAACTTGAGCCAAAGTTCTATGAGCCAAAGTCAGGCCTTTGTGACAGGGCCTGACTTCGGCTCATAGGTCTTGCACCAGGCCAAGTGTTCCATCTCTCTCTCTCTCTCTCTCTCTCTCCTACAAATATCACACAAAATTATGCTGTAGTTAGAAATACAATAGAAACTATATTTCCAATGACAACCCATGTCTATGTGTTTTAAAATATTGTCAGGCTGTTTGCCACCTGTAACAAAGACACGTGAACAAACTATTTCCTTTTTAAAGAACAAAGGGATGTTTATTTTTATTTGGGCGCTTTCAATCTTCCACTTGACCAATTTTAATCTATCCTCAGACTAGTGCTTTGAATTATTCTCTAATGTATGTTTCCCAGTGTTTCATCAGCTACTTATACAGACAGGGAAAATTCTTCAAGCACTCGTTCACTCCCTCCTGAGAGGTAAAATTCCTATTGATTGAGAGTCATTTTCTGCCCCTTTGTTTCTGCAAGCTGAAGGCTCATCATATGATTGAGTAATGAATATATCATCGTTCAAGTGGTGGTGATTTGTACGTCAAATCATATTTCATTTTCCAAAATGTTTGCCTGTTTTTCTTGCTGTACCTTTCCACCCTGCAGTCCAAGAATTATGAGGGGATAAAAGAAATAAAGGAGAGAATATCAAGTTCTGTCTCTTTCTGCCAATAGAAGAAAATTGAATGAGAAACCCAACAGTAAACTGCAGTTGCTGAATATTGCTAAAGAACTTGTATTCAGGCCATTTTTTTGTAAATTCCCTTCCCAGAATACTTTGAGCTACTGATCACTTAATTGTGAATGTCAAAATGGCTTCGGGACTCAAGGATCAGGGCTGCCTGGAGGATTAGCGGGGGGGGGGGGGGGAGGGGCTGGTGCTGGCAGTGATGAGCCACCCGGCACAAGCCCACCTGCTCCAATTGCTCATGCTAGTTCCTGGGAAGCCGTAAAGAGGCAGGGCAGGGAGCTTGAGGGAAGGAGTAAATGTGGGTGAGGAGGAGGCAGAACAAGAGTGAGAAGAGGTGAGGAAGAGGTGGGATGGGGTGGAGCAGAAGAGGGATGAGTTGAGGCAGGGGTTTGGGGGAACAGGAGGAGTAGGGGCAGGGCAGGATTGGAACATGGACTGGAAGAGGAAGGACGGGAGCTTGGGGGAAGGGATGAAGGGGGTGGGGGTTGTCCCAGCCCCTCTCCTCAAAGAACGGCCCTGCTTTTAGTGATAGATTCAAGGAGCTCCATTTATTTATCTTAATCAAGAGAAGGTTAAGTGGTACATTGATTATAGGCTATAGATACTGAGAGGGGAGCAAATATTCAATCCCACAACAACAAAAAAAGGTATAACATGAGCCAATGGTTGGAAGTTGAAGGTAGACAGATTTGGACTGGAAATAATACATCAATTTTCAACACATATGTCTACACCACATGGTCTTATTAACATCAGTGGTAATATGCTTAAGTTTAAATGTCCACCTGTGTGGAATACTATCCAGGATCAGGGCCGAAGTCACCACTTTGCCTTATTCCCGCCCCCCCGCACTCCATTAGTTTCCCCCACCTCCATTGCAATTAGGCTTTCATTTAGTCCTAAGTGCCTAAGCCACCTTTGAAAGTGGGACTTAGGATCCCAAGTTACTATGGCACTTTTGAAAAATGTACCCTGCATGTCTTCCATAAGTGCAGTTCATTACATTTAGTGAGGCACCTGTTACATTTTTGGGTTCCATAAAAAGTATGTGTTTTGGAGAAGATGGTGGGTATGTTTTGGCTGGCAGGATAAAAGGACCCTTTCTACTGCTTTGATTTATTGGATGGGCAAATTAATGCATTACCTGTATGTGAGTATTTTATGCTTTTAGGTGGCCATTACCATGTGACTGAAAATTTAATTAATTTTAGCACACCTAGAGAATTGTATAGTGACATATTTTATTGCTGTTTTAATTTAAATAATGGCAACAAGAAAAATTGCAATAGCAATAATATATAGAAAACCTTTTTATGTTTCTGCTTTTCAAAGCAAATTAACTCCTCATTATTTCAAACCTGCTTATTGAAGGCTTTTTTTGAAGAAGAAAAAAAAAGACTAGAACACTGGTTTGTTTCTAAAAAGGAATTGAAAAAAATTAATAAAAAAATAACGTGACAATCTAATTTTTACAGTAAGGTCAGAATGCGATGTTAATTATGTTATCTTATATTGTCCATTTTAAAAGAATACTTCTCTAAGGCCAATATTTTAAAAAGATAGCAAAGAGGATATAAAGTATTTTTTTTCTTGCAAATATGTTGTGAAAGTGGCACTGAACAATGATAGACTGGAACCCCTCCTAGACAAATAAATGAAACATCTAACTAATAGTGCTCTTTTAGAGTTCTTTTTATGAATACATTATTAACTCATTCTGGCCTCTCTTCCAGGCGATAGGAGAAAACTACTATAACAAGATGAAAAAGGGCAAAATACAAACTTCAATGTAGGCTATTAACTACTTCTTTGAAAAGTATGCCAGGTAAAATTGTATCTCTGGTGTAATAGCATAGCATTATTCTTCACTGATCTGTTGAGGACATTATATTACCTTCAGTTAGTATTTCAGGCAATTTCTTCATATAATAACTTCATTAAGAGACCAGGAAAAAGGACTAATTTATTAAAAATCTGCAAGACTAAACTATCCTTAATTGTTTCTTTAGCATTTAAAATGGAATTGAGTAATTCATCGAGTTATTTGCAGCAAGCAACTTAATACATTTCATGTCTTTTCTTCAATTGTGGACAAGAATTTTACCATT
Source organism: Dermatemys mawii (assembly GCA_007922305.1). Taxonomy (NCBI): domain Eukaryota; kingdom Metazoa; phylum Chordata; order Testudines; family Dermatemydidae; genus Dermatemys; species Dermatemys mawii. The sequence continues at coordinate 31,493,391 of ML677348.1, read as the reverse complement.
ATTTTGGACTAATTTACATCTGAAGTTTTTTGATGTGTAAATTCATGGAATAATTCTTGGTTTGGAGAATGTGCCCAGGCAGTTCATTTTGAGTATTCAGATTATTCACAGTTAAATTTTTAACAAATTTAGCCCTTTTTATGTTAATCAATGTCCATCAACAGACTGTGGGCAAGCTCTTAAATGGATATATAAATTGGCTTAGTTCCATTGCGTTCAGAGGAGCTATATGCATTTCTACCAGTGGAGGATCTTCTCCATCCCTATTGCTGTTAGCCATTGTGATGTCATGTCTTTATTTAAATTGTGGGTTAAAATTTTCAAAGCATCTTGTTCACTTAGAACCCACATCCCACCCCCACATCCCAGCTAAAATACATGCATCTAGGAAAGCCTTATAACCCAACAGACAATAACATCACCTCATAAGCCAGATCACATACAGTACTCTTAGATTACATTTTAGAAGTCTTAGATTTGTATATAGCATTTCCACATGCTCCCAACAAGTTGTGCAAGCATACATATTTGAATTAATATAAATTTCTCTCCAAAAGATGTAAGCAAAACCCTGCCTGACTGAATGCCTGTGAATATCACATTAAAAATGAACTGTAGATACTATTACAAAATCAGTTTTCACTAATTTTCACAAGGCACTTTTCCGAAGTATTTGCCCAGAACTGACAGCTAATTTCTAAAGATGGTTGACCACTCTTCAAAACTTTTCAATACTCTTTAATATTTTTTTTTTAATTAGGCTTTTGTTTTTTTCCTATGAACATTCCAGGTAAATTCCAGGGCTCTCCAGAATATTGAAGGAAATCATACACAAAAGTGATCAGAGTGATTATTTTTTACATTAATACAGGGATCTCCAAACTGTGGCCTGGGGGCCGCATCCAGCCCCCTGGATTCGATATGATTTTCACATCGGCCCCCCAGCTGAGCAGGCATGCCAAGCAGGCACGTGGAGAAGCCGCCGCTGCCCCTCCCACCCGCTGCTGCCGGCAGCCCCGTGTGCGGAGGGGTGAGTGCTCCCGAGTGGCCGGATGAGCAAAGGGGCGGGGGCACCGCGGCAGTGGCGCAGCTGGAGGATCAAAGTGGGGGGGCCATAGCAGCGGCGTGGCTGGAGGAGCAAGGGGTGGGGGCATGGCAGCAGCCAGAGGAGCAAAGGTGGGGGGGCCGCGGCAGCAGCCGGAGGAGCAAAGGGTTAAATTTTAACTATGGCACTGAACCAAACAGTCCCAACCAACAATGAGAACCTGGAGCTTCTCTTACCAAAGTACAGCCAAACTTCTGAATACATGTATCTGTATGATACAAATTAGTGAGTTTTTAGAAATAAAGAAACAAAATAATGTGAAATAATTTTTAATGTATTGACAAATATTTTGTGTGATTTCACAGTACCTGCATTGATTAGACAGCTACTTTTATACCTGATTTAGAATTTAATGCAACACTGACAAAGCAGGGTAATATTGTTTTTTAAACGATTTTGCATATATTTGCATATATTCAATTTTTTCACAGTTGCTTCAGCCCGCGAAGCCCCTTCAAAAATCTAATATGGCCCTCGTCTCATAAAGTTTGGTTGCCTCTGCATTAATACATAGTTAACCACCAAATATTTCTGCATTCAAAAAAGCTTAGACATTTATGTATATAAATACACAGATTTAGAGTATGAAAAAAAATACAAGAGATATGAACCTCCCTGATTGTGGTAATAAGCCAATTATCAATTGCCTGGAATTAAGAAGAGATTTCCCCTATTTTAGCTCTTCCCTTCTTCTCCCCTTGCCTCTCCCTCCCATCTCTCCCCCTTTAGGTATGTCACATCTGCATACTTCAGAGTTTCTTGTACCTTCCTCTGGAGCATTTGATACTGGTCACCATTGGGGATGGATACTGGACTAAAAGGCCCAGTAGTCTGATCTGGTTTAATAATTCCTACATTTCTATTCATTCTTTTAAAATATATGAACAAATATTTATAGAAAATGTTTGCCATTTTCATTTGTTGCTAACTTTGATTCCTTACATTGGAATAAACACTGATTAATCCTCGGTATTGTGAAACAGTTAATAGGATTTACATACAATATTTACAACAAAAAATTGCAATTAGCATTCCACAAACCAGTCTGAAATTTCACTGAACTTAATTGTGTTTTTTCTAAATTTGCCTAAAAAAATGGTTACCTCTAGTGATTACTGAAGTCTTTGCTGCATGTATTCAGTATAAGATTCTCAAAATTTGAGCTCATTGCTGAATTTTGAGTAGTCATATATATCACATTGTATTATATCTTTTTCCTGTGTCAATGTACACAGTTTTAACAATCAGGAATATATCTAAAAAAAGAAAAACAAGAAGAGGTACAAGATAAGCATTAGAATTTGGAAATTTTAAAACACATTCAACTTTTTCCTCTCTGGGCCATGCAAGCCTTGCCTGATGAATCGGTCCTAGGGGGGAAAAAAAATCGGTATAAGATTTATTAGCTGGCGTAATTTTTAAAATTATTTTTCTCTTGTCACATTCACACAAAGTAATGTACAGTGGAGCCCCGCTACAACGTGACCGATGGGATCCAAGAAATCCCATTGCACTAAATGCGGGGTCGTGTTAGACCGGGGTCCCTGGCAGGCAGGGGCTGCGGCTTCTCTCCCTGCTGCCCGGCAGGGGAGAGAAGCTGTGGCCCTGTGCCTGCTGGGGGCAGAGAACTCCAGGGCTGCAAGCGCCGGTGTCCCCTGCCCACAGCAGGCATAGGGGCAGCGGCTTCCAAAGAAGCTACTGCTGGAAGCCGCTGACCCGCACCTGCCAGGACAAGGGACTCCTGGGCTGTATGCAGCCCTGAAGTCCCCCGGTCCTGCAGGCACGGAACAGCAGCTTCCACAGCAAACTCCCGGGCTGCAATCTGCAGGCCCAGAGTTCTCTGTCACAGGCAGGTGGGGGCTGCAACTTCTCTTCCCTGCTGGGCAACAGGGAGAGAAGCTGTCAGGATTGCCTCCCCACTCTGAATGCTAAGGTACAGATGTGGGGACCTGCATGAAAAAAGAAATAACCCCACCAAGCTTATTTTACCAAATTGTGTTAAAATGTTTTTCCCCAGAACACAACTTCTTCTGTGCCTGGAACTAACTGCTGCCACCACCAAACTCCATTTAGGGTAGTTTGGGACCCTTCTTTCCCTTTCCACTAACCCCCCAAACTTCTTCCTTCCCTGGGAAGCTTGAGAGAAAAACAAACAAACCTCGCCTGCTCCTGCGAGACGTGCCCGATCCAAAACCAGGATCTTACACAATGGAAAACAAGCAGTCATATTCTTAAAAGAAAGATTTTAATAAAAGAAAAGAAGAAAGGAATACATCTCTTATAACCATCAATAGAACACCATCTACCATAATCAACAAAAGGATTCAGAAACCAAACCTCTCCCCTGAGGCAACTTTCTCCCACTGTTGATATCTCTGCTGAATCTTACAATATCAAGAAGCACCCAGCCAACACTCACCACTGAGAACCCTCCAAGAGATAAAAAGAAGGTAAACTTACTGACTACAGTACTTGATAGAATCTATAGTTACAGTGAAAGACATAGCTGTGTTCATCCCATAGCCGAGGTGAACAGAGAGAGACCCAGAGAGAAACTGAAACTCAAAATCCTTTGTCTCCTGAGGAATTTCTCATTGGTCAGTTGTCCACCTCTCAGGTTACTTTTAGCTTAACCCCTTACAGGTAAACACTAATTCTAGGCTACTTCACACTTATGACAGAAGCTGTGGCCTCCACCTGCAGTCCGGAGTTCTCTGTCCCTGGCAGGGGAGGCTGCAGCTTCTCTCCGTGCTGCCCAGCAGGGAGAGAAGCCATGGTCCCTGTGCCTGCCTAGGACAGAGATCAAGGACTTGGGAGCCATGGTATAATTGCTGGGCACATTATACCGGGGCTCCACTGTATATATGCAAGTAGTCTTGCTCCCCAGTTATGCATCAGGATCGACTAGCAAAAAGCCCTTTGTCCATGCTGTGTCCCATTGATGGAAATCATATATAGGATCATGGCTCCATGCGAGTGGATCCCAGTGCAGGATGAGGACCTAAGATAAGAAAGGCACAATCAAGCTCTTGTCAGGCTCATTTCATAATCTCCATGGCAGGGTTTTGTGAAAGGATTTTGGGAATCCTGTCCTTCTTCACCAAGAAATAGTGGAACCTGTGGAAATAGTACTCATGCACACGGGTGCCACTTTTGTATAATTTTTAGTGATGCCCAGAATGGGTCCAAGCAAAGCTGTCCCATCCATAGGATGGACCAGGACCCCATGCTTTCGAGGTCCCCATGCTTCAGGAGGATGCTGGGTCCCGGGCAGCCTGGTGGGTTAGCAGGGGGCCTGTCGCTGGCAGCAGTGAGCGACCCGGCCCCAGCCCACTCCACTCCACTCCACTCCATGCTGCCCTGCTGGCTCCTGGTGTCGCTTGTGGGAGGGGGTGGAAGCTAGAAAGATGCAGGGCAGTGACTTGGGGGAAAGGGTGGAATGGTGGTGGGGAGGTGGGAGCAGGCATGGGAAGAGGCGGGACAGGGATGGGGGTTTGGGGAATGGGGTGAAATGGGGGTGCAGCGAGGTGGGCTGGAGCCGGGTCACTCACTATTGCCAGTGCCAGTCACCCCGCTATCTCCCCGGGCTGCCCTGGACCCCGTGTCCACCAGAAGCGTGAGGCCCAGAGTGGTTGCACTGGTGCATCCTGTGAACGGGATGGATCTGAAAATATAAGCCCAAACATTGGTGGAGCTGGGACAATGTTCCTGAATATTATTGGATCACAGGCAGCACAGGCCCACATAACTCGCCGCCTATGCTCATGCATATGAGTTTGAAATTTGTTATTCACAGATACTTGAGTGTACAGGTTTAAAATTTGAAATCCAGAAGCAGTCAATTGAGTAAAACCTGATGGCTTAAATGTCAATAAAAAGGAAATACATTATAAATATTACTCAATCCCCAGGAATGCACAAATATTTCTTACGTTTAATAGCAATTTGAAAGATAAATTAAGCAAAATGGAATGACTACTTATGTGATCATATTGTTACTACACATTATGGGCTTGATTCAAGGGAAGTCTTTCCATTAACTTACTGGGCTTTGGATCACGTGTTAGGTTCTTAGGAATTGGATTTTGAAAGGTAGCTTTCTGATTTTTCTCATTCAAAGTCCCCTGGTTTGCTCTGGTGTCATTTGAGACAAATCTAGTCACAGTGGGCTTATGTTGTTATTATTTATATTAACATGGTATCTAGAAACCCTAGTCATGGACCACGGCCCAGAGGTGTTAGGCATTGTACAAACACAGAACAAAGAGATAATCTTTGTCCCCAAATGTTTTTTGATAAAGATGAAATAGATTCAGAACATACATTCACCTTTGTTATCTTCCCAAATCCACAAGTCAGTAGGTAATACAAAGCATAGGGAAAAACATGTAGTTAATTTTTCATTGGCTCAGAAATGACCACCTAAGATTTAGAACAAGAAGCATCTCATCAGTATGCAGCACTACTCTCGGGGCATAAAAAAGGAATCAGAAAAAGGATTTGGAAAAAGAAAGAGCAATAAGAAAAGGTCAGGGGCGAGCGGGGAATGGAGAAAGAGAGAAACTTCTTGCATAGACTTTAGATTCTGCTTTTCTAATATGGATCCTCTTACCAACATTCTGTATATGAAAGGAACAGCATGCTATGTTTTGTAGGTGGATCAGAAGTATGGCACATGCAGTTGTTCCTGTCTAGCACAAAGATATTTGAGCTTTAATCTGTATTTGTGTTACTCTTACTTTTTCTAAGTTCAGTGTTGTAGAATAAGAGATTTTCTTGTCTGAATTTTTCTTTAGTTACAACAGTTTAGCACAGTGTAATCTGCACTGAAAAAAATAGAAACTCTGTACAACAGGCCACCTTATATCTCCATGTCACCTAGAGTAACCAGGTGGGTAATGTAGGTCTTTGTGAGGTCAGGGAATCCTCTCACCAAAGGCTGGGGAGCAGAGCAGCAGATATGTTCTGCTGCTGGTACTCCAGCCTCAGGGCTCAGACAGACAACATTCCTGCAACTCTCTATTCCGAGGGGTCAATGGGTTATGGTTTGCTGCTTCCCTGCTTACAAAAAACTTCCACATGCAGCAGAGCATGGGATCTCCAAAGGGGGCTGGACTTTATGAAATTGCAAGCTGCCCCCAGTGCCTCTTCATGCCCTTCACTGGAATGCTGTCTCTACTGCCTGCTCCCATGACTCCTTTGAAGCTGTTAACAAGGCTGATGCCAGTATGAATGGGGTCATGAAAATCAATACAATGCAACTTTGGACAGATAATCTGCCCCTGAAGTGGATAGGCATTGTGCCTGATTATGTATTGCAGAAGGTGGTGTATGTGACAGGGAATGAAGTACAGGAGAAGGATCTGGAGCAGCGAGAGGAAGAGGAGAAGTGTGTGAGAGGATGTGAGTGTTGTCCAGTCTTGAACAGAGAAGTATGGCAGGGCCGTGGGGGCTAGTGGGTGAAGGAACTGTTGCTTCTTGCAAAAGGCTAAACCAATCTCATATTGTTTTTCACTGATATTATTGCTTATATCAGGGGTTGGCAACCTTTCAGAAGTGCTGGGCCGAATCTTCATTTATTCACTGTAATTTAAGGTTTCGCGTGCCAGTAACACATTTTAACATTTTTAGGTCTCTTTCTACAAGTCTGTAATATATAACTGAACTACTGTTGTATGTAAATAAATAAGATTTTTAAAATGTTTAAGAAGCTTCATTTAAAATTAAATTAAAATGCAGAGCCCCCCAGACTGGTGGCCAGGACCCAGGCAATGTGAGTGCCACTGAAAATCAGCTTGTGTGCTGCCTTCGGCACACTTGTCATAGGTTGCCTACCCCTGGCGTATATGAATGCTTGATATACATGTAAAGTTCTTTAGTATGTGTATCTATCTCATTAGCCCTAAAAGTAATATAAATTCTATGTGTGAGTGTGAATCATGATGCATTAAGTCAGTAGTTCTCAAACTATGTACTATCCAGATCCTCTTTTATTAAAGGAAATAAAGAAGGAGAGGAGAGAGTATAGGCAGTAATAGGGAATGGGTGGCAGTTCCCCTGTCTCAGGGGAATCTCCAATGAGCATCCACGGAGAGACATGCAGTTTTGTGTGCATTCAAGGTTGACTTTTGAACCTCAAATTACCTCACATGCATTGGCACTGTGGGAGCATCAAAAAGTCAAAAGACAGATTGAAATACATTATCTGATGTTTTTTTTTTTTAATTTCATGATTTCCTGAAGGGGTGACTATGATAGTTTGATATGTTGAGGTTGACAATTGTGTTACTCGAGGTTCTTTCAACCCAAAACTCTTGGTAACTTTATTTTGTGTGAGGTTATGTGGGGAAATAAATTAATTGAGACATGGCCATCTGACCAATAGATGCCTGGCACAAACAGTACAATACAAGAGTGCTCTCACTTAAAGCTACACTTAGGCCTTGGTTACACTGGCACTTTAAAGTGCTATAAAGCCTCCAGCAGCGCTATAACTTACTACCCATCCAGACTGGGGAGGCATGTAGAGCGCTATAAACCCACAGTTATAGCGCTGCTGGTAATCCTCCCTTCCCAGAGGATTAACAGCTATTGCGTATTCCGTGTTCCGTTTTATCTCAAGTGTGAATGAGTATTAACACAGATAGTGCAACAAGTGATCTCTGGGGACGCCCCGAGCCATTTAAGGCAATTGACGTCTCTTCCCTTTGTTTTGAACTCCTACAGGAGGAATGCGGAAGTATGTTTTCAGAGTCTCTCTCTTAACTCGAAAGATAAGCAGTGCAAATGTTTAGGGAGGGAGCCTGTCTGAAATACAAAGCCTGTCTAGTCTTCTCTGTCAAAGAACGCTTACTGACAGGCTCTCAGAAGGACGAACTTTCTCCCTCCGCATACACACAACACGTTCTCCCTCATCCCCCTCGTTTGAAAAGCACGTTGCACCCAGCTGAATGCTGGGATAGCTCCCCATAATGCACCACTCCTGTGCCACTGCAAGTGCCAGAAATGTGGCCACGCTACACCACTGGCAGGTATCAGTGTGGCCACGTTATAGTGCTATCCCTATAGCTGTATATGAAGACAGCTCTAACCAATACCGCTATAAACCTGTAAGTGTAACCATGCCCTTAGTCTTAAGCACTGACATACACCCACAACAGGTTAGTAAAACATGCCCAAACCTCAATAATTACCAAAGTTTGGTGTGGCTCTCAAGTGGTACAGCAGCAGCTTCTGATTGACCTATCTTTCAGCTGCTATTTGGGGACTCCAAAATGTGTTAGTGAAAAGATCCTGAAGAGTCCAAACCTCTGCCCCCTTACTTAACTTTGTTAGTAGACAATGACACATTAATCAAAAGACTTTTGAGGCAAGCAGTTTCAAAAGCTAAGCAAGAGATTACCTCAGATTACTAATGAGCCAAATGTGTTCATGCAGGGTCTGCATGACCTGAGCCCAAACAGACACATCTTAGAAAGCAATATAAATAAGTTTCTTGCTTTTCTCCTAAAACACAAACCCCAGCACATCTAACAGAGATTTCATCAGAGAGAGGTACAGGGTCAGGCAAAGGCTGAGCAAGAGTCTTGGTCGTCCTAGCTTAATCATGATAAGGCTGCACAGGCCTGCAAAGAGGCCCACTAGTTTGGCTGCTGTTAGCACCAAGTATCACTATTGGTAGTGATCCCTGGGCTTTTATTGGTCTGTCAAAATCTCCTTGTACAGTACTGCATTCTGCCACCCAACTGGTTCTTCTTCAAGAGACTTGTCTCTAATCCTCAAGCAGAAATCTTTCTACTCTCTGTAGGCCACTACACCAGCATAAAGAATCCTGGCCAATCTCACTTTCTCTTCCTCCAGCTTCCTTTCACAAATATCTTGGGGTCCGTGTGCATGCCTGATGTGGGTGTCTCTCACTTTCTCTTGCCAAGGTGGTTCCACTTTGAATTGATTAATGTTAATATTAATTGGGTAAAAAAAAGTGTCAATGACTGTGTGCTCCAGCAGTTTAGGACATTCATCTGAGAGAAGGGAAATGGCTGTTCAAATCCCTTCTTGTCATCAGAAAGAGTTGAACTGAGGCTTTACTTATGAGCTGATTTCCCCTAACCACGGGATCAAAGGTGGCAGGTGGTGGAATAAAGCATTGATCTTGCAAACACTTACATATATGAGTAGCTTTAAGCATATGAGTTCCTTCCATTATCTGCCTGAGGAGGGAGAAAGGATTTGAACAAAGGTCTCCATCACTGAGGAAAGTGATGTAATCATTGAACTATGGGATCGTCTGGTGTGCATGTGGGGATGTCCTTCAGTTTCTCCTGTTGAAACCGTTCCACTTTGGGTAAGTACTTAGTCACTAGGCTAGAGATAGAGTAAGATCGGGAGAATTACTCTATAACCTGGTGGGTGGAAGACTCAGGGTCCAATACTGCTGCCCCAATGACTCGTTAATTATTTTTATACAGTGGAATGGCTTCAACAGGGAAGCTTGAGGCAGCCCTTCATCAGAATTTTCCATACACAGTGGTTAGAACAGTTTCCTGAGAGCTGAGAGACCTCTGTTTAAATCCTTTCTTTCCCTCAGGTAGGGGGAACAATTGGATCTGGGTCTCCCGCATCCCAAGTCAATGTGCTAACGCCACTGGGCTAAAAGTTATAAGGTCACTACGTCCTCCTCCAGCCATCTTGTGTGGAGAGAGTCACAAGATACGACTTAGGCATTAAAGCTGCCTACCTGCAACCCAGAATTTGGTGCTTCTCTCCAAGAGAGGGGAAGGTCTTAGAACACATCCCTATCCCTAGCCTCTCCCATTTGCTAGTTTAGGAAGTTGCACTCATTTTTAGGTGCCTATCTCTCCTCATTCATTGTACAGGGGTGCCTAGGCACCTAACTCAGTCTTCGTGGATTGCACTGTTGTTCCACTGATTTTCTAAATTCCTTTGTGAACCTCAGCTTAAGAGGCATCAGTTTGTATAGCAAAGCTAATTAATACACACTAGAGGTGCTTAGTGAGACCAGCTCGGTGTTTCCTAATTAGCACAACACATTCTGTAGTATATAATTACAATGATAAATTAAGAGTATGAAAACATGTTTAAACTGCTAATATTTTAAAATGTTTTGATCTTGAATTCGTATAAAGTTCTTTAGTGCTAAAGCACTGGGGACCTGTGCTTATGGAAATTTTAAAGTCAAAGTTAACTTTCTTATTTGTTTTGAAAACAGAAGTTAATTGATTACATTAAAACAACTGTAGTTTGAGAGTCACCAGGAAGTGTTTTATAGAAGAAGAAAATTTGTGGATGAATTAGGAAGAAAAAAAGGTACCTTCTTCCAACCCTTTCAGATTGAGAACACTCATCTTTGTACCTAACCTATCCACAGTTCACAGCCATCCTAGAGCTCAGAGCACTCTCTGACCGACCACCCAGATGTGCTCAGTGTACATCGACTCTCATACCCGCCTATGCCTCAAGGCTCAGATAAACAGTCACTACATTTAAAATTCTTCCATGCTCCACTTGCCACTCACCATCCTTGTGCTCAGAAGCCCTTCCCCTCTCCTTTCCCCAGCTAACTTGTTCTGGGGTCTGGAAAACAAGAGCAGAGGCAGGAGGGAGGATGTGTATGTGACCTAAATTAAGTTTGCGTTCCCTGCTCTGTATTCACCCTTTTCAGCCGGCTGCATGTGTGCTGCAGGATCCAAAGTTCCCTTGTGGCAGTCATACATTCTAGGTCTCCCATGGCTAGAACAGCTGCAGTGCCACCAGGAGACCCTCACAGGAAACAGGTCATACCGGACTCTTCAGTACATCACTTTCACTACAGAGCTGAGCAGCTTAGCCCGATTAGCCTTAATCACTAGCAACGCCTGTGAATGAAGCACTGCACTCTCCTGTACCTCCCCAGCTACCTTTTGCCTCCCTTCAGGACTGATCGCTTCAACCAACATCCTAAAACTGGAGGAGATTCTTCCCTTCCTGTAAGCCTGGACAAATGCAGAGGTCTCTGGCTCAATGCTAGCCCACTGGCTGAGAAGTCTGTTTCTTCAGTTAGTCAAGTAAAACAACATATGCTATTGCTTCTCCCTTCCCAGAAATGTGAGAGATCAAGAAAAGATCATATATGGTACTGTCTGAAGAGTTAAACAACAAAATTATTCCACAATAATGAGAGCAGGTGGAAGAGAGCCTCACATTGATGGTTAAAGGCAAAAATAGGATGGCAGACTCTAAGAACCTATATAGGAATGCAAGGCTTTTCTGTTGAGTCATACTACGGTAAGCAATGGTGCAAAGTCTCTGCATTAAGATTCAGGGTAACTAATGCTCAGACATGTTGTCAGGTGGATCCATTAAGCTTCAACCAGGATTTAGGACAGTGAAAATCATGAAAGGAAACCTTAAGAATATCTATAGGTGGGAGGAAAGGTTAGGCTGATTTATTTGCTTTTGAGTTACCAGTAGAGCCAAACTCCACCAAGGAATGAAATTTGGGATCTATCTAGCCTGCAAGAAAAGACTGGCAGATGAACCAGGTAAGCTGACTTGGGATTGTGGGGGTCAGGCTGTGAGGCTATAAAATTGCATTGTGGATGTTTGGACTCAGGTTTTGAGGCTTCACATGGCAGGAAGGTCCCAGAGCCCACGCTCCAGCCCAAGTTCGAATATCTACACTGCAATTTTATAGTTTTGCAGACCAAACCCTATGAACCCAATACAGCTGACCTGGGCCATCTGTGGCTATACCATGAGTCTTATTCACAATGTAGCTACCCTTGGATGCTAATTCAGACTCTGAATCCACTTTTGAAATGATGAAACCTTCTGAAATACTCTGTTATATATATTTATTTTCCCTTCCTAATTTTTAAAAGCAAATTTAATGTTTCATGAAAGTCAAGAGACAAAGTTCTTCTTGGCATGAGAACCATCTGTGCACAAACTGTTTCATACTCTCTTACAGTGTGGCTCAAACTTGCACTAGGGGGATCACCACCAGGCTAGAGGAGATAGTTTACATACCATTTCCATTCAGTCTTTTGTATGAATGCTGAAAGATCTACAATAACTTTAAATTTAGAAATGTAAGCCAATTATAGAATAATGAACTGACTGAAATGGTTGGAATGAAACCAAAATAATGATCTAAACAGATTATGTAATTTATTTATTTGTTTGGTTGTTTGTTTATTTTGCATTCTTAGGTCACAAAATATTTCAATTGATTTTCTGTCCCAACTTGAAAATTTTCACAGGATGAGAAAGCCATTTCCCACCCAGCTCTAGTAATTGGTCTAATGAAAACTGGAATGAAACCACAAATTCAGTTCATATAAACCAGTAAATGACAAGCAGACATTGTCAGCTTCAAGCATCTGAGTCAACCTCCTCAAAATAATGAGATTGGCTTAAAAATCATGAGATTTTAAAATAATAAATCTTGTGTTATTTTTATTTGATTTCTGGAGTTGGAGCATTTCAGGATCACATTTTCAGGCTTCTCTCTGCAACCACAAGAGCTGTAAGTGTACTTTCTTTTTAATGAAAAGTAATTTTCTAATGTAATTACAGGATACCAGCAGTTGAGGTTTTAAGGAGAAAAAAACAATGCCAATTCCCCTTCCACCCCCCCAAAAAAGCAATCCCAACCAGCTAAACAAACATTGTTACACTCATGATAAAGTTGAGTTTTGACTACATTGAGAGAGCCACAACATTTGATATTTACCAACCTGGTCTAGATTTAAACCAGTGCTCTTCTAGATCTATTCATACGTCTAAATATTGAGACATCCACATATCATGAGACAGTACCTCCCAATCACAGAACAATTAAGAAGTCCTGAATGGGGGGGGGCATCAAGCCCAACAAAGTCCTGATCAGCAGCCATATAAGAATTACTGAATTACTACTGAGGGCTTGGTTACACTGGCACTTTATAGCGCTATAAAGCCCCCATGAGCTATAACCTCCTCCCCGTCCACACTGGCAAGGCACGTAGAGCGCTATAACCGCAGAGTTATAGCGCTATTGTTAATCCACCTCCGCATGGGGAATAAGGGCTGTAGCGCAGCTGCTGTAGTGCTACAGCAAGAATGTGGACACCCACTGCGCTACAAGTGATCTCTGGAGATGCCTAGAGCCATTTAAGGCAATTGACGTCTCCTCCCTTTGTTTTGAACTCAGCTGGAGGAATGTGGAAGTACCTCTTTAGAGTTTCTCTCTTAACTCGGCAGATAAGCAATGCAAATGTTTAAGGAGGGAGCCTGTATGAAAACAAAGCCTTCTGTGAACGGAGGCTCGCTGACTGGCTTTCAGGAGATCGGAAAAAACACTGTCTCTCTCCCTCCACATACACACAACGTGTCCCCCCTCACCCCCCTCGTTTAAAAAGCACGTTGCACCCAGCTGAATGCTGGGATACCTGCCCTAATGCGCTGCTCTTAATGCTGCATTAAGTGCCCCAAATGTGGCCATGCTATACTGCTGGCGCGTCTGAGTGTGTACATACAATAACGCTATACATATTACTGTATAAGGGGACTGCTATAACCAATAGCTCTATAATCTTGTAAGTGTAACCATAACCTGAGTCTCAGCTACAGATGGTTGTTCTAAAGTACGTGTGAATTGAGAACCTGGGAGTGTGAGAAGTGGATGGCTCATTTGCATAAATTTTAAATAGTCTGGGTCAATGGCTCTGCAATTTGTTGCTTAAGAAATAGTCTGTAATTTGCAGAGAGGAACCTTCCATTGTCAGCCAAGTTTCCTTCTGAATATGTTGGCACACTGAAGACCGAGTATCTATTGCTTTTCAGGGTAGTTTTTTCTGGCTTGGTTTCTATGTTCTTACAAGTTATTTGCATTTTCTATGTTACTTTCAACAGTGCTTTAAACTTTCTAAAAATAAATAACAATAGTATGCACTAAGAAACAATGGAATACCTTAATAGTAATTTTGCTTATAGAGTTTTAACATCTCTCCCTTGTCAAGGTAGTGCACAAAATTTTAAACCGACAATAGAATTAAAATAATCATATAGAAAATAATATAAAACCAGATAAAATATTTATAATGGCAATAAGTGTGGTGCCATTAAAGCAAAATGGATTGTGCCCATAGGGGCTGGGACTAATTAAAGCTGAAAATATCTCTGAAAAAATATAGTGTTCAGACTATATCCTGAAAGGCTAAAAATGAGTTTAGATAAGCACACGTACAAAACAAACAACATTGTAGGTATGAGTCTCTGTGTTCTGTAATTTCTAAAATCAACTCACATTCACTCTAGTGTTTTACACACTACCCTCCCTGGATTTAATGGAGAAAAACTCCAAGGAGAAACTAAATATAACTACATTTTGAATTTGTGCATCCTTAATTTGGTAGGGACATAACTGCAATATAGGACATATACATATTTGTTTATTTGAAAACACAAAAGATTGCATATTTAAAAAAGCATGTATGTGATGTGTTTGGTAGAAAATGTAAACCTTGTCAATGCAGGACAGATGAAAACACAAAGAAGAGGAGAGAAACAAACAGGAAAAATTTGGCTTTATTAGTATAGCGGGGCTGAGGATAATCACATTCCTACCTTTTTTTAAAGGCATGGGGGCTGATCATCCACTAAAGAGGGTGAAATGGGAGTCACAAGCAGAATAGGGGGCCCTGATATGGGGGGAGAAGGGAAATGTGGCCAACACAACCCCTAGCACAAGGGAGAGGGTGAAATGGAGGGATGGAGGGGCAGACAGAGGCACTGTTATGGGGAATGAGGAAATGGGGGCAATGGGGACCAAGAGGATATGAGGGAGAAGGAGTGTGGGTACCCCGAAACTTTCCCATGGTAGGGAATGGGAAACTGAAAACCTGAACTGGAAACTGTGAAGGATTAAAGTTTAACTTATCAAAGTACAATGGTTCCTCACCTTGGGTAAGAAACTCTTGAATTGAAATGGTAAAAGGGAGACACATATTAGTTATGTGTGTGCTGGAGCCATATCTTTGAAGTCGACAAACAATGGAGACCACTTACCTCCCATTAAGAGAGAAAGCACGAAAGGAATTCTAATCCTATCAGTGATGCCATTTGTTCTATAGTCAGCACCATAGGGGTAGATCCCAAAGGCTAAAACTGTGAGGAGAGAAGCTTGCGATCTTGTCATAATGAAGGTATCACAAAGATAAAAGCGAGAGATGGTGCCACAGGAAGAAGGAAAAATAATACCATAGCTGGGAGGCTAATGGCTGGAGCTGCTTCTTCTTCACTAATTGTATGAATCTTAACAAAAGATTGGAAGTGTACATCCCGTGGTGACTATAAAGTGGTCCAGTGGGATGTGGCTTACAAATAGTGTTGCTTTGCCTCCCTCTAGTTTTGTCCCTAAAATACAGGATGCATTGTATTCCCAATTTATCCAAGTAATATTTCATGTAATATCAGTCAGCTACAATTTAAATAGAAAAAAAATGGGATGGGAACAAACAAAAGTGATTTATATAAACCACTTGAACTCCCACAAAAAATATCAATTATGCAAAACAAAGGCATAATACACAAACATTGGCATACAAAATAGTATGTATTTAAGCAACTAGTCTAGCCTTGTAAAACAAAACATTTAATCAATAAATGTTGAAGACTTGAGCTAATCTGAAATTAACATGAATTAATTAAGTGAATATGCATAACAAAAGACTATATAACACAGTCAACACTCTTTGATTGTGGCCACTTTGTAATTCCTCAGAATAAACATTCAAAGTTGTGAATCTTCCTTAAATATTCTCAGTCACAATAAGTGCTTCTTGTTAAGGCATAAACAAATCATTGCTAACTAACCATTCACAAGCTAGTTGTACTTGAAAATAACCCACTTTAGGCTATTCTGCTGCTGTGATGAAATTTCATCTGTGTGTTTGCCAGGGACCTTAATTAATAGATAATCATCTAGAATTCATTAGAACAAGAACAAAGGGCTTTATTTGGTTTGCTGCAAAACTTTTTCCTTTCCATCCTTAAAATATGAATGCACGCATCAATATTTTCTGAAACTTGGGAAAAGTAACAAAAGTGTATTCTGACTGGTGTACCTTGTGAGGTATCTGTAATGTCATTATACTCCATTGTGGGCTTGATTCTGATTTCATAGCTCTGTAACCGGACTGATTTTTAGCACACTTATCATAAAGTGATGTGAGAGAAGAACTAGGCCTGCAGATGAGAATCAGTTGGACCTACTTGGATGTGCAAGTGTGGGGAAGGAAAGACGAAAGGAGTATTTTCCTTGAGTTGCTCCACTGTGCAGAGGTCAGTCACAGAGAGTTCAATCAGTATATTAGTTTAGTCATGATGCAGGCACAGCATTCCATAAATGGATATGGGAGAGCTGGGACATGGTCCTGCTCTTTATGCACTCCCCAGTGAGCCCTCACATGGATGTAGGGAGCAAATGCTGTACCCTCAGCAGTGCTTTTCTATAGCCCCAGAAAGTATTCTGGCAGAGTCATCCAGAATTCCTCCTGAGATTCCCATTCCTGGGAATCTCCTCTTTATCCCTCTATTCTATCCCACTCAGCTCTCGCCCCCTTGCTCCAAATATCCTCCTCCCATCTCTTCCAAAATATACAATATAGCCAATGAATTAAAGCCACAGTCTGTCCCATAATATAGAGTACATTATAAGTGTACTTTTTTTGTCTTGATATGCTTCATTATATACAGTTGCGGATGCTGTATTTCTGCATGTCAATTTTTATAGCAATAATGTAATTACTTTTCAGAAATGATTCATTATAGTGGGCAGAATGCTAATTTTCATTGCAGGAGGATACACAGATAACTGGCAAAGACAGTATAGATTCACAATGAAGTCATGGCATCTTAAAATGTCATCTGAGTAATTTGAAACACAGCTCAGGGTGTTACATTAAAAACTCTGCCTTGCGAGGTTGGATTTGCCTGAATGCCTTACCATAACTTACTGCAGTTCTTCCAAAGGTAAGTCCATATTTCTTCCTGTCAACAAGAATCAATTAGACTTGTTGACCTTTAGCAATACAGCAAACTGGTGTTCAGACACTGGACCTAAAGATGTATGTGCACCAATTTTTATGTTAATAAAAAGACACTTTGGTTAATGAAATATGAGGAATTTTGCTTATTTTGTGGACTACGCTAGTATCTCATACCATATAACTGATTTTTCCATTAAACAGATCTGCTTCTAATTTTGATGTATGGCAGCAGAGCCAAAATAAGTCTGTAAAAAGAAAAAAAAATGTTGGCAAACACCAACAATCGGTAACTTTACACTACAAGATTTAAAGATGGGCCCATATTTCGATGCATTTGGCAGGTAGAATATGAATGAAAAAATGAAGATCTGTGAAGCTGTAAACAAAGGCTTTCAAGCATTTGTGAAACAGTTCAGTAATACAACATCATAAAGACAGAAACACATGCTAGATTTTTGGCCTGCTTCCTTACACCTGTAAAAGACTTAGAATTGCTCAGTCGAGAGACCCTGGAGGGAAAGTCTTCTTCCTTCCCTTGCTGGGTGACTTACTTGCTCCAGTTCTACATCAGTGTAGTTCCACAGACAGTGTAACTGTTTCTAACTTACACTAGAGCAACAGAGCTCAGACTTAGGCCCTACAAATTTACTGCTCTTGTCTAGAAATGGTTTCCTGAGAGATTGACATAACAGGCCACCATCAATTTGAAATTGTTTTTACCACAAAAAGGGACAGACATTTGAAAAAAAAAAAAAGAGTGAATTTGAAAGAAAACATAAAAAATGCAAACATGGTAAATCACAACATCCTTAATATGTGCTTATACCTGTGATTGTCTATTGAGTTTTTCAGTAAATTGTTTTATATAGCTATGTTTTAATTTTTATCACAAGGAGAAACTGATTATTTTCCTTATGACCCAAGGTGTCTCATCACTATGTGGCTGAAGCAATGCTTGCTGAGTTATTTTGGCATTAATCACATTTATTGTGCGCAAGACTACAATTCTCTTGTTCTTGGGCACTACCCTTGGGAATGCAGGTCACTGTTATCTAACAGCAGTATCTACAGCTGCTCGTACTGAGTTGAATTTGAGACTTACTTCCTTGACAGAGGTCATAGAGAAACAATTGAAGTTAATTTTATGAGACATCTGTTATATGTGTGGTTATACTCATTCTTCAAGATTGCCCTCCAAAGTATCAATTGCTAAAAGAAAATAAATGTAGAAGGCACCCTAAAATGAAAAACAGTGTCATGAATAATGTTTAATATAACAAAGTAAGAAACCACTTTAAATGAACAAATAAATACAGTTGGAACTGAAATAATCTAATATTGCTTAGAGAAAAATGTACACAAATAGAATGGACCAAATTCTGCCATGGTAGGCTGGTGTAAATCTGGAGTAACTTACTAAAGCCTCAGTGAGTTTCAGTAATCAGATACAGTTCAAAGAAAGTACACAGAAGAGTAAACAACTTTAATCTTTGTGTTAAATAATACCTCCTTATATTTATAGTCCTAGTCATCTGACGACTCTAAAGATGAGATATGTAAATATTATTTTCCGTTGCACGGATGGGCATAATGAGGAACAGCCAGGTTATGTGGAACAAATTTGCTGTGGTAGAATGGTTTGCTCTTAATGTAAATGTAAATGTAAAAAGAAGATGCAAGGGCTTCCCTACCTTGTAGGGCAAGGGCTTCCTGCCTGCAGTGCACACTCTGATCCCTGAGACAAGTTATGGTGAACCCTTTCCTGCCCAAATCTCATTCAGACTCCTCGATCATCAGCGATCCATCAAAACCTCTGAGGACTATATTTTGGGAATGCATGCTCCTTAGTTTGATGCTCCTGACATGTCTTCTGCTCTAAGCAAGTCCCTATACTGACAAATCCTAACACAGGCACTAACAGCTGAAATCTCTATCCATGCCATCATTTCCTTTTGTCTTGATTTCTACCACTCTCTTTGCCATGTTTTTTCAAGTTCTCCACACTTCAGACTTCAATATGGACAAAAAACTGCTGCTTGCCTTCTCACATATACAAACAAGATGAGCCACATCATCCCACCCATCTTCAAACAGTGCTATTGGTTCTGCTTTCAATAGCAACTTAGCTGTACTTGGTTCCATTTAAGAATTGTTGTCTTTGCTTCTAAAACTGTCCCTCTGGCTTTCACCTTCTGCCCTCTTTGAACTTTCCTTTCACTACTTCCCATCCAGCCTCTCTATTTATACAATGCTGTCCTGCCTTTATTGGGAGAAAAGTCTTTGTCCCCTGCAGCTCCTGCCATCTGGAACATCCTTCTCTCTCTCTCTCTCTGCTTCATCAACTCTGCATCTCATTTCAAATCTCAGCAGAAAACATATCTTCTCCCACCTGACTATTTTTCTTAATTACTTCTCTCTCTGGTGTTATTACTTAACTCTGCAAAGCATTACAGGTTACAGCATATATGAGAAACAATATGCAAAAGAAAGATGTGTAACATTAGTCTACTGCAAGTATTTTGAAAGATTTGCAATTCAGCTGCAAGATTTCTTTTTCTTGGAAGATTAGCAAATCTGTTACATATCACTGGACTTTGTTTAGTGATAATTTAGTTCCATGGCTGCAAACTCATGAAAAAGAGAAATCAAGCATACTGTAGAGGTGATATACTCTCTCTCTCTCAGTCTGGGAGAGGATGCAAGGCAAGGTGCCAATTTAGTAACCAATTGCTGGAACAACATTAACAGTGGCCTTGGAGAAGCTTCCATGATTTGATCTCCTTGTTGGAGGGCAAGTGTAATTATATAATGAGAGCTGCTTGAGAGGAGGGTGAGTAAAGCACACTGAGGGAAGATCACATTTTAATAACAGGATGAGAGAGAGAAATTGTGTACTAAAATCATGTATTAAAAAAGTATAACAGTATGGTTACCATGTAGTTAATACACCTGCATTCTTTAAAAACCCATGCATTATACATGAGACTAAAAGGGTAATACTAATTAATTCATATAGTAAATACAGATTCTGGTTATATTAATTGATAGTTATTAGGTAACAAAAATTAGTTTAGTCACGTAACTACAGTGTAATTATAGCCATAAAGAGTCCCGTGGCACCTTAAAGACTAACGAAAGCAGTGCTGGCCACCGCTTCCAGCAGTCCCCATTGGACCGGGGTGGCAAACCGCGACCAGTGGGAGCCACAGGGGGCGAAATACGAGGTAAACAAAGCGGCGGGGCCCGCTAAGGGTGCATACCCCTACGGTCCTACGTGTCAACATTGCCGATCCCTGTTCTAAAATTCCATCTTAGAGCTGAATTCTGGATAGGAGAGAGGAGGGGGTCTCCACCCACAAGAGAAAGTCTATTTAAGTCCCTGGGAGACCCCTCCATTTTGTCTTCAGGTGGCTCAAGAGAGAGCCTCTCTACCCCCAAAAAGATACCTGAAAGAGACTGGAACAAAGGACAGTAACCACAGGGGTGGGAGTGATTATTGAATCCAGACTGGAAGGAGGCTAGTCTGTAAAAGAAGCTTACTGGAACATCTCTGTGGGTGAGATTTCATCTGTAATCATTTTCTTACTGATTTAAGTTTAGACTTGCACATTTTATTTTATTTTGCTTGCTAATTCACTTTGTTCCATCTGTTATTACAAGGAACCACTGAAATCCTACCTTTTGTATTTAATAAAATCACTTTTTACTTATTAATTAACCCAGATTATGTATTAATACCATGGCAGGGAGCAAAAAGATGTGCATATCTCTTTATCAGTGTTATACAGGGCAAACAATTTATGAGTTTATCCTGTATAAGCTTTATAGAGGGTAAAACATATTTATTTGGGAGCTGGGCATCTGAGTGTTAGGGACAGGAACATTTCTTAAACTGTTTTCAGTTAATCCTGCAGCTTTTAGGGGATGTGGTTCAGACCTGGATCTGGGTTTGCAGCCAGCTAGTGTGTCTGGCTGAAACCAGGCAGAGCACTGAAGTCCCAAGGCGAGAGGGGAAACAGGCTCAGGGATAGTCTCAGCACATCAGTTAACAGTTCCCAAGGGGTTTTCTGTGGTCCACCCCATCAGACATAGATTTTTATCTAGCATTCTGAGTGCAGGGGAAGTTGTTCAGCCATTTTTTAGTAAATAGTTGGCTGCAGATTTTGTTTCTATAGCAGGTAAAGTCTTTATGGTAATTAGCTTTCTCAAGCATTCTGTGGAGTGAACTACAGTGGAAGTTTTTATAGCATGATATGACTTATTGAACAAGGCTTATTGTAGATGCAAGTGAATTTGATATCAGAAGAAATGATCATATAGCTAGAACAGTGCCAACCATCACCTAATTTTAGCAAATGTCTGTACGTCAGTCCTCTTTTAAATACGTGTATTCGTCTAGGGCAGATAACAGATCATCTGCTTTTCATCTTCTTACAGAAAGTGACTGCCAGCATTTTCAGTGTTATTAATATTACACATAGAATTCTTGAATTTCTCCTGTCATTTTTCTTGCCTATGTCAGTATGCTTTTTAAAGCCAAAAATGTGACCTCTCTGATTTATTTACTGGATGGTCCCTATATGTTGTCTCTCTTGCTTCACAAATGAATGTCTATAAAGGCATCAGACAAACAAAGTTTATTTTGTGAAGATTATTTAATCAAGTCAAGCCACTTGGAGACCCTTGAAATCTTACATTTAGGCTATATCTGACCTTAGTGCCTAGTAGCTTCATTGAAGAGTCAATCCTCCGCCCCTTTTTTAGCCCAAGACTACAGCTGTTTCATCAACAATATTGACTTTTGTAGTAGTCATTGAAATAGCATTAATTATCATGACCAAGTCGGTTTTCAATAGAAGAGTAGCATGTGATTTAATGGAGTGCCTCTTCCATTGTGTTATTACTGGAGTTGCAATCATGGTAGATACTCAAGATAAGGAACCACTGTGTTAGAAAGGAAGGATCTAGAACCTACCCTCCCCATCCCTTTGCCACAAATAGTTCAAATCTGGTTACCTACTGTGTATGCTACAACACACATTTTGTGGGCTTTTGATAAGCCTATTCTCTACTTATAGAAAGGCATAAACCTCTGGCTAAGTCAGAGATGGGGAACAGAGTACCTGCTATTTCTAAAGTGGTCATGGTGCTTTCTGCAATCTGTTGCTGGCCTTCTGCCTCAATAGCTTTGCAAATACAAGGTTGAATTAGGTTTTATCTTTATGGTAGAAGCTAATATTTAGATATTTGCTGTTTTGTTTAACAAAAAAATAGAGCAGTCTACTTTCCTCAGTATTGTACTCTCATGCAGTCTGAACTCCGCTGTGCCACTCTGTTCTCAGCCTCCCTCAGCACCTACAAAGGAAGGACAGGAGACTAGGTAAGCCTGTAAAGACTGACAGAATTTGGAAAAGCATCCAAATAGTTATTGGAAACATTTATACCTCAAACCTGTATGTATCCAAGCACCACCTCTAATACCGATGGTGTCTTTGTCTTTGGCTGACATTTTTTCTGAGTATGGAACATAGGCATAACCACTCAGCCAAAGTAGCATATCTGCCCCTTACCATAAGTTCCAGACTGGAGGGAACAATATTGGTTTCCTCCCCCCAGTTTTGGGACTTTACTGATGGGAGGCAAGGGGAAGCCAGTTCTTACCCAAAATATGATACTGTGTACAACAGCAGCAGCCCTCCCTTTATTCACATGGGGCTATTTAACAGGCAGAGGATGGAGATTCAGCTGACAAACAGGCAATGCTAGACTCAGCCAACAGGGGATGCCAATATGATGAATTAAGCCGAGTGCACACCCTCACCTCCAGTAGGAAGGGGACATTCATTTCCTTTGAGGAGATTGGACTCAAATGGGAGAGGAAGTATATGCGGGGAAATATGAGGAAGGCAGAAGACAGAAACACTGGAGGACACCAGGAGATACAGAGTACAGAGAGTTTACAGGTCGGAAGTTACATTCAGAGGAGACAGAGTGCTGTACACATACACACAGTACAGTTATGCACATACACAGAGTTTTATAGCACGATACTACCCGGAAGCAAGATGAAGGGATCCATGCTCAGGTGTGGAAAAGACTCCCCAAAAGCAATTCACTGAAGGAATTGCATCAGCAATATGGAGTCATGTTCCAGAATAGTGTATTTTCACCTTTTACCTCAAAGAAGGAGTCACTGTGTTGGCATTAATATAAAAGAGGATAGCTGTAACACAATTTAGGCATTATCTACTGTAATCATTTTCAGAATCTCATGAGCTCACCTGTGTCAGGTCTCTTATATTCATCCCCCCCACCGCCTTTTAGTTTGTGTTGAAACTGATCAGGAATTAAGAAGAACTTGAATCCAACGGCCATGAGTCATAACCTGAACACAAATCAAAAGATCCTCTCACATCTTTGCCAGAGATTTCCTTTATTATTTCTTAAACATTCATTAGTGAATTTTAAATATTAAGTTATTTCTGAATCACTACTGGCTTTAAGTGCGTAGAGCTAGCAAACTCTTTCATACTCTGATAGATGCCCTTGTTCAAAAAGCTTCAAAAAGAAATTAACTATTTGCATGCAGCATTTTTAAAAATTATTTTATCTGATTGCAATTGAGTTCAATTATATATATATCCCAAATGATATATGTGAGCAGACCTAATTGTTCTGGATTTCTTTGAACAGTTCATTGGGAAATAACATGTAAATGAAGTCTAGGACTACATGTAAACCCGTAATAGGGATTTCCAGACTATTTTATATCCCTACATGGCATGATGATCACATTAGTATGTATTTTTTCTTCTCGGCCAGCCTCATTTGAAGTTGTATTACATTAGCATTCCTTTAACCTATATGGATTTTCTATTTTGAATGTTTATTGAAAGACTAGCAGAGACAAAATATGAAAGAATTTCAGCTGTTCACTGTTAGTACTTCTCTCATTAAATATTTCCTATAGTGGGATCAATATACATTGAAATTACTCATTTTCTCCCATCAATATTGTTCTTTCTTTTCAATAATTACAATATTCTAGGCTTTGTACTGTTTCATAAATTATCCATAATAAAGTAAAAGGCAAAAGAATCAAAGGAAAAATGTTTATTAAAAATAATTCACACCTTGTTATATTCTAATATTTAAAGGAACACTGCCAAGATAAAAACACTATATTTTAAGAACCGTTACCTATTTTGAAATAGTGCCATAGGTTATTAAAACTGAAAGTGTGTATATGCTTTATACTCTTTGACACTCTGTCCCTTAAAATAGCACCTGCATATTTATCATAAGATTACAATATATTTTATATGAAGTATTCCATGTGAGGTATCATTTAAGAAGTCTTGATTTGGTGAACATTAATATCCCATTGGATTGTATGTAATATTTGAAGTTATAAAGTATTGCTATATGTGCTACTGAAAGATGTTGTGAGGTTGGGAATGCCCACAACCAGCTTTTCAGTTGCAACAATGGATGACCAGACAGGCATTGATGGCTCAGCATAAAGAATCCACTATCCCAGAGGACTTTCAGAGAATGCTCATAGGCCCTGGGGGTGAACTAGCAAAGATCTTTCTAGCACCTGGAAGAAAATATAAAAGAGTGGCAGTGACATCATCACTTGGCCTTTTCCCTCTCCCCTCCTCCCCCCACCTCCCATCTGAACACCTGAAAGACTCCCTGGAAGGCAAAGACTTTGGACTTTGGGAGATTGGTCCCAAGCTGGAAGGGGAGCAGGGTGGGGGGGTCCAATTTGAGTCTTGAAGAGCTGTAAGCTGTCTTCAGCTGTTAGGGTGAGAGGCTATTTGGTTCAAATCTTGCTTAGTCAGTTTAATTTAGACTGCAAATTTACTTTTATTCTTAGGTAACCAAATTTGATGACTCTGCATGCTACTGACAATCAATTAAAATCAATTTTTCTGTAGTTAATAAACCTGTTTTATACTTTATCTAAAATAGTGTTTTTGGTTGAAGTGCTTTGGGGAATCTCAGTTTACAAAGGTTGGTGCATGTCCACTTTCTGCAAAGAAGTGGTGAACTTATTAATGCGTGTGCACTGTCCATGGGAACTTTGAACAATGCAAGATGATATATTTCTGGGATGCAAGGCTGGAGAGCTGAGTGGGAGGAAGAGGGGATGGACTGGAGCCTCTCTGTTGATGGTTTATGAGTGGCTCGGAGATCATTCATGTAACTCAGCTGAGTGGGTCCCTGCCTGTGGATAGCTACATAAATGCAGTGCCTGTCAGAGGCTTGTCATTTGACACTATCAATACAGTGTGAGGGACAGTCCAGGCTGAGGAGTTTGGAGGGCTCAGTGGTCCCATAGTCCAGGTTGCATCCTGGGGACCCTGTCACACACTCTACATAGATGCAATTTGTTTACTTTTTGCACTTTGATCATCTCTTTGTTTTTACTTCTATTTAGAGTCAGTTTCATGATCACCCTTTGCAGCCTCTCTCTCACCTTCCATTTTCCCTATTCCAGAGCTCTCACTTTCCTCCACCTTCCTTACATCCTTCCCTTGAGCTCTTTCCTCTTATGCTCTTTTCTGGAGCGCTCTCTCTCTCTCTCTCTCTCTCTCTCTCTCCCCCCTCCATTTATTCCACCCCACTTATCTTCAGCTTTGAAGAGAATACAAAGTTCTCCAGCTAACCTCAGCCTGGACCTGTCCACACAAGAGATCCATTCCCTAGACCAGGGGTCCCCAAACTTTTCCGGCCATGGCCCCTTACCCCGGTCGGGCGGCCGCTCGCGGCCACCTGGGGTATATCTGCTGAAATGCCGCAGAAAGCGGAAGCGTCCGCTTTTGGCAGCGGCATTTCGGCGGGACAAAAATAGCCCATTCAGGAGTTCAACGGTCTTCCGCATGGGATCAGTGGCGGTGCCCGGGTCTCGCGCACCCTCCGGGGTGGGCTCGCGCACCACTCGGAGTGCGCGCACCCCAGTTTGAAGACCACTGCCCTAGACACTACGATGGTCACATAAACACCACCCTATACCGGAAACCCACTGACTGCTATTGTCAGGATTGCCTCCCCACTCTGAACTCTAGGGTACAGATGTGAGGACCCACATGAAAAAAGAAATAACCCCCCCAAGCTTATTTTACCAGCTTGGGTTAAAATGTTTTTCCCCAGAACACAACTTCTTCTGTATCTGGACCTGGTACACTGCCACCACCAAACTAGGTCTAGGGTAGTATGGGACCCTTCTTTCCCTTTCCACTAACCCCCCAAACTTCTTCCTTCCCTGGGAAGCTTGAGAGAAAAAAAACAAACCTCGCCTGCTCCTGCGAGACGTGCCCTATCCAAAACCAGGATCTCACACAATGAAAAACAAGCAGTCAGCTTCTTAAAAGAAAGATTTTAATAAAAGAAAAAAAGAAAGGAATAAATCCCTTATAACCATCAATAGAACAGCATCTACCATAATCAACAAAAGGATTCAGAAACCAAACTTCTCCCCCGAGGCAACTTTCTCCCACTGTTAATATCTCTGCTGAATCTTACAATCTCAAGAAGCACCCAGCCAACACTCACCACTGAGAACCCTCCAAGTGATAAAAAGAAGGTAAACTTACTGACTTGTAAACTTACAGTACTTGATAGAATCTTATAGTTACAGTGAAAGACATAGCTGTGTTCATACCATAGCCGAGGTGAACAGAGAGAGAGCCAGAGAGAAACTGAAACTTAAAATCCTTTGTCTCCTGAGGAATTTCTCATTGGTCAGTTGTCCACTTCTCAGGTTACCTTTAGCTTAACCCCTTACAGGTAAACACTAATTCTAGGCTACTTCACACTTATGACAGCTATACTTACCTACATGCCTCCAGCTTTCCTCCAGACCACATCACAAAATCCATTGTCTAGAGCCGAGCTCTAAGATACAACTGCATTTGCTCTAATCCCTGAGGCAGAAACAAACACTTACAGGATTTCTATCAAGCATTCTTAAAACTACAGTACCCACCTGGTGAAGTGAAGAAATAGATTGACAGAGCCAGAAGTATACCCAGAAGACACCTACTACAAGACATGACCAAAAAAGAAAGGAACAGAACACCACACCCGTCACCTACAGCCTCCCAACTAAAATCTCTCCAGTGCATGATGAAGAATCTACAACCTCTCCTGAAGAATGATCCCTCACTCTCACAGATCATTGGAGACAGGCCAGTCCTAGCTTACAGACAGCCTCCCAGCCTGAAGCAAATACTCACCAGCAACTACACACCACACAACAAAAATACCAACCCAGGAACCAAACCCTGCAACAAATCCCAGTGCCAATACTGTTCACATATCTATTCAAGGGACACCATCGTAGGATCTAACCACATCAGCCATACCATCAGGGGCTCGTTCACCTGCAATTCTACTACAAAAGTGTTATGTGCCATCATGTGCCAGCAATGCCTCTCTGCCATGTACTGGACAGTCTTTATGCAAAAGGATAAATAGACACAAATCTGACATCAGGAATCATAACATTCAAAAAACAGTAGGAGAACACTTCAGTTTCTATGGTCACTCAATAACAGACCTAAAAGTGGCAATTCTTCAACCAAAAAACTTCAAAAACAGACTCCAACATGAAACTGCAGAACTGGAATTAATTTGCAAACTGGACACCATCAGATTAGGCCTGAATAAAGACTGGGAGTGGTTGGGTCATTACAAAACCTAAACCTAATTTCCCTAATACTAATATCACCCTACTGTTAATCTCACCTTCTTGTCAACTGTCTGAAATAGGCCATTCTCATTACAACTTCAAACGTTGTTTTTCCTTCCTTGATATCCTGCTGTTAAGTGAATTATCTCATTAGGCTGACCTCATACTTGATAAGGCAACTCCCATCCTTTCATATTTATTTTTATATTCTTATTTATTCCTGCTCTTGTATTTTCTACTCCATGCATCTGATGAAGTGGGTTCTAGCCCACAAAAGCTTATGTCCAAATAAATGTGTTAGTCTTTAAGTTGCCACAAGAACTCCTCATTGTTTTTGTCTCTATCTAGGCACTGCTGAACATGAATCCTTTATCTTTGCTGTGTAGACTCCCTGGTAACCAGAGGCATGAGACCTGAACAGCTGCACCTAGAAGTGGCCTCTTCATCATCTATGTTTTCTCCGGTCACTGTCAGTGGGACATAAGGATACATAAGCACTGACAACTTGCCATCTTTGCCTTCGGCCACATATAGCGTTCATTTATTTAAGCTTTAAGAAAAATGAGTTATGTTACATAAAATATTCCTTACCTGTACTGTCCTAGCACTTTATCGTTCTAAGACAGGGATTGGCAACATTGGCTTGCGGGACTGTAGGGTAAGCACCCTTAGTGGGCCCCGCTGGTTTATTTACCTGGCGTTTCAGCGACCGCAGCTCCCACTGGTCGTGGTTCGCCATCCTGGTCCAATGGGAGTTGCGGGAAGTGGAGCTATGCTGGCCGGGACTGCGAACAACGGCCAGTGGGAGCCGCAGTCAGCAAAACGCCAGGTAAACAAAGTGGCGGTGCCCGCTAAGGGTGCTTACCCTGTGGTCCCGCATGCCAACATTGCCGATCCCTGTTTTAAGATATGATAAAGTAACATTTTAAATGATCACTCCTTATTCCTCCTCTTATTCACTCTTTAGGTAAACTTCACATTTAGCAGTAAACAGAGTAAAAAAAAATGATACTGATGCAAAAGCTGTTGCTAATGATATGATTGTCTCTTAGTCTCATTATTTTGTGAATAATAATGACAGCTAATTTAAACTTAATGCACAGGCAATTTCTTAGAATATCCATGCCAACAGCTTTAGAAAGACAATGATGCCAAAGCTGAATTAAGAAAGTGAAGCATAATTTAGCAGATTTTCAGCTCGCTGAGCAAAAATAAAAATTCTTTCAGAAGAAGCTATAGTGCTGCAAATGTAAAATCATTCATTATTCACCAAACATACAAACACTTCAAGGACTCATTGTAATTCATGTATCTTGTTCTATTAAATGCACTTATGCATGGATCTCTTCAACTCTAGTAAACCAGTGTTTTTTTGTGTATTTGAAATTGCAGCCATTGTGTAAAATCTATAGCTGGATATAGCCATTATTCGTCAGTTATTAAAAAACCCTAGATATAGGGGGTATGTACGGTCCATTGATGACATGGGCTGATTTGTAAATGAATGTGATAGGGCCTTCAGTAGCAGCTAGATCATTAGTTAGGGGCTAGAGGGGAGACCTGCCCTTCTTTCCCTCAGGTCCTGGCTCAGAGTCCTGGCTGTTCACACCCCTATACAGGGGAGATGAGTCTTGCTCCCAGCCATGAGCAGGGGCTCAGGACCTGTGGTCTGAGCTGCTCCTTATGTAAGTCCTTTAGTTTGGGGTGTGGCCCTGCTTGTCCAGTTTCCCCACATTTGGAGCTTGGTGGTAGATTTCCCTTAGCACGGGACGACTCACTTGCTTCCAGTGTCTGCATTGGCAGGCAGGTTGTGTCTGTACCTTCAGGCAGACACACAGAGAGCTCCTGACACTTCGCCAGTCAGCCCCTGACTGAGCCAGGCTCCCTTTTTTTCTCCCCCTTCAGGGCCTGGCACTGGCTGTAGGTACAAAGGGATGTAGCTAGCTGAACCGACAGGTTTTCTTTAACCCCTCCTGTGCCTGGCAGTCATCTCTTTGCTCCTTCACAAATCCCCCACCTCATGACCCCATTTGGGGTCTCTCCCCCAAACTGTTCTCCACCATCCTGTGAAAAGAAGTCCGTGTTCAGATGGGCTCTCCCGGCCTGGTGCTGGATGCGGAAAGAGAAAGGCTGGAGGGAGAAGTACCATCTCATGATTTAGAAGTTTGTGTCCTTCATGGCGTGGAACCAGCAGAAGGGGGCAGCGTCGGTAACTAAGGAGAAGTGCCTGCCCAGAAGATAATAACAGAGTGATGCCATGGCTCATTTTACTGCCAGGAATTCTTTCTCTATTACAGAACAGGTCTTCTCTCACAGGAACAGTTTTCCTGTTAATATCCAGGATGGGGTGTTCGTGGAACCCTATTACCTGTGATGGAACTGCTCCTAGGCCCATGTCTGAGGTGTCCGTTCTCAACAAAAACTCCTATATTTTATATATAGAAATAAGGTAATAAATATAACTAATTTGTATAAACAACTGAGTTTATTATGTGCAAATAGATGCACACACATTTTAATAGGCCAGAAATGTTAGAAGTTGTGGCTATAACTCTGTCCCTGTATGTAAAAGATCAAGAAGGAAAACACAGTGCTAGTAAACGAAATGGCAGATTATATAATACTGAGTCCAAAAAGGAGAAGGGTATCCACATTCCAGAAATAGACAAATTATATATGAAATGCAAACATGAAGAAAGCAAGGCAAATATTAAAAAAAAATTAAAATTAAAAGGGAATAACCAGCAGTTGCCCCTGAAAGTCAATCATCCAAAAAATTACCAAACATACCAAACTGAAAAATTGCCATTATTCTCTATTCTATATTCCAGATTGGAAGACTGCAACTTTTTTCTATTCTTTATACAAAGCAGATTTTTAGATGCTACTTTGTGGTAATTTTTAGCAAATGTTGATATTTTAAAGGTTGAACACTGTGCACAGGGTGGCCACCCTGAGTTTGAGAAGGAGCCAGAATTTATCAATGTACATTGCAAAAGAGCCACAGTAATATGTCAGCAGCCCCAATCAGTCCCCTGTTCCCTGCTCCCAGCACCTTCCACCCACTGGCAGCCCCGCCGACCAGCACCTTCCCCTTCTTCCCCGCACCTCCTGATCATGCAGGAGGCTCTATGGTAGGGGAGGAGGAGCAAGGGCACTGCAGACCGAGGGGAGGGGGCAGAAAAGGGTGGAGTGGGACAGGGCCTGTGGCAGAGTCAGCTGTTGAGCAATGAGCACCCCCCAGCACAATGGAAAGCAGTGCCCTGAGTGAGAAAGTTGCAGTGCTATAAAGTGCCACTGTAGACAAGCCCTGAATTAAAGAGGTATCCTGAACAGCCTTGCCCACACTCCTAGATTACATCTGATGCTGATGCTGTTAGCGACATATAAGAATTGGCATTTTTCAGTAGATCCAATCTGAATGTAAACATCAAAAAGAATTCCAAGGTCAACATTCTTGGACATTACAATTCTAAACATGTTTACTCATAGTACATTGTGTATATGATGCATTCATATGACTTTAATAAAAAGCTACATATAAAAAACAAGAGTTTCACATTGTGTTCCTTATATTATTCCCAAATGTTCAAGTTTGGAAGTCTAAAAAACCAAAATGAACACACAAGCATCCTTCCCCAGTTCTATTTGTCTATAATGTTTGTGTAGCCACTGACATCACAATATCTAAGTGTTAAATTATCTTAGGTTCATTTTTCTACTTCATGTGTTGTTGTGATTATTAAAGAAAATATAAACATCAAGAAACTGAAGAAGGTTCCCAATCACTTGGGTCAGATAAATTCAAAATGGGAACTTAAAAGTTCTAATGCTGGCAATCTACAAAGGGGGACTGGAATTCCTTCCATGGCTTTAGAAACAACAGTAATTAGAAGCTCATGTATCATTCCTAATGAACTTAAATGAAGTAATCGTTATTTTATGACACATTCTTTAAAACCTAAGTAGGTTTACAGGTAATAAATGGTATTATTGTACATTTATTGTAATTAAACAGGAATTAACCTATGATGCTCTTATGAATTCTGGTGCAGGAATCATTATTTTATCACATTCATAATTATCCAATTAAGAACCTAAGTAACATGTTCATGATTAATTAAAACATTTTTATGTGTTATTGTTGCGATGATGTTCAGGTAAAAACTAGAATTTAAATGGGAGTTAGACATGTGGGTGCTTTTGAGCCCTCCCCACACCCCCCAGCACCTCTCTGCATTTTTAGACACCTAAGTGTCTTTTAAAATCTGATTTATGTCCCTATATCCTGTGGACACTTATGATGAGCATAAAGTTACATGTGTTCAGAAATGGTTGCAGGATCAGGCCAAAAGTGTTCATAGAATCATAGGACTGCAAGGGACCCCAAGAGGTCATCTAGTCTAGTCCTCTGTACTGATAGCAGGACTGAGTATTATCTAGATTTTACCTGACAGGTGTTTGTCTAACCTGTTCTTAAAAATCTCCATTGATGATGATTCCACAACCTCCCAAGGCAATTTATTCCAGTGCTTAACCACCCTGACAGTTAGGAAGTTTTTCCTAATGTCCAACCTAAATTGCTCTTGCTGCAATTTAAGCCCATTGCTTCTTGTCCTGTCCCGAACAGTTAAGAAGACCAATTTTTCTCCCTTCTCCTTGTAACAACCTTTTATGTACTTTAAAACTGTTATCATGTCCCCTTTCAGTCTCCTCTTCTCTAGACTAAACAAACCCAACTTTTTAAATCTCCTCTCATAGGTCATGTTTTCTAGACTTCAGTCATTTTTGTTGCTCTTCTCTAGACTTTCTCCAATTTGTCCAGATCCTTCCTGAAATGTTGCACCCAGAACTAGACACAATACTCCAGTTGAGGGCTAATCAGCATGGAGTAGAATGGAACAATTACTTCTCGTATCCTGATTAAATTCCTAATACACTCCTGCTAATACATCCCAAAATGATGTTTGCTTTTTTTTGCAACATTGTTACACTGTTGACTCATATTTAGCTTATGGTCCTCTATGACTACCATATCCCTTTCTGCAGTACTCCTTCCTAGGGAGACATTTCCCATTTTGTATGTGTGCAACTGACTGTTCCTTCCTAAGTGGAGTACTTTGCATTTGTCCTTATTGGATTTCATCCTATTTACTTCCAACCATTTCTCCAATTTGTCCAGATAATTTTGAATTATAGTCCTATCCTCCAAAGCACTTGCAAGCCTTCCCATCTTAGTATCATCTCTGTGCTATTATCTAAATCATTGATGAAGATTTTGAACAGAACCAGTTCCAGAACTGGTCCCCGCAGGTCCCCGCTCATTATGCCCTTTCAGCATGACTGTGAACCACTGATAACTACTGTCTGGGAATGATTTTGCAACCAGTTATGCACCTACTTTATAGTAGAGCCATTAGGTTGCATTTCCTTAGTTTGTTTGTCAGAAGGTGATGTGAGACAGTATCAAAAGAAGGGACAAACAGTCCCGTGGCACATTAAAGACTAACAAAAGTATTGAAGCATAAGCTTTCATGGGGTAATACCCACTTCATCAGATGCATCTGACAAAGTGAGTATTAGCTCATGAAAGCTTATGGTTCAATAGTTTTTTAGTCTTTAAGATGCCACAGGACTCTTTGTCGCTTCTGCAAATCCAGACTAACATGGCTACCTCTCTGATTCTTAGTATCAAAAGACTTACTAAAGTCAAGATATACTACATCTATCACCTCCCTCCATTCACAAGGCTTGTTACCTTGTGAAAGAAACCTATCAGGTTGGTTTGACACCATTTGTTTTTGACAAATTCATGCTGACTGTTACATATCCCCCGAATATTTTCTAGATATTTGCAAATTGATTGCTTAATTATTTGCTCCATTATCTTGCTGGGTACAGAAGTTAAGATGACTGGTGTGCAATTGCACAGGTTATCCTCATTCACCTTTTTATAGACTGGCACTATATTTGCCCTTTTCATCACTTCGATTGTGCTGGAGAAATACAAGTGTCAACAGTGTGGTCTGAGATGAAGACCCTAGTCAACCATTTCTTTCCTGTGGCACGGTGACCCTTTCTACAATAAGGGTAAAGACAGTCTGTCTGGTAGATAAAGCTGGTTCCAGCCTATGAAAGGAACACCAACAGGAACTAATGATCATAACAAATCTCACCACCCTCAGCTCCATGTGTAAGGCTAAATTACTTGACCTGGCTTAATCTAATAAAGATATAGAAACATATGCATGCATAGTATTATATATTTAAAAAGTCCAAAACATTCCATTCCTCACACTTCTACCTCTTAGAGGAGGATAAGAGGGGGAAAAACAGTGACAGTATGCAGTACTGGAAGGCAGTCAATGCTACAGTAATGAGCACAGTATAAGATTCTACATAGGATAGAATATAACCTTGAAGAAACAATTTTCCAAAGCTCACTGAGCTGAATGGGAGTCTTTCCACTGCGGATCAGTCTTTCAAAGAATTTAGCAAAATGCTGCATTGTGAATGTTCAGTACAAGCTTTACAAAAAAAAATAACTAGTTGAAATCGAAATCAATTGCCACTAAGAGTAAGCTCTTACATGCGGAGATCTATTTCTGTACCTAATTTCAGCTTTTAAGTACCAGCCATTTTGGCTATAGGGTAGTTTCGGGTGGGGGGGGGGGGAAACAGCAAAGGTCACATGACATTTCAAAATGAGAAATGCAGGTTTGGGTTTTTTTTAAACCATTCAATAACTCAAAGGTATCTAAACTTCATTTGTTTATATCAGGGATCGGCAACCTTGGGGCACATGGTTTGCCGCTCCGGTCCATTGGGAACTGTGGGAAGCGGCGGCCAGCATTGCGCCGCTTCCCGCAGACCCCATTGGACTAGAATGGTGAATCATGGCCAGTGGGAGCTGCGATTGGCCAAACCTGCAGACATGTAAGCAAAGTGGCCAGGCCCGCCAAAGGTGCTTACCCTGGGGGGGCCATGTGCCAAGGTTGCTGATCCCTGGTTTATAGTCTTTAAAAAATTCATCTTTAGCTTCAGACCGAAAATGGAAACTTTTATTCAAAAAGCCAAGTGATTAGTAAAGTTATTGTCATGTGAAAATAGCACTTTATTAATTTGTCATTCTATACCATAAACTATAGAGGCAACTGCAATCCAGCCACAATATATTTAAAATTACTTTAAGTTCACTACAAAATCACATGTTAATACCTATGTAATTACAGATGATTGATAATCACTTATTGTCAAGTGTTACCATTCTAACCATTTAGAAATCTGAATGGATTATTACATCTGAGACTAAGATTGTCCTACAGTTAGTTACTCAAAGTCTTTTTTTTTTCCCCCAGGGAGAAACATAACACTTGGAAAAGCTTTTTAAATATCAGCATCACTTGCAATAATGTGAAAGATCCTAATGATGAGTAGCCTTGAATCTAATTTGGGAGCACTACTACAAATTTATTTTTGAAAGAAATTAGCCCACTAAGCAATACTGTGGAACTAAAAGACTAAATTAAAGAAAATAAACGTAAGCCAAAAGCATCATCAACTAGAATATATAATAATCCTTAGGGAAGAATTTCAGTCTTTTATATTAAATGGTATTCTTTAGTCTGCAATATATTAAAATGCACTAATCTAATTCTGTGCTCAGAGGACATGATTTTGAAGACCAGATCATGT
This sequence comes from Dermatemys mawii, assembly GCA_007922305.1. Classification (NCBI taxonomy): domain Eukaryota; kingdom Metazoa; phylum Chordata; order Testudines; family Dermatemydidae; genus Dermatemys; species Dermatemys mawii. The sequence goes on along the minus strand of ML677348.1, from coordinate 31,457,861 downwards.
GGGCAAGTTTTTGGTGATAAGCTTAGCACACCGCCAAAATAATATAATGGGGCTCATAAAATCTACATAATTTATATTAAACCGCCATTACACCTTTAGACCATATATATCTATGAGGTAAATTTAAATTATTAATTTACTGAATTGCCTTTACAAATAAGTGCTAAAATGCTGTATAATATACTATATATAAATATGCAAGCAAGAAAACATTCCCTTTTTGCTGTATTCATTAACACAAATGATGATCATCAGACAGCATGACAGAAAAATTCTCGCATGGCTTATAGAGGTAATAGAGGAATTTCACATAATCCTAAAAAAAAAAAGCCTATAAAGAATAACAGAATAAGGACTAAGGCCCATCCTTATGTATTCCCTCATGGACAATTTCTATCTATTCTTTTGCTGTAATAACTTCCATTCACTCAAATTGCTCTAAATGTAGCAAAATCACTTTCAGGATGAACATGAAACAATATATGTGAAGTAAATTGGCATAACACATGGAAATACTGACATGTTCCTCAAGGGAGATGGGGATTTACAGTGAAATGAAAATACTTTTTTTTTAAAGGAGGCCAAAATGTAGATCCAAAAGCTGGATCAAAATCAATAACACTATTTGTTGCAGAACTAGCCAGAAGCTTATCCTGAGACTCCTTTTACCCAAAGAAAGAGAAGCAGAAACATTTGCCTTGTAAACCTGTGGGGGATCAGTGATTACAGTGCTATGCTATAATATTGTGTTTATGACTGACAGTGAATCCTTTGACTACACTTGATAAAAATAACCAAATCAGATTGAAGGAGTTCTTTTATCTCTAACATTACTGTAGCAGTAGATGGTCACTACCTGTTTCTCCTAAATATCCCTGTTCATGGCCCTTTACTGCTGTGATGTCTACAAGAAATACCAAGTAAGGCTGTGATCCTGCAATTTGTTCCATGCTGGTAGATCCCTTCACTGGAACATTGACTTTAATGGAGAACCTGTGACAGACTGCTGGCTGTAGCCCCGGGGTCACAGAAGTTATGCAGCACAGAGAAGGCTGTGGGTTTAACTGGGGCCAATCAACCTGTTTCTCATAGGGATTACTGACACTGAGTGGTAATTGCAGGGCTGATGAGACAATTGACCCAGTAATTGAGAGGATAAATATTGAGAGGAACAGGAAGCAAGGGGGAGATCAGAGGGTGAGCTGGATGGACAGAGCAGTGTGAAAGGTTCCTCCTGCTGTGACCCTGTGCTGTGTTCTGCCATGTTTGGATACAAGATTAAAAGCGAACATGGTAGAAAAAAATAGACTGTATAGGTTTGTGAGGAGGGTACCACAGAAACAGGTTAGTCAGTGCTGCTCACTGAGTAGCTGAAAAAGCCCCCAATTCAGAACAACATTCAGGACAGCGTAGGTTGTTGAGCTTTTGAAGATACCTGATATTATTGAGATAATCACTTATTGGCTTCCAAAAATACCATGACATACTTCTGAACCATCAGGTTTTGCCTGTGAAATTCATTGTATATTTAAGAATTGGCAAAGGGCCCAGAGCTAATGGATCTGAGATTTATTTTACTATTTATACATTGAAATATTCAAATAGAATATTCGATATAAATATTGAATATTCAAATATTCAAATAGACCAAAATAGAATAAAACTAATAAAACCTTACACATTATTAGCCTATGCAACTGTGTGATCTTATTGCCATTACTGTGTTTTTCTTCTCCATTCCCTCCTATTTTTATCTTTATACTCTCTGTTGCATCTTCTTTCAAATCAGATTGAAAGTTCTCCAGGGCAGGGGCTTTGTTTTCTTAGAGATTTGTACAGTTCCTGGCATAGCAGGGCCCTGAATGTGACCGGGGCCTTAGGGCACTACTACATTACAAATAAATAATAACTCTCTAACAGAGTTAAATAAAACACTGTAATAAATGGATAAGAATACTTGGGCTATTTGTTCAGCAAATTCTGCATCTTTTTTCCAGTAAAATACATCATTCTCCAAATTGGTAATCAATCAAATAACTTCACAATATAAAGTATATATAAATATATGTGATTCTCTTTAAAAATCTTAAGGTAGAATTTCAGTCATTATCAGATAACTTATAGGAACTGTAATATATATAATAACAATTCCTATATATATATACATACACACACACATATTTTTATACTTTGTTTTTTTAAAAACAATGAAGACTATACAAAGTTTCAAGTAATATTGGACAAATTACAGAAAAAGTCAATCCATTTTAAAAAGGGAGGTGCATCTTAGGTGTGGGATGGTCTTAATTGGTATAGTCAAACCAGTTTGGACTAGAATTTGTATTTTTTTTATTTGTGCACACCACTAGTCATGAAGTTGATGCCTAATAGACTTGTTATGACTTCCAAAAGAACTCAATCACAGATCCCTTTTCTCTCCATTACATACTGGTTTTAGTTGTGACCAGAGTGCCTAGACTTTGGTCTCCCATTCAAATATAAATCCACTGTCATTTTAAAGCGTAGCAAATAGCAAATATGGGGCATGCAACAAAAAGGAATTGCAGAAGCATTTTTTCTTTAGGTAGGTTCTTTTCTTCAGCGTATCTAACAATTTTGGAATTAAAATAATAAATGTCAATAAGTTGCAGGAAAAATATGATGTGTGGGATGGAGATAAATATAGCTCTAAAATGAATTACATACTTATCAAGGAAGTACATTTTTAAGTTATGCCTCCAACAGAAAGTGCTGAAGTGATATTGGCTATTCTCTCATGTATTTCAGCTCTAGTTAAAACTAATAAGTACTCGATATATTGCCAGAAAAACATTTCTGGATCAAAGAGCTTTTGTAAATCATAAAAACAACCCAGCTGAATGGAACATACAAACCTTTTCAGATTATTACTTCAAGTATCCATTTATCCAAATACAGTAAAAGCTGTTTTATCCGGTATGTTGGGGGAATGGACGGTGCTGGTAAGTGAAAAATGCTGGTTAACTAAGAGGGAGGAAGTTTGGGTGTGGGAGGAGTGTGCGGGGCTGGGGGTTGGGGCATGGGCGGGGGTGCAGGGCACAGACTCTGGGAGGGAGTTTAAGCAGGGAGGAGTCTTGGATGCCACCTCAGGTGGCTCCCTGCAAGTGGCAACCTTTCCCGGCTGCTCCTAGGCAGAGACGTAGCATGCTACTCTATGTGCTGCCCCCATCCTGCCCTGAGCACTGACTGTGCAACTCTCATTGTTCGGGAACTGCAGCCAATGTGAGCTGAAGGGGTAGTGTCTGGGGGCAGAGGCATTGCGCAGAGCTGCCTGCCATACCTTTCTCTGGGCGCAACTGGGAGAGGTTGCTACTTGCAAGGAGCTGCCCAAGGTGAGTGCCCCCCATATCCAGCACCCTGCACCCCTTCTGCACCCCAAGTCCCCTCCCACACCCAAACTTCCTCCCAGAGCCACACTGCTCTGCACAGGGGATGCAGATTAGGTGTTGCAACTCTGAGTGTCATAGCATCTAAGGCCCTTTGTGTATCTGGGAGGGGCCCACACCCCAACTCCCTGCCAGTCCCACGCTAACTGGACTATAAACTGAACTTTCAATGAAGATTAGAAATGACAGTTTATAGAGCTTTCCGGATGGTGAAGAGCCAGATAAAACAGCTTTTACTGTAGTTTAAAACACTCTAGTTTACATTAGTCACTACATTTTTTGATCATCATTCTAAAACACTATAGCTTCCCGCAACCCCCATTGGACCGGAGCGGCGAACCGTGGCCAGCGGGAGCCGCGATCGGCCAAACGTGCAGACGCGGCAGGTAAACAAACCGGCCGGGCCCGCCAAGGGTGTTTACCATGGGGGACCATGTGCCAAGGTTGCCGATCCCTGATGTAGTTAGAGTGGTAGCTTAAATTTGGGGTACGAAATGATGTTGAGGACAATTAAATTTATTTATTTAACACCTGTAAACAAATTGTTTAACTATATGCCAATGAAAATTGAGTTTAACACAATCATGCCATATTTTGTGGCCCAGATACACAAAGACCTTAGATGCTGTGACACTCAGAGTTGCAACACCTAATTTATAGATGCCTAGAAAATCACTGAAATGACAACAACAATGTCATGACAAAGTGTGAGTTAGGAATGTAGGCTCCCTATATAATGAATGGGTAGACATAGGCACCTAAGAATACAAAGTAGAAAAAAACAGCACACTAGGAGGGGAGCTGCAAAAGATAGCCAGTGGAAGATGTCTTAAGCACCATCCCTCTCACAGAGAAAGGTGCATAAATCTGGGCTTAAGGAAAGCACCTATATCTGCTTGGGATCCTCAACCAGAAAGAGGAAGAGGCTGAAGTGCCTATGTTGTTCCTTGAAAGAAACAATAGAACACCTGCCAACTCCACAAAAAACTTCAGACGTGGAGGTGGTGTTGGTGCCCATCTCAGCAGTTAGAGCATGCACCTGGCATGTGGGAGACCTGGATTTAAGTTCCTTTTTCTGCCTGAGGGGGAAAAATATTTGAACAGAGGTCCTCCTCAATTCTCCTGTTGACACTGTTCCATAGTTTAGTTAAATTATTAAAGAATCATTGGAGAAGAGACCATGAAAGTGACTCTGTAGCTGGTGGCTAAAGTATCCAGTTGGTAGGTGGGCAACCCAGGATCCAGTCTCTCTGCTCCAATGACTCTCATGATTTATCCATAGTGGAACAGTTTCAACAGGAGAGAGACTAAGAGAGCCCCACATGAGCATATCCCATAGTTTAGAGCATTTTGTGAGGTGGGGCAAACTCCTATTCAAATCCTTTCCCCCCTTCTGTAGTTTCTCTCTCTCTCTCACACACACACACACACATACACACACACACACACACACACCATATGTGCAGTGTGCCCAGCCATTCCATATCATTGTCATCAGCCAGGTGAAGAGCTGGTATCCCATCATCAAAGTAAGTCAGCGGGCACTCAGCAAGGATGTACGACATATATGACCAATGACTGCATCTACATTGGGGTCATTTGAGAAATCTCATTTGAAGAGACTGGCTGCACAATTGTACTGTCCTATTCATATCTGGTTCAGGAACGACCATAGGTGCCTTGGCAGGTCAAAACCTGGTGGACGGATGGTTTGGTCAGTGATGAGAGAGTGATTAATGATTGTCACTGCTGATCATTCATTATGCCAATCAGATTCCACCATCCTGTCCTGTAGTGGCATACGTGGCCATAAAGGGTATATAGAAGACAGAAAAAACTGGCAGATGGTTGAAGAGGTCTGAGTAGAGAGGCAAGTCTCTATTCTCATGAATCTTAGCCTGGAGCAGGATGGAGGCCCCCTCATATCAAGCATGGGGCAACACTGTGTTTCTAAGCATTGGCAGCCATAGCAATGGAATTGCACATAAAGTCTCAGTAACAATGCACAGAGCTTTATTAAGCTCTACATTGACCGACCTTGTGTAAGATGAACTCAAGGAACACAGTACTCTGCTGTTGAATAGTAAAGATCAAGGGCTGATGTTCTAAGAGTCCGGGCACTAGGGTCCCAGGTTGAGCAAGCCAGTTTTCTGAGCAAGTTATTCTGAGTGATAACTTTGGCTGCTGCCTTCTTTCAAGTGTTTTCGGTATGCCAATGACATCCAGGGTCATGCCAAGGTAAACTGGGTTTGGGTCATGCTGCAGGCATTGACCGTTAAGAAAATATTTAACTTGTGACTTGTGCTTGCATTTTCCAGATGAAATACACTAGAACTCAGCTCTGGAAAAACTCAGCTGCAGGTGCATTGACTACAGTAGTCTGCTCTGAACTTCCTATTGTCATCCAGGACCTTTTCAATTTCTGAAAAGGACTGAGCTTGATAGCTGCAGCAAATGTTGTCAGTGTGACATCTTGGCATCTCTGTAATCACCAGTCATATAATTATTATATGCTTTGTACAAAGAATGCCTTATGAGGTATCATTCTAAAAGTCTTGATGTGTAGAATATTGATATCCTGTTGGTATTGTATGTGCTGTCATTGTATGTGAAGTTATGAACTTTTGCTCTGTGTGTGTTACTGAAATATGTGTTGAAGTTGGAATCACCCACAACAAGCATTTCAGGTAAAACAATGAAGAAGCTAGACACTGCTAATGACTCATCAATAAAGAGAATGGACCATGCAAAAAGGCTTATCCTCACCTAGAAATGCTTCAGATAGACCAGGGATGAGCAACCTTGGCACGCGGCCCCCCAGGATAATCACCCTTGGAGGGCCCGGCCGGTTTGTTTACCTGCCGCGTCTGCAGGTTCGACCGATCAGGGCTCCCACTGTTTGCTGCTCCAGTCCAATCGGAGCTGCAGGAAGTGACTGCAAAGACTCAGCAAGGCATGCAAGGGCATGTGACCTGACCACATGATAATGAATACCATTTTGATACCTGTATTTTTCCACAAACTGGGCTGGAAACTTGTCTTGGAACAAAGGGTTTCTATCATATTGAAAAACTATAAAAGGGGGAAGTGACATCAGTAAATGTCTTCACTCCTCTACAAATGCAGCCTCATCCTCAAGACTCTGTATGCCTGCTTGTATCATCAGTCAGGGTGAGATGCTGCTTGATTCAAATTCTATCTAGATTGTATAAGTCTTAGATTGTGATTTTGTTTGATTTCCTAGGTAACCTGCTTTGATCTGTTAGTTATCACTTAAAGTCCATATTTCTGTGGTTAGTAAAGCTGTTTTAGGTTTTATCTTAACCAGTGTGTTTTTGAGTGAAGTGCTAGGGAATCTTAGCTCTGTTAACAAAGGTTTGTGCATATTTCCCCTAACTGAGGGAGGAGTGGCTGAATGAATGAGCTTGTGCCATACAGATCCCTGTCCAGTGCGAGATGGTATAATTCTGGTTTTATATTCTGGTAGGTATGCAAGGCTGGGGAGCCGGGAAATTGGCTGGTGCCTCCACTGTTGGTCTATGAGTTGCTTAAAGCACTCAGGTGACCCTGTCAGGTGTGTGGCACCACTTGCTGTCATGTTGGCTGATAACAAGGCCCGGAGAGGCTGGCTGTGTGTCACCAGAAGAGCAGGGAGAAGAGGCCAACCCAGCTGAATAGTTAGGGGGCACAGCAGTTCCAACAGCTTCCAGGCTTCACCTCAGGGGTACAGTCCATTGCAGTCAGCGTAGATGAACTTGCACAAGAGTGTTGCTGTCACCTTCTGTGTTGAGAAAGGGGTATCCCACATCTCACGAGTGCATTAGCCATTGCAATGGCCCCTCCTTCTCTACCAGCCACATTTTGAATGGGACCCAGTCCAACAGGTGTCCTCTGACCACACCTACTATATCAGGTCCTTCATGTGAGACAGGTGTCTCTTCTACCTCTATTCTGTGACTCTGTATACTGTTCTGTGGTTTATGGTTTATGGTTTAGTCAGGGCTGTATTAACCTTTTTTGGGTCCATCACCATGGGCCCCCCATGTAGTCATTATGGGTCCTTCTGCGTGTGGGCCTTGGTGTTGCCATTGGTGCCTTAGTAAATCCAGTAGTGAAACTCAGAGACATTTTTCATTTTAATCACACAACTCGGCAATACTATCTGTATTACCATATGCAGCTTCCTCAACCCTCAGGTTTTCTCACTGAGCCATACATGTGTGGGTTTACTAATAGCCACAGTAAACAGAACTTTCATAGTGATCAGACGTGTCTCCAGTACCACCCTATTTCACCAGTCACTGTATGTGGTCCTGGCTTCAGCTCAATAAAGTTCCACAGCCAGCAGACCCCTGACCAGTTCTGAGAAATTCCCCCCGCCACAACACTCTTCCTACCATTTGAGCAAGCCACTGGCAAACATAATTCCCCCAACCCAAGCTCAGTGAGCACTCAGCTCCATGGAACCTGAAGTCATCAGTCTTCTTTCTCCCTCTGCTCCCATCTACATGTTATTCTACTGCCTTGTCACCACCACCTCTCCCCATGCTTTCTTCCCTTTTACATTGGGCATGCTCTCCAGCCAGCTGGCCCTATTCTCCCCCTGCAAACCTGACCTGCTTCCTCTTTCCCTGATTCCCTTGAAATTCCTTTCCTACTGGTGACCTCTGTTCAATGAGGTTAACTCCAGTTTCTTTATCTGCTCCTAGCTTAATAGCCCCCAGTAGTCACAGAGTCACCTGTAACTTCCCTGGCTACAGCCACAGGATCAATTGCCAGAGGGCAACTTCAGACACCTGCAGCTACTAGCTGCGGGAGGGGTGGCGATTCTCAGGCTGAGCATTCTTGAACCTTGCAATGGCAGCACTTGGGATTCCCAATCCTCAGCACTGACCCTAGGCAGCTCAGACTCTGTGATTAGGTGCTTCGCTACTCAGGCCATGGCTTTAAGTACTTGAGATGCCCATCACCTGCAGCAGCATATCCCAGTTCCCATGCAACCCTCAGTTAGCACATAGTCATGCAGAAAGTGCAGCCTCAATGATTTCAGAGGCTGGGGTGACAAGACGTTCCCAATTCCTAAGCAGCAGCTCTGCTCCAAGCTCACCTCCCTCTTCCACTCTGGGACCAGAACTCAGGTCTCACCAGCCATGACTACTTCCCCACTCCTTCCCCTTCCAGTTCTGGTTGATAGCAGCCAAGGGAATGCTAGGAGATGTAGTTCCTCTCCTGATCCAGTGCTGACTCTCCAGCCAGGGAGTTGGCCAAGGAATTACTACTCCCTTGGGCTCTCATCTCCAGTGCTGGATCCCTGAAGAGGCAGAGGGAGAGATCTGGAGCATTGTTGCTGGGATACAATGTATCATATATTGGGGAGATGCAATGCCTGGTGATGTTCCCACTCCGAGGCTGACCAGGACTTCACGGGGCAGAGGATAGGATGTTCTATGGGGCTGGAGTCTGGGTAATATGGTAACCAGGATGCTCCTTGCTCTTGGAGCCTCTCACTGTGCTGCGGGAGGGGAGGATGTGAGTGTTATGGACCCCTTCTGAATGTGGGCCTATTGCCATGGTGCCATTGGTGCCATTGTAAACCTGGTACTGAGTTTAGGCATCTACAGGATTAGGTAGCAGCTGAGCAGGAGTTTGGGGGAGCATAGTGGTGCCTAAAAACAGAAGTTAGACACCTAAAAATGAGACTTAGATGCCTGAGTACCTTCATGGAGTGCACCTGAGGTGTCTAGTACTTTATGAATCCAGGCCTGATGCCAAAATCAAATTATTTAAAATAGCAATTATTTAGCTGCTTTGTAACCTCCACTCTCTATAACAGGAGTTTAAATGTACCCACTGGCTAATATTATTTGCAGGTTTTCTTTGCAGGTGAATCTTTTAATATTCCACTCAACATAACTGATCATTCAATCAATTAACAATAAGTGAATCAATTGCAAACCACATAACAGATTATGTTTAAGTAAGGGAACTTACTTGACAAATATCCAACATTTATTTATGAGGGAATTGGAACTGTGGGTAAGCTATCTAGTCAGACATTTCTTTTCAGCTATCACTTCAGTAGTGGATATTTGGATTCTGGCTAACTTCCCCAGAACAGGATATATACTAAACAGAATTGGCCATTATCACTTAGATGACATATGAAGGACTTTATATTTGTTGTCTCCCCTATCACTAAATAACCTCTGAAAAATTAGGTATGGGAAAAAAAAAACTGTCTTGAAGGAACTAGGCAGGGGCAATTGTAAAGAATGGATTTGGTACCACCTAAGAAGAAGAAGATATATACTGAGTGTAAACAATATGGGTCAATTCCTTAGTGTATGTAAATCAGCATAGGCCATTTAAGCCAAAGGGGCTATGCCAATTTTACATGAGCTGAGGATGTGTGGAATGATGAGTAGTAAAATCATTCACTAGTCTCTTTCAGTGATTAAGCTGTTTGCTGACAGGCAAGAGAGGAAGATGGCAAGAAACATGAATGTTCTCTTCTGTGTGTATATCTGATGATATTCTGAAAAGGCTCAGGAGGAATAATAAAAGGAAGTGGTAAACTCAATATAGTCCCCTTTGCAATTAAACACTTTCTTTTTCTGTAAGTAGCAATGAAATAACAAAAGATCCAACATACTTGTAAAAATAATCTTGTGAAATCATGAGTCCCTTCTTTTGATATAACTAGCATGACAGTAAATGGTGTTAAAAACTTCTTTATACTGGCATCTGTTCTTTTTATTTTATAAAATGTCTGCATTCTATGTGAGGATTTTTTTCATACAATTACTCATTATTGATGAACACCAAAATAAGTCTTCAGGCAAACTCATATATAATTTAGAACTATGTATGTTTCAGCAGCTGCCACTACTGCAGTACTTTACATGTTCCATTTTCTCCATTTTATTTTTTTTCCCTACTCTCTGTATCTATAACATACATTTTCCCTGTTTTTATCTCTCTCTTGCCTCTTTGGAGCAATTCACTACTGTTTTCACGTACTGAAAAACTCTCCATTTGCTGTACAGACTGAGAGGAATCACAGAAAGTCATGTTTTAGAAAAGAAAGATATTCTGCTCAGTTATTTATTTATTTATTTTTGTCAACAGTCTCCTTAAGTGCACAAAAATGTGCTTAACACTCTTCCCAATTAAACTACACCAGATTACCAAGAACTGAAAAATGAGGTATGCAGCTTTAAATAAATATGGCCCTTGGAATAAAAATAAAAAAGAAATATAGCCACAGGAGATCATGTTTAATTGCATGCTTTTCTCTTTGATGATCTGCTGCATTGCCCACAATGTTTGCTATTATGGTTAATATCCCTTATGAAAAAAATTACTTTAAAAGCCCTTTCCACAGACAACTTTTGTACACTCTGTTTTCAAACCAAGGCTAATTAACATTTTCTGTAATAAATTGATAACAAAAAGCTGTTACTTTATTTTTATTATACACAGCAGATTAGAAGTTCTAGTACTTATTAATTCTTCAACATGCTTTAAAATCTTTAGGAAAGGATTTTTGAGAACGTAAATGTAATTAAAAAAAAAGTAGTCACATGAAGAAATTATGCCAAGCCATTAAACTCCATCTTTCTATCTTCTTGAAGAAGGTGAAGTGCTAATATTTTTCTCCTGTAGCTATTATGGGATTTGAAACATATAAAAAATCATCTAAAGATAAGTGATTGTACTGGAAAATATCTTAAAGAAATATTAATTATATTATATTCCAAAGAAAACAAAAACTATGCTAAAAGAATGTTAAGGTTGCAAAGTCAAAAACTCTTAAGTCAGAAAATGCCAAAATGAATGCTGCCTGTGCAACATTAACTCCCCCTTGCATATAGGCATTATGATACTATCTTTAATTACATAATGAAATACTATTTTTCCTGTTGCTCAGGCAATCTTAACTCTGGCACTACCTAGCTTTGGAGTGCCTGACTTTGAAACCTTGACATTCTTTGATGTAGGGCTTTTTTAAACATATTTTGTAAAGTTTTAAAATGCTTAAACATAAGTCCTGTCTTCCTCTCCTTCCTATGGGTGCTTGCCCCCCTCCCAGGTCCCACCCCTGCATCACCTTCGCCTGCCCCAATTCCAGCCCCTTCTCCAAGTCCCTGCCCTTTCCCTGCATCCTCCCCCAAGTGCATCACGTCCCCAGTCCTCCCTCTCCCTCCTGGAAAGTTCTAAGTACTGCCAAACAGCTGTTAGGTGGTGGGTGGGAAGCTCTGGGAGAGGGAGGAGCAGTGATGTTGTGCTGCAGTGTTAGGGAAACAGGGAGAGCTTGGCTTCCGGTGAAAGAGGAGCACCCTCTAATTTTTCCCTGTGGGTGCTTCAGCTGCACAGCACCCATGGAGTCAGCGCTTATGTACTTAAACTTTTAAAAACAAAAATATCATCATGTGGAACCATACTGACCTGCCATGTGAGTCACTGGCAGGCTAGGGATCTTTAGGTTCACAGCACATACCCCTATAATGTGAACTAACGTGTAGCAGTGGGTGGCTGTTATCTTCTGCATAGACATTAGTCAGGGATGGGAATGCACACACAGTTTGCAGGTGGGTTTCATATCCATTTCCTAGCCAGGAAAATGCTGAGAAACAGGAATAGTGATTTCTATTTCAGAGTGGAGGGGAGTGTGTCTAGTCATTACAGATCCTTCTGCTCCTGTTTCCCCACAACTTCTTCCACAAATCCTATCCCTGCTCTTCTCAGCTCTGTGCTAGGAGTCTACAAAATGGGCTCACTGATGGTCTCACTCAATCAGCAGCACTGTGAGATCACTAGATTTTGTTACTGTAGACTTGTAAGCTCATCCTATATTGCAAGTTAATGCTTGCGAAAAATTAAACTAATTAAATATATCATGGCCAAGTTTTGTAATTTAAATGACAGTATAAACTTGATAAATGTAAATTCCTATGTGAAGTATATGCATCACAATGATTAAAACACTAATAAAATTATAGGACTAAAGTATACCTTCACATATCAGAGCTACAAGGGATAGGAAAAGCATAGACAACCTAAATAGTGACATCTATTCTAGAAACAATCTGCCTGCATGAGGAAGCACTGGTTCTCAAACTTTTGTACTGGCAACTTCAGACAGCAAGCCTCTGAGTGTGACCCCCATCCCATCAATAAAAACTTTTAAAAATATATTTAACACTATTATAAATGCTGGAAGTGAAGCAGGGTTTGGGGGTGGATGCTGACAGCTTGTGACCCCCCCCCCCATATAATAACCTCATTACCCACAGTTTGAGAACCCCTGGAATAATGTATCCAGAGGTAGGAGAGCATGGTAAGCAGAGTATTTTGCTACACATTTAAAAAAGTATACGTAGTACTTTTTCCTTTGCTCTCATCTGACACTTCTGAAAACACAGGGTCATGGCCCCACCCTGAAATGCCTTATTCTGGATTTGCTAGCACTGTTGGAAATTCTGGCTGTTCTATTTCTGCTCCAGTATGTCTCGTTTTCCAGTCACAACCATGTAAACTATAATTGTCTTTTGTTCCAATAAGCTAGTTGCTCTGGGGCTCCCATTAGCATTCTGCTCCACCATATACTAATGCATCCATAATTTGGCCCACAGAAATTAGAAATGGAAAACGCCCATTATCCACTCCATCTCTCTGTCAATGCAGCAATCTTTCCAATGAGACATTTTCTAATATTTTATCCAGTCAGGGTTTAAGAGTCTCAACAATGGGTCTCCTATCATTTCTCTGGGAGGACTCTTCCAGAAATCCAGTCCCTCTCACCATTAACAGTATTTCACCCTGATATTCTGACTACATTTTTCCATTCTTGTCCAAGCCTGGAACAGTGCACCAGTTCTGGGCTACACATTACTAGCAACCTATTGACAAACTAGAGAGAGTTCAGGAAGAGGAATAAGATGATCCAGGGACTGAAAGGATTGATTCATGAGGAAAGATTATAAGAGCTAATATCTATAGCCTAGGTAAGTGAAGACCAAGAAGGGATATGATGTCTATAAATATTTGACAGGCATTTCTATCTCATTAGTATATATACCCATTTTCAAGTACTCCCGTAACTTCCCTTCAACAACAATTATTTCTATGGGCTTTTTCTTCCTTACCCACTGTTAAAACTTACTATATATTTCTTGCAGGAAGTAGATTAAAAATCGCATTTCAGTATCATAGTCATCAATTTGACCCCACTCATGCCTTTGTAACCCTCGTTTCTGTCTAGTAATTCTTTTTATCTTTATGGGGGGGTTAAGTCTTTTATTCCCCTTAATCTCTTATTCACTGGCATTTCTATGCAACTCATACTCCTATTTGAGCAACTCTATAGTATTGAAGTGTCTTTGCTTAGCATTAGCTTAACTAGAAATTTGTGCTGCTCTGTCTCTTCCTTTCAAACCTTCAAGAACACTCCGTTTTAGGTTTTTATTTTTGTTTCTTTGTTTGTTTGTTTTTATATCCTTTCCCCGGGAATCCTAATCTAGATGTAGCCTCTGGGGAGGAAGTCAGAGTATTCCCTCTTCCCTGCCATCTCTACAGCCACTTTTCCTATCTGCAACCATGAAGGGAGAAGACACTGCAGTGAGTAAGTGCTGATTCATGCCAGCAGCTATGCAGCAGCTGCCTGTTAAATGACAGAAGGAAGAAGAGATAAGATAAAATGATTCCGATTTATCCTTTGTTGGGTATTAAGAGCCTTTTGGAACCAGCAGCCAGAGCAGAGTAGTAGGCTCCACTACCTGAACCCAAGGAGGTAAACGGAATGGCTCCTTATCCCTCACAGGGGAAAGACACAGCGAAACAGGCCTGAAGAAGCAGGAAAGAGCATGTGAGACTCACTCAGTGACTTATCCCATGTCATATCGGAAATCTATAACAGGAAACTAAATAGTTTAGCAGGGAAATAAACCCAGGTCTTCCATCTCCTCTGCTACGGCCTTAACCACTGAATCATCCTTCCTCTCTAGGTCTAATTACTAATTTTACTAGGTGCATACAGTGAGGAACAGCCACATTTGCCTATTCCTTTCATACTGGAGTAGCCTGGTAAAATGACATATGTCCAAAGATATATTTTCATTCATAAATATCCCATAGAATTCATATCAGCTGTGAGTTAAAAACAATTTTTTCTGATTGTGGAAGAAGCAGTGCAGCAATGGCTGACCCTCATCTCCCCCGTGTGGTGAGGGAATATACTCACCAGACTATATGTATACAGAAATGGTATTTTTTATGTAGTGTATCCAATAATGTTTGTTGTTGAGGACAGGGCAAGTGAAAAACTGACTCTCTGAGATAGGTTCTGTTTACAGTAGGGAAATATAAACCAGAGTAACTACACTGATGTAACAAGGCATGCTGCACTGATACCTAGCAGAGTTTATTGTTGTTTGGCTTACTGAGATAACTTACAGTTGTGTGGCAAAGCAAGCAGGAAAGCCGTGCTTTACCACGGATGCAGCATGTATACATGAGAGCCTAGCAGCAGTGTAACTACCACAGTATAGCATATAGCTACACTGTAGTTGGAGGTATGATTGAAGCTCAGATAGATGTACCTGTATTACCTTTGCTCTACCTACGATGGCTACAATAGCCATGAAACTATAGAGGCACAGGCTTTAGCATGGGCTGTGCAAGCCTGCATGGAAACCTTAGGTCCATAGCTGTATCCGTAACCAATGCTGAAGCCTGTGTAGCTACAACTTCACTGTTATTTTTAGCCCTGCCAGGTAGGTTAAAATGAATACAAGTCTGCCTACCTGAGCTGCAGTCACATCTTCAACTGGAGTGTGAGCATACCCATAGTTACACTAGGTCAAATGTCTCTAGTGAAGGTATGGAACTAGTGCTATAGAAGTTTGGTCAGGCTCTTCTACTACCTCAAGGATTTTGCAGCTTGTGATGAGGATAAATGATTTTCCACTAATCTGTGCAGAGTATCACTATACAGAACTCAGTGAATTTTTTCATTATCCTCTTTTCAGAGACCTGGTGTTGACATTGGGGTGGCTTGCCTGAGACCAGAAAGGACTGAGTGGGCTTCCAGTATTTTATCTATGGTACTGATACAGCCCTATTATAATAATATTTGAATTCCACTAGGCAACAAGCAACCTAAGTGTTCAGTATTGCAATGCTGAGCATTTCAAAGACTAAGTTCCTATTTGTAAATCTAGCTCTTAATCTTTCTGTGCCTTCATTCTTTATCTGCAAAATGGGGATCATGATACTTCCCTACTTTGCAGATATAATAAATATATGAAAGAGTTCTGAATTAGATGCCCAGGCATCATATACAATGAAGGAGATTTAGGTGCTGAAGAAGGTGATTTTCAGAAGCTAGCAAGCTGAGCTGAGAACCATCTAATCTAGCCAGAAGGAAAGGCTCACATCCACAAAGGGGTAACTTTGGGCTGGAGGGAGATGCCCATTTCCACACAGGATTCTCAGTCATCTCCATTGTAAAAAAAAAAAAAAAAAGAAGAAGAAAGAGAGACCCTCTCGCACCACAACCTGCTCCATTTTAGCCAATAGCCCCCTGGTTTGGACACACAGATGAGGTGTCGGAGGCCTACTTTCAAATCTCTGCTCTGCCTGATTTGGAACAAGGACTTGAAACACAGCCTCTCACATCTTAGGTGAGTGGCCTAAGCACCAGGCTATTAGGTATTCAAGGAAAGGTCTTTCCTGTTGAAACTGTTCCACTTTGTGTAAGTTATTACATATTTCTTGTGACAGAAAAGTGAAAGATTGATTCTGTAGCCCAGTGGTTAAGGCACTTATCTGGGATGTGATATAGTCTGGTCAAGTCCCAGATCCAGATTAGAGATTCAGCCATATCCCAGGAGTGTGCTCTAACCACTGGCCTATTGGGTAGAATGAGGAACACATACCCACCCAAAAAAGTTCCTGATCTGCTTTTCCCTGGCTGTGTTTTGGGTGGAGCACACCTATGAGATCAGGCCCTGTTGCTGAGGAATAACCTAGTCTGAAAATCCTACTGGGTCTGAAATGTCCAAGTTGCACATTAGCTGTGAGACAGTGTGAGGACTTAGATACTTTTACACATGCCTTCTGGCAGAAACACATTTGCCTATAGGGTTAGGCCACAGTTAAGCAGTGCTTTTGCGAATGTCAGTCGTGCATAAATGTTGGACTTAAGTGCGTAAATCCTTTTGTGAATCTAGCCCTAAGTGCTTTTCCCACATGGTCATATAGGAAGTCTGTGACATTGCAGGGAATCAAATTCAAGTCTCCCAAACCCCAGGATAGCATACTAACCACTGGAAGTGCTTCCCCAAACATATTAATCTAAATGTTGAATTAACATTAAATGATGCTACAAGGTGCCCCACACCTATTGTATACCATGAAGTTAATTTAATGCCTTTGATTCCTGTTCGTGATATTTTTTGTGAAACCAGATGTGAAGCTGATGTTTGTGCTGATCTTCTCCTTTAAAGAAATTATTTCTGTCAATATTTTGAATGAATAGTGTTCCTCTGTAAATTATGATGGGACTAGAGGCAAATTTCCAATTCTTAGCAATGACAGGGCTAAGTATGATGACTTCATTTAGTGCAGATTTATGCAGCTTGTTGCTGATGACAAGAAATGATTAGAGCCCATATTATAATAGACTACTTCCTTATTTCCCCATCATATACATTGAGCTGTATGCTGTGACAATTTAATTTGCTTATAACTGTCAATACTCTAGGATTTTCAGTACATTTTTACTGTTTTGATCTACCATTATTACTTGAATTATTTGTGTTGTGTAGTTATTTCATGTATTTTCTTCTTTTAAATATTAAATATGCCTATCTAGTGTTTTAGTTGCTTTAAAAAAATCTTAAAATATCTATTTTCATAAGACAAAAGTCTTGCACAGAAATACATGACAAAAATGTCATCTTCCTTCTTCCCTTTTAAGTATAAATCAAAACAATTAACATACTAACTTCCAAATTTTCCCAATGCCTCCCATAATCCAGTAAATCCATAAGCATGGTTAGCCCCAAAATAAAGACTGTGTCACATTAACTCATCAATCCTAGCACCTGAGACAAAAATTGGGTGCATGTCTATGAACTGTTGTGCACACATTTTGTGCAAGACATTAATTCATTGATTACCTTTGCCAGCTTTCTCCAAGTGACTCTGTTTTATACATAAATGTAATTTTTATAACATGATATGAACCTAAACTGAGCACAGAATTCTCTATCAAAATGTTCCCGATTCTGCTATTCGAAATAGTCTACATTTATTTTTAATTATACTAGCAATTTGTGTGTTTGCTTGTAGCTTTAAGTATAGTTCATATTTTTTCATTTCATTAATGAACTAGTTTTTTATTGCAACAGTAAATTATAAAGGGAATGGCAGACTGGAAAATATTTTTATTATTTCTAGCTTGCTACCATAGTGAAGAACATTTAAGAAAAAATACTGTATCATTAAAACTAGTAGACATCAGTTATAAATCCAGTCATTAGTAGACAATAAGCTGCTCTACACAGTAACATCTAGCCAACTTATTTCAACAAATGCTCCCATTGGAGTTTCTTTTAATATTCTTTTGTAAACTAATCTTAGGTTATGTAAGAGTGAAGTTAATTAAGCAAGATCGAATTTGTAAAGAGAGCATGTCAAAGGCAGTAAAATGTTTCCCACAGAGCTGGTTAAGACTGAGGCTACTTTCTTTAATATAGCTACTGTTAGACATGTGAAAGCATTTGTATGTTTGGACATAATCTGGGAATTCAAATGTGAATCCCATCCCACTGAGGTTTGACCATGGCCTGAAGCCTAGTCAAATTGAGGTTTTTGTGTGGTGTCTTCCTTTCATTCTAAAGCAGCAGTTCTCAAACTTATGAGAACCTCGACCCGTTTTTGCTTCTTGGGCGGCCACGGTGGACCCTTGTATATCCGCCGAAAAGCCGCTGAATGCATTACTTCCACATTCAGCGGCTTTTCAAGCAGACATGCCGAGCGCTTCCAACTGCACCCCAAGTGAGCGCTTAGTATGTCCGCCGAAAAGCCACCAAATGTGGAAGTAATGCATTTGGCAGCTTTTCAGCGGCGGTAGGAGCTCGCAACACCCCTGGGACCACTTGGCGACCCCCAGAGGGGTTGGGACCCCCAGTTTGACAACCGCTGTTCTAAAGCTTCCTTTTCATTTTTCTTTTAACCCTTGAAACTCAAAGGATAAAAGTAATTGTTATAAAACCATTGCATTCATCCTCTATCCGAGAAAGGGAACTGCAAGGCAATCGTCTTGCTTAAAAAAACAACACCACACACGTCCAAACAGAAAGATACTGGACAAAGCACAAGGGAATGGCAAAGACCCCTGCATCAGCCTAAGTGGATACAGGATTGTGTGTATTCATTAACAACTTTAAGTCACATGTCCAGCCCAACAGCTAGAGATCTGACATCTTCACTCAATACTGCCCTAAACAGATAAATACCTTAAACCCAATGCAGTGAATCCCAGACAGGCTGAGAGGCAAACAATAATCGACAAGATTTTATTTAATAAAAGTGCTAAATCACTTCCAGGGCTGACCGCTAGTGTTTATGTATGTATGAGACAGAGTGATAATTTAAAAGTAAATCCATTCAACAGACAAATACTTAAATTCTGTATCATGTTTTCACCTTGAAAGGGTGAATATTTCATCACAATTATAACCATTAGCTTTCAACAGCTGAAGCCCTGTGTTTCTCATCCTATTGAGGATATATCTATACGGACATAGGATAACAGAAATGGAAGACACGCTCATCATTAGGTTTTTATTTCTAATTCCAGTATCTTCAGAGAGCTGCAAATTGTGAACTACTACAGAAGCAAGTGTCAAACACACTGTGGCATGGCAAGGGTAAAAACCCTTTGAATACCTTGCTAAAATGCTGGCTAAGCCCTGCTTTCTGGCAGAGAGGCCAGTTGTGGGGACCCAGGCAGTCAGCTGGGAGCCCAGTTGTGGGCCCTAACGAGGGCTGGCTCACATAAATTAGTTGGGCTAAGTTGTGACAGCTGGGCTGAAGACCAACACTGCGCTGCTTCCCACAGCCCCCATTGGACTGGAGCGGTGAACTGCGACCAGTGGGAGCCGTGATCAGCTGAACCTGCAGATGTGACAGGTAAACAAATCAGCAGGGCCTGCTAAGGGTGCATACCCTGTGGTACTGCGTGCCCAGGTTGTTGATCCCTGATCTAAACCATATTCTACTTCTTGCCTTCTCATGAAGAGTATGGAACAGGTTGAAAAGATTGGTACTCTAATTCAATGTGACAAAGGGTGGTAGGATCTCACTGTGCAGGTTTTATATATTGCTCATCAGTGCAAGGAATGGAGTAAAGAAGGGAAGTGCTGGAATGTTCCAGACTTTCTTCACTTCCCCCTCCTTGCCCCCTCTCTCAGTTAGTTTTCCTTTTTTCAGTCAGCATCAGTAAGAAGTGAGGATATGGAATGACTGTCTGCAACCTCCTACCCTAACTTCAGTGTGACTGAGTCCCCCTGTGTCCCTTGTGGTGCCCCCTTGTGGCCAAATGACATACTACTCACCCTATCACAGCATCCCTGACATTTGGTTGCTGCCTCTCACAGGGCCAGTGCTGTGGGCACCTTAACTCTCTGTCTAAAGAACATTTAAGTTCTACCCCCTCTGGGGTATTAACATCCAGAAAAATAAAGGAATACTATGAACTCAAAAACAGGGTCATCTGAGGAGTCTTTGGCAGGATCCCTCGGTTCTATATAGAGCTTCTCTTCATACACCCACTCCTTGCCAGTGTGAGCCTGCATGCCCCATCACACATAATAAAGAGCATTTTTATACTATCATAACCAACAGAACAGTATTCTCTTTTCAGGGAACTCAATTTCAGTGTTGCAATTGAACTAAGACCATAAGCATGGTCCGACTGGGTCAGACCAAAGGTCCATCTAGCCCAGTATTTTGTCTTTCGAACAAACTGTTGTCCCACATATCTTACTGAACAAGTTGCACTCAAATTCTGCAGCAAGGAACCCTTCTGTAACACTCTGGTGGGACAACCAAAAAATTCTGCAATAGCCTCAGAGTAATTAGAAAATATATATTTTTTATTAAATTAACAATGAAAATACCTTGCACAATGAATATTGTATTGCTTCTGTTATTTATGTTATATTAAACTGAGTTTGAGTGTTCCACATTGCTTTTCAATGCCCAGCTGATTTTATACTGACATCATATACACATGACTATTTTTAGCTCTCTAGCTCAATCTGAGCTAGTTCAAATCTCTGATTCTCAGAGTAAGCAGACATCTGCCCGCTGTAGACATACCCTCAGAGGTCTGGTTTAAAGCTGTCCCCAGCCTTATGAAAATAGAATTTCAATTTACTTTAAGAGAATTCTCTTTGCAACAATAAGGGCTAAAAACTTTTTAAAAAAGGCAAAGTTTATAATCTGGAGGACAATACAGCAGAAAGAGGTAGCTGTCGTACTGGAAAATACTGTGGCTGAGAAATACTCAATGATGTAATTTTGTTGTTTGGCTATACCAAAAGAAGGACAGGAGACATTTGACACGGGTTTAATCAGGCCGTAACTTTATTATTAGATGTATGGTATTATCCAGAAGATAAAAGTGTACAGTGCTGGTAAACCCATGTTTATTCCATAATTACCTGGGAAGCTTTTACCAGCATCCCCTCTTTTTCCATTCATGTTTCTCCAGCAAATCCATTGCCAGGAACTTACCATCCACTCCCTTCGTCATAGGAGGGTTAAGAGGGCTATAATAATGGGGGTTGGTTCCCTGCTGTACGAATCATAGGAGTTCCCGACCACCCCCTGTTCATTCCTTAAATGAACATTTTTTAAAGTCCTTTCCAAGCCATTTATCCGATCACTGTATACCTTTCCTATGGAATACCTGCACTGGACATCCACCCTACACTTAAATAGTGGGTTGCAACTGATGGCCTACCACCACCCTTCATGCCATGCATGAACAGAGCCCTTCCTGAACCAGCTATGGGAAAGACAAAAAACCCAACCCAAATGCACCTAGACCAATATGACTGCAAGGGAAAAATTCCTTCCTAGTCCCCCTCGACAAAGAGACTGCTAGTGTAATGCCCACAGCAGGTCTAGACCAAACCAGGCATTTTACCAATTAAAGAGGAGGAAGTGGGGGTACCGCCTCAGCTGGTTATGTGCAAAATGGGAGGGTTAAGGCACAGCGCTTCCCCTTTCAAATCCTTCATTCCCAGGGGATCAGTCAGCAACCACCCTACCCCTTTTGCAAGAGCTTTCATCTCCTCCAAGCCATAAAGCAGTGTTCCTCTCATTCAGCCAGCCAGTTGAATATGTCCCTCCCCTAGCTTAAAGGTGAAAGGCAGTCATTTGCCAAATGTTGACTGTATGATCCTTGACACAGGGGACCTGAGTCTTATGTGTTCTTTAAAGTTCTCTGTCCAGGGAACTACATAAATCATCATAGGACATTAATGCAACACTTTTATGGTACTAAGTAAATAACAATACTTCATTGCTGCAATCATTTTACAATCTTGCGTATATTTAATAATGTACTCCAATACAATATGTTTCATTTAAAATTTATGTGAGAATATCCTGAGTCAAAAACTGTTAAAATTGGGAGAACAAGTCCTTTTCAAGACCAGCTTGCATTAACAGAGATTAATTACTCTGAACACAGTAGGCTCGAGAGGCTAGATGAGCTTGAGCACTACTAACTTTCATACTGTGTGCAGTATTTGTTCATTTTAAGACCAGTCTACATAATACTTACTAACACTTGCCTAACAATTGATAAAATAGATATTACTGATAAAGCTGATTTATCATTATTTATTTTGTATATTGTGGTATAGTCTAGAACTCCCCAGTCATGGGCCCTGATGCTCGCAATCTAACCAACTATGTCCCATTATCAAATCTTACATTTTTGGTTAAGCTTATCGGAAAGGGTATAGGGAGACAACTCTCTTAGTGCCTGATATCTCCTTATCCTTGTTAACTGGCTACAGGCCAGAATGAAGTATGAAATCCTTAGTGAAGGACTTTCCTGTATGCTGGTGAAACAAAAAGTTTGGGAACTCAGGAAGGATGGGATTACTGGGCAACTGTGGTGAAGACATCTTCCGGTCAGAGGGATGGTGTGCTTTTAGTTCCAATATATATCATGTATAATAAGTGGGTCCTGGCCTCACAGGGATGAAGTGAGGATTTTGAAGCTCTTAGTGATCTTTTGGAGTTCATAAATGAAGAGGCTGAAGTCAGAGTGGTGCTTTGTGTTTCCCCCTCCTGCATTACAATGGTATTGGCCTACACTTATTTCCTTTTTGTCAAATATATGGTGTCCATTTATATAGTAATTGTTGTCTGCTTGGTTTAATTGTGTTTCTGGTAACTTTCTTCTGTTTTTCTGCTAATTTACACTTCTTTTTCTTGATTGCTTTTCTCTATTATGGTGGATTTCTGTTGCCAGCATTATTTTTGGAGCTCCCAAAAACTAATCTCCACAGTTTAAGAAACTTCACTGTGGAGAGAGCTTTCCAGATATGCAGAACAAGAGGCACAGACACACACAATTATATGTTTCTTTCAAAAGGTTAAGAACGCAGTAATGATAAACATTTAAATAAATGAATCTTCACTAAGGTGGTGTAATTATATTTTACATTAGTTTCAATCTCATTTGCAGTAACTTTAAACTCAAATCTTTTAGATGGAATTATCTCTATAGCTCTTTTATATTTGCTGTCATTTATGCAGCAAACAAAGAAATAACTGCCTTGTTTTAATCAATTTGCATGAACAATCCATTTTGCATGAGCAATCAGATTTACTGATTCAGTATATGGTTCCTTAGCATCCCTTTAAAGCTAGGATGCTCACTGGGGGTGTTAGAGTTTCAGAAATGTGTTCTTGTATATGCTATTGAAGGAAAATATATCATATGAAATGTGCATAACTGAGCAGCCACAGAGGAATGATAAATCTTTAATACTCTCTCCCAGCAGTTCCTCTTCTCTCTATTCTATTTATTATACCTATAACTGAATACATTATCAACTTGCAATTACAAAAAAACCCAACCACCACACAACATATAAACAAACTCAAGAGAGCCACAAAAAAAATTAACAAAATTCTTAAGAATTGAAATTTAGAGCTGACATCATAGTAAGAGAAAGTGGGCAAGGTAATATATTTCATTGAGCCAACTTCTGTTGGTGAGAGAGACAGGCTCTTAGGCTTACAGGGAACTCTTCTTCAGGTCTGGGAAAGATGTTTTGGGCTTGGTTACACTGGCACTTTATAGTGCTATAAAGCCCCCACGAGCGCTATAACCTCCTCCCCGTCCACACTGGCAAGGCACGTAGAGCGCTATAACCGCGGAGTTATAGCGCTCCTCGTAATCCACCTCCGCATGGGGAATAAGGGCTGTAGCGCAGCTGCTGTAGCGCTACAGCAAGAATGTGGACACCCACTGCACTACAAGTCATCTCTTGAGATGCCTAGAGCCATTTAAGGCAATTGACGTCTCTTCCCTTTGTTTTGAACTCAGCTGGAGGAATGTGGAAGTACCTCTTTAGAGTTTCTCTCTTAACTCGGCAGATAAGCAATGCAAATGTTTAAAGAGGGAGCCTGTGTGAAAACAAAGCCTTCTGTGAACAGAGGCTCGCTGACAGGCTTTCAGAAGAACGGAAAAACCACTGTCTCTCTCCCTCCACATACACACAACGTGTCCCCCCTCACCCCCCTCATTTAAAAAGCACGTTGCACCCAGCTGAATGCTGGGATACCTGCCCTAATGCGCTGCTCTTAATGCTGCATTAAGTGCCCCAAATGTGGCCATGCTATACCGCTGGCGCATCTGAGTGTGGACATACAATAGTGCTATACATATTACTGTATAAGGGGACCGCTATAACTAATAGCGCTATAATCTTGTAAGTGTAACCATACCCTTAGAGTGTCATAGCTAACTACAAGGTGGAACAGATTGTTTAACATGAGTAGTTAACACATATTTCAAGGAATTAGTCAGAGCAAAGTGGCCCATTAACACCCCTTCAGTCCTGGGGAGAAAGGGCAGCAGTGGAGGAGGTTGTTAGTGGGATAGGAAACCCACTACACTCTTTCAAAAGGCAGTCCTAGTTCCTTAAATTCATAAGTTTTCTCGTCACTTAAAAATCAGGAACTGAATAAAGACACCGGGTTTATGGATTATTACAACAATCTATATCCTATTATCATCCTCTCCCACAGCTGCTCTTTCTCCTCCAATAATTGAAGGGGTGTTAATGGGCCACTTCACCTTGAATGGTCACTTGAAATATGTGTTAACTACTTATACTAAACAATCTGCTCTACCTTGTGTTTAGCTATGATACTCTGAGCTTTTGCCCAGACCTGAAGAAGAGCTCTGTGTAAGCTTGAATGCTTGTCTCTCTCACCAACAGAAGTTGGATCAATTAAATATATTACCTTACCCACCTTGTCTAATACTTTGGCACTGAAACAGCTAAAAGACCCCTACATAGAACATTATAGCAGATTTGCCTATTTCATAGGTTTCAGAGTGGTAGCCATGTTAGTCTGTATCAGCAAAAAACAATGAGGAGTCCTTGTGGCACTTTAGAGACTAAAAAGTTTATTTGGGCACAAGCTTATGCCTAAATAAATTTGTTAGTCTCTAAGGAGCCACATGGACACTTTATTATTTTTGCATTCTGTTCTACCGCTGGCTTGTGCTGGTCTCTGTTGGTGTTTACTGACCTCTGTTGATTTTAGTTGGAGTATTAGTTGACTAATAGACTCATGTATTCTGAAATATTATTATTATTTATTATGTATTCTGGAAAATTCTTGAGCATGTGATTAGCTATAAACATGAAAATAATTCCATTGACTTAACTAGTCATAAAAGGAGAGTTATGTTAGAATGAGATTTTCTGTATTAAGTAGTGTCTTTTTGGTGTATCAATAGATCTAAACAAAAATGGTTGTTCAACCAGTAAAAAAAAAGAGCCTGGTTAACAGAACTGTTAATGATAATGGTGGTTCAGCCTCATTGGACTAACGCTGTTATCTTCCACCTGGTTCTTGCCTACCTACTTATACCTGCCCCTGGATACTTCCACTGCATGCATCCGACAAAGTGGGTATTAGCCCATGAAAGCTTATGCTCTAAAACTTTAGATAGTCTTTAAGGTGCCACAGGACTCTTTGTCACTTCTGCAATTCCAGACTAACAGGGCTACCCTTCTGATTCTTGACAATGGTGGCTGTGTTATTCAGAGATATTATGTACTTGTGTAATTTGTATCTTTTCTTTGCAAACTATAGTGTCCGTTAATAATGACTGGTGTAAAGGAGAGCAAAATTCTAGGTATGGATGTCTACTCCAGTCCTCCCCATTTCTCTGCATCTGAGCCTAGAGTGCAATATAAGTTGCATACAAGTAAAAAATACATATCTGAATACTTCAAAATGTAAGATCATTATTCCAGGATCAAAGAATGTAGGTTATACGTCCAAGATGAGAGACTATCATGGGACACAATGACTCTGAAAAAGTCTTGGTGTTCATCAGATGAACGTTAGTTACCAGCACATTGCTATGGCTAAAGACTAATGCACTCTTTGGATACATAAACAGGAATATTAAGTAGAAGTAGGGATGTTATATTATCTCTGTATTTGGCATTGGTGTGACTGCTACTAAATGGCGTGACTGCTACTGCAGTACTGGTGTTCACACTTCTAGAAGGATGTTGAAAAACTGGAGAGGGTTGAGAGAAGAGCCAGGAGAATGATTAATGGATTGGAAAAAATGCCTTATAATGACAGACTCAAGGAGCTCAATTCATTTAGATTATCAAAAAGAAGATTAAGGAATGATTTGATTTCTCTGGGGAATAGAAATTGGAGAGGGCTCTTCAGTGTAGCAGACAAAGACATAACAATATCCAACTACTTATTAAAAGTAAAATCAGTGTGGTTTTACAATTTTGTTTTGAAATTCTGAACTCACAGTCTAATTATATTGCTGATTAAAAGTTATATTTTCTTCAGAATTAGTAATGAAGACTCCAGTACAAAACAGAAAACAGAGTCACAATATGGTATCATGTTACTTTGTTTGAGGGGCTGGTATGGTTTTTAGCTGTGATAATTAAAATATGTTCATCTAATCAAACCTAGAGGTAACAACTTTTTTTTATTGTTGAACAGATGTAGTGAAATTAAATTATTCTCAAAACTGTGTGATATAGTTCCAAATTTCAGTACTTACATGTATTTGAGATTATATTTTACTACTGGAATTTATACAATTTCCAATATCAGTGAGAAATTAACATTTTAATTCTAAAAAGACAGTTAACATTCTTGACAGGGAGAAGGGAGCTTTATAGTGAATCTAATAGGTATCTTTTAGTGATTCTTGATAATCAGCTTTTTGCAGTCTACTTATTGGGGTGAGGTCTGTGAAAGAGGAAGGAGCTTGCCCCAGCTAGAAATGTCTAAGATCTTAACTCCATAATGCAATCAATACAAATAGTATATAGATTTTAATTTACCATTTCAAAGTAAAGCTGGGCACTGTTTTTGGATGAGTAATGTATTCTCCCCAACCTCCTCCAAAAAGTTAAATATTAACTGAAATTCTTGGTTGAATTAGCAAAGAGTTTAAATTAAATATTGCTATTTTTCATTTGAAAACATTTAATTTAGAAATTTAACTTGATTTATTGGAGGAAAACAAGGCAAAATACCTTCCTGTTTTGGGTAAAAATAAATATTTTATTTGGCCCAAAATGAAACTAAATATTTTCCCTAATTTCAAAAAAGGGAAAAGGAAGACCAAGGGACTTATAAACCAGTTAGCCCAGGGCTACAGTCCTGTTGCTAATGGCAACATTGGCATGCGGGACCACAGGGTAAGCACCCTTCGCTGGCCAGTACTGCGCCGTTTCCCACAGCCCCCATTGGACCAGGACAGCAAATTGTGGCCAGTGGGAGCCGCAGTTGGTGAAACGGCAAGTAAACAAAGCAGTGGGGCCCGCTAAGGGTGCTTACCCTGCGATCCTATGTGCCAACGTTGCCGGTCCCTGACTTAGCCTGACTTTGATACCAAGAAAGATGCTGGAAAAAATTATTAAGCAATCAAGTAATAGCCAGTATGGATTTATCAGGAACAAATCATACCAAAGCAATCTAATTTCCGTTTTTTGATCTGGTAATCAGCCTATGGATAATGGGGAAGCACTACATATGATATATCTAGACTTGAGTAAGGCTTTTGACACTGTCCCATGTGACATTCTTATAAATAAACTAAGGAAATGTAGTCCAGATGAAATTACTATAAGGTGGGTGTACAAATTGATTGAGAAGCCATATTCAAAGAGCACTTATCAATAGCTCACTGTTAAATTGGGGAGGACATAGCCAATGGGGTCCTGCAGGGATTTGTCTTGGATTGAGTGCTATTTAATTTTTCATTAATAACTTGGGTGAGAGACTGGAGAATATGCTGATAAAACTTCTGGACAATGCCAAGCTAGGAGGAGTTATAAGCATTTTGGACGATAAGATTAGAATTCAAAATACATTAGAGAAGTGGTCTAAAATCAACAAGATGATATTCATTAAAGATAAATGCAAAGTACTTCACTTAGGAAGGAAAAATCAAATGGACAAATACAAAATGGGGAATAACTAGCTAGTTAGCAGTACTGCAGAAGAAGATCTGAGGATTATAGTGGACCACAAATTGGCCAATTGACTAAGGGCTGGGATACACTACGGAGGAAGAGGTCGACTTAAGATACACAACTTCAGCTACGTGAATAGCATAGCTGAAGTCTCGGTATCTTAGGTTGACTTACCTGGCCATCCCCATGACGACGAGTCGACCACGGCTGCTCCCCCACTTTGTTTACCTGCCATTTCTCTGACTGTGGCTTCCACTGGCCACAATTCACTGTCCCAGTCAAATGGGGGCTGCAGGAAATGGCGCAGTACTGGCCAGCTAAGGGTGCTTACCCTGAGGTCTCACATGCCAACCCTAAACTGTAGCCCTGTAGCCGACGCCACTTACTCCACTCGCGGAGGTGGAGTACAGGAGTCATTTCAGGAATTGATTTACCGTGTCTAGATGAGATGCAATAAATTGATCCCCAAAACATCAAGGACTACTCGCCGATCCGGTGGGTAGTGTAGCCGAACCCTAAGAGTCAACAATGCGATGCAAAAAAGGCCAATATCATTCTGGAGTGTATTAACAGAAGTGTCGTATGTAAGACATGAGAAGTCATTGTTTCATTCTACTTGGCTCTGATGAGGCCTAAACTGGAGTATTGTGTTCCATTCTCTTGCCACATTTAAGAAAATGTGGACAAACTGGAGAAAGTCCATAGGAGAGCAAAAATTATAAGAAGCTTAGAAAATCTGACATATAAGGAAAAAAATGAAAGAACTGGGAAAGTTTAGTCTGCAGAGGAGAAGGCTGAGCAGGGATATAGTCTTAAAATATGTAAAAAGTTGTTATTGATTCGAATTGAGTGAAACCCTATTATGGATTGAGTTAAAAGTAATGTGTGGATGCACCTTTCACTTAAGGTAGTGATAAAGACCATAAAGCACCATTCCTAAAACAGTGCCTAATAGTCTGCCCAGAAACTAGCAACAGTTGGACAGAGAGTGGGTATTGAGAGCATGTGTGTGTGTGTGTGTGTGTGTGTGTAAAAAAGACATATGAACAGACAGAAAAGAGGCCTACTGAAAGTCAAGCAGGTGCCTGTGAGCACAGTGCATCACCCCAGATAAAACTAGCAAAAGAGTTTTTTAGGTAGATGTTGGCTCAGGAGGGTTGATGCTGAAAACTTTGAAAAATTCCTTTAATTTCTGATTTCTCCTGCATTTATTGAAGCAGGACCTTGTACGATTTCTATAAATAAACAAGATTGCATCAAGGAAAATACCAGACTCCTTCATTAATTTTTGTCCCCCGTAGGAACATTTCCCAGGGCCTGAAAATTTTGACTAGATACTTAGGTCAAAAATGGTAATATTATAAAAAATGCTAATCCAGAACAGAATTCTGTAGATTAAACCAAAACATCAGTTATTCACTCAACTCTATTGCAGAGCTTATTGTCAGTATAGGAAAAAAATACTGGTTCCACATTCTAGTGCAGTGGAACCCGGCTACAGCAACATTGTATGTTTGTGCTGTGCCGGGTGCATGTCAGGATTTTTAAAGGCTCACATATTTGCAGGTATGCACTCACTGTGAACTTTGGAGCCCACCTCTGGAGGCAGGTAAGGAATTGGTCAGGGAGGAAAGGTTGGCTCCTTAGATGCAGTAGTAATAGTAAAAGCTATTACAGCTGCCTAGAAGAAACAATAACTCCCTTCCCTCAACCCCTCAATTAAGTTTGTCTATTTTGTCTTTATGCAGTGAGGCACTCACCTGAGAGGTGGCACATCCCTGTTCAAATCCCTTCTCCTCAGGGAGAGGGGTGAATTGAACAGGAAGTCTCCCAGATCCCAGGTGAGTCCTGTAAACACTTGGCTAAAAGGTATAAAGGAGGACACCCTCTTCCTTGGCCAATATATGTGGAATTAAGAAGCCTCTAAACATGCCTACTGGTTTGTGCTCTGCAAGAATATAGGTGGAGGAGTACTTATCTTCCCCAATTCATGGATCACAAACAGAGACAAGCATCTCCCTGCAGAGTGGATTTAGATGCCTATGTCCATGAGAAGGATGGGGCTTAAGGCACACCTCTCTTGCTGGCATCTCCCATTGGTTAGGTATGGGTGACACAGGTGACTCCCTGTGTTATATTCTAAAGTATCCTATCTTTCCCGATGCATTGTATAGGGCACCCAGGAGCCCAACCCAGGCTTTGTGGGGAAGATGATTATGCTCTCAATCTGTAAAATAAAGATATTTATTTATATATTTTATTTATTTACTATCTGTATTAGTGCAGCACCTATAGACTCTAAATCTTGACCAGGACCCAGTTGCTCTAGGCAATGTACAAACACATAACAAAAAGACAGCCTGTGCCCCAAAGAGTTTTCAATCCAAGCATAAGATAAGAGAAAACAGATGGCGATAACAAACAGATGGGGGCGAACACATGGAAACAGGAGGCAATATTTGTGAGTCTGGTAAAGCAATGCCACAGCATACACACTGCATAGCCACTGTTGGGTTTTCCATATGTACTGTGGCAGAAGAGATAACGATGCTGATCAATTAGACAGTAAAGTCCGTGGAGCCAGGGTTGTCTTTTTCTATGTGTTTGTACAGTGCCTAGCACAATAGAGCTCTCAGTATTGGTTAAGCCCTGTAAGCACAGATAATAATAAACTTTTAAGTTTAATGTTAATTAATAATTCAATGTGTGTTACACGGACCTTGTATTCTCTACATCTTCACTAATGAAATGTGTCTTTGTTTGCTGACAACAAGATCTTTCACACTGGTGAAAGATCATGCACTGCTCAGAGACCAATACAACAATTAAGTCCTACAGTGTGAATTAAATACAAAATTTCATCCAATCTGCTGGATTTAATTGCTTTCATGGTTTTCAGTCAGATGCTTATATTTACCGTGCCATATTTTTGTGACTATTTACTTCTCCTTTTTATTGCCTTACAAGGGGAAAAAAGGAAAAGAAATTTAAAACATCTCAAACTGACACAGTAGAAGGTCAGAATCACCTTCAGACATGTTAGCTTGTCTATGGACTAAATTGGATTTAGTCAACTTCAATTCATTAAAGTACTGTTAATATATATTCACAGCATACACAAAGCAATTCCTTTTTACATATGCTGTGAATGAGTATTAATTTAATTATACGAACTCATAATATAAAATACATAATAAATATAATATAAAGTACTTAATGTGTTCTACATGCAATATTGATGCTTTTAAAATCTCATTAATTTACTTGTTTTCCCCCTAAAAGTACAAAGAAAAAGATTGCTTGCCAGGAACAATTCATTTTTAAAAGTTCAAAAAAAATTCTAAAAGTTATAAAAATGTGTAAGTAAATAAATGGCATCTCTCCTCAGATTTACAGAACCTAGTCTAACATGGTACTTTCCTTAGTATACATAAAAATTGGAGGTTTGTTTTTTGAAGCCCAGGCCTTTAAAACAAATTAATGGGGAAAAATTGCTCAGTGTTTTCAAAACTCACTGTCCAGGGTTAGGTTTGGGTTTTTTAAATCAATATTTAGGCACCTGAATATAGGAGACCCATTTTACAGAAGTGCAGAGCACCCACAGATCCACTGACATTAAAAAGAGCTACACACTGCAGATATTCAGTCCCCTTGAAAATCAAGTTATTTTTATTTAGGTGACTAAATTTGTACCCTAACTTTAGACACCCAGATTTGAAAACATTGTCTTTAATTAGAATTTCAGCATTACTTGAAGACCATCAGCTTCAGCTCTCATGTACTTTTATTTTATATGAGTTATAGCCTCAGAGCCATAGCTCTCATGTTATTCCCCTCCATTATTTCAGATATTTTAATAAAGCATTGCTTGTTTTATCATCACTTGTATAGGTGCTTGAGTATTTATTTTTAGATTCCTTACTCTTTCTAGTGTAACCTTTAATTGAACTTCTGTTTTTTAAGTATTCTTGGACAAAATCATCAGTGCTGTTCTCTGATCTGTCATCCATAGATTTAATAGCTAAAAAACCACTATTTCCATCTACGCTGCTGTATAACTTCATTTCTCAGAGGTACAGTACCTGTGTAAAGTCAGCCGGGACTTTTGCGGAGTGTTTCCCTGCCATGAGCAAACCATAACCTTTAAGA
Organism: Dermatemys mawii; assembly: GCA_007922305.1. Taxonomy (NCBI): domain Eukaryota; kingdom Metazoa; phylum Chordata; order Testudines; family Dermatemydidae; genus Dermatemys; species Dermatemys mawii. The sequence goes on along the minus strand of ML677348.1, from coordinate 31,425,484 downwards.
TGCCTCCACTGACTTCAAGTGATACTCCTGTCATCTTTCCAACTTGAATTTTCCAAGCAATTTTGTTTTTCCTTAACAACACAGTGCTGTAATATGTCAGCAGTAAAAGTACATGGAAAATAGAAGTCCAAATGAAAGGACCCAAAACAAAATAAAACAAACATTTGTAGGCCCGCTGTGGCTAGAACTCCTTAAGATGCAAAATCTCCAAGTGCAAGCAAATTAGCGATGAGCCCTTGTCAGTCATTCAATTAGTTTTACTTTGTTCTCCCTCAGACACGTTTTTTAAATACTTTTTGGGGATTCATTTATAAACTAGAATTTATCTTGTGGAACAATATATCTATATGTTTTGTTAAACAGCAAAAGCAAGAAAACTCAGAATGTTTAAGTTCAGTCAACCAAAATTTTAAATGGGCTTCAGGACAATCTCCATAATTGTCAACATATAAATTATTTGAGTGCAAAAGTGATTATATATATGATCACTTTTGAAATCAAATTATATATATATATATATATATATATATATATATATATATACACACACACACACACACACACAAAACTAATTTGAACTTCATTTAGGTATGGAAATTGTCCAGATATTCAAAATGTGATTCTATATATCCAAATAAGTAAATTTAAAAGAGGAAGGTGAAGATCACCAGATGTAAGCAGAAGTATCAAGCAAACCAAGGTATATTTTTCATCTTCCCATCCATATAGAAATTTATAATGGAGCTATCACCACTTATTTATATTTAAATACAGTTTCCCACTGGCTATATATTAGCAGAAAGATAAATAAAGAAAACAAAACAAAAAGAAAAACCCAATAATCACTAACATGCTCAACGGTGAAGTGAACATATGGAGCAAGATTCATAGAGCAAGATTTTGACATCCTCAAGTAGTATCATTCTCCACTGATTTCTGTGGACCTACTCATAGGGTAAGGTGCTTGCCATCACTGAATAAGGACATCAGAATCTGGACCATAGAAATTAGAGCTGGAAGACTTCATAAATAAGCAAATGTAAATTATGAACATGCTAACAGACTACTCAAAGGTCATGTGGCAATTTTTACTGATTTCTCAGCAAAACTGAGTTTTTCTGTCAAGAAACTGCCTATTGGATTTGAACTTAAAGCCAAAATGAATTTAAGCTTGTAAAACAATTTACTGTTCCTTAAGCATATTTTTAATGCAGAGGAAATAGTGTGCATAGATAGTGAATACTAAAGCAAATAAACAGTCAATAATTGCTATAAAAAGGGAAGATAAACATCATATAATATGATCAGTCTGAAAATTTTACAATGAATATTTTTCTGACTTTGTGCAATAACATCATTTGTTATTATTAAGCTTCTGGCAGAAATGTTTAGATGGCAGCTTGTATTTTGCTGTTCCAGAAGAATGATTAGAGCACAGAGTACATTTTCCTTTTGTACTTTACTGACAATTAATAGTTTAAAGAAGCTCTAACCTTTTTTGGAAACCTAATTTATTAAATACTATGACAAGTCTGGTGGCATATGCAGAATAAAAATGTACATGAGGCTTTCTTTAGCCTTTTTTTTTGTAAAGCAAACAATTTGAAGTTTCAGTTTTCTTTCATCATAAATGAACTCATTCATCGAATAGTCATGTATTTGTGTTATTAATATAGTAGTAGTAATATTATATTACTAATAATAGGACACCTTTCATATTGTTCCTTTTGGTTTTATCATGTATATTTTATGATGTTTTCAATATTTTGGTTTATTTTTGAAGAACCTCACTATATTATTCTACTTGCAGTTACACTCCTTGGACTTAAGTCTATTGTGTGGAGGACGTCCTAAGTCTGCTGCCATTGAGGTCAATAAGGGTTTTGCTTTGAACTTCAATAGAAGTAGGACTGGTTCCAAAGGGAACAAACACAATTAAAAAAGAAGAGTACCCAAGGATGATGAATCTTGAAGAGTACTTTGTTCATATATTTTTGGCAGCTGGGGTTTAGTTATAATGAGATCGTATTTCTTTACATACTATTTTATTGTACTATAGTAAACTTAATAAAAATGATAAAGTCTTACTTGTATAAGACCCTGCCATAGCTACCCATTTACATCAGTTTTGAGAAGTGGGGAAAGGTCACCTCTTTTTATGTGCATATTTTAAAATTTTGTGGATTAATTTGTTTCTGCTGCAAAATATTTGAATCATTTATGTAGCACCCTAAATGTCAGGCTAGAATGTGGTTATATAAACTAAATTAAAATTATTATATGAGCAGCTTCACTTTTGGGGCCCATAAAGTGCATAGCCACACCCTTCTTCTTCCTAACAGTAATTCGGGGGATTTAGAAGCGTCAGAACTAATCTTTTCTTCCATGTCAAGAGAAACCAAATATGCAAATTAACTGTTACTATTCATAATGAGTAACTCCAAAAGATCATATTCATATTTTCTTCTTCTCTTTCCCTGTCCCTCCATTTTCCCAGCTCTATCCCTCAAGGCCCATGAAAACCATGATGGAGGTCAATCCATTTTTGGGAGAACCCCAAATCAGTTTCTGGCTGTGGTGGACATTGCTGCTCAGGCTACTATAGCTATCTCACACCAGAGACATCATGCTGTCATCTAAATCCAACTGAGAAACCAGCATATAAAAGAAATGGCACCTCAATAACACCAGCGTTATCATTATTTAATAGATAAAGCATGAAACTAAACAAAGGGAATAACTGAACTCCAATCCCAGAGCTGGTGCTGATTCGTTCATAGTCAAGTCATTTAATGTTCTGCCATCTGTAAAACTGAAATAAAAGTCTAAATAGTTAACATCTGGGAAGCACTACATAAGTGACAACATTCACCAAATTGTACAGATTCCAAGACCGGAAGTGACTATTACTGATCATCTTTTTTGACCTCCTGTATAATTCAGACCATAGAATTTCCCAAAAATAATTCCTAAATCATATAGTTTAGGAAAGCATCCCATCTTAATTTAAAAATTGACAGTGATGGAGAATCCACCACCACAATCTGGTAAATTGTTCCAGTGTTTATTTACCTTCACTTTAAAAATGCATGCCTTATTTAGTTAATTTGTCTAACTTCAGCTTCCAATCATTGGATCATGTTATACCTTTCTCTGCTAGACCGAAGAGCCCATTCTTAAATATTTGTTCTCAGTGCAGGAACTTATAGACTGCAATTAGTTTACCAAAGAGAAGGTTAAAGGGAGATGGAACTCCTTGAGTCTAGCACTCTCAGGCATGTTTTCTAATCCTTTAAAGATTACACACAACTTCCCCAGTGGCTGAAAGCTTCACTGTCTGTAGTCCCCTCCTCCCAAAATCACTTACGAAATTATCACTGACTGGAGTCTGAATTGTTACCAACTACAGCACAAGCAGTTCATTTTGTGAGTAACTCGAAGAGTCCCCTCACTATACCTCTCCCAAAATAGGGGGCTGGCCCAGCACATACTACTGTGATCACGGTGCAGAGGATTTCAACATTGGGAGAGGGAATTGTTTTGCAGGTAGGCTCCAAAATTCTAGGCCAGCTGTAACAGAACATGGGCATCTTGTTATAGTATTCAGTACTACTACTTGAGCTCAGCGTATATAGTGCAATATTATTTTAAAGGAGACTATTCTTCCTCTGACTTATCAGCTTTTACATAGCTGTAACCTCTTTGATTTTAATGGTGTTACTCCTGATCTATGCCTTATAAGTTAGAAGAGAATCAAGCCCAAGATATTTTGACCTTTATTGATGAAAATGTAAAATGCTAGATACAGTCTGAAAATGAGAAGTCTGACATTTTAATGTATTGCCTTTTTTTTTTGAACCCCAATGTGAAGACTAACTGTTTTGGTTTTTTGTTTGTTTGTTTTTTTAACATCCAGAACCGCTCTTTTCCCCTTGATGTGAAAATCTTAAAACAATGTCATTGGAGGAATATATACTCAATAAATACATGCTGTAAACCTTTTGGCCATTCATTCTTATAGCCACTGGAATCAGCAACAAAAGAAATGACATTCTGTCCTTTCTATTCATAGGGAGCTGGGACCTTTTCCTTGCCAAAGAAAATAGTCTCATGCCCCCCAAAAGACGAAAACTAACACATTTGCACCATAGCTTTCAGCTATAATGTTGTTGTTAAGGCTCAGAGCATGAGTAGCTCTAAAAGAGTAAAACGAAGCAATCCTATAGTTGAATTGTTCAAGAAAAAATTAGGTTTACAGTCAATTATTTAAGCAGTGGGGGTGCAATAAAAATAAGCAGGCATGTTTGCTCTCTTTGCTTAGCCTTTTGGGTGAAGGTAAAATATTATCTTTTGGCCTGCCATCTTGAGCATGTTTCCACGGCCCTCTACATCCAGCGAAATGTAATGACTTGAATAGTTAATAAGAAAAGCCTGAAGAGTTCGAACCAGCCTGTTTGCAGATGGTGGTTTCCAGTATAGCTGGTCTAGGATATTTGTTGAAGATGTTCTTTGGTAAATTTTGCTTGTTTTCAAAGGATCTATTTGCTGATATTATTATTAGTAGTAGGATTTCACTATTTAAAAATAGATCCTATAACACAAATTAGGATGGGCACTACTGATGATTTAATTACTTGAACTGATTGATGATACTCCCATTGAAGTCAATGAAAAAAAATCCTTAATTTGAATAAAAAGTAGCATGAAATCCTTAATTATTACGACTGTCACATGAACAGCAAGTGCCAAGTACTGCTTCTATTAAAATCAAGGAGAGCTTCAGTTGCTCAGCACACCTGAAAAATCAGGCCACTTACTTAGTTACTCAAAAATAGATTTAGATGATTAACTCTAGGTATTTGTCTTAGACAATTCTCTTAAAGGACTTCCCCAAGCTTATGCAAGGAGTCAGTGGCACACTACGGAATAAAACTCAGTAGTTCTGTCTTCCCATACCCTGCTTCAGTAATCAAATACTATGATTCCCTTAAGAAATGTTTTAATACCTACTGTGCTTGTACCCAAAATTCAGTTTTCCTAAAGAAGAAATATTAATTTGTCATAAAAAGCAACACTGGGCTCCAAATTTTGCAGATGGCAACTTCCAGAGGAGGTTTAAGATAAGCATAGACAACATATTGTTTACATTATTTTACATATTTTCTCTGTGATCTTGCTTAGATGAGGGCCACTTCTATCCCTCCATAGAAAAGAGAAAGGAGTTTCCTTTTACTGATGCCAGGAGAAAAGATTCAAAAATGTCAACTTATTTTAAGATGGAATTTTTCATCTTCAGTTATACCCACTAAAATTAATGCAAATTTTACTGTGATAGTGTGTAAATCAGTAAACAATAGTAAGATGTACTATATATTAAAGTGGGATGCTCTCACCTTCTAGAATAAAATTATAGATGCAACGAAATTTTACTGTGTCAGACATTCTAGTCAGTTCTCAGTCTATCTTCCGGCAATATTCTCATTGATGTCAAGGGAAGTTTGGCCTAATTCACAGACTGTAGGACAGTGATTTTCATCCTATGGTCTGAAGACCCCTGGGGGTCCACAGACTATGTCCAAAGAGTCCATGAAGTATTGACATTACTATAGAACAGTAGCTTTCCACTTGTGGTCTACAAACCACTGGGAGTCCACAGACTATGCCTAAGATTTCCAAAGGGACCTCCATTTCAATTTTGGGGGGGGGCATTCCACAAATGAAAAGAGGTTTAAAACCACTGCTGTAAGGCAACAAGAGACCATCATCATCAACAAGCCTACCTTCCTACATAACACAGGCCATAGAACATCACCTGGAAATTTCTGCATTGGGCCTACTGGCATTTAGTGATGACTGATGGAGAGCAAGATTTAGCCTACTATTAGGGGAAAATATAATTTACAAATCACTTGACATTCTACATAAATAAATTTAACATACCAAGAAATACATGTATCATTTAACAATAGGCTGACATTTAATTTAAATTGTATGTCAAGTTGTGTTAAATAAAAATATTTTAGAGATCTTGCTAAAAAGCTACACGCTGTTAAGTTTAACTGCAGTATTGTGCACATACTTGATGATAATTTTCAGAAATCAGTGGTCACACTTTGATACTTGCTTAATGTATTCATCATGTGCAATTACTTGCATAGCTGACTTAAATATTATGAAGAATTCAACAAGCTAGCAACATTGTCACATTGGAAAGATCATCTTTTCTTTGTCTGGCAGAAAAAGACAAACACATTCTAAAAGGATCTAGATGTGATGAAGCAGGGAGGTCCTTTCTTTCCACTCCCATGCATACTACATGAGAAATAGGATCTGTGGTCTGAAGGGGCTGAGTAGAGGGGCAAGCTGATTTGATGTTTAATCACCCTGGCAACATTGACATACCAACTATGCAGAAAGCCAGAGAGTAAAATAGTACTGACCCTAACAACATTAACTGGCTTTGAACTTTCTCCCATATACTTATGGGAAGTTATGGGAGCACAGCTGCCAAGAAGGAAAAAGTGTTCCAAAAATTGAAGTTGATGAAAACCCCAGGGGTGGAATGCTGGCCTCTTTGAAGTCAGAGGACCTCGGATTTTGGATATGAAACCAGGTAGTGTAAATGAAAGTGCAAAGCCCATACTCCAAAGTACTGCAATAATGAAACATGTTTATTTAAGCACAAAATTTCTATGCAGAAATTGATTAAAAGTTCTGTTAGCAATCTGGTTTGATGAATGCCAGGATGTCTGCCAACCTGCAAGTATAGAACATATTTTTAAATATTAATCAGAAAAAAATGTGAGTTGCAAAATCTAATCTTAAGCAAGTTAAGACATTTCTTTCTACCTTGTTTAATAACTTACAAAAATCATATTGATGTTCAATAGTTTTGTGTATTTTAAAGCTATATAGTTATAAAAGAGCGTTTGTTTTTGTTAGTTTGTTTTTACTTTGACTCTGATAAGAACCATTTTGAAGAGGGTTGGGATTTTTTATTGATTTTTCTATTTTAACTTTTTTGTGCCCTTACTTTGCAAAACACTGGGAAAAAGGAGAAAAATGTAAAATTACAAGATAAAGTGAAAGTGAAAACCAGATATCACAGTTTTGGTCAGTCCTAGATGGGGCATTACAAGATACAATATTGGATAAGAAGATTGGGGCAAAGTTCTGAAGAGTTTTAAAGGAGAACATTAAAAATCAGTTTGTTGAAGAGGAGCTAGTAGAGGGTCTCAAAGAGAAGATGTGATATGGTCAGAACAATAGGTCATCTAAAGGCTTTTAGCATCAGCATTTTGAATGGATCTGAGTTTGAAGCAAAAGTAGAGGAAGACAGATAGAAGGAACTGCAGAAGTCAAAAACAGGACAGGATAAGGACCTAGATAACACTTTTATTGAGGTAGACAGAGAGAAAAGGACAGACATTTAACATATGGAAACTGATGTTGAAGAAATGGCATGGTTTGGATAGGGCATGGGTATGTGTGGTAAGAGTGAAGGCAGAGGCAAAGCTTAAACCCACTGTATGCACTTGAGAGATAGAGAGGATGGTAGTGATGTCAATAGTGACTGAGATAGAAAGGTGAGGAGGCTAAAAATGGATGGTACTGGTAGTGAAGAAATACCACACAGAAAGTACCTGGGAACTGCATCAATAAATTGAAGTATCAAAAATAACCAAAAAGAATCTTTTAAAGGCATCCAGGATTGGTATTTGTATTAGTGCAATATTAAAAAGAGATCACCGGTTTGCATGGCCAAAAATGTTTATATTATGAGAAATATACTTTTGCATAGTGAATAGAATAAAACGTGCCATAGTTCACTTCAGAGCAATAACCCTCAGGCACCATGCAGTACAGTATACTTACCACATAGCATTAACACACACAGCAGTAGGCTGCACTATGATGATCCATAAAGAAGAAATAGATAAGATTTGTGTTGGAGCTATGGAACAGAAGAGAATATTTATAAGGGGGTTGTGGTGGAATGCTAAGATGCTTTATACAGTTCAGCCACAAGATGGCTCAGTGTCTAAAATACCATATTTAAATGAAGCGACAAAGAGTCCTGCGGCACCTTAAAGACTAACAAGAGTATTGAAGCATAAGCTTTCAGACTACGAAAGCTTATGCTTCAATACTTTTGTTAGTCTTTAAGGTGCCGCAGGACTCTGTCGCTTCTGCAAATCCAGACTAACATAGCTACCTCTCTGATTCTTATTTAAATGAAACCTAAGCCATACCTGGGAGAGAATTAACAGATTTCAGGAAGAATATATCTGATGTGTATAAGCAAGCTCTGTGACCAGTCCATCTCTGGTACAGAAGAATTTGACATGGTGTCAGGAGTAAACTAAGAACAGAAACAGCAGGAACAGCAAGAATGGTTTCAGACAGGAGAAACAAAACAACAAAGGCTTCTCCCTGAATCTCATAAGCATGCCACTCTTCAAAACCCCTGAGAACTTCACATTTGACAGTCCTTCACAATGGACAGGCTGGACAAATATTTTTCAAGATTTTGCATTGCAAACAACTCCACAAAGGAACTAGAAATCTACAGATATCTTTTTTTTAAAAAATTATGCTAAGGGAAAACTAGCAAGTAAACCATATCTTTAAATCCTTTGATTTTACTGAAGACAGTCACAAAGATGACTGTGAAAGAGTTCTGGCTATGTCTGATGCATACTTTATACCCCAGAAAAATGTGGTTTATAAAAGAGCATGTTTCCACCAGAGAATTCAAGAACTATGAAAAAAGATTGACTATTTTATAAGAGATCTTCATACATGGGCTGAAAGTCACACCAACCATATTTGATGTTTTTGGGAATGAAAAATATTAAATTATCAGACAGACTGGTCACCGGGTTAACAGATAGAAATCTTTCACAGCTGTTACAACTAAAGAGAGATTTAACCCTAGCAACAACTATACAGATATCAGATGACCCAAAATTAGTCAAAAAGAACAAAAGGCAACTTGAAAAACCTCAAACTAGCTCAGAAGCTATAAACAGACACTTGGATATTAAAAGTCATTATTATAAAGCCCGTGAGGCAAGCAGAGAGAACTGCCAGGCAAAGAGGAGCAAATTCAAGCCTGCATGCACAAGGTGTATGTCATGGGGTGCATATACCTCATGCTGGTCTGGAAACCAAGATATTGATGCAGGAACTGCTGGCCAACATTGGTAGAATACAAGGTCTGATAAGCAGAGGGGTGGGATGGTTGCCAGAGGAGCAAAGAGACTGGAGAATGTAACTTCTTCCAGCAAGCTGCTGAGACAGCACATAGAGAAGGGATTACTGGATCTACAGACTGGAGAAGACTACACACACCAAGGGAGATAGGAATGACTCACAGCACAGAAGCAGGAGTTGCTGAGGCCTGATTTCACCTGCCTGATTTAAGGGCCCTCAGCTGAAATCCAATGGAGTGGGTGGTCATGAGTTTCTCTACTGTCTCCTCGGAGACTTAAGAACCAAAGGTTTTCCAGACCTTTGAGTACCAGAAGCAGCTGACTCCACCATGTATGAGGGAAAACTCCTACACTCCAGTGGCACTGAAACTAATACCCTTCATAGCTCAGAATAGGACTAGCATAGAGACTTGGGCAAGAGCAGCTGGTTGAATGCCCCACCAGATCAAGCAAACTGGGTGCAATAATCTGTCTGACCAAAGGGGGTGAAGTCACACCAGCACATCATCTCACAGTGTGGAAAAAGTAATATCCCAAGAGATGAGATATGTCTACAAAGAGGTACACAGCATAATAAATACATGCAATATGGACCATTTGCAGCTGTTTGCCTTGCCAGTGCAGCCAGGAAGTTGACTCATATTACAGACAATCAAGAGCCATTGTTTAATGGGATCTATCTCTTGTGTAACATACAGGGCAAGGCTATTGACTTTTGAAATGACTTAGAAGCTGATTGCACAATCATCTCAGAAGGGTCTTACAGTCATATTCAACCCCTCCCAGAGCTGAAGTCACTTGACACAGCTGTAGGGTGACCAGATGTTCCAATTTTATAGGGACAGTCCCAATATTTGGGGCTTTGTCTTATATAGGTGTCTATAGTCCCCTACCCTCTGTCCTTATTTTTCACATTTGATATCTGGTCACCCTACACAGCTCAGACTAGCCTAGGGGGTATTCTGAACTGTATGGGACAATTAACCACAGAAGCAACTTAGAAAACCAAAAGTTATGCATTCAGAATGTATGTAATCAAAGGACTGTAGATGAACAGACTGCTTTGCTGTAGTTAGCAGCCATGATGGGCACAGTGGGAAAGCTGAAAGAACACAATGATATATTAAGTAGTATTGAACTTTTGAAAGGAGATCCAATATCAATAACCTTAAGAGACAATTCTGAACCATAGAGTGTGTATACATTTTGTGGGATTCCTCTCCTATTACTTCATAAAGTGGAAACTGAATTAAAGAGAATGCCATAATTGAGAAAATCTCTGAGCCAACAGCATAGTATGCCCCAGAGATACCAGATGTAAAGAAAAGTGGACAAGTACTAATCTGTGCTTATTTTAAAAGATTTAATGAAACAATTGTGAGAGAAAAAACATATCCTTCAAACATTAGACGACTTTCTCCTCAAAATGAAAGGAGTTGCAGTATTGGATGCCTCGAGCAATTCTGGCAAATTCTTTGGCAAAAGAAAGTGCTAAACTGAGTATTGCACCATTTGGTAGATTTTTCTTTTGAAGATTACCTTTTGGGATTACCAGTGCCATTGGAAATTTTCCAAGGAAAGATGGCAGAACTGTTAATGAACAGTGTGGAGCTGGAGTTTTAGTGGATTATATATATATATATATATATATATATACAGGCCTAATTTGATGGTGTCCAGTTTGCAAATTAATTCCAGTTCTGCAGTTTCTCATTGGAGACTAGTTTTGAAGTTTTGCTGCTGAAGAATTGCCCTTTTAAGTCTGGAAATAGGTTATTTTCCAACTTTGGAAAATAACCTGTTTCGAAGGTGGCCAGACACAGTAACCAAGTCAAATAAAAAAGGGTAAAAGAACTTATGAACACTTTTACACTTTTATAATGTCACTCAGAGAATTTCTGGGTCTAGAACTAGTGACTGTGTTCATGTCAAATTGGATAGACAAAAAGGGTGGACAACTCCATCTGTCATAAAGAAAAATAATTCAGTCTCCATACCATATATGATCAAGGCCAACAGTGGAGTGTTCAACAGAAACAGTTGACATCTTCAGTTTGTTCCTCAGAAAGAACAATCAACTTACATTTAATTCTTTGAGTAGTGAGTTCTAAAATTCTTAACCTGTCCTGGCTGGAGTAATTGTCATTATTACTTTTATTATCATACTGTGCTTTGTCATTCATTATTTAAAGTGGTACAATCAAATAATAATATCCTTCTAGAATGTAAGTTTAGCTTCTACTAAACTTACCAGTGCCAGTTTAAAAACATTAGCTAAACACATAACTTTAGACAATGGGCAGATGAAGATTGCTTATTTTCAAATTGCATTTTTAGTTATATCTGTAAAATAATTTAAAATTTGCATGGAAATAAATGCAGTTCCAGCTATGATACCAATAGCAATGCTGAGGTCAAATATTAGTGAGTCACATACATGTTTGCCCTATTGAGATCCAGGAGGAGGGTGGGCAGAAGCCCGCCTACTCCTAATGGACCTCCCCCCCACCTAAGGGGAGTGTCCACAGGACCTGGAAACCAAAAGATTCTGGGGGACAGCTAATGAAAGAACAGGGACAGGAGTGAGGTCAGAAGATCAAATAAAGAGAATCTGAGGGGGCCACCAAGCAGAGAACCTCAGACAGCATCAAATGCTCCTCGAAGGTATCAAGGGAGCCAGTGGATGCTGCCCAGAGGAACTTTGCCCAGATGCTTGAGTAGACAGAGGATTGGAAATAGGCCCCACAGTCATATGAGACCTGTCGGCCAACTTCCTATCCCTAGTTTTATAGATGACCATTTTAGCCAGGGCTAGAAGGAGGTTGACCAGGAGGTCCCATGATTTTGTAGGGCCATGGGTAGGGAGTGCGTAGATGAACTGGTGAGGGGAGAAGTGCAACCAAAAATGCAAAAATATATCTATGAGGAGCCAGAATAGGGGCTGCAATCTGGCACACTCCAGGTAAACATACACCAGGGTCTCCCTCATGCCTCAAAAGGGGCAGGTGTCCGGGACAGGGGTGAACCACACCAAGTACATTCCCATGCTCATGGCTCTGTGAAGGAGACGCCAACTGATATCCCCGGTGGGTCTCAGGATGAGGGTGGCAATATAGGATGGCCCATAGGGGCTCCTCACCCTCCAGAGGTGGCAGGAGGTCCTGCCACTTTGTGTCAGGGCAGGACACAAGGGTGAGGATGTGAAGGGTGTGGAGCACAAGTATGTATAGATATTTCCTCAGCGTGGTCTGGAAATGAACTGGCTGAAAATCATGCAGCCATCTCACGGTGAAGGGGTGGTGGGGGGTCTGGCCAGGTTCACAGGGCAGGGGCCCGATGAAAAGGTCCAGAGGGCCTGAGGTGGAGCGTGGGTGGGTTGTGTTCTCTCACAGGACCTGCTGGTTAAGGTAGGCCTGAGCAGCGGGAGGTAAAGCAGCCCTCCCATCCTGAAGTGTGCTCCGGGGAGTACGAGGCCTGGAGATCTCCATGCACCGAGAAAGCGTAAGGAGATCCAGCCAGTCTCCCTGGTCATAGCCCAGGAGGTCTCCAACTCTGGTGACTTCTGTCAGGACCACCCTCTTGTGTACTGAGGGGGACTCTGCCACCTGCACATGGAACTGAGGGTTGTGTAGCAAGGGCTCCACAAGGAGATCTGCCCCCTCAGTGGACGCCATGGACCTAGTTGCTGAGAACAGTTTCCAGGCCCGAGGAGGTCCTGGTAGAAGACCAGCAGCCCGGAGAGGTCTCGTGGAAGGCCTCTCACATGGAGATAAATAAAAAACATTCAAATGTTTGTGATCGGTAAACATAAATGCCAAAATAATTAGAAAAATAAATTCTCTTTCTTAAGAAAAAAAGAGAAAAAATGCTTAATCACATATGTTAAAATTATGTTTTTAGTGAAAAACAATTGAGTAAAGTAGATAATGGCTGTAACACAGACTTTAAGAAGATTTTACTTATTTTTATGTTTCTCGAATAAAGACACTGTACAAAGTATCAAACGTGTGTTTCTAATATGTGTTAAAGCTCTGGGACTGACACCTCAATGCTTGGGATTGGGAATATCTTGCTGTATTATCTCCTGATCATTCTAAATTTACATATACACTTTCAACATGGCTTTAATTGGAGTTTGTATACTTATTTTTCTTTCTTTATATAACAATTAGATATAGTGCTCCTGTCAGATAATTCCTAAGTTATTATTTGCAAAAATCTTAGAGCAGGGATTGGCAGTGTTGGCATGCGGGACCGCAGAGTAAGCACCCTTAGCAGGCCCCGCTGCTTTATTTACCTGGCGTTTCGCCGACCGCGGCTCCCACTGGCCCTGGCTCGCCGTCCTGGTCCAATGGGGGCTGTGGGAAGTGGCGCGGTGCTGGCCGCTGCTTCCCGCAGCCCCCATTGGACTGGGAGGGTGAGCCGGGGCCAGTGGGAGCCGCGGTCAATGAAACGCCAGGTAAATAAAGCAGCGGGGCCTGCTAAGGGTGCTTACCCTGCGGTCCCGCGTGCCAACGTTGCCAATCCCTGTCTTAGAGTTTTCAGGTGCCTAACTAATCCCTGGAATCATGGTTAAAGCTCCCCTCCCACCCCGCCAAAAAAATCTTAAATGGCTCTCTGGATGAGCCAGGAGGGCCATGGGCTCTGGCAAGATGCAGCCTCTATGTGATAGCACGAAGCCTGCCTTGAGGCTCATGTCAAGCATCAGGCACCACAAGCCACAGCAGCAGCACAGAAAGGTGGCAATACACCATATGCCATGCCACCTTTACTTCTGCACTGCAGCTGGTGGTAGCATTGCCTTCAGAGCTGGGCACCCGGTCAGCACCTGCCCGTATCAGGCAGCCCTGCCAGTGCTTAATTTGTGCCAGAGTTGAGCTCTAGCCTCTGGCATCTCTTTCAATACAAATTAAATACTGGAGGAGGCAGTGAGGCCCAGAGGTGATGTGAAGCCCAGGGACCCCGTGGGTGCCAGGAGTGATGGGGAGGGGAGGGCGCCAAAATACAAGTTCGCTTAGGGTGCCATTTTCCATAATGTCAACCCTGAGTATGACAAGTCTCTTTGAAAGGCACAGGGACATAATAATTCTTGGTTATGTTCTATAAGAGTTCTTAATTTGTAGGTAAGTAGTTAGAGATAATCTATTGGCCAGGTGAGAAGACATATCATTTTAATGTTGAAATGGGCAATTTTAAAGCCAGAGAAATGCTGGAAAAAAGTAATTGGGACCTTCAGACAGAGAAATGCAAGAGGTGAGCACAAACAAAAATGTGTCTCTTTTACTATAACAGGATAGATGACTATGATGAGGTAAAGGAGGCCAGATGGCAGGGAATGTAGATTGTGTTATGATAGGTAAATGACATGGCATAAGAGAGACACAAAAGATTTTGTAATGCACTGCAATCACAGATTAGCACAAAGGATGCATGAGTAGAAAATGAAGGAGAAACTTAACAACAGAGAAAATCCAAAAGTCTAAAATATAGAGCAGGACAGTTTCAAGTTGCATGAGGACATTTTGTATGAGTATAATAAGTGTTGGAAATTTTAAAAGGCTGTCCTATTAAAACTGCAAGTTTTAGAAAAGCCTAAAATGAAAAAGTTGAGAGATGAAATTCTATAAATGCATTGAAAAATATACAAAGGTCTATGAAACAGGCTGGCAGTGCTCAAGGACAAGACAGCTGTTCACAATTATACAAAAAGTACACATCAATTCTCAGTTATATTTAAGAATAAAATGATCCAATCAATAGAAATGCTAAAACATTAACATTTACCACCATTATAACCTGCATGAATGACTTTAATAATACAGTCCTGATCCAGCAAAATTATATTAAAGACAGATCCTAGTACCCATGTGGAATCAGACTGATTTTGTTGATTTTAGTAATTTCTTTTTTACCCAGAAGGTTTACCTAGTTATTATGGATCGATTTTCTTCTTTGGATGCATCAGCACAGGCTACTGTTCTAATTGTAACTTATATCAAGGGAGAAAGTCAATTTACTTACCAATTCTATGCTACAGAAATCCTCTGACAAAGTATTTGTACAGACCATTAATTCATACTCTTGTGAGAGATTACAGACTTTTCTGTAGGAACCCTCTAAATACTAAAAGTGGAAAATTATAAAAAATATTCACTTTCTTTCTTTTCCTTTTAGAAATCCAGTACCAAGTTTTACAAAAGAACGTAAGAAAATAAGAACGGCCACACTGGGTCAGTCCAAAGATAGACTTAGCCCAGTATCCAACAGTGGCTAATGCCAGGTGCCCCAGAGGGAATGAACAGAACAGGTAATCACCAAGTGATCTATTCCCTGTGGCCCATTCCCAGCTTCTGCAATAAGGCAGCTATGCACACATACATGCACACAATTGGCAGTTTTAAATTTCTTTTTACTGAAACATACTCTAAACATAAACCATGATGGTACAATAATCACAATGCTCCCTAGTTAGACTAATATCACTAATTAGAGATTTATTATTTTCCTTTAAAATAAAAAAATGTAACAGAGGGTCTATACCAGGGGTGGGCAAACTACGGCCCGTGGGCCATATGTGGCCCGCCAGCCATTTTTATGTGGCCCACGAGCTCAGGTGGGAGGCACGGTGCCAGTGGCCCCGCGCTCCCATCCTGGGGTCCTGGGCCCAGCGCAGCAAGCTGTAGTGCCCTGTACTCCTGAACCGGAAACGGGCTGACCGCGGCAAGTACAAAATAAGTACAGGGATTGGAACTTCTGACAATTGGAGATCTTCTTTCATGTAGGTGCACTGTGAGTATTTTCGCAGCAATTAGGGAAAAAAAAACCATTTAGTTGTACCACATAACCAACTGTTTCAGCATCCACAGTACTGAGCACACAACTTTACATAAGAAAAAACTGACAATTAGTGTACCTCACACAGTATCTTTGGTTCAATGACATAATTCACCTCACAAAGACATTTAGCCTCCTCATTTATGGTATTTTTCCATCTCAAACTCACCGAATTATGTGAAGCTACAGGAAACTATACTGAGATCCAACCCACGGATTCAGGCTGAGTTACTTCTTGCAACTCTGCCTTATCCCTGCAGGGCTGAGCTGGATCTGACTGGGGCTCAACCTGGCTTCCAATTTTGAACCCCTGACAGCACTCACTACTGATTGACAAGGAGCTTCCAGGCTCTAACTAAGGGAGGATATGTGTACGTGCTGGAATGTCTTAAGAAGACTTCCATAACAGCTTCAAAACAATTACTGAGCATGGTTAACAACTTCCTGCTCCCTCTAGTTTGCTGAAACAGCAAGTTCTAGCTTACAATCACTCAAGGCTCTATCCTGTCACTTTCCTTCGGAACATTTCCATATCAAGTCAGAACAAATAGAAACAGCAGCTGTAATTTGACCAAAAAAGGAGGGTGTGGGGTTTTTTTGTTTTTGTTTTTGTTTTTTGTTTTTGGCCAAACACCAGAAAATAAGGGGGAGAAAACAAAAGAAAAGGAGGTTACATAATGTTACATAATGTTATCCACAAAAGGTATTTTGTAAAGGATTTTAGCATTACTTTGAAGATGGAGTCACAAGAATAATTATGGTTAAAGTCATTCCAGTAACTATCAATTATTTCGTTTTTGCTACTGAAAGTGAGATTCCATCTTTAATTATGTCTGCAATAGTGTTATCCTTAGTCGCTATCAGTATTCTTGTTAGGATTTTTCAGCTGCCTTCAACAATGTATGTTATGAATCTGGTAAGATTTATTGTGGTGCTGTGTCCTGCAAACACACTTGTGTTTAGCTTTATGCAAAATCAGTATTTCCATTGATTTCAACTATGGGCTTCTCTTTTCCTCTTGTTCCCCATAACAACTTTATTTATTATCAGTCCTTTTATCTTTTTACCTGTTGCCTGCATTAACCAGTCAAAGGTACTTATTGGGTCCGTTTACACTACATCATCTGTGGTAATCTCCTTGTTGTAGCATTCGTACTACAAGCCCTATCATTCCAGCACAAGCAGCTTTCTTTTAAATTGTTGGCCTCCTGATAATAAAATTTTAGCTTCCCAGTTTAGGACCACCACATCAGATGTTATCATCTATCCCCTCTGTGTGAAAACCTTACACTCTAATTCATGATACTGGGATCCAGGGACAGAATGGGTAGAATATTCTGAATTGTGTAAATTACTTAGGAGCTTAAATCCAACTGGAAGTCAATAGGATGAAAAAAAGCCTATACAAAATTTACTTAATGTGACCAAGCATCCAACACAAGCAAACATATGCTGAAACAGCTGTGTCAGGCACTTTGAACCATTAGTCTTGGAAATGGTGCAAATTCTATTTGAAGTGATTTTTAGATTTACTGAAGAGCATGCTGAAAGGGTAAGAGGTTGAGGGATGAATAGGAGAAAGGTATGGCTTTTTGTGCCTAGTCAAAAAGAAGGTAATCACAGAATATTCCCCAGGTACATTGTGAATACCTTAACCACAGGAATAAAATCTCGGCATACAGATATGCAAATAACAGAATGAAACAAAAAAGGACTAATGTATTATCTGCCCTCCTTTCCCGTCTTGATTTCTGGGACTTCCCAGGGGGTGAAAATAACTCTGATGAAAACCCAGCAAAAATAGAGGTAGGGTCATCCTTAGGCTCCTCAATCTCTGCTCGGGGTTTACTTCCCTCCCCTAACTCAATGCGGGGAAGTAAGCTCTCGAATCCAGGAAAGTCCCTGCCAATTAAGACCGTGTAGGGGAGCTTGAGGACCACCGCTGCAGTCATCTTGGTAGTGTTTCCCTGGATCTCAATCCATATTGGAATTGTGG
This sequence comes from Dermatemys mawii, assembly GCA_007922305.1. Classification (NCBI taxonomy): domain Eukaryota; kingdom Metazoa; phylum Chordata; order Testudines; family Dermatemydidae; genus Dermatemys; species Dermatemys mawii. The sequence continues at coordinate 31,407,439 of ML677348.1, read as the reverse complement.
GGTAGAGATTTACTGCACCGTGGGTACATGTCACCCCGGTGGTCTTGGCCCGGCTCAGGTGGTCTTGCCCCACTAACTTCCCTGAGACCAATGTGACAGCAGTCCCAGAGTCCACCAAAGCTATGGTCTGGATACCGTTCATTTTTACCAGCCTAGTGTACTCGTGTGGGGCTGTTGCGACTCTCACCAGGCTGATTAGGCCACATTGGTCTCCGGGATCCCCCAGATTACGTTGCATGGGCTCCTCCCTACTGGGGCACTGAGCTGCTATATGCCCCAACTCCCCACACTCGTAACAGTGATATCTCATCCCAAAGGTTGCCCTCTGTCTTAGACCCTCTGACTTGCTCCCTCAATTCTCTGCCCCCAGACCCTCATGTCATCTTGGGGCCTCAGGTTGCTCCTTGGGGCCTGTCCTTCTGGTTATGGTTTTCTTTGCGTTCTCAGTGATCCGGGTCCTTGGGGTTGGGACTGGTTTCCTGAAATGTCGTGTTCCACCACCCAGGGTTTGGAACAGTTCATGGGCTGCCAGTTGTCTCTCGACAAGGGTGACCAATTCCTCATAAGTGGAGGGTCATTCTGGACTACCCAGACTCGGAGGCCTGAGTGTAGGACCCTTGTATAGTGACCCAATACCAGGATCTCCATCATTTTCTCTGAGCTGAGAGCCTCCGGGCATAACAACTTTGGGTCTAGGTGAATTAGGTCAAATAGTTGTAAGCATGGTGTCTTGTCTTCACAGTACTGCCATTCATAGAACCTCCGGGCTCGCAGGGCCATTGTTACCCCTGCCCTGGCCAGGATCTTCACCTTCAGTTGGGGGTAATCTGCCGCCTCCTCTGCGGTCATATCATAGTAGGCCTTCTGGTCCTCCCCACACAAAAATGGGGTGAGAATGCCTGACCACTGGTCTCACAGCCAGGCCTCCCACAGGGCTCTCTGCTCAAAAGCCAGGAGGTATGCCTCCACATCATCCTCCTTGGTCATTTTCTGCAGACAATAGCTGGCCCGTATGGTCTGCATCCCGTCATAACTGCAGCTCCTCTCCGTAAGGGCCTTCACATGGTTCATTAGCTCCTGAAGCATGGCTTAGTCTTGGGTGGCCTGGGTCATCAGCAGTCGATTGGTCTCTTGCTGCAGCCGGCTGGCCTCCTGTTGGACAGTTGCCTGGACCGGGGTAGCCTCCTGTTGGGTGGTAGTGGCTTGTACCAGTGCTTTGACCATATTTTCCATTTTGAGGCAGGGTGGTTGTGACCCCCTGGATTATGTTCATGCACAGCCATCCCGTTTCTGACACCACGTGTGACAAGATGGCTGATATTAATATGGTGGGTCCTGCACTTTTCTTAGCAGGGAGCTAAGATGCCACCCTTTGCCCCTGCTCTTGGGGTGCCGATGGTCACGTTAGTGGCCCAGGAAGGTAGTAAAGGAGGGAAGCGGGGGAGGGGTCTGGATTTGCTCCTCACTCTGAGCCCCAGCATCTCTCAACCTCTGCAGTTTCTTATCCCCTTCCCCCTTGGGTGAGGTACCTTCAGTCCTTTAGATGCTGGGGAAGGGAGTCTCCCTCCCCTTATTGAGGCAGCCTCCCCCTTCCTTCCTCTGATTTTCCAAGTCTCACAGCACACCTCCAAGCTCCAGTCCTTCTCCTTCCTCCTCCTCCTCCTCCTCTGTCTGCCTGAAGCATGGGGTTTTATTGGGTTCCTGACAGGGTCTTAATTCACTGCAGGTGCTCCAATTAACTTGCAGCCACCTTCCTTAACCTACGGGTAGCCACGCTTAATTAGCCTTGAACTTACATATTTCCCTTCAAGCACTTTACCACTGCTCCCTGATCCTCCTCTATCACAAAGGTTGTAAGCTACACCTTATTTCCCCCACCTCTGTTTGCCCAGAATAGAAGATCAACCATCCATGTTTTGGAGACACATTGTCTAAAGGATCTTCCTTAGACCAGGACTAGGACATGTAATGTTCAAATGAAATCTACTAATTAAAGTCAGCCACTAGGCAAGAGTCTCTCATAATTACATATGGATATAACTTATCTGTCCTTTATGTAACTACAAAGAACCCACAAACATTTATAAACAAGGTAACATCCTGTTTGCCTATGCTCATGGCTGATTGTGTTCTGGCAGTTAAGTTTTAGAGAGGAACATAGAAAAATGCAGGTTTAAACCAGTTGGGAATATCTTGCTTGTGACCCAAAAACCTGAAAGTTCCAGGGGCCAAACTTCCTGATACCTCAAGAAGCACTATAAATGTGCATATTATACATCGATATCTTTCATCCCAACTTGGAGAACGTAGGTTTGACTGTTTTATGATTCAGATCTGCACCTCTCCTGCATGGACAGCCTGTCTTGTTCCTCCAAGGTAAGCTTGGGAGGTGTGAAGTGAAACGCATGAGAGAGAATCAAAGAATGTATAGGTCAGGTCCACTGCATTTAGAGGAATTATAAAGGTGTTTCTGTTTCTGATTGTTACATTAGAGAATTGATTGGAATTGTATAGCATAAGAAAATTAATATTGAAAGATATGAGCACCTAACCAGGATATAAATTTGCAATTTTCAGACAAATTGCTAAAAAAGGAGGATTCCAATTAATAGACAGGGCAAATAATGAAATACAATCCATAAAATGAATTAAACCCTCTGGCGAGAAGAAGCATAGAAGAAATTTGTTAGTGAACACTGTTGCCATCTACTGGATATCAACAGAAGCATCAGAAAAACTGAAAAATCTGAAAAGCTGAGAACCATTGGGCAAATGGCCAATAGAAATCAGGATATATAAAACTAAGGTCACCAAGAGTTTTTCCAGAGATCGCTGAATCCTTGTGTGGGAAAGACTCTCCCTTATCAAGGATCACATGAACAATAAGAGGTAGTTGAGCACCTCAGATAACCTCTCCCTTTGACCAAGGTCACAGAGCCAAGAGCTGACTGAATCCATGAAGAAGCTGCAGAATCCCAAGGATGACCCAATACCTGAAAAGGACTCTTCCTTACTTCATGGTTATCAGGATAAGAACTGATGGTGAGATTTCATTTCAAAGATTGTAGGTCCCCTTCTGTTAGTTAACATAAATTTCTGCAATTATCTCCTTCAGCCTACAATCTTTAGTGAGACCTCAAGTAACCATGCTTTAGATTTTAATTAATGCTATATGCTTACTGTCCTTTATAGAAGTCTAAGTAAATTGGCCTCAGAGATTTGAACTATAACTTTAAGTAATTGCTTTTGATATTCTATATTTGTTCCTATCATGCAAGCCAATTCAAATAATGAGAGACATACTCTCAAAGGTGCCTTAAAGACAAGTGCATCCTTACTCCTTGGATAAATGCTGGAAGTGTGAAAAATGTGTTCAGTACTAAAAAAAATGACATTTTATGATCATAAGTAAATGTCATAATAAATCTTGATAATTTGCATTGCTCATTGGTATAATAGCTGAGGCATAGCCCTAGCCTATAACAATTGCATTAGTGTGTTCTACCTAGAACAATGGTTATGTATTCTTTTGGATGATGAACAATTGATTGTATACTGATGTATTTTTGGATGAATTGATAAATTGTTGTTTGGTTACAAGTCAACTGATTTTAGAAATACTGGCCAAGATAACAGCTCATCTGAAAAGAACTGTTAAATTAGTAAACTAATGCCCCCTGGCCTCATTAAAAAGGCATTCTCCTGTTAGATTCCATTATAGGATTGACTGTAATACCTATCAAACTGGCATATCTAGTTTGCTAAATTTGAGCTATATAATTGATTTGGGACCTCCGCAAATATAATTGAACCCTTTCACACTTAATTGTTTTTTACTAGGATTCAGCAAAGCTGAACCATCTATTGTATATAGATTACACACAAAAAAACAAACTACAACAAAAGAACATTAGGTTGAAAAATAAAGCACTCAGAAAATAGGAAAATATCATAATTAAGGTTGCCTGTGCAACCTTAATTCATCCCCCCATGATAACAGTCTTCAGTTACATGAGCACATGCTATTTTTTTTTCACCAGAATCCCTGCCTCATTCAGTGCACAGAATGGATTGTGCTCATTCAGTGAGCAGCTATTCAATATTTTGTTTTATTGTGATTGAACAGTATGTGGTCCTAGGCTTTATTTTTTGCACCCTATTCAAACCCTGCCCTGAAGACAGAACTATTAATTTCCTCATCAGCTTTTTCTTCATTGCTCATCAATATAGTGTCTGAGTACTTCCTACACACATTAATTTATATTCACAGCACTTCTCACATAAAGTTGTCCTGGTTAACATTGTTTCATTGTTACCTCGCTGATCAATTAGGGAACATGCTCATTTAAAGTTGTGTAATGCTCCCTCCTAACGTTGTTTGCCAGCCAGCTGCTTTGTCCACTGCTTGCATGAAGAGCAGCCTGTTGCAGGAGGCTTGGAACCAGGGTGGACCGGCAGCCCCCCTAGCAGCTCCCCACTTCTCTAAGTTCCCTGTGCAGCAGCTGCCCAGCAGTTCAGTTGTCCCTCCCCCACTGCCATGTGCTGCTCCTGCCCTCTGCCTTGGAGCTGCTCCATGAGCCTCCTGCTTGCTGTGTAGGAGTGGGACGACACAGAGGAGAAGAGGGGAGCTAATGTCAGGATGTCCCCTCCCCCCTGCTCCTGCACAGCACTTACCCCATCTTCCATACAGCAGGGGGGACAAACAACAGTCCTAGAGGGAGTTTTCTGGTCTCAGCTTGCTGATCTAATTAACAAGGCAGTACACTTAAGACAGGGATCAGCATACATAAAGAGGAAATGCACCTCTCCCTCACACACATACACATAGAGTGTGTGTCTCTGTCTGCTATGCTGTCTCCACCCTCGCTTCATTCCTTCTGCCTTGTAGAGTGTGAGGCTCCATTAACGATAATGAGTTAACCCTTGAGGGCTCAGCCAATTGCTAGTTCATTTAGCAGGATGGCATTCCCTGGGAAACATCCCACCCTCTGACTTCATCGCCTCAACCAAGCTTCACAATCATCATTGCTGTGTACCAGTAGTAAACTGTTTGTTATACTTATACTCTGTGTGTGTGTGTATATATATATATATGGACAAAAGACCATATATATATATATATATGTATATATATGGTCTTTTGTCCTGTGCAATTTTTTTCCCTTTAACCTCACCCCACCCTGTTTACATTAATTCTTATGGAGAAGTTGAATTCACTTAACATCGTTTCGCTTAAAGTCATATTTTTCAGGAGCATAACTACAATGTTAAGTGAGGAGTTCCTGTTTGTAGCGTATTATCCCCATTTTACACATTGGGAACTGGTACACATTGATACTGAGGTAAAATTTACCATTCATTTTGGATGCCCAAACTGAATGGCCTAAGACTTGATTTTTCTGAGTACTTCAGATTATATATGTTGAACAGTATAGCTCCCATTGATTTCAGTTGCAGCCACAAGTGCTGTACACTTCAGGAAATAAGACCACAGACTATCAAGTCAGGTAGCTATAAAATGAGGAACCAGTTTTAGGGGCCACCTGTGAAAAGTTTGGCTTAAATAACTTGTTAAACATTACACAGGAACTGCATGGCAGTGGTAAGGATAGAGCCCAGTTCTCCAGGACAGAATTCAAGTGTCTTAACCAGGAGCCCTCCATTTCTCTTCCAGCCTTTCCCTTCATAATTCACTACACAGCTTCCAACTCCTGCCTAAATGAAGAGGGTCACTACAGATAACAACCCACTGTACAACACAAACCTGATTCATCTGAGAGCAGACACATCCTGTGCACTGAATGAGGCAAGGATCCTGCATTAGATAGATAGATAGATAGATAGATAGATAGATAGATAGATAGATAGATAGATAGATAGAAAAATTAAAGACATAATGCATACACATGTGGGATGAATAAAGATTGCCCAGGTAACATTTCTGAAAAAAAAAGTTTGTTTGTTTTTCACTAAATTTGAACCGAGTTATAAAATTAGTTTTGGTATTCTGAAAAGTAAATTTTCCAGTGAATTTACTATTTACTGAAAAAAAAATGTCTCCTGCCTCAACTTAATAATAGTTGGAACTACCAGCCTTGCCTATAATGGACACACATGCGCACGTTCATACATTTCACCTTCATAACTGGTTTAGATTTGATACACAGTAGAAGGAAGATAACTTATAATTACAAAAATTCCTTTGAGTACTCTGGCTAGCAGCAGGGACCAAACATCGCTCTTAAATTTGAGTAATCTGGTCTATTTATCCCTACTAAAAGCATACAAGTCTCTTTCTCATGGTAATATAGAGTTCTATTGAAGGAGAATAAATACTCAAATGAGGATTGCTTTCTCAATTTATATTGTAACTTTGAAGTATCTAGAAAATAGACTATAATGACCTATTATTGTAAGTGGAGTTACATATCAGATTTTTTTTTTACATTGAACTCTCTAATTCTTCCTGCTGTGCCAGCTGTGATTTGAAAAGTGCCTGCTCCATAAGCTAAAAAGCCAGAGTCACTCTTTGTTCAGTATCACAAAGTTCCACTACATTAGTTTGGCATCAAGCACCACTTCAAAATCATGTGCTTGTTTCATTTTCTATAATTCTAATTATTGAAATGATGATCCATATATTGAAATACATTATATGTCCAAATTTTGCTATATTCCAAATACATATTTTTTCAAATTATATATCCCTATTCATTTACATCAGTGAACTATTGATTTACATTGTTTATTTGAATGGCCCATGAAGTTCCAAGCAGCATAATTGCCATGAGAATTTTAATGATTTAGGAGAAAAATGGTTTCAGGAAAAATCTATCAGAATCTGTCATTTTCAATAACCATGAATATTTGATAGGCTTTTCCAAATAGTTCCAATTATATCTAATATCAAATAAAATTTGGGTTTTACATATGATTTTTAAAAATTCCTATTAGAACTTAATACTGCACCCATTGAAATCAATGACCATGGATAATTACTTGAATATGTGAATTCTTAATGGAATAAAGATCCTCTGACATTCAGATATCACTGTAATGGATGCAATAGAAATATATGACAAACAGATCTATTGGTCATTTATTTCAATCCCTGAAATGACTTCATTAAATCAGTGTGGTTTCTTGTAGCCAGGGACCTATAACACAAAAATAGAACAACTGGCACCTGTTTTGGTTGTCCCACTAGAATGAATATACTCTCATTCTTAGTGAAAGATTCCTCCCGACCTACATTCAGGCTCTGTTGAGTTGGGATCAGGTATCTTCTAGTCCCTGGTGTGGGTTTATTCAAAACGTAGCATTGGCCTAATTTTCCTCCCATTGAATTAAATGGCAAAAAATTACACTGATTTCAGTGGGTGCAGGATGAAGCAAGTGCTAAGCACTTTTGAAAATTTCTCCTCAGTGAACACTGCTCTCACGCTGGGTCTTTCCACAAACACTGAGATTCATTTGACATTTAAAATAAAGACAAATGCCACTCTGTTCCATTCCATTGGAGTCCATGAGAATCTGTGGGGGAAAAAAAATATGGACTAACATATGCTGAGGAAACCAGGACTTTGTTTTTTAATTGAATTGAGTTCTTTAGTTGTCTTTTTAGCCCCAGATATGATGTCAATGGGAGTTTTGTGCAAAGATTAAAAGGTAGGCTATGTCTCTGATTCCATTTTTTTTCCCTAGGCTAGAATTGTTGCAAGCAGAAAAACATGTCACATTAGTACAAAACAGTACAAAACATCACTAATTAAAAAGGACACTTACAGGGCAATTAGTGCCACTTTATGAAGAGTTTAACCAAGAACCACATACACTGTTAGGCAAACCTGAATTGCATTGGCACAACACTGAAGAAAAACAAATATCTTTGAAATTAAATATCTTTCCTAGAAAATAAATTAATCTACTTGTCAATGAATCTATAATGTTCAATCTTATTAATCTGATCACTTTTAAAATAATATTGAGCTTCTTTTTATAGAATGTCTTTTAAGGAATGAAAGAAAAGTGTCCTATAAATTTCAGTGATAATTACAATATAGATATCATAGCCACATGCAATATGTTTGCCATAGATCTTCACATTTCATACTCTTCTTTGCCCAGGCAGCTTTATGCACCATTTAATTTCACTGAAATAAACATTTGCCATATGTAAAATCTTCAAGTGCTGGTAAATTGGCCTCTATTTTCATCCCTTAACTTCAGGCTTTGGACTTTGTAATAAATTCTCAATATGTTCTCTCATTACCTTTCTGAAGGTGCCAGTGGCTGAGATGTTGCATTGCCACAGGATGCTGGAAAAGAGCCAGTATTTCAGCACAAAAATAATAAAGTGTTTCAGAAGCCATGCTATATGCAACTCACTTCTTTTAGTTTATGACTTAACCAGTATCAAATACATTTTATAGCTTAGAAATATATTGAGTATTATATCCACCACACTGAAATTATACTGGCCACAGGCACAAATATAAGGCACATTTCTGAGTTTACTGAAATCAATAGAAAATATTGGATATCTCTGTTTTCAGGAAGTGTGAGGAGGAATTTAAGTAGCAATGTACATTCCATGAACAGGAGGAAAAGTAATTTAAGTGATCTTTTGAAAATGTTGTAGGTAAGATACACCCTCTGTATCTCATTTCCTTGTTTCAATATTAACTGTTACATAGTTTACTATTTACTTTACTAGCTTCAGTTTAAACATCTGAGACTCTATGGCTAAATTTAGAAGTGTGAGCAAAACAGGTGATGTCATGGTGGGAGTCTGCTATAGACCACCAGATCAGGATCCCCTGGGAGAATAACATGAAGGGGAAAGGGGTCCAGGAGAGCTGGCTGTGTTTTAAAGAATCCTTAATGAGGTTTCAGGAACAAACCATTCCAATGTGTAGAAAGAATGGTAGATATGGCAGGTGACCAGCTTTGCTTAACAGTGAAATCCTTGCTGATCTTAAACATAAAAAAGAAGCTTAGAAGAAGTGGAAGATTGGACAAATGACCAGTGAAGAGTATAAAAATATTGCTCAGGCATGCAGGATTGAAATCAGGAGGGCCAAATCACACTTGGTGTTGCAGCTAGGAAGGGTGTTAAGTGTAACAAGAAGGGTTTCTTCAGGTATGTTAGCAACAAAAGGAAAGTGTGGGCCCCTTACTGAATGAGGGAGGCAATCTAGTGACGGAGGATGTGGTAGACCAAATGTACTCAATGCTTTTTTTGCCTCTGTCTTCACGAACAAGGTCAGCTCCCAGACTACTGCACTAGGCAGCACAGCATGGGGAGGAAGTGACCAACCTTCTGTTGAGAAAGTAGTGGTTCAGGACTATTTAGAAAAGCTGGACGAGCACAAGTCCACTTAGAGGAGCGGAAAGTGATTAGGAACAGTCAGCATGGATTCACCAAGGGCAAGTCATGCCTGACTAATCTAATTGCCTTCTGTGATGAGATAACTGGCTCTGTGGATGAGGGGAAAGCAGTGGATGTGTTATTCCTTGACTTTAGCAAAGCTTTTGATACAGTATCCCATAGTATTCTTGCCAGCAAAGTAAAGAAGTATGGGCTGGATGAATGAACAATAAGGTGAATAGAAAGCTGGCTGGATTATCGGGCTCAATGGGTAGTGATCAATGGCTCCATGTCTAGTTGGCAGCCGGTATCAAGCGGAGTGCCCCAAGGGTTGGTCCTGGACCCAGTTTTATTCAATATCTTTATCAGTGATGTGGAGGATGGCGTGGACTACACCCTCAGCAAGTTTGCAGATGACAAATCTATCTATCTATCTATCTACATACACACACACACACACACACATATATATTGACGTCAGGATGGTTTGTTCCTGCTCTTTCAATAACGCTTCTTTAAAATACAGCTAGCTCTCTTGGACTCCTTTCATATTAGCCTCCCAGGGGATCCTGCTCATCAGTTTCGTGAGTCAAAGTCTGCTTTTCTAAATTTCAGGATCTATATTCTGTTGCTCCCTTTTCTTCCTTTTGTCAGGATCCTGAACTCAATCATATCATGGGTTACTGTTGCCCAGGTTGCCACTGTGGCTACTCCTCCCACTAATTCATCCCTGTTTATGAGCAAGAGGAGCTCTGCCCCTAGATGGTTCCTCCAGCACTTGTACCAGGAAGTTGTCCCCAGTACTCTCCAAAAACATCCAGGATTTTCTCTGCACTGCTATGTTGCTCTGCCAGCAGATATCGGGGTGATAGAAGTCCCCCATGAAAAACAGAGCTGCGATCTAGAAATTTCTGTCAATTGTCTGAAAAAAGCCTCGCCTACCTCATCCTTCTCGTCTGTTGTTCTCACCCCTAAACTTAACCCAAATACTTTTAACAGGCTTTTCTCCCACTCTGAGCAAACATACTGCTCTCTTACACTCATTCTTCCATGACAGAGGTCCAGTCATGTGAGTTATTCCACCAAGTCTCCGTTATTCCAATCACATCACAGTTGCAGGCAGTTCATACTGTGCAATACCAGACTGGCACTTTCACTGTGTTGATCTTCAGCTTTCTCTCGGGGTTATAATAAGCTTACACCTGACTGCAGTGGTGACTAGATGAAATGGGACCGTTCTCCCTCTTTTAGAAACCCTAAAACTGGGTTTCTAAAGGAAACAAGGATTACCCTAGGAGGATTCCCTTGCCAGCTCAGCTTTACTGCCATGGATCACTTCTTTTCTCTCTTCTAAAGCCTGATGCTAGGTTTCCTTGCTGATCTCTTCCCAGGCTAATTTCTACAACCCCTCTCAGCCTGTTCTTTGCAGGTCCTACTAATACTCCTGTTCTATCCCGCACTGTCACATACCTTTGTCCCGCCCAAGTTCCTGCCCCTTGTAACTCTCCTTCCCTTGGCAGAGAATTTCAATGCCTGTTCCTTTTCAGGTTAACTCCACCATTTTCTAGTACATCCTGGCTCCTTGCCAGGCTCTTAGAAGTAAAAAATCACTGCAAGTCTGCTTACATCATATTCTCTCTTTCAACGAGGATCAGGGAGTTCTTTTATTTCCCTGCTCTCTCTCTCTACAGCATGCATTGCTGCTCACCATACAGTTCCCAGGGTACCTTTGCAACCCACTCCCCAAATTCCTTGTTTCTGGGCAGAACTGGGATTGGATTGTGGAACACACCAACCCATAGACTTCTTTAAAGGGCTGTATGTTATCACAACATACAGCAAACCTCCCTCAGATTTTCAGAGCTATACTAAACATCAGTATTTTGCTCTCCCTACATGAGTGGAAGTCCTATAAATATCAGCGGGAGACTGACACATGTATGGAAAGCAGAATATTGATGATGAATAATGTTTTGTGGATCTGGTGGTTTTATGAAATATTTATAAGTATCATGAAACATTTCTCCCCTTAATTTAAACCATTGCCTTAAAAGGAGTTTTATTATTAATTATTATAATTATTATTATTTTAAAAAGCCTGTAACTGTAGGAATACTTGTAAAATGCAAACAATAAATTGTTTTTTGAGATAATGTTAATATCACCTACAGCAGGGATCGGCAACCTTTGGCCCGTAGTCCACCAGGGTAAGCTCCCTGGTGAGTCGATCCAGTTTGTTTACCTGCTGTATCCACAGGTTTGGCTGATCTCAGCTCCCACTGGCCGCGGTTCACCGCTCCAGGCCAATGCGGGCTGCGGGAAATTGTGCAGGCCAAGGGATGTGTTGGCCACCACTTCTTGCAGCCCCAATTGGCCCCTAGGGGCTTACCTGGTGGACTGTGGGCCAAAGGTTGCCGAACCTTGACCTACAGTAATACTGTTGTGTTAGGTGTATTAACTAGATAAATAAAAAGAAAAGTCAGATAGGCAAATACATAGTAATACTTCCCTAGTTTCTAAAGGCCCCTAAACCAGAATTGTATTTAGACATGTATATAACTAAGGATGTAAACTATTCCAATCATTTCAACAGGAATAGTCACGTTGTGCCTAAGTGCTTTTCTGGGTTAAACCATAGCCTTATATAACTTATTTCTCATACAGTTTATGTTCCATTCTAAGGGTTGGTCTACACTAAAGCTGTAAGTCAAGCTAAGTTTCTCTACTTCAGTTACATACATTATGTAACTGAAGTTGACCTAATTTAGGTCAACTTACACCGGTATTTATAACGTGGTATGTTGATGGGAGATGCTCTCTTGACGACTACCTTCCACCTTTCTGGGAGGAGGAGTACAGGTGTCAGCGGAAGAGTGCTCTGACATCAACTTAGCTTGTATTGACTGCTAACTCAACACCACTGCTCTGATAGCAGCAGTTCTGGTTTAGCCAGAAGTAAAGACATTTCCTAGGACTAGCAGCAATGATTTTTGAGTGGGTTCTAGATTAGTTCTTTCAAAATGATGGACACTGTGAATAATCAGAGTTTATAAAGTTAATGGCAAATTGGAGACATCAACATTCCTTTCGTTGTGCAAGAGATGAGTAAAAGTAGGGATGGTTTTGTTTTTGCAAAGCTGCTTGTTGATTGAGTTGCTGTATGGAAATATCAATACCAGAGGCAGTCCAGATCCATGAGCAATTGTATCTGCCTTGCATCCATTATACTAATCTTTGTTATTGTCCATCTGTGGACAATTCCCAGTACATTTTTTTTCCCAAATACTATTCCCAGTATTTTTAAATTTGCCTCCCTAACTAACTACATTGGTGAGCACTCACAATTCACTGCAGTATGATTAGGTGTGTGAGTACATGAATGTACATGTGAATAAGCATTGAGCAACTGGGCCATGGAGTAGATATTAAAATATATAAAACCAGTTTCATGTTTTTAATATTAATTTTTTCTTCCCATCCTGACTTTGTTCCAGGTACATATGCATTCTTGCCTTCTCCTGCAACTCATCCCACTGTTTCTTCTGGGGGATTTCTACCATGATTTTGGTGTGAATCTGGAATGTAATAAACAGGATTTTTGGTGCAGAATGAAATGAAGGACAAAACGTCCTGAGAGGAATAATAGGCAGAGATGTGACATAAGCAAAATAATTCCATTTAATATCTGTTGTGTTACAGTTGAATAGCTTCATCCAAAGATCATAACTACACTTTATGCCTCCTAGCTTTAACTCTGAGCCAAGTGAATTAAAACAACAAAAGTATAAGTAAAATGTATAGTTCCTTATCTGAATCAAATGATTATAGCTCCAGTTTATTTACAAAATGCAGTCACATTTTGGTGCCATGCAGTTAGTAGACTAGCACAGATAGCATTTGCAAAGTATTGCTAATTAATTGTTAATAACCTGCTGGAAACATAACGAAGACAGATACTAAATTGTGAAACTAGTTATCAAGGACAGTGGAGCAGAAATGATTTAAAGATTTTAATCAGAATTCTGTGTGCATTTTTTTTCTTGGCTTCCTATATGTATTGTACAAGAGAGAAATCCTATGCCCAAAACGGGACTTAAAGTCAAACCAAACATGTGATTGATTTCAGAGTGGTAGCCATGTTAGTCTGTATCTGCAAAAAGAATGAGGAGTATTTGTGGCACCTTAGAGACTAAAATGTATTTGGGCACAAGCTTTCATGTGCTAAAACCCACTTCATCAGATACATAGAGTGGAACATACAGTAGAAAGATATATATATATATATATATATATATATATATACACACATACACACACACCATGAAAAGATGAAGGTTGCCATACCAACACTAAGAGACTAATCAATTAAGGTGAGTCATTAACAGCAAGATTTTTTAAAAAGACAACTTTTGTAGTGATAATCAGGATGGCCCATTTCAAACAGCTGAAAAAACGGTGTGAATAACCGTAGGGGAAAACTTTGCATGGGGAAACAGTTTTCAGTTCGCATCTGATGAAGTGGTCTTTAGCTTATGCCCAAATAAATTTGTTAGTCTCTAAGATGCCACAAGTACTCCTCGTTCTTTTTTTCAAACTTGTGATCGTTCGTGATTATCTGCACTAAACAAGGGATTCACATATCTGTCTATAATTAATAAACTTTAAAGTAGAAATCAGTCAGTGATTAATGAGATCTCCAACTGCTTTGAGTCTACTGGGTGTGGTGAAGGAACAGTGCGCTGTTGGAGAAGATAAACAGCAGCACAAGCATTTTAAAGTGATCAGTGATTCTATTTTTGAACTTGTAAGGACACGGTCAGATTGAGGCAAGCATCCTCTTGTATTTAATCTTACCATTAACCCTCAGTGATTTGCAGATAAGTGATATTCTCCTAAACCTAAAATGTTTAATGGAAAAGGTAAGCATTACTGTAAAGAACATCAACTATCTGTGACTGGAAATGGGTTGGAGCTCTAATGCAAGTACAAAAATAATCAAAAGTATCTTTGTAAAAGAGTATCATTGTTACATTGTCACAGAAGAACAGCTATTAACCTTTGAACGTGTTGAGTTTGCAAAAGTACAACAGAGCTGGCCCCAAGGAGGCAAAGAAATACAGCAATAGGTCTGAAAATAGAGTTGTTGGGGTTTTGTGGTTTTTTCCCCTGTTTAAAAGTGCTTTTTCTTTTAATAAAATTCTGTGAAAAGTTTCAACTTCGTAGTAAAATATAAAAAACTGAAACGTTGGCCGAAAATTATTGATTCAAAATGGCACCACTATGCCACATGGGAGCTGTAATGGGAGCATAGTTATCCAAGCTACTTCTATGGGCCAGGATCTCTGGAGCTGGCTTTCTGGAGAGTCTAGGGAGAGTGTGCTCAAACAGGAGAAGCTGGGGTCTACACATGCCTTCCCTCCCACATTGGTTCCATCTCCCATGCTCCACCGCATCTGTGTATGGGACAGCGGAGTGTGCTACTTCTTTCGTGTTCCCTCCCCATGCAATCAGGTTGGGACAGAGCCTGTCTAGCCCACATCTTCTGTCATTGGGCAGCAGAGGCACAGGGGTGAAGGGGAAGAAGGAAGGGTGGGAAGTCTTTTTTAATTTTGCCTAATTAAGGTAGGTAAATGGGCAACATGATGGCATATAAAATTCATCACTGAAAAATACAAGGTACTATATATTGGTGGGAATAATTTCAACTATTAATCTTCATAGCTGGGATATAAGTTAGCTGTAACCACTCTCGACATAGAGCTTAGCCTCCTTGTAGGTAGCTCAAGTAAAACCTCTGTTCTTATAAATGGGTAGTTACAAATAAAAATTAACCAAATGTTAGATTTTATAAAGATTATAATAGATACTGAAATACTAGCATACCACTGACATTCAATGAAACTGAAAGGAAGCAAATTTAAAACTGATAAAATGAAACACTTATATAATTAGCCAATGGAACTCATTATCATAATATACCATTGATGCCAAGAGCTCTTCATCAGATAAAAGATTGGCCAGTAAGAATATGCAGAATTACATTCAATATTATTTTTAAATATTTGGAAGAAATAAAAGCTCAAATGATTCAGAACATATACCAACCAACAATTGATCGGGTCAAAAAGAAACTTTCTTTATGAACAAGCTATTTTCTTCTTGTCCACTCTGAATTTTCTTTCATGTTTCTCAAAAGGATCTTGTTTGTTAGATACCAAATAATGGACTGGATGGATTCCTGGTCAGATGCAAAAAGGCAGTTAAAGTTTCTGGTAGTAATTTTGTGCATGTTATAAAATCTTTGAGTGGTTCCAAATATCTTTTTAAGAATATTTGTTATTTTGATGTGTATCTTTTTTTTTTCCTTTTAGATCACATATTCAATAAAGTGTGGATAATAGTTTATTTGAAGTAGACCCATAGCTTTTGGAGAAGCATGCAGGAAAGAAGAGAACATTTTGGCTCACATGATTTTGAAAGCTATGCATATCTGTGCCAGGAATTCATTAAATCTATAATGGATAAAATAGGAGAGTAGTATTGACAACATTACCTTCAAACTTGATAACGCAATTTCCTAGGTTGAAGTAATTTAATTGCCCTGTTTCAGAGGATTTGCAGCATATTTGGGCAGAGACCTGTCACGTAGCATGACATATGTTTCTGACCTGGAAGAAGAAAGAGCCTTATGACAACCAAACCAATCTTAAAATGAAAAATGAAAACAAAACTGGGTTTGGTGAGAAAATATTTATATAGTGGGGCATGGTGAAGCTCTAAAAGTTTATTTCACCCTGTGAGTGGGGAAGTCACATTCTGGGTGCTACACACACAGTAAAGTTTAATTCCTTGAATATTTTGATGTATATTATTTTCCAGTCCAATCTTTTTAATGTACCTTTTTTCATTAGTTGTTTCCAGATGATCCAAGTCTTCCCTACAATCTTTTGTTCATCTTTTCCCAACTTAAATCAGTAATATAGCTCCCTTTCTTGATGTTAACATATGAGAAGGTCACAATGGATCAGACTTATGACTCGTGTAAATTGTGTTGTATTAGGGAAATTCAGATTTACCATGATCTATTCTCAATTATTTTTCATTACAAGGATGCACTTTTCAAAGAGCTCAAATACAAATCCTTCAGGTGAAATGTCCTGTGCTCTAAATGGTCAAGGAATACAAAAGAAGTCTTCAGTAAATACCACAGTGCTTCAGGAAGTGGTGATGGTCGGTGACAAACTGAGATCTTGATAATCTGTACTTCCTTAACTAACTGAGAGAGCTTTTCACAAGAACAGTCATATTACAAATTATAGCCTGCCCACATTCTGCCTAACTAATTTTCCCCAGTGGTTCCAGCCTTCACTTCCTGTCCCAAGCTATTGTGTGTGTTATTACTGAGCTGTTATTACTATTTAATCCAAGAATGATTTAATTTTTCTTGTGGCTGATGGGTTCCCTGTGTATAGTTTGTATACTCGTTTGTAGAGTGCTCTAGAAATAGTTTGGGATTATAAATGCTATATACATGAAAGTTAATGTTTTTAGAATCTTTAACTACTGTTTGAGAAATCAGTATTTGTATTTTTTATGTTAATTGGCTTGAATATACTGTATACAGCAAATTTTAGCTCTTAGTGTTCATGGGATTAATTATTAAAATAAATGAAACAATCAAGTGCATTTTAAAAAGCAGCATATTCAGAATAGTTCTATAATAAATGCATTTAGTTTAGGAAAAGGAGAAGAATTGATATAGAGATGCAGATCTTTTCTTTCTCGGTGCTATATACCATTGTGGAAAATGGCGAATTCATACTAATAAAGTGCAGCTCTCTTCTGAAAAGTGACTGCAGTATGTAAAATGGCTTTTCTTAATACACGTCTACCTTTTGCATATACTCAGTGTCATATCTGTTGATTTTAGTGATAAAAATATGTCTATGCTATATTTTTACTCCTTAGAGGTACTGAAGAGCCAGTACAGCTATGGGAAGTGTGAAATTAATTTTATTCTGGCATGTGCTTCATAGCTGATGAAGTTCCAATTGCAGAAATAACATAACTATAATAATAAAAGCATATTTATGGAATGCAATGTACCTGCATAGGTGTAAATGAGAACAGATTTTTTTTATTGGTAACGATACATTACTAGAACGTAGCTTAGGGTAAGTGCCAAATTCTGATCTCATTGACATTTCTATGATATTGCATGGGATGTAATTGAGTGAAGTATTTGGGTTCAAGTTTATAGTGCTGGAAACTAGAAGAAACATCTTCTGTCTATGCTGAATACATCTGATTTTTGTGACACAACAGAAATGGAAATCCACTGAGCCATCTTCTACATAATCACTCCTCAGATTAGAATCATACTTTAATGAAGAATCAGAGGGGTAGCCGTGTTAGTCTGGAATTGCAGAAGTGACAAAGAGTCCTGTGGCACCTTAAAGACTAACTAAAGTATTAGAGCATAAGCTCCGACGAAGTGGGTATTAGCCCACGCAAGTTTATGCTCTAATACTTTAGTTAGTCTTTAAGGTGCCACAGGACTCTTTGTCACTCATACTTTAATGAAGAGAATCAAAGTTTGGTTATGTATCCCTTTTTATCTACTTTCCACATATATTACAGATATGAAAGAATCCCCACATACAAAAAGTCAAAAAATAGAGATTAGCTATATGTATCAGCCTTGATAGTTTACCTTAAACTGTAAGCTAGAATTTGTATCTAAGGAATATTTAGATTACTATACATTGTTGATTAAAATCTATTATCCTTTCCACCCTAAGGAGAAAATATTTTGTTTTTTAACTTCTAGCTCATTTAGCCACCTTCCCCCTGGCTCCAGTTGCTCTTATCTTATTCTGTGTTTACCCATAAAGAGAAATTTATTTCTTTTTTTATTGTGTAGTATAACTATGCGGTTTACCTTGTTGGTTAATTTGGCTTCCTCTCAAGCCTAGTACATGCACCTTAAATTTGCTTGTTCAAAGATATTTCATAAATGCATTGAATAGACAAGTAAATGTAAACTATGTGGAATATATTAATTCTCCAAATGATTATTTCCACATTGTCCCTGGGGATGGAGACATTAAATGTATACTGCGGTTTCAGTGAAATGTCTTTACAGTAATTCAGAAGTTTTCTTCTCATGCATAATTAATTAACGGCAGAGATACATGGTGGAGCCAGAATGACTTTACCACTCAGCAGTAAAATACATGGACAGGAGCTCAGATAGTATGATGATGAGGGCCATATATGTACCTACATAGTTATATGTAATTAAATGGACTCCTCATGCCAGAAGTAGACTAGAGTTTCTTGAGGTAACCAAGAATGAAAAATAACTTGGTTTTGCTAAACCTAATAATAATAATAATAATAATAATAATAATAATAATAATAATAATAATAAATAATGGCATGTTAATAAACATCCCAACTACTTTTTCATTTTTGTAAAGATAAATATCTTGGCATTCTGAGTTCCCTGCTTCAGGAGCTAATGGTTCTGTTTCAAGAAACCCTGAAAATATTGCAATAGTCTTATCATTTTAATGATCAGAGTCTGCACTATAAATAACAGACAACACTATTTTTCCCTCAAAACATCTGTGGTTTCTGGACATGATTGCTAACAGGAATCCATAAACTGTAATGAATTTAGGAAAATCCCAAGACTGCACATGACGTGGACAATCAGAGGGCATATGACTTTGATAGAGTTAAAAGCTGAAGTTCCTGCCAATTCTTAAAAGTGTATTTTCATTCTTATTATGCTACCATCCATCTTTGTTCCATGGTTTTTCCTGGATTTACTTTGACCAAGCTTCCTTTTATCAAGGTTCTAATTTTATTCGGACACTGGGATAAGTATCAAACATCAGTGTGGTTTAAACTAGAACTGTCAATTGAGTTAAAAAATTAATCATGATTAATCTTGCAATTAAAAATCATGATTAATTGTGCTGTTAACCAATAAAATACCATTTATTTAAATATTTTGGATGCTTTCTACTTTTTAAAAGATACTGATTTCAATTACAACACAGAATACAAATGTGCAGTGCTCACTTTATTTTTTTATTACAGATATTTGCACTGTAAAAAAGAAATAATATTTCTCAATTTCCCCATTACAAGTACTTTAGCACAATCTCTTTATCATGAAATTCGAACTTACAAATGTAGAATTGTGTACAAAGAAACCTGCACTCAAAAATAAAATAATGTAAAATTTTAGAGGCTACAAGTCCACGAAGTCCTACTTCTTGTTCAACCAATAGCTCAAACAAGTAAGTTTGTTTACATTTGGCAGAGATAATGCTGCTTGCTTCTTTTTTACAAGGTCATCTGGAAGTGAAAACAGGTGCTCGCATGGCACTGTCATAGCCGGTGTCACAAGATATTTACTGGCCAGATGCACTAAAGATTCATATGTACTTCATGCTTCAGCCACCATTTCAGAGGACATGTGTCCATGCTGATGATGGGTTCTGCTCAATAATGAGTCTAAAAAATGTGGACCAATTCATATTCATTTTCATAACCTGAGTCAGATGACACCAGCAGAGGACTGATTTTTTTGATATTTTTTTTTGTGGTTTGTGTATTATAGTTTCCGCATTGCAGTGTTGCTCTTTTAAGACATCAGAAAGCATATTCCACACCTCATCCCTCTCAAATTTTGGAAGATACTTCACATTCTTAAACCTTTGGTAGAGTGCTGTATCTATCTTTAGAAATCTCACATTGGTACCTTCTTTGCATTTTATCAGATCTGCAATGAAAATATTCTTAAAATGAAATATATGTGCTGGGTCATCCTCTGAGACTGCTATAACATGAAATATATGGCGGAATGTGGTTAAAACAGAGCAGGAGGCATACAGTTCTCCTCCCAAGGAGTTCAGTCACAAACGTAATTAACACATTATTTTTTTAACAACTGTCATCAGCATGGAAGCATGTCCTCTGGAATAGTGGCCAAAGTATGCAGGGGCATACAAATGTTTAGCATATCTGGCATGTAAATACCTTGCTACATCAGCTACAAATATGCCATGTGAATGCCTGTTCTCACTTTCAGGTGACATTGTAAATAAGAAGCAGGGCAGCATTATCTCCTGTAAATGTAAACAAACTTGTTTGTCTTAGCAACTGGCTGAACAAGAAGTAGGACTGAGTGGACTTTTAAATTCAAAAGTTTTACATTGTTTTGTTTCTGAATGCAGTTATGTAACTAAACAAACAATTACATTGTAAGCCATACTTTCATGATAAAAAGATTGCACTACAATAACTGTATGAGGTTAATTGAAAAATACTATTTCTTTTGTTTATCATTTTTACAATGCAAATATTTGTCATCAAGCATAATAAAAACTAATCACTGTGCACTTTGTATTCTGTGTTGTAATTAAAGTCAATATATTTCAAAATCTTGAAAAACATCCAAAACTATTTAATACATTTTAATTGGGATTCTATTGTTTAACAGTGTGATTGAAACTGTGATTAATTGTAATTAATTTTTTGAGTTAATTGCATGAATTAACAGTGATTAACCTACAGTGCTAGTTTAAGCAATTCAAGCTTAGTCAGTGGTGATGCAGGCATGTTGGATAGGGCCCCAAATGAATACTGTATAAGTTACGATGTCTAGAAGAAATATGGACTTGGAAACTTTGTTTCCTGTCATCGTTAATAGACATTCTAGATCCATACACAAAATTCCTTCAAAAATCAAAGGGCAAAATCTGTTAGAAGTCTGGCTACTTTTCCATACTGCAGAAAGTTGTTGAACATTCCCATATAATATTGAATGCCGTAATTTCCACTGAAGCGTTTATGGAGTTGAGGGAAATCAGCATGTTATAGGGATACTCAGCAACATGCAAGATAGAGACCCCTCAGAGCACACAGATGAACTCAACATTTTTTCATTGAGTTTGCCCCTTTTTTTTCCAGGGCATGACTGTCCAGAAGTTTAGTCTCTGAATATTTTACCTCAAATACTTCACAACTTTATAAATTCTTTCACAAGTTAATTACTGTTTATTAAATATGACATCTTAATGTCACTGTGTTCACATTTTATCAAAACGGTGACAGATCCAAATCCATAATTCATAATTTTTATTTTAAGCTACTTAGGAAAGACATAAGAAATGGAAACAGTATTGACAGTGCTATGCACCTCAGATATCAACAGTAATAAATCAGTGTCATTACTTTGATATTAAAATGATATAACATTAAGCAAATATATACTCAGCTTGTGTATATAAACTAGCTATCCTTTAAGACATCCCTGTCAGCTTATTAGATACCATTGGTATCATTATCATAAATATTGGGACCATAAATACATTGATAACTAATAACCCATTTTCTAGACATAGGGCTGACATATATTGATGTGAAATAGTCATTGTGTTTTGTTTAACATTAAAATGCAGTTTGTACCATGTTTAGCAAATTGCCTTAAGCCCAATGATGTGTGGTGCTGGGGAACAGATTCTAAGATGAACACAGGAATCTTGGGTTGCTGGAAGGTACAGGCACTTCACTTTTGAGTAGCAAATATGCTATGTCAGCCTCTGGGGAGGAGCCTTTTGAAACAATCTTACAGAATCCTCTGGTAGTAGTTACAGATTGGAATTTGCATCCTCTGTCCTGTTGCCCTTGGATAAGTTCTATGATTGTGATCAGGCAAGAGCATTAGGAAATAGAAAAGCAAAATTGGGAAAACAAAAACAAAAAACTCAACCCCTATTCTTTCAGCTTAATTTCAGAATGAATAATGAGAGTCTTCTCTTACAATGATCTCATCCCTTTATCTCAAAGGTTCCAAAAGGGACTGACAAATCTAGACCTTAGTCTAGCAAATACCTAGCACGTGCTTAACTTTCTTCAAATAAGTAGTTTCATTAAACCATAAATGGATAACTAAATGCAACCACCGCCCCTTAAGAGCACAAACCACATTCTCTCTCCTGGAATATGATCATGAGCCAGGAAATCTCTCCACCACCTTTTACTCTCTCTGAGGAAAGAGGAAAGAGCTGATATCTAGAAGAGATCAGTCAATACTATCAAAATTAGTCAACTATGACTTGTTTTACCTACACCAGTGGATCTCAGGCTGGTCTGTGGAGCTGTCATGATCTGCAGAATTAATTTTGAGATCTCAACGGGAAGCTTGAATGCGGAGGAGATCAGCAGGATTATCTTCACTACAAAGTGATCTTAGTATTAAGACAACACATGTTATATGGATGAAATAGCTTTGTATATACGCTAAAGCTATAATGCAAAACCATAGAGAGAAGAAACCACTTTGTTCAGGCCTAGACAACTCTACAGTCCTTTGGCTCTGAACAAAGATTATTACTATCCAAAAGCACGCATGAAACTGCTTAGTAGCTGTCTTTTTTCTGACCAAAAGTTATATGTTTGAGGTCACACCATTTGGGTGAAAGCAGGAACTTCATTTACTTTGTATATCACTCCCCAAGGAACACCAATCTTGGGGTGTGCAGTATAACCCTGCAGAAGTATCCCTTAGCGGGGGTATAAAACAGCTCAAACAAAAAGGAAAATAGTTCCTCAATCTTTGGGTGACCTCCCTCATGCAAAGGAGGGGAAAAAGTCATCAGACCCCACAGGAAATCTCAGCTCCCACTCTCCTGTCTAAAGGACAACAGTTGAACCCTGGGGATTTAAAAAGAAAAGAAAAGAAAAAAGAATCAGCACATCTTTTCCCAAAAGTCTCAGACTGACAGGGCATTCAAGCCATTCACCAGCAAGTAACCCAGTGCTTTGGTCTGAGAATTCAGCTTGCGTCAGAGAACCTTCCTTCACCTACTCTGACTCCCTCATAGTAGTTTGATCGGGACTGACAGTGACCCACAGGAGGTCTCTAACCACTTCGTGCCTAGTGGCGGTGGGACATATCTCTCCCAACAATGTATTGGATACAATACATATTTTACTTATTTTTTGTTAACATATATTCTTTTTTGGTTAAATTCCTATCTGTGCCAGATGTTTCCACATTCTTTCCAAACCTCCTCTCAACTGAAGTAATTCAACAATAAACACAGTATATATCCATGTCTTGGTTTCACATCCACTGTTTTCCTTCCAAAATGTTATCTTTTAACATTCCACCATCTTCTTTAATGGGTGTGCTTAGGCTAATTTTGGGAAAACAAACAAACATTTACTTTAGAATGATTAGTTAGTACTCAAATATTATCATTGTAAAGCTGCCTGCAGTGACTCAAGAATATGAGTACCAACCTCAGGACAAAGAGACTCTTTGTTCCTTTTGCAGATCCAGACTAACACGGCTACCCCTCTGATACTAAACCTCAGGACAGATTTTTAAGAAGCAGAGCACAAACCTCAAACTGACTGGGAATTCTATGCTTTGATTTCACCAACCAATTATCAAGTTTCAACTCCTCCTTAGGCACTATAACAGCCTAAACATGGAGTTGCAGATAATCTCCTAGGGTACTCCAATCAGTCTTGCCATCCTGAGGAACATAACTTTATGATAATTGTCTCTTATACCAAGAATCACAGTAATATTCAGGTTACTCCCCCTCTTCAGGTCAGTTGTACCATAGATCTCACAGCAAAGACACTGCTTGTAGCCAATCATATAATAAAGTATATAAAGATTTATGAAATAGGAAAAGGAAATGAGAGTTCTTTACAAGTAAAGATACACAAATGATTTCCAATCTTAAGTTTCAAAAGGTAATAGGGACTTCTATGCTAAACAAGCTCTATATGTCCTTTAGGGCTAACCCAGGATAAGCAGCTGGAAAGTGATTCCTTATGCCTAGAAAACCTTGCCCCCCACAGTCCAAGCAACATAGAGATTACCAGTTTTTTTTATGAGAGTTTTTTATCCCTCTCTTTCTAGGTGCTCTGAGCTGCATACTTACTTGATGGGAGGAATTTACATGCATGACTTTACGTTGGTGCGGCAGAATAGAGCAAGACAAATATTTTGTCCTCTGCAATGTTCCATAATAGTGTGTCTGGTGTAATGGACCATCTCTGTTGGGAAAAACGTAACAACTTCTTTGGAGACCAGCACTTTACATTAGCTAATATCTCTCTCCAGTCTGGTGATTTTCATGGTCCCAGAGGCTTACAATACAACTGCTCAAATATAACCTTAGAATAGTGGAGGACAGATGTTATAAGTGAGATTAATGTATGCAGCAGGTCACAGGCATTCAATAAAATCTAAAAACTAAACACATTCTTATTATTCTAATACCTATTTTAACAATACCAACACACAGGTGAGCCAAACTGATTCCAGCAATGGATTTGTCAGTGTTCCACTGAGGTGTATGAACCTTTAGGGCATGGCTACACTTGAAACTTCAGTGCTCCTGTGGAAGCACTTTGAAGTGTGAGTGTGGTCCACCTCCACTTCCATGAGGGGTTTAGCTCCGAGCCCTCATATTTTTCACACCCCTGAGCCAGCAAGTTAGAGCACTATAAAATAACAGTGAAGATAAGCCCTTTGCCTGAGCTAGCACCTGGTCTGCCAGCATCATAGTCATCATAGTCATCAACTCATGTGGATACTAAAATCATAGACTACAACTATCACTGGAAAAGGTTCTAAGGGTTTAGTTGGGGATTACCTTTTTCAGCATCATACTTTACAATATTCTTAAACAGATAAACACATTTTATATAGGACTTCCCATCTAGAAAGATTCCCAAATCCTTTACAAACTGTGGCTGAAATCCAAGCA
Source organism: Dermatemys mawii (assembly GCA_007922305.1). Classification (NCBI taxonomy): domain Eukaryota; kingdom Metazoa; phylum Chordata; order Testudines; family Dermatemydidae; genus Dermatemys; species Dermatemys mawii. Next base: position 31,382,257 of record ML677348.1, on the reverse strand, counting down.
CTCCCATTCAGGTCATACATTTTGGGAAGTTCTACCTGAGGGGTTTTATTAGAGGAGAGAAGCCTTTAAATTCCTTCCACTGCTCCAAGGCACTGATCCAACAGAGGCTGCTCAGTGGTTGCACATATCCTAACTGCTATGTTTCCATCCCTGAACATATCTTCAAACTCCTTTTGGGTTATAAGGCTTGGTAGGATTGCACCCTACCGCAAGCAGACATGCTGAGACCATGGAATCATGGAATATCAGGGTTGGAAGCGACCTCAGGAGGTCATCTAGTCCAACCCTCTGCTCAAAGCAGGACCAATCCCCAACTAAATCAAACCAGAGTCTCACAACCTTTGTTCTGTCAGTGCGAAAGGTGAAGACAGCCATTTTTCTGAACAAAGGGATAATATAAAAGCAATTCTTCCTCTAAGCCTTCATATCTGGTGTCACTGTTGTCAGCACAGGAAGTAAAATCAAATTTCTTGTAAATCAGTTTTTCCCCCCTCATGCTGCATTCCTCTAGTAGACAGCTTAATGAAATTTGACTCTGTAACCTGTCCACTTCATCCTTGTAGAGTTTATGTCATCCGTTGTGCAGCAGCAATGATAAATCTTATCCTACAGCCTACTGGACACACTTTTCATGGCAATTTAAATGACTGTTTCTTATGCTTCCTGCGCACAGCTTATCTGGTAGCTGTTTCTTTCACTATTCCTAAGCAAATACATAAAGATAGCATCAAGCCACTACAGTGGAGTGGGAAGTAAAAAGCTTCTGATTATCCTAGAATGGTCAAATAATTGAAGAGAAGGTAACAATAGGCTATCATCTGCCTATTGTTCCAAGAAAAAGTTTATTTCAAGATTAATGCCTAAAAATGCTTAAAGGTGAACAGAAAGGCATTTTATCTGCCAAGTCCTGAGTTTAGTGTTCAGTATTTGAAATGCAGCAATTATGACAACGCTAACACCTACAACAGGGCAGGGACCCTAATTTCCTATATTTGATACATGGGTTTTGATGTCACTGTTGTTACCCAAGGCAGTAGGGGGAAACACACAACCTGGAAATCTTATCTGGACAAGCATGAAAAGAAGAAACAGCTTTTCACATATTTTTGTCCAGACATATATGTATTTGTAAAGTGTAAGTCTCCTTGTCCCATAAGCTTAATACTTTTTAATAAGTCTTTTACCATTTTTATCCATATGTTAGAACACTGACAGCAGAAAATTCTATAGTGGAAGTTAGCCTTTCAATTCTAAATACATGCAAAGACAAAAGAGAGTGTCTACTCCAACATTCATTAATTGCTAATGCTGAGAGGTATTTGTTTGATTGTTTTCTTTTCTTATTTTGTTCAGCACTGTAGTTCCCATTCTCTTTGGAAATTCTGAGTTTGTGCCATAATTATTTTTTCAGCTTGTGGACTATTCAGTCTATTTGATCAGCCTTAAAGCCCCTTTATGATTTTTGTACTCTATTTTAATTCTAGAATATGAGGCTTTTAATAGACAGCATTAATATTTATGGACCTTCTCCTTTAAGGTGCTGATCAGCTACTCTGATTTCAGATTCACAGGAGATTCTCACTTTATCATGCCGAATATTAAAGGATCCTGCTTAATGGAGACACTGTTACCCAGTGTAAAGTTGTTAAGTGATGTTAATCAATGTGTTATATAAATATGAAATCCTAACATCCAGTTTTTTAAATTATAGAAGTAGTCAAATAGAGATTAAAATGAGAAAAAATAAAGGTCAACTAAAATGACCACTTTGAATCTTAGATAGACAAGATCGGCACAGTAATATCTTTTGATCCAGTAAAATATAATACCTCATCCACCTTGTCTTTCTAATATCCTGGGACTAGGAGGGCCACAACAACACTGCATACGTTGATTCTTGCAGTTCTGTTCAGTGTTGCATTTCATTTCACTTTAAGTATTGTCAAGCCTTTATAATTATCTCTTCTCTTAATGGGACTGCTTACTCAGGACAATATGCACCTGACATCTACATGTCAACTCTAGAGCCAAACGTTAGACTTGATCATCTTCTGCACTTTACGTATCTGCCACTTTGCTGGCCAAGGTCCCAAAGTAGCATTGCTTCAGCTATGAAGCAGTGATATCCTGCAGCCCACTGCTTTGTTTCCGTGCATCTTGACATTCATCCCTTCCCATTCTTTCCTCCTTCTGAGCCAGTGCAGTTTTCTTTTTCCTCTCTCTGAATGTTGCTTTCTTATAGCTATCTGACTTCCATCTCACTTCATGTTTTGTATATTGTACATGATGGAGTAGTGCTAGAGAGCATTAAAATATAAAGGAAAAACACTTTAATAAATAATCTTAAATTGACACAATTTCGACCAAAAAAGCTCTCTTACTTGCAAAAAACTCATAGCCTTCCCATTCAGTTTTCCCCTCATTAGAATGGAAACAGGTGAGCTTCAAAACGTAGCTGGTCAAAAAATGCCAATTATTTCTTTTGCAGGAAATTTTGAAAAATATTTGGGCTTTAGTCTTACTTTTTTGCCATTTTTTATGAAGAACAAAACCCCAAACCCAAAATATTTTGGTTTTCTGTAAATGGTTCCATTTTTGGTTAATATTTACAGTTTCAAAAACCAGAACCTAAAAATGTTTACTGAAAACTGACAATTTTTACTGTATAATGTTACATTTCTAGCTTTTCATTTAAAAAAAGTATATATTGTCTATGTATACTTTTTTAAAATGAAAGTATTCAGTGTATATATATATATTGTGGCAAAGCTCTGGCCTTGTCCCTGTGGGTCCTGTGCTTCCAGGCGGTTTGTGCTAGCCTCAGAGGCTAACTGTGACCCTCCACGTAGCCCTTCTCTCTCCAGGCCAGGGTTACAGTCTACTGAGCCCTTCTCATCATAAGCCAGCAAAGCGGTTGATGAGAGAACTCCCACAGTCTCTGTTGTCCCCCTGGGCTTATTTCAAGATAGTATAACCTCCTGTTCTGCTAGGGGCCTGCCTTCCCCTTCCAGGATGTGTATTAATAGTAGCAGATTGGGGTGAACCGGGGCCTGCTCTCTACTCCGGGTTCCAGCCCAGGGACCTTGATGGTAGCAGCTGTTGGCAGCCAACACTGCCAGAGTTGCTACTTTTCCCTCGGCCACTTCCACACAGCTTTCTCACTTCTCCCTTACCTCAGGTCACAGCAAAGCTTCCTCTCCTCCAGCTCCTTTCTCCTTGGCTCCCCCAACACCCTGACTAACTGGGAGGTTTTTAATAAGTTTCATCCAGCCCTTGATTGGCTTCAGATGTCCCAATCAGGCTAGCTGTTTCTACTCCTTTCTAGAAGGTTCTTAATTGGCCCCAGGTGTCTTGATTGGCCTGGAGTAGCCTTTGCTTGGTTATCCAGGGAACAGAGACCTGCACATCCTGAGGCTGATATACCTGCCTTCCAGCACTCTCCTATACCCTTCTGGTCTGACTCCATCACAATATATCTATATCTATATCTATATCTATATCTATATCTATATCTATAT
>ML677348.1:31264327-31378729 GCA_007922305.1 Dermatemys mawii | reverse complement strand
TATATCTATATCTATATCTATATCTATATCTATATCTATATCTATATCTATATCTATCTATCTATCTCTATATATATTTGGTAAAAATTTACCAATGTGTTATAGAAGACACTTTTCCTTGAAAAATATTTTGATGAAAATACTTTTACCTACTCTACTATAAAACATTTCCAGTATTCAGAAATTGGCTTCAGGAAATGCCATCATCCTCACTCAGGCTATTACTTTGTATCAACGGCTTCCCCATTCTTATTATTGTTATTTATTGGTATAACATTAGCATTGGGAGCCCTAGTCATAGACCAGGACCCTGTTGTGCTAGGTGCTGTACAAACATAGAACAGAAAGATGACCCCTGCTCCAACCAACTTAAAGATTAATATCCATCCCATCTTTATTGCTGATATGATAGGTTCTGTGAGTCTCATCCTATATTCCAGGGGATTGGGAGAGGCAACATGGGGTGATCCTAGGAAAGATCCATCATGTTCAGAATTAGGTTGTTGAGAACACATCACCCCATTTGCTGATCTCTCCATTGAACACCAAGTTCAGTTTGATGTTTCTGTCTTGATCAAAGCCCTGATTCTAAATAGGTAACTGCTCCTAACCACATGGCTAATATACAGCACAACTTGAAGGGATATAGCACTTCATGTGCTCCCTCATTCCCCCATCCCTTGCCTCCAATGGGCTTTTGGAGGAATCCCAATGTAAGGTCTAACATATGTGATACAAATCCCTTTTCTCTTATCTACTGAATAATTCCCTTAAACTTCTCCTTTGATTTTCTTTTCATAGCATAATCTTTAATTTTTTTTCCAGTCAGAATTTCTAAGTTAATTGGTGGTCTTTCCCAGAAGTAAATGTCAGTGATTGAAATTAGTGATTTTAAAAGCTTTACTCTTGTTATCAAATGAGCCCCAAATGGGTGGATTGGGGTTTTTGGAAAGTCAAATTGCCATTATATGGTGAGCTGCTCTGGGGTCAGAGATGTCTCCCAAACAATTTGGAAAAAGACACCAAGAATGGCTTGTGTTTGAACAATGTCTAGGCAGGGAGTATGTTATTGCTTGAAAGTGGTGACCTGAGGTCAAATCTCTTAGAAATGATAGGTTGCAGTTATTAAATTACATTTTCTTCCAGAAAAGGGGTTTCAAGCTTGAGATCAAGTATTTCTACCTGAGCATTTAAGACATGAGCCCTCTACTGCGCTTCTTATGTATTTAAAACACATTGAGAAATCCTGTCTTCTATGAGTTGGCTAAGCTCTTCTGCTCCTCATGCTGTAATGAGCTTTGCATGAGCACATTTGGAGATCACGGAGGATTGGGACCTTAGTTTGTAATGTCTTAAAGAGCTATATTTGTATGGTATATTATGTGAAAAAGAAATAGGTACTTGGAATAGCTCTGCTTGAAGTGAGAATCTTCTGTTCCTTTTCTTACCCTCACATGTACAAAAAGCAATAGCTACTAAAGACTTCTTAGCTGGATTTTTTAATATATATATTGATAAAATTGTCACAATAGTTCACATTTGTATAGCACCTTTCATCCCCAAGCATCCCAAAATGTCTCATAAACTACTGTAAAACTCTTTTTAAGACAGAAAGGTGTGTGTACAAGCCTAAAGTTAGTAACAGAACTATCTTTTTACTATCACTCATTGCCAAGTACACAATACACAAAGTATAGAATGTGTCTGTCTTTGTTCTGTTAAATATATAGTAGGTTTTGAGTTTTCATTTTTAATTTATATGCTTTTAGTACTGCTTCATATTTGTTCATGATTAGTATTCACAAATCAAATCAACAATTGTTGGCAGAGGGGAGAACACCATGGGGAACGGTGTTGAAGATGGCTTTTGATAGATAGCAACAGACAATGGGTTGTATCCTGCACGTATGTGCACACATAAGTGACTGTACTCACCTATGTGGTGAGAGGCTTTAGAGGTTCAGAGGCTTTAGAGGTTCAGACCAAGAGTGAGTACCTACACTCTTACTGAGCAGCATTCACCTGGACCACAGAGGCTTATACCATAGAGACAATCATGCTACTATGTCATGTCAGCTAATTTTAACAACCTTTCATTTTAAATAGAAGTTATTTCAAGTTCTACTGTGGGTGATTAAAAAATATCCATGTCTAAAGAGAGAGGGCTATCTAACTGCTGTATATTTGTTAATTACCTGTATATTGACAGTTATTTTGGTGATAAAAATTGTCCAACAAAACCAAACAAACAAATGTGTTTGTAAAGTGAAATCTCGCCATCCCTTTTCTTTTTTTAAAAAAAAAATAATTTTTTTTGGTTTGGACTCCATGGCTTAAGAAGGACGAGTTTTGTGTACTATTGTGCCTTTTTCTAGTTGCTAGTTAATTGACCACTTCTCTAAATTTGCTGCCAGTAAAATACAGAATGACACTGCAGTTTTGATAGCATAAATGGAACAAATGGCCAAATCCCACACAAAACAACATTATTATTTTAACAATCACAATGAAACTGCATTTAAACACAGAGTGCAGGTGTACTACACAATTCAGAAAAAAACACTTATCTGCAAGTGTAGCTTGTCAGTATAGGAACTGCCTATTTGGTGTGGGGTCAGATACCTAGCTTTACAAATTAGTTCCACATACACCTTCAGGTATCAGGTTTGCCTGCTCAGACTCAAATTGTCATTGGTGTTCATTATCCTGGTCACTGCAGGAAGAAAGGCAAAATTTCAGGAATGTGATTTAATCAGGCTGCATCTTTATTAAGTTACACGTCTGGGAAATATCCAGCAATAACTTGTTCTGTGTTGGTCACCCTTCCTTTGAAATTGGTACCACCTGTCAGCCTCCCATCCCACTAAGCTGATCTCAGCAACTTGCCCCTCATACAGGAGTTAAGGAAGTGGAAAAGGGAGACAGGTTGTCTCCTCACTGTACCAGACATTAGGAGCACCATTCCCGACCTTCTCTAGGAATGAAGAAGAAGAGTGGTAGTGCTGAAATGTCCCCTCACTCCCTGTGGCTGGGTGTGGCATAGCAGGTTTTCACCTCTCTAGTGATAAGGTTGCCATTATCTAGGTCTTGCCAGAATCATCCCTTTTTTGAGATAGCTGTCCTGGGAAATCCACAACGGTGATGAGTACACACTATCACTTGTCCAGTTTTATCAAGATCGTCCTAGATGTCCCTGGTCTTTTGCACCTCAGAGATGGCAATCCCATCTAGTAACCCCTGCTGACAGTTGCTCGGGGCCCATAATGGCATATGCCTCTAATGACTCCTGCCAGGGCACATTTTAGTCCCCACCCCTTTGCGGGTAACCGAAAGTCCTGTAAAAATAAGAGTCCAATCCTTCTATCTGGTCTGTCACCCTTGATTCTGAGCCCAGTGTCTGTACCTCTTTTTTCTCAAGGCTTTTAGTAGTCCATGTTCCCTTCTCTGGGCTTCACATCACCTTACTAGTAATTGGTTGGGGAACTCAGTGCTCACCTTCCACACTGGGTTCCTAGAACAGGCAATCAAGATTCACTCCACCAGATTTCTTGCTGCCACTTCCCTGGACTTCTTCCTACCAGGCTTTTTTGAGGGATTTCTCCTATCCCTGCAAGAGCCTTCCTGTTTCTGCAAATCTCTTTATTCCTTAATGTCAGTCATCTTTTCCATCATCTTCTTCTTGCATAGCAGACTCACATTCTGACTGTATAGCCACCAGGTCCTGGATTTCCTGATATAAGATACTTTCCTGACATAATTATAATCTGTCACTTTTCTCAGTTTTTTTTAATTGTAATATTGCTTTCTTAATAATGATCATTTTCCTTTTGCACTTATCAGGTTTGTTAGTGTAAACTTTGTCACATTTAGGTCCCTGAGTTGTCCATACAAAATCCTTCTATCCCAGGGGATGTGATCAATAGTTTCTTTAAACTTGCAAATTTCACACAGCCCATCTTTGTTTATTAATTGAGCCCAAGTGACTGTGTGTGCCCAAGTGTGCAGTAAGTATTCTGAGGAGAGTTGCCTCACTCTTTTTCTCAGCATTGTTGCAGTATGTCATCATTTTCAATTCTAGGGAATGTTTCATGAAATCGTTTCTGGCTTGTTTCTTTTGTCCATACTTCTTGCCACTCCTCTCTTAGTTCATTTTTAATTAGATTTTTAAATTCTTGTTTACTTAGAGAGATCTCTGTCTCTTTTTTATAACATTTTTTGCTTCTTAATCTCCCAGCATGTTTCCTACTCTCTCAACATGTGCTGGGATCCATGCTATTTCTGTGTTTACTCCCATCTGTGTGAATTCTGTTGTTAGTAACAAAATTTCACTAATATATAATTTCTGCTATCTGAACTCTCATTTTTGATTGCCTGTAGTCCTGATAGTAAGTCTGACAAGATGACAATGGAGGTAGGTTGAACCAGTATTCAATATAATATCAGCATTATTCCTGCTAGTTTGACCTTTATCACAGGTATACAATTTGATAGTTTAATGGATTTCTTTATTCCACGTGTTGAGACACAGAATGCTGTCCCCATTCTCCCAGTTCTCATCTTTAGACCCACACAGAAATATTGGGCAATGTTTGCCCCATTTAACAGATATACATTCAGTGTGCTACATTTAATACACTTAGCTCTCCTTTTCTCCTTTTAATTTCATTGAATAATTCTACATTTTATATGGCAGGGTGTATGTTTGTTTGAGAGAGATTTCCCCCCATAATGCATTTTCCTATGGTTACATATGCTCTTTTTAAAAAGTCTCTTTTCTCTTAGTTCCTTCGTCCATACTTTAATCCTATTAACATGAGACATTTTGGGTTTTTTTCCCCTGCATGTTGTCCACTGAATTCCCAGCATTCTTCATATATTTGTTTAGTATTTCAATCTTCCCTGTTTCCTATGATAGTTGACCAAAAGGTTAAGTTCAGTAATTTCATTCTTAATGCTACAGGCATTTTACCAGCAGCTGTCTGCATTACACACAAAGGGGTCATCATGAAAGCCAGGGGTCATGCCTGGCTTGAATTGAATCTAGCTTCTTTAGGTTCATTTTTGAAGCTGAACTAAATGTTTGGCATCTGTACTCAATGGCTGGTCTTATTAGTGCTCTATAAAGTATTATCATTGCATTATTACCTGCACCTCAGGTGGCTCCAGAAATACTTTAAAGTAGATTGATTTTTATTGTAGATTGTAGCTTGATATCTACAATATTTTCATTGTGGTCATTCATTGTTAGCTTGCTATCAAATGTCACACCCAGGAATTTGTAGTTTTTAACTGTACCTATTTGCTTTCCATGCAAAGTCAAGTTACAATTTTTTAAATTTCCTCTTAGTGAATATCTTTTTATTTAATTTTGAGAGTTGAAAATATAAAGCTCCATGTTTCCCTTTTCCATATCTTTCGAAAGTGCTTCATTAATTCACTTCTCAGCTACCTCCTGGGTTCTGTCTTTAGCCCATATGGCACAGTTATCTGTAAAAAAGGAAATGCCTATTCCTTCACTCAGATTTCAGGAGATTTTTTAATCATTACATTGAATAAGATAAGACTAATGACACTTCCCTGTGGAGTGCCATTTGTGCTGTATATATGCTAGGGTACGGAAAGCCTACTTCAACCTGCATAATTATTTTACTTAAGATATCCTTTAACCACCAATATATTCTTCCTTTTATGTCCTGGATATTAATTTATGCAATAAGACCTCTCTCTCCATAACATATACTATGCCTTTTCAATATCTAGGAAATCTATTGTCCTATATTCTTTATTTCTCATATTTTTTGTCATTTTGCCTCTATTGCTATATGTTCAACTATACTCCTTCCTTAATCCACTTTGCATGTTGTCCATTTGTCTCAAAATAAGTTATTTTAATAGGCAGCAGGTTTAAAACTAACAAAGGAAATATTTTTTTCTCACAACGCACAGTCAACCAGTGGAACTCCCTGCCAGAGTAGGTTGTGAAGGGTAAGACTATAAAAGGGTTAAAAAAACCTAGATAAATTCATAAATTCAATGGCTATTAGGATGGGCAGGGATGTTGTCCCTAGCCTCTGCTTGCCAGAAGATGAGAATGGGTGAGAGAGTATGGATCACTTGATGATTACCTGTTCTGTTGTTTCCCTCTGGGGCATCTGGTACTGCTGGAAGACAGGATACTGGGCTAGGTAGACCTTTGGTCTGACCCAGTAGGGCCGTTCTTATGTTAGTCTTTTGGTCACAAGTCTTTCCATGGCTTTACCGATTGGCAATTGGCCTGTATGCATCAGGTCTTGTTTGCAACATACCTTGTTTCCATACTGAGAATATAACTATGTTTCCACACTATTGGTAGCTCACCCTTCTCCTACATACCGTTGTACAGTTTAAGTAGTATTTTCTGACTCCCTTCATCCAGGTGTTTTAGCATTTTATTATGCACATCATCCTTACCTGGTGCAGAGTTTTGATTTTATCTATAGCTTTTTGAAGTTCCTCATACGAAAATTTTCATTGAATATTATGTCCACATCTTCCTCCCACCTGTTCCATTTCTCATGATTCTTCGCTAGCACTGCACCCCAGGCCGAGCTCGCGGGCTGAAGAAAAATGGCCAATGGGCCACAAATGGCCCACGAGCTGTAGTTTGCCCACCCCTGCTTTAATCGCTTCTTTTACACTTCTCATTATGCTATGGCACATAGTTTCTATCTTTAGGGTGACTTGGTGTCTTAGGTGTAGCTCTAACTTTGTTGCCATCATGATTCCCTTAGCTATATTGCTACAAAATTCCTCAGTTTTAACATTTATGCATTGTTCATTAATATTGTCACTATATTTGCTCTAAATAGTTTCCAATTTCATGATTCCATAGTAGGGGGTCTTTCCCCATCCTCAACATTTCCTTTACCTTGATGTACTATACATTTGGGGAAGTGATAATTTCCCATTCCCTCTTCTTTAACAACTTTGCAGCTGCATTTGTTTGTTATACTAGTTGACAGTTCCCAGGTCTAGACAGGAGAGATTTCCTTTGGCTGCGTTAAATCCAGTAGATATACTATCATTCAGTATTACTAAATTATTTTCATCAATGGATTGTTCTACACATGTGTAATACTTATCTTTTTCCTCACTTTCCCACAATTTGTTATTTCTGTTTTAGGTTTCTACATATAATATATAGATAGCCCTTCTGCATCTTCAGCTTTTGCTGTCAAATCTGGAATCTCCAGTTTTCCAGAGGGGCTGTATACATTATATATTCTAAAAGATGCAGGTCTATTTGCATTGCAATCCCAGTAGTTTTATACTCTATATTTAGTTTCTTCACCTCAATTTTATAATAATTTAGGTTTCTCTAAATGTAGGTTTTCCCCTTCCTACTTCTTTGTGCTGTTAATAGATGCCATATCCTGGGTGCAGAAGTCAAAATTTCCTATTAAATATGTTTATTGTGTGTAAAATATATCAGTTTTAGTATCTATAGTGAGGCGGTGTGGTGCCCAACCACCCTGCAGAGGGACAAGCTTCCCCAGAGATCAAAGTGGGCGGAGCTGGAGAAACCTGCGCCCACCCCCCAGAGGTCAGCGGGCCGACCCGGAAGTATAAAAGCCCAGCCCCAGAGCTCACTTGAGAGGGAGCCACCGGAGGAGCCAGACACTACTACCGGAGCTTCTGAACGGGAAGCCTCCGTGACCCAGCCTGAGCCCGGGGAGCTGGCCGAGCCTGCCCTGCACCCGCTACCCGGAGGAGGAGGGGCCGAGCCTACCCAGTCCATGCTACCCCGAGGAGCCGCCCAGCCTGCCCTGTGCCTGCTACCCGGAGGAGGACTGGCCGAGCCTACCCCAAGCCAGCTACCCAAGGAAGAGCCATGCTCACTGCTGGCTGGATACCCCGAGGAGCTGCCGCCTCTGCCCCCAGACAGCAATTCGGAGGAGTCCATGGAAGACACCGCGTCTAACCAGGTACCCTTTGAGGGAGAGTTAGGAAGTGGCCCGAGGAATGAGCCAGAACCCATGTCAGTGTGTTGCAGGCAGGATCCCCAGTGACTGCAACGGGTCTGTTAACGCTGCTAGGGCTCCGGGCTGGGACGCAGTGGAGTGGGTGGGCCTTAACCATGGGTGGCAGTCTCCCCCTCAGCCAGACGCCCGTGCTAGCTGTCTGGTGCTGCTTAGCCCCTGCCTGAGCGTCTGAGCCCTGACTTATCTGTGTGTGTTTCCCCGCCCTGCCTCAGGGCCAGGGTGTGTTGAACTGTTACTGCTCAGGCTAGTCTGAGCACTTGAGCCCGAGGCCGGGTATTCCCCAACCCAGCTGAGAGAAGAAAGCGAGGCGGTGTGATGCCCAACCGCCCCGCAGAGGGACGAGCCCCAGTGCCGTCCCTCTACAGTATCCTTATCAAGGATATTTTCTTCAGTTCTTGTCCATGTGCTATTAGATTATATGCATTCTAAAAGAAAAAAGTTATTACCATCTTATTGATCCTTCAGTATTTCTTTCACTAAAAAATGCCTGATCATTCTGCTAATAAGTCGCTAACATGTAGGTACTTTTCTTTTCCTTTAACTATAATTTTCTTTCCCCCCCTCACCATCTGTGATGAGCAGTTTATTACAGTACTTCAATCATAAAAATTATAAACCATTCTCTGATTATACATAATGTCTTCTGTTTTTCCTGTATCGCTCATTATAGTCTTTCATTTGTTCCAGTGTGGAGTTATCTTTTTCTCCTTCCTAAGTTTCTCCTCCTCTTCTCATTTTGGTCTTAGATGTTACCTAGTACCTTTTGCATATCATATGCTATTTGTAATATGTTTTTTGTATTTTTTACTTGCTTTGGTGCTGTACAACCTTTGTATGCTGCACTGTGCTTTCCTCCACAGTTACTAAACTTTAAATCTGTTCCTTCTTTCATTTGTCATGAAAGGATTCCCTTCCACATATAGTGCATCTAATTTTTCCTTTACCTAAATTTTCCATATGTCCAAAACTATTGGCATATATAGCATGTCACTGTAGGTGGGATATATGGTTTTGTCCAAAAAAATCTGGTACACTATTGTTACCTATCAGGAAAAGAGTCTCTTTTAAATGCATCTAGCAGCACTCTTGATGTCTCTTTCCCCTCCTCTCTTGTTAATTAACATCTTAGCATATAGTACTTTATTATCCCTTATGTCTTCCTTTATTTCATCTTCAGTTATTTTGATCAACACCCCATATACAACTCCTCTTGTCTACATCAGATACTTTGCAGTTTATTTTCAGTTTCCCTAGCATTGTAATCTTTAATAGTTTCAACACTTGTTCCTTATTTTTACATTCAACTAATATCTCCCCATCGTAGCTTTCTAGTTCTATGTCTACAGCAGTTTTTAAAACTCTTCTGCCACTTCCAGAAGGTTTATATCCCCTGTCTTCACACTTCTGACTGACAATTTTACTTTTATAACTTACGATTTTTCTCTTTATTCTTTCCTGTTGTTACACAGTTTTTTCTTCTTCTAGCTCTGATGCATCCACCCTTTTCTTTTCCCTAACCTGTGACCAGCCTTTACCCCTGCTCTCTCTTCCATCACTTTCTAGACTGGTGTAAGTAGTTTCTATTCTATCTTCCGTCTCTTCACAAACCATAGTTCTGCCACAGCAGCTCAGATGAGCCTCCTACCTCAAACCAGCCCCAAGTCAACCAGTGAGCTCAGCACCCTACCAAGTCAGCACGGAGCATCTCATACTCATCCAGACCCCAGGGCAGCCCTCTTCTTTTCAAAACTTCCTCTATTTATAGTACCACCCAACCCTTCCCCAGCTGGGGTTCATCATGAATTAGGTCTGGTTCACCCTGCAGATACAACCAGGTAGGTTAATTGGCCTCTCAGGTCTCTGCTAACCCTTTTTTCACCTCTGCTTGGTAGATCCAAAGCACAGATGCCTTTACTTATCTGTTTCCTATTTTATTTCCTCATGGAACTGAATCACCTACTGATTGATATGAAGTGCACATTTCTGAAACTGTGACAAAATGAATTTTACAATGGACTTTACCAACCAGGTCCTGGAATTGCTGAGTGAAAGATCGGAGAGGGACCAAACACCCCACTCAGGCCAGTCTGGAAGTGAAGGGAAAAATACTTCCTATCTCACACAAGGTGACTAGCATGATGCCCACGGCAAGGTTTCTGAACCTGATTCTACTCTAATTCCAAGGTGAGGAGCTTTTCTTCAGGACATAGAATGACACTCCAGGCAAGGGGAAGGTCTTATATTGGAGCCACTAGGCTTATGTTGCACTTTCTATCCACGTAGTCTCCCACAGAGCCTCTCTCCTCAAGCTCACAAAGAGCGGGAGGGGAGTTCAATTCTTAAAAGGGCCAAGAGTTTTCTATCCCTTATGATCCAGGCAAAGATTCCTCCACCTCTGTGGTTATGGGTTGTGCAATACCGAAAAATAAAGTATATACAGAGAGATTAACATAGCTTGGACAGTGAGCAAATCCACAAGATCTCACTACGCCACTTTGACAGGCCAATGTTTACCAATGTAAAAACTAGTCTTATTTTTTATATTTTAGTTTATCAAACAAAATGTGTACATTAGCAATCAAGTAAACAATATTGCTATGGAGATTTGGATAAGCACAGTAATATTGTCATGGGTAAGGAAAGAACAGTATTTAAGTAGGGCATTGCCATGTGGGTATTTTACTGAACTGTTCCAATGCTACTTATAAAAAGACCTGTCCTCAGACAGTAATATTCACTTTCTTTAAAAGACATGGCTGTTAATTCCTCACCTGACTTCATTTAAGAATAGTTCTGATATCCCCACAGCAGCGAAAACCTCAGAAGCAATTACCTTGGACATCAGTCTGATAATAAAGATCACAGAGAGAAGAGGAAAGTGTATTTATTTAGATCTGTAAGTGTCAGTCTAGCAATGAGGGAGATTGATTTGGGGGGATAGGGTTGCTTGCTTTTTATTAGAGATGTCACCTATTATTTCAGGCAGGAAGAATGTACCTGATTTTTGGATCACTGGTGCAACAGTTACAAGATAAACTTCAATGGGAAATGTACAATACAATCTAATAATAATAATAAAAAAATTATTGATCCAGATCCTGTGTGAGTGTTAAGGAGCATTGTTCCTTTGATCTCAATGGAGCTACACCGATTTGCATCAGGGCAAACTCTGGCCCTCAGTAAATTCAGAAGAAAGGTTGGCAATAGAGGAGTAATGAATGAATATTCTCCAGGGATACTAATGTCATAGATCCTTTTCTTAGGTTGGGGCTCTTGGTCCTGCACATGTTTAATGGCAGGAACTCCTCACAATCAATTTTCTAAAGCTATGGTTTCAAAGGGCAAGTCTCACACCACCTGTTGAAATGGAACATAGGTGTCCACTTCCGCTAGAACTGCCAGCTCCTTTCTGACCATGGTAAGTAAAGGAAGTCCCCTGTGGCGCTGCAACCAGTCTCATGTTGATGACTCTTTACCCAGTGTTCTTAGAAATTTGCAACCTCTCTTCAACCTCAGAAGCTGCTGCTGAGTTTTCTTCAAAAAGTACATCCCCAAATTATTTTCACCAAGATAAAATCAGAGCCATATCTGGGGTCTGGTCCTAGGCCATCACTCCAGATAGAAGGACATTACCTGGTCCCATAACATACCCCTCCTCCCATGCCAGCTGAGGACTGCTTCACCATGAGCCCAGCTGCAAATCTTCAGACAACCTGGAAGCCTACTCATGGATCCAGTAAACAACATGGACTGGCACATCCATGCCACATTGTGCAAGTACCTGTAATACAAACATAAAGGAATATCTAATCTATTTATTTAAAAATGTAGCTACACTAATATGATGTTTAGATACATTATAATACAATGGCACAGTTAGAACTACCTTTCACCAAAACACCAGCTTAAATAATTACCCTGATTGTTTTCTGAGGCAGTTAATGCTGAAGCACACAAGACAAAAGAACTACTCATAATACACAGGAGCTGGTTAAAGAAGTAGATGTTGTTTGTCACTAATTAACAGTGATCACAATATAATTAAGTGAAACAACTTTGTAGGAGGGATCATGTGAACATTTTAGATTGAGAATTTTAATTCTTTACTTCTGTCACAATTACTGTTAAAGATATGAAACCAATAACTATAGAATATGCCAAATAGCAAGGAGTTAATTGGCTAAACTCATCCTACAGCCCTTCATTTGTTATAATAGTGTGTCCACTGCAAACAGCCCGCACATTAATGCTATGGTAATGTTTTCTATTTGTATAGATTTCTTCAGTGGCTACCAGTGGCACAACAGATAAGTGGCTTGTAATGTGTTTCTGAATCCAACCACAGCATAAAAAATCTTTCCTAACTTTCTACTGAGAATATGGCCCTGTGAGAAAGGTAATGGATACCTATGTTGGTAGTGCAAAACATCAAGAAATTCTCTAGGTCACCTACACATTGAAAACCGATTCTTCTATTCTTTTTCTTGTCCTTTGTAACTCTTTAGTTAGAGAAACAACATAGCCTAATAAAGATTGGAAAGAGGGCACAGTATGTAGGACAGATGTACAATGACAGTGCTTTCTCTTACTGGAGCCAACCCTGTTCATGTTGAAATCAATGGATTTTTTTTTCCAATAACTTTCAAGAGAGCAGACGCAAGGTCCTAAGCCCAGAAAGAAAAGATGGCAAGTCTATAACATGCATCCACTTTTCAGGTTCTTATAAGGAGTTTCCCAACGTATATATAATTAATCACTGGTAGGAGACAGAGACCACATTCTGATCTTAGTGAAACTGATCTAAATTAAGAATGTCTTAATTGAACACTTTACATTTTTCATATATCTTTTCCTTTAATATAATTGATAACTTCAGAAGATACCTGGGAAAAACTGGGCTCTCTCTTCCTTCCTTTTATTAGTTAAAAGGTAGATGAATTTTAGAAGAATTCACAAACATCTATTCCAAACTTCTGTGTAATCATGTATTTATTTACTGAATAGAACCTTACAATTTGCTAATATGAAATTTACAAGTAAAATAGACCTTAAGAGCACATAGCTCTGGGACTGTTTGTATGTTGTACAAATATGAATTTATTTACAATATTTATGTACTGCAACTGTTTGTCTCTATTTCTCTTTTTCTCTCTAATCTCACTTCTCTAGTACTTAAAATGTGTTTCCTTCTACATTTTCAATATTCATTAAATGTGCTGATAAAATTTCAGTACTTTTTCTCATTTGGGGGGCTGATGGATTACATTTTCTTCTAACACAGGAGGTAATTTCAATTAGGATTTTTTTTAAAAAAATGCCATTCCTTTATTCCACTGGAAATTCTTATGATGAATCTTAAGAAATGTAGAAAAAAACAAGTCACATTTGTTTCTATTCATCCAGAAAAATCATAATTTATACAGAGTGCTACTGGTAAAGAAAATGATAAAACTCTTGAAAACGCTATATAGTGTGTTATCAGTGATTGTAATTAAACAGTTGGAAGTTACCATTTGCAGGTAAAATTAAATTTAATGCATTAGTCAGAATGTTTCTGTAATGAAAACATAGACTAACAGTATATATTAAGGCAGACACGTAACACTGTAAGTGGTAGTCATGCAGCACTGTAACTGGTAATGATGACCTCTGTAAAAGGAGAGAGAGTGTATGTGTAACACACACCCACACACACACACTGGAAATTAGGAAAATGTCCCTTTCTATATTGCCAGGACTAAATAACTAAAAATAAGTATATAGTTATCTTTCACACACTCTAATACACACACACACACACGCACACACTGTCAAAGATGACAGTAAAATAATTTTTAGTCCTTTAGTCCAGGCAAATTAGAAAGGGATATGATTCTAATGTCCAGTGCTCTATTTTGAATGCATATTAATGAGTGGATGAGGTTATAAAAAGGATGTCATATTCTAGGGTGCAATCTAGACCAGTGAGGGGCTTTGCTACTGCATATTGTTAAACAACCATAAACAAAGAGTAACTATTAATGGAATGATGTCAGATTGGAGGGAGGTGTCAAGTAGGGTTTCACAGGAATCTGTTCTGGATCCAGTGTTCTTTAAAATCTTTATGAATGATGTGGATGTAGTTCTAGAGAGCGGTTTGCAGGTTCATAAAGCTGGGGAAGAGGAGTGCCAGTAATTGGAGGATAAAGCTAAAATTCAGAGAGATCATGATAAATTGGAGAACTAGGCTATAACAAAATGTAAATCAGCCAAAAGAAATGTAAGGTGCTACACAAATGCAAAAATACAAAAGGAGGAAAGTTGGCTTTGGCAGCAGCAGTGTTGACAAGCATCGGGGAGTTGTGATGGATCACAACCTCAACATGAGTCAGCAATGCGATGCTGTTGCAAAAAAATAAAATATAATAAAAATGCAATTTTAGGTTGCATTAACAGAGGCATAGCATGGAAATCACATGAGCTGATAGTACAGCTCTACTCTGCACTGTTAGGCTCAGCTTGAGTACTGTATCAAATTTTGGTCACCAAACTATGTAAAGGATGTAGAGAAACTGGAAAGGATCCAGAGGTGAGTAACAAAGATGATTAAAGGGATGGAATGCAAGTGATATGAGGAATGGCTGAAGAAACTAGGTATGCTAGTTTGGAAAAGAGCAGATTAAGGAGAGATATAATAGCAGTCTTCAGATATTTGAAAGGCTGCCATAAAAAAGATGGAGAAAAGTTGTTCTCTTTTGCCATAGAGGTAGGATAAGCAATGAGGCCAAACTACAGCACAGCATATTTAGATTAAATCTCAGAAAAAAACTTCCCAACTGTAAGAAAAGTAAGACAATGGGACAGACTGTCTCGGAAGATTATGGAAGCGTCTTCAGTGGAGGTTTTCAAAAGGAGACTGGAAATCCATCTGTCTGGGATAGTTTAGACACAACAAATCCTGCATCTTGCAAGGGGGTTAGATTAGATGACATTCACAGTCCCTAATAGCCCTATAGTTCTATGGTTCTATGCCAGGGATTGGCTACCTTTGCACATGGCCCCTCCAGGGTAAGTACCCTTGAGAGCCCAGCCGGTTTGTTTACCTGCCGCGTCCACAGGTTCAGCTGATTGCGACTCTCATTGGCTGCGATTTGCCGCTCAGATCCAATGGGGGCTGCAGGAAGTGGCACATTGCTGGCCACCACTTCCTTCATTTTAGTTACCCTTACATGATCCCCTTTCTTAAAAATAACTCATGATGCCTTTATTTTAAAACTATCCCCATAGATGGTTTTCCCTACGCTCAGTGCATTAGCATGTGTTACGTCAATTGGGCGGTCTCTGATAGTGCTGTGATAAGTTCTCTTGTAGCCATCTATGAAGGCCTGCAGCACGTCAACGTATCGAAAGGTGCTACAGGTGGTAAAATACCTGCACATCTTTGATTTTAAAGTTCTGTTAAACCTCTCCATGACCACGGCCTTGACTTTATTATGGGTAACAAAATGGTGTAGCACATGTTGCTTAAACAAAATCTTTAAAGCTTTGTTTAAAAACACTATCCTCAATCTGTTTGTAATTTTTGAGGCACGTGGCCTTGTCTAAAAATAGCTGTAAATGTCTTTGTCACCTCTTCCCCTGTCTTATTTTTTAAGGACACAATCCAGGAATATTTAGACACAATATCTAGCTATATTTTAAAATATATTTATGACCAACATTGTGGTTAGAATAGGGGGCCATATTGACCAAATCCACCTGCTATTGTACATCCGCATCAGACACAACCATTTTATTTCTTTTAAATTTATTTCTTGGCAGTTTATGTAAAGTATAAGCAGTTTGATTCACAAGCCAAGCTGCAACATGCTTTTTGCTCAAAGTTTTACTGTGCCTTCTGGCGTCCTGAAATAAGTGTGTTACACCCTCAAAACTCCCAACTTCTATGAGAGAATAGTACATTTTCTTTAGCAAGTTCACCATGTCTAATATCTTACTTTAAAACCTGTATACACAAGACCCAATTTTAGCTTTTTGTTTTTATTTAATAAAGAAGTGGTTATACACATCATACTTTTTAAAAGACAAGTTTTAATGCAGAATCAAAGTAATATAGGATACCTCTCTACATATTTATTTAAAGCAGAAGCAAAGTAATAGAAGAAATGGTTATACAGGCTTTTTAAAACATTTTATGTTGCATCTTAACCAATATTCTGGATTATGTTTTTACCCTTTAGGGTTAGGAGCTGGAATGTAAAAAGTTTTATAATCCATTTTACAAACTTTGCTACCACATGATTTGGTCAATTTTTGCTGCCACCTTAATTGACAGGTCTACCAGCAATGCCACCAGATCTAATGTTTCTGCTATCTCTCTGATCATTTTGACAACTTTGGTTACAGTTTCAGTGGTCATGTTAAGCCTTTTCAGATTGTAGCTTTTCACTATAATTATATGTAGGACCTGGGCCCCATTCAGTTTATAAGAAACATGTCTAATCTGGTGATATACTTCTGAGCAATCTCAAAAGTTACAAAGTGATTATGTGAATTGAGAGTGTCTACCACACTGACTGTATAGTTTTCAAAAAGCTGGGTTTTTTTTCAAACAGTGGTAAATGGTTTTTACTACAATGGCCCTAATAATGTTGGCGATCATGCGATTTTGCAGCTCTGCTGGTCACGCTCCTTACTTTTTACAGTCTTTTTTTTAAAAAAAATGTTGCTTCATGCAAAAAAAGCAGGTGTCTATCACAGTTATTGTTCTCAAAGGCCATCTCTTTTTAGCATCTTCATCCTCTGAAGATGTATGTCAAAAGCAGAGGGGAAAAGCATGTTTTAAATTCTTTTCTCTCTTTTACAAGTGGCATGACCCCACAATGTCTTCCTGTTTCTTCGGTTCAATTTCAGGATGAAACGCAAGGTTCGGCACCGGGTCTGTTTCTTTAGCAAAATAAGTGTAAATGGGTCTTCTCTTCTGAACATGAACTGGGGCACCCATAGGCAGTTCCATCTTCTTGACATCTGTAGGCATCTTGTAAAAGGACATGGCTGTTGAATCTACGGTTCCGATTTTAAAATCGCAATTTACAAAAATACGTGGCTTTATACACACTGTCAAATGCTCATTGAATAGAGTTTTTCAGATAATCCACTCTGAGATAGCCCATTTCTGAAAGACTCCTGCTTTAAAATCTTGGTATGAAAGGATTGGTTAAGAAATTGTGATGTAGCTATAAAACAGCTTCTGATTGATCCACGGAGAGTTGGGGATAGCTCCCAAGGCTCACTGCCCAGATTAGCTATCTTTTCATCTCCGAAAGCCACTGGGTTAGAATGCTTTGCTCTAGATGTGTTCAGTAACACAGACTCTCTTAAAACTTTACTTATTTTTTATTCTCTGAAACATTTTTTTTCTTTGCCCTCTTCTTATTTTTCCCTCCCCTTCTATTCTTTAAAAATCATCTCTCCTTACTAAATCTAACTAAACAATCTTTCTTCTATTTAATAACCTTTCTTTCCTTTTTCCTTCTTTTTTTTTTCATCTTTAAGACTTCTCTTTTTATTTTTTCAAGTTATTTTTATCTAAATCTGGTCAAACATTAGCATGCAATAATACTCTTATTTAAACATAATTTTTTTTTTTCAGAATGGCCAACAGCACCAAATCTCAACACCAAAGGAAACAGGAATGGAGAGTGGGGCATAGCCCAAAATGGGGCATGGAAGCTTGTCAAAAATACATGGCAATGAATACTATTGCGACATATACTACTGTGTGTATTAATGTTATGTACCTGGCTGAAGCGTTAAAAAAAATCCTTAGGCAGGAAAAAAAAACATTTAGCAACATCCTATTGCCTTAGTGTATTTCTTCTTCAAGATGCACATCAAGTATAAGAAATAGGTCTGAATACATGTTTATGCTGGGACTCCAAACCACTGTGGCAGTTAATAATTTACAAAACAAAAAGGGAGTCAGAAAAAGATAAAAAAGGGAGTCAGAAAAAGATAAAAAAATCTGAGTGAATATATTTTGTTCAAATCCAATTTCCATTAAATCATTCAGACAGAACTTCCTTTGTGGAAAATTTATAAATCCCACTTCCCCCTTTAAAACAGTAGGTGTCCCTTATACTATCTATAACTCTTGCATAATTGGGCATTCCAGGACTCTTTCCAAATTTTCTGAGACAGCGTAATTTTTCAAAAACACATCTGCCATAAGTTAAATAACCAAAACAAAACAAAACTAGGAACAATTATCCCAAAGACCTAAATCATGTGATTTATACTGTCCATATAATATGCATAGAAGAAGGTTGTTTTGTATTTTCTTTTACTTCACTAAATATTTTTTTCTGTCAATTTTTACTTTAATTCCCTTGTAATAGGATCTGATATAGGCTTCTTTCTGTTGTTCCTTTCCTTGTGAAGCATTTAGTAATCTATTCATGAAATCATGTGCAGTCCTACATGTAAAATGTGTGAAGATACAATTTTTAAAACACATAATGCTAACCTATACTAAAGTGTATGTAGTTAAAGTGCACTAGAAGTAAAAGTATATCCTATGAATGTTTTGAATATTCCTCACGGAGTCTTTGGTAACTTTGGAGGGATATTTTGATACCCACCCTAATACATATTGACCTGTTCCAAAGCTCATTAACATAATTAGGAGTCTTTCCTCTGACTCTGTTAAAATAATGTCCCTGGCTATATAGTTCAGTTGTCATCTGTAGAACTATTCCCTCCTCACAAGTATTGTTCCTGGAAAGTTAAAGGATGTTCAAATTTTCTTCTTCACAGAATCGTTTCCACTTTTGCTTAGTCTTTCTTGAGCTTTTTCTATTCTAATTCTACAATTATTAATAATTATTATTAATCATTCATATTCCAGTAATGCTCAGTAATGAACTAGGCACTGTTTACACAAATGGACTGAAATCCTGTTCTCACTGAAGCCACTGAGGGTTTTGCCACTGATTTCAATAAGGTCAACTTTCACCTGTGCATAGAAAATACTCTCTCAATATGGCCTAATCACTGATGTTTGTCCTTGTTTTAGCAGATATTCAAGCAGGCATACAATTTCCTAGGGTGAGAGTTTCAGCCACAGTGGTCAGCTATCAGATAACAGAAGGCAGCTACAGGAGCAATGGGAAATGTCTAGGGAAATAAAATACAGAATAGCCTAATCTTGCAGTTGAGGCACAGATGTGGAAGCTAAGATTTATTGGGTTCTACTCCCAGCATTGCCAGACTTCCTCCATCACTGTGGGCACCTCATCTAATCTCTCTCATCTTATACTGTCCCCACTTTACACATGGGGAAACACAACTTACCTAGTTGTGGGACATAGTGACTTGTTTAATTAATATTAACAATTTGTTTTGCAATCCTTGGAAGAAGGGGCTACGTACATTCAAAATATTACTAATTTATTAAGACTGTTGCTTCCTTTTGGCAGGAAATGGCTTTTATTTAATTGTGCAGACAAGGCATTTCCACCTTAGTTGAAGTTGACTAACTTTTCTGATAAATAAATTAGATATCATCATTATTATATTTTAGTGTTAGATACAGTTCTTTGTAACAAGTTGCTATTTATTTAGCAGAACAGAACTGACATCAGATATAAGTATTATTAAAGAAAAGATTTCATTTAATCTACTCTTGACCAAGAAGCCTTAAAATAACTTCAATCTGAATGCATTCGAGGTCCAGTTCAATTATTCTCAGGCTGTTTTCTGTTGTGGATGGAATGACTAAATACAAAACAAACAAACCTGAACTACATTAACTTGTCAGCAAGAGCTCTAGGGTAAAAGAAACAAACAAACAAGCAAAAAAGGATGAGAAATGGAATGTCCTTCATTGAACCACTGTCAATATAGTAAAAGAGCTGAAAATTCTGCAGTCTTTACTGGTGCATTGCAACAAAAAATATGAGCTATTCATAAGTGCAAGTTAATATAGGTATACGTATATGGTATCAAAAAAGGAGCTATTTTTGTTTCCAAATAATCTTCCTCGTGTTTTAAGACAAATGTTAAAAAAATCTGATGTCAAAAGATGGTTAGCAGATGTAAAACTGTCATATATAATCTATAAAACATTGTATCAGTGAGAGGGTCCTGGCTGGTAAAATGAATGCTGGCTGCCTGGATTTTAGCTAAGTGTCCCAGTTCTGCCAATTACAAGGTGACAAAGTTAATTCCCTTAAAGCCAGTACTCTGAAACACATTATTGTAATACCATTAAAAACCATTCAAGTCCATATTCCCTGGGAAGTGACAGAATTATGAAGATTTGAATTCTATGGTGAGGATCGGCTTTTATAGTGAATTAAAAGTGCCCTATGGGGATTTTAAAACTCAGAGGCTGAAAGTGACATTTCCCATTATTAAGAAATCCCACCCCCTCTGTATTCCGTTAAAGGTAAGTGATATATTGACTCACAAGCTGAAGTGCTTTTTCCCCAGTCACTCTAAAATCCTAAAATACTTAAAGGTGCATGATAAAGAAATCAAGGGGAAAAAATCAATCAAAGCAATTAACTCCTCAACCTCTGCACTGATTTGCTAAGCCCATTGTTACATGTTCTCCAAATCAGTGAATAAAATCACTACCAAAAGGTTCGAGCCACCGTGCTGATACATTGTACTACAAAGAAATGGGAGATTGCTAAATATTTGATGACATGGCTTTGCATACCTAGTTTAAAGATCAAGTTATCTAAAGGAGATGGTTGGTTTCCTTTTGGTTAAAAGAAAATCAAATTTAAAAACCTCCTCTCATGCTATATATAACCATAGAATCATAGAATTGTAGGACTGGAAGGGACCTTGAGAGGTCATCTAGTCCCTGCACTCATAACAGGACTAAGACCATCCTGACAGGTGTTTGTCTAACCTGCTCTTAAAAATCTCCAATGATAGAGATTCCACAACCTCTCTAGATGATTTGTTCCAGTGCTTAACCACACTGGCAGTTAGGAAGTTTCTCATAATAGACCAGAAAAACAAGAATTTAAATGTGATACAGCTGGTTTTGACAAACTATAAGTTATAGCCCTGAGTAAAGAGTAGTGATTTGCTGTGACATCCCAGGAGCAGCCATGAAGAGGCTACAGGTCTTTCTCCCCTAAACTCTAATGCTACTCCTGTTGTGCATTGGCTTGTGTGGCAAAGTACCCTCCCTGTCTCACCCAGTATAAGTCTGTTACGCCTGGGAGAGACTGGTTTGGGCAGGGTACTCCTCCTAACTCTCCCAGGGCTAGCTTTTCCTTCCCTCCAGTAGCTTTCTGGTCAGGGTTTTTCCCCTTCCAGCCAGGGAATTGCTGCCTCCCTTCTTGGAGGGGCTCCTTGTCCTGCTGCCCCAGCCTGCTGGCAACCTCACTCCCTCTCTCTGTCTCCCCACCCTCCTTCCTCACAGGGGAAGGTTTAAAAAGGTCTTCTTAACTGGCCTCAGCTGATCTCAACTGAGTCTCTGGCAACCTCTACTCAGCTGAATCCAGTTAACCTGAGGTTACCTTTTCTCATTTGGCAGGGAGAGGGCCTTTTACCCTTCTAGGACTGCTTACCACCACTCCCTCCTGTAGCAGTCTGCTCTGGGTTTACCACACTTGGTATTATGCATTTATATCCATTTCTGCTACTCCCCATCAATCTTCAAGGGTGAAAGGACCAGGCACAGAATCTTGGCCCTTCTCATGCACAATTAGCCAAATTTGGGGAAATTCTGTAGATAGTTTTCAGTCCTACTTCCGTGTGTCACCATGTAACAGCTATCCTGATATTCTTCTTGATTCATAAATACAGTGATAAAATTCATGCTTCACTAAGAGCAAGACTTATAACTGTGGTCAGAAGCTTTATGTCTGAGGATATGTCTACACAGCAAATAATAACTCCTTAACTCGTGCCAGCTGTCTCAGGGTTGCAAGGCTTGGGCTAAGGAGCTGTTTAATTATGGTGTAAATAGTTGGTCTTATGCTGGAGCTGGAACTCTAGGACCATGTGAGATGGGAGGGTCACAGAACTAGGGCTGCAGCCCGAGCCCAAACATCTAACCATAATTAAACAGCTCCTTAGCCCCAGTCTTGCAATCCTCAGACAGCTGGCATGGGCCAGCTGTGGGATATTAATGCTGTGTAGACATGCCATGATAGGGACAAATAAGAGAAAGACAATATTGGGGGTGACAGTTTAAGTAAGGAAGGGTGTAGGAATTATTACTGAAGAGAACAATGTGCGATGGGTGTCAAAATTCAGGACAACTATACCTGTACTTCTCCTTTGTGATCCAGCAAGTGTAGTCACTCTCAGCGTTCCAGCTTCCCATCTGTTGCCTCTGTGGATAGACACCCATGTCCCTCTCCCTTCCAGCTGGGGCCTGCCCAGGCTGCACACTTCCCTGCCTACATTGCATATTACCCAGCACAGACAGGTTGCCCAAGCAAAACTGCTTGCTTTCTCTTCAGAGACAGTTAACAGATGTAATTGCTCCAGTTATGAGGTACCCCATTGCAGTTCCTAATCAAGCCTACTTTACGCTCAGGAGTACTCTCTCCCCAACAGCCGCTTCTCTGACCCAGAGATCACTACACTGAATTTCAAGCACATACAATTTACAACAATACTAACACACTGCTGAGCCAGACTGAGTCCAGCCAGGTATTTGTCAGTGCTCAGTTGAGGAAGGAGGTGTTGGCCTGAGCCGGCATCTGTTCTGCACCCTTCTCTCCCATCGGGTTCACATCCCCCCACCCTCTGAGTCCAGATTAAAGGCCTTCTTTTCTGGTGATGTCTACCTCCCTTAGACCCTCTCTGCTCAAAATTCCCAACTTGTTCTACCTAGCTGCTCAGTACAGTTGATCTTCTGCTATCCCAGCTCTGATTCCAGGGCTCTCCATTGTAGCTTAATGTGGCTCACCATCAGTGGCTGGTCTCCTCAACTCCAGCTCTGGCTGCTACACTCTCTCCAGTTCTGCACTGGGCTGTTGCACTCTCCTTCTGCCCTTACACTGCCCAAGCTGCCCTAGCTCACAGGCTTTGGTCCTCCAACTCCCTCCTGGTCTTTCCATCCTGTCAATCTGCTAGACTTGCAGTGCTGACCCCTCCTCATTGGCTTTAGGGTTAGAGCTCTTCAGATTTGCCTGGGGACCTGTCAGTTTCAGGATCCTGATTCCTCCTTAGCCCTTCCCCTCTCCTCCTGGTATTGGAAGAAGGCCAACAAACCCCATTGCCCAGAAAACAGTAAATGTTAGTATAATGGGGCTGTTGACTCCTTATAGTAACATGGGTTCTGGCAGCATCAGGCCCTCAAACCTGCACCGCACCCTAAGGGGTTCCTTGTGGTTCATCACAGCTTCAGCTCAAAACGAACACAGAGTCTTATGGGGCCCAGTAGGCCCAGTCCTTCCAACTACACCCTAAGGACTGTGGCCCTCAATGGACCAGGGATCCTGTTAGTTATCTGAATGAAGAAGACAGCCCTGAGACCGTTTCAAACCAGGCTATTTATCCAAACCCCTTTTTCTGTTGGTCCCTGAAGAATCCAGTTACAATTAATATATGAGTATCTCCCCAGGGGAATGGTTTCAAAGGACTGACAACAGAGGAAGTACATTATCATCTCCCTCCTATTAGAGAATGTAGACACAATGCCACAATAACACAGACCCAGTTGCATTCTTAATACAACAAACTCCAAAGATGTTAAAACTAATTCAGTAGAATTCAACTTAGTTCAATAAAGTCAATTCAGGATATTGCAGGAAATTGGCAGTCTTGGAGATGAAGCAAGTGAAAGCTTGGTGGACTAAATGAGGCAAGCTATTCCTAGCATATGTGGCAGCATGAGTGAAGGTAGGCAGGCAAAAATGGGAGGAGACCATGAGACTTGCAGATAAAGTGAATGGAAGAATAAGTAGAAAAAAGAAATGTACATGGGGCAAGATTATGAAAAGATTTGAATGTGAAGACCAGGAGCATAGTGTGATAAGGGACGGGGGAGGATAAATGGTATCTAGGAGGTGATGATGAGGTCAGAACAGGAGAAGAGGAAGACGATTTTAGTATCTGTGTTTTTAAATAGAAGAGAGTACAGCATGCTGAGAAGAAAGGAGGCTGGAGAATCAAAGGTTACAGTAATCGAGGTGAGAGATGACCCAGATGAACACGAGTAGAGTTCTGACTCATCCAAGGATCTGCACTTTACTCAGTGATTATTCCCGTTGAAATCAGTGGGATTACTTGCAGAGTAAGATTCTGTTTAATATGAGCAAAGGTGGCACAATAAGGCTCAGAGCTAGCAATTTAATTTTCTGAATCCTTGTACTGGTTACTTTAATAATAACAAAGAAATGAAGTTACTTCTTAAGTATCTTACATTAGCTTTTAAATTATGTGGTCTATTGAAACAAAACAATAATAATATGCTGAATGTATGAAATAAATATTCAAATAAATATTCAATTCAATATTCAAATATTCCTGCATTTTGGATAGATAATGATATTTGTATTGAAGGAGACATGGAGCCTCAGGCAGTAAAAAATGTTCTACAGAACATATACAGGTTTCTTAATCACTATACAAGTGCCCAGATCTATATTACAGAAATTTCTAAGACTTATGGAGTCCTATTTTTTCCAGAAGGCTGCAAATTTGTGTTCAAATGCAATCAACCATGCAGCACACCTAGAGGCATTGCATTGGCTCTAAATGCTCCAAGGAGCCAGATGCTGCCTTTGGAAGAATACTTTCCTGGCCCTTGCATCTGAGATCTGTGATGCTATCCAAATGATTTGTATACACTTTAAAGCTGATATTTTCAAATAACATGCTATTCATATTAACTACACTGCAAAGAAATTAGGATTAGATTACGTTTAAGTTATACGTGGCTTATTTTTGCATAGGAATTGCAATATATATTAAATCTCTTAATATTTGGAAGTGATTCCTTACAAATAGATGCTAATTCTCCATAAAAGTAAATGTACATATTTGTTGTACCTAAGGCTGTTCCTTTAAAATGACACTTCTAAGCAGAGCCAGGGGACAGTCATGGGAAAATAAAAAAAAACTGTAAGGAATTATTTTGTATCCCAAGTAAATTATACTTTTTCTTTTTAATACAATTAACTAGATTTGGTCATGTGCTGTGATAATGTTGTAGAGAGCTGAACATAGCATTTGGAACTGACCACTGAAAACACAAGCTAATCTCTCTCTCTCTCTTTCTCTCTCTCTCACACATACACAAACACACACATATATAACCTTGCTGCTCCTAGAGGAATTAATAGCCTGCGGTGGTAAAACATACATAAAAGGGAGTGCACACTGGTTGAACTTTTTGGATGACCTGACCATATATATCCCACAGAAGTGGTAATTTTTAGACACTCCCTGCCTTTACTGGTTTGGGTTGCGGAGGACATTTTATTTTGGAGCTCTTTTTTGCACAGACCTGAGTCTCTGCTCTTTGTTAAAGGTTTGGCTTGTATGTTTGTATAGTCTGAGGTCATAAAGAGTCCTGTGTTTTCAAAGGACAGAAGCTGCATTTTGACATGTAATACTCCTGTATCCACTGAAATTAATGGGAGTTTTGCTACTGAGTTCAGTGGGAGCAAAATTAGTCCATAAAGTTCCCCTTAAGAGTTCACTGAACTGCTCCATTGTGTTGCTTCATGTCCTCTAGTAACCTTTTATGTAGTTTAGAGCTTAGCTTAGTTACATTATGTTGAGCTGGGTAGGAATTTTTCAACAAAACATTTTTTATTCTAAAATAGTTTTACTTTCAGAGCTGGGTTGGAATAGTGTGCAGGCAATAAGGTGACTATCTATCTATCTATCTATCTATCTATCTATCTATCTATCTATCTATCTATCTATCTATCTATCAAATTGTATCAGTACTCACCAATGTAAGCAAGATTTTCACAGCCCACTTCTTAGACCAGGGATCAGCAACCTGGGCACATGGCCCCGCAGGGTAAGCACCCTTGGGAGGCCCAGCTGGTTTGTTTACCTGCCGCATCTGCAGGTTTGGCCGATCGCGGCTCCCACTGACCGCGGTTCATCGCTCCGGTCCAATGGGGGCTGCGGGAAGCAGTGCGGTGCTGGCCGCCGCTTCCCACAGCCCCATTGGAACTGCAGCCAGTGGGAGCCATGAGTGGCCGAACCTGCAGATGCGGCAGGTAAATAAAGCGGCCGGGCCCACCAAGGGTGCTTACCATGTGGGGCCACATGCGAAGGTTAACGATCCCTGCCTTAGAAAGAAATAGCTTCCCAAGTCTACGTTCTGTTCTACAAAAACTGAGCTGAGCCAAGGATAAATAAAATATGAGGCTGTTTGCCCTGAAGAGCTTACAACCAAAAAACATTAACATATATTATATATAATATATTCCAATACAATGTGAAGAAATGTCAGCACAGCTATGCCTACCTTCATGCCACCAGCTTCCACCCCGGGCACACCACACCATCCATTGTCTACAACCAAGCACTGAGGTACAATCGTATTTGCTCCAACCCCTCAGACAGAGACCAACACCTACAAGATCTTCACCAAGCTTTCTCAAAACTACAATACCCGCACAAGGAAATCAGGACACAGATCAACAGAGCCAGACGTGTACCCAGAAGCCTGCTACTGCAAGACAAGCCCAAGAAAGAAAACAACAGACCACCACTGGCCATCACCTACAGTCCTCAGTTGAAACCTCTCCAACGCATCATAAGTGATCTACAATCCATCCTGGACAACAATCCCTCTCTTTCATGGGCCTTGGGAGGCAGGCCAGTCCTGGCCCACAGACAACCCGCCAACCTCAAGCATATTCTCACCAGCAACAGCACACTGCGCCATAACTCCTCTAACTCAGGAACCAATCCATGCAACAAACCTCGATGCCAACTCTGCCCACATATCTACACCAGCAATACCATCACAGGACCTAACCAGATCAGCCATACCATCACTGGTTCATACACCTGCACATCTACCAATGTAATATATGCCATTATGTGCCAGCAATGCCCCTCTGCTATGTACATTGGTCAAACTGGACAGTCCCTACGAAAAAGGATAA
Source organism: Dermatemys mawii (assembly GCA_007922305.1). Taxonomy (NCBI): domain Eukaryota; kingdom Metazoa; phylum Chordata; order Testudines; family Dermatemydidae; genus Dermatemys; species Dermatemys mawii. The sequence goes on along the minus strand of ML677348.1, from coordinate 31,351,614 downwards.
ATGGATACAAATCAGATATCAGGAATGGCAATATACAAAAAACTGTAGGAGAACACTTCAATCTCCCTGCACACACCATGAAAGACTTAAAGGTCAGCATTTTGCAGCAAAAAAACTTCAAGACCAGACTGCAAAGAGAAACTGCAGAGTTGCAATTCATTTGCAAATTTGACACAATCAATTTGGGACTGAATAGAGATTTTGAATGGCTAGCTAACTACAAGAGCAGTTTCTCTTCTCTCGCTGTTCACACCTTCAGTTCAGCTGCTAGAGGAATACCCCACCTTCCCTGATTAGAGATAACAGCTGGTTCAGCCTCATTGGACCCACCCTGTTATCTTTAACCTATGTGACAAAGCTCTGTCCTTATCTTCGTGGATCCTGCGTTTCCTGGCGGATTTTTACTAGCCTCAGCGGCTCACTGTGACCCTCCACGGAGCCCTTCTCTCTCTGGAGACAAGGTCACAGCCTATTGAGCCATTTTCATCACAAACCAGTGAGGAGAAGCTATCCTTCCTGGCACCGTTTCTATTGTCTCCCAATCTCAGAGACTAATTAGGGGAGGCAGAAAAGGGGGGAGCCCAGGCCTGCCCTCTACTCTGGGCTCCAGCCCAGGGACCCTAATAGTATCAGCTAAGATGGCTGACCTTTTATCCACAAAACACAATACAATTCCCTGGGCTACTTCCCCACAGCAGTCCCCACTTCTTCAAACTTCACTTCACCCCTACCTCAGGGCCTCCTTCCTTCTGGATGATATGTTGTCCACCACTCAGTCTCACCAACAGCATAACTTCTTTCCACAGCTCCTGACACCCACAGCCCACCTGACTAACTGGGAGGTTTTTATCTGGATTCAGTCAGTCCCTGATTGGCTTCAGGTGTCCCAATTAGGCTAGCTGTTTCTACTCCTTTCTAGAAGGTTCTTAATTGGCCCCAGGTGTCTTGATTGGCCTGGAGTAGCCTTTGTTTGGCTATCCAGGGAACAGGGACCTGCACACCCTGAGACTAATGTACCTGCCTTCCATCACTCTCCTATATCCTTCTGGTCTGACTCCGTCACACCTGGTTCTTGCCTACCTATTTATACCTGCCCCTGGATACTTCCACTGCATGCATCCGATGAAGTGGGTATTAGCCCACGAAAGCTTATGCTTTAATACTTTTAGTTAGTCTTTAAGGTGCCACAGGACTCTTAGTCACTTCTGCAATTCCAGACTAACATGGTTACCCCTCTGATTCTATTCTGAAAAATAATCTTTTTCCTTTTTTCTTTTTATAAACTGATCATTCTTTTCAGAAATAAATGTAAAAAATGCATAAATAAAAATATAAGAATTAAAATAAAATAGACGATACACTCTGTAAAGGTGTAAAGGTGATTTTTTTTTGCTCCTATAGTTTCTTTAACTTGTATTTCTGGCCCATAAGGTTTAGTTCAGGGATCGACAACCTTGGGACGCAGGACCGCAGGGTAAGCATCCTTAGTGGGTCCTGCTGGTCTGTTTATTTGCTGGTTTACCGACCGTGGCTCCCACTGGCCCTGGTTCGCCATCCTGGTCCAATGGGGGCTGCGGGAAGTGGCGCGGTGCTGGCCGACGCTTCCCACAGCCCCCGTTGGACCGGGATGGCGAATCACAGCTGTCTTGTGGAAGGTGAAACATTTTGTGAAGAGGTATCAGTTTTGACAAAGTTTTTGACAGGAAGGTTTCTGAGGTCCATGGTTTTGTGGTCACATCTGTCTGGGAGGGAGGGAAGGAGAGAGAGAGAGAGAGAGAGAGAGAGGGAGAGGGAATGAATTCGAAAAGCTGTCCTTTTTTATTCAGGAGCAGATGGTTTGAGACAATACCATTTCATTGTTGCTTTTCTTTTTTTTACAAAAAGCTTCATTTTCATTGCACCATAGAATGGAAACATATTTTGAAACCTTGAAAGATGTTGTGAAATGGAATTGATATCCTCTAGCCTGCCCTAGCCATGGGCTGGATTCAACATCTTTACAAATCCTTCACACCACAGAAATGATGTAAAGGAACCCTTGGGAATTCAACGATAAGGCTCAATGGGTGTTTTATATTAGTGAGAATAAAGGGAGAAGGATTTCTCCCAGGGCTAAAGCCTCACCCCATCCTTGGTATTCATCTTCATGAATACATCTGAAAAGCAATTCAACCAAAGCTAAATATTAGTATTTTGGCTAAAATTTAGCTGAATACTCATTACATGTAGTGGCAAAGTCAGGGTCTGAGTGACTACAGAGGGAGAGAGTTCACAGATGGCTCAAGTTTAAGTGCACACACATCCTTGGGAATCTGGATTTATTTTAGGTGTTTTCATTGTAAAACAATAGCATACACTTACTTTCTTATGTTAACTCAGAGGTTCTTGCCCTGGCTTCTGGTGAGTGCGGAAGCTATCAACCAACCAACCAACCATCCACATAGGGGAGTTATTTAGCCTGTTTGGAAGATGCTGAAACTAACAACCGTTAATACAAATCAAAACTAGAGATTACAGGTTGAATACTCACACAGTGCAAATTTCTTGAACAAGTAAGGAATAGCACTGCTCCATTATACAATAAAATAATCAAATAGGGTACTCCCTTATACCTTTGATAAGAAAATGAGAATGTACAGCTTATTCCAAAATATATACAATTCAAAAGTATACAGTGACTATGCAATTTAAGCCCCCAAAGGCCAATTTGTTTCTGATAGCCTGTACACTTCTAGTGGGTTGTGGAGATCTTGTTATAGATAAAGGAGGTGTCAAATTTACGGGGCTTTAGAGTGCTGGGAAAGTAGTCCTTTGGCATCATCAGTTGGCCTTGCACACACATACTGTGAGAATGTATTGAGGGCCTTCCTCTCAAATAAAGAACAAACTCCTCCAGCCACAGGTCACGCAAAAAAAACAACAAAAAAAATCCATGGGACAAGGCAGTCCAGCAAGCTCATCAGCAGCCTGATTCCCCATGAGAGCACCAGAGGCAGTTACACAGCCATTAGCACAGCCAGCAGAGGAGTCACATACATAGCAGAGCCAGCCAAGAAATCAGCCAGGGGCTTTGTGACAGACACAGATGTTGCTGCTAAAAAATTTATTCTAGACCTTGGCATCTGAGCCCTTTATCTGTCAAATATGTCCTGTATGTGGCCCCAGCTGTTGAGTTTGTTGCTGAAGAAAGAGAGGAGAGTGTGGGGGGGGGAGCCTAACAGCATTTGGATCATTAACAATAGAGTGCAGTCTAAAAAGGTTAGACATAAAAGTTGCACACATTTACTTTTATCTGCTGTAGATATTTCTGTTAAGAAAATATAAACCCCTACACATACGGAGGTAGCTGTATGGAGCCACCAATAAAGCCATTTCCAGACTATTAGCTGATTGAAATAGGGACTGCCACTTGAAATATGTTTGTACAATGCTTAGCACAATGGAGCCCCAATCTCATCAAGGCTTCTAGGGGCTACTCCAATGAGAACTGCAGTAAAAATACAATGGGAGCTTATAAAGTCATATGCCATTCTGAAACTTTAAGATGTTTTCTATGCTGAATTGTGTATATATAGGCAGAAGGGACCATTATGATCATCTAGTCTGACCTCCTGCAGAACACAGGCCACAGAATCTTATCTGCTCACTCCTGTAATAAACCCCTAACCTACGTCTGAGCTATTGAAATCCTCAGATCATGATTTAAAGACTTTAGGGTGCAGAGAATCCTTCCCCATGCTGCAAAGGAAGGCAAAAAAAACCCAGGGCCTCTGCTAATCTGCCCTGGAGGAAAATTCCTTCCTGACCCCAAATATGGCAATCAGCTAAACCCTGAGCATGTGAGCAAGACTCAACAGTCAGACACCCAGGAAAGAATTCTCTGTAGTAACTCAGATCCCACCCATCTAACATCCCATTATAGGCCACTGGGCATATTTACTGCTAATAGTCGAAGATCAATTAATTGCAAAAATTAGGCTATCCCATCATGCCATCTCCTCCATAAACTTAGCAAGAACTTCACTCCTCTGATAATTAGAAACCTTTGTCTAATGTCATGTAAAATTTCCTGATGGCCAATTTATATCCCTTTGTTCTTGTGTCCACATTAGTATCGAGCTTAAATAATTCCTCTCCCTCCCTAGTATTTATCCCTGATATATTTACAGAGAGCAGTCATATTTCCCCTCAGCCTTTTTTTGGTTAGGCTAAACAAGTCAAGCCCTTTGAGTCTACTTTCATAATACAGACTTTCCATTCCTCGGATCATCCTAGTAGCCCTTCTCTGTACCTGTTCCAGTTTGAATTCATCCTTCTTAAACATGGAAGACCAGAACTGTGCACAGTATTCCAGAGAGGTCTCACCAGTGCCTTGTATAATGGTACTAATATATCCTTACTGGAAATACCTCACCTGATGCATTCCTAGACCCCACTTTTTCACTATTTTCACTATTAAATTTCATCCTACTGCTATTACTCCCATTTACAGGGTCATCCAGAACTTCCTGTATGACAGGGATCGTCAACCTTGGACCGGAGTGGCAAACCGCGGCCTGTGGGAGCTATGATCGGCCAAATCTGTGGACACAGCAGGTAAACAAACTGGCCGGGCCTGCCAAGGGTGCTTACCCTAGGGAGGGAGAGGGCGCGTGCCCAGGTTGCCAATCCTTGCTGTACGATATCCCGGTCCTTCTCTGTATTGGCAATACCTCCCAGCTTTGCGTCATGTGCAAACTTTATTAGCACACTCCAATTTTTTTGTGCCATGGTGAGTAACAAAAAGATTAAATAAGATTGGTCCCAAAACCTGTTCCTGAGGAACAAAGCTAGTAGCCTCCCTCTAGCCTGACAGTTCACCTTTCACTATGACCTGTTGCAATCTCCCCTTTAACCAGTTACTTATCCACCTTTCAATTTTCATGTTGACCCTCATCTTTTCCAATTTAACTAATAATTCCCCATGTGGAACTGTATCAAATGTCTTACTGAAATCAAGGTAATTTAGATCCATTGTGTTTTCTTTGTCCTATCACTCTTATTCTCTGGCCTTTGGGAGGTCATATTTTGTTTCTCTTCCTACTGTGGATCCAGCTCTCTCATCTGTGTAATAAATTAACTCGAGAGGCTTGACACTCTCCTTTCTCTGCCTGCAAACATTTGGGTTGTATTCCTGATAGCTGTTTTGATTTTGCAGGCATAAATGGGCCTTACCTTTACTTACCTGATGATTTAAAAGGGCCTGAGGGCCCCCAGTCGTTGCTGTGGTAGCGGTGATGGCAGCTGGGAGTCCCGGGATCTTTTAAATCACCCAGGTAGACTGCAGAGATCCCAGGATGGGCCTGTGGAAGCCCTGATCATGCAGGAAGAGCATGCCCAGCAGTGCAGCTGGCTGCTCACTGGGCACAGGCAGCACAGGCACAGCACGGCCCAAAGGTCAGGTGCAGTGCGTGCACAGAGGCATGACTTGTACGTGCATGCATCAGCCGCCACACGTGGTCCACCTCTGCGCCCATGTGGCAACGCCACACCGGGCCAGCAGCAGCATGGGGCCCAGCTCCAGCCTGTCCTGCACGAATCAAACGTCAGCCAGCCCTTTCTAGGAGGCCCACTGAGTGGAATTTCTATCGATGGGCCTGCTGTTGTCATAAGCTCCTACACCGTGTTGTCATCTTAACGAGAGCTGCTCCAGAGTACGTTGCACACATAGGTGATGTATTGTGGGGTACAAGATTACATAGCAAACCTGGAGTATGTTGTGATGTATTAAAAATGTGGAGCACAACGCGTCACAGTTTCTCCCATCTCCGTCAGAGAGAGCTTCTGTTTTGGCTCACACAGTAGATCTAAAGCTTGTAGTTCAGAATCCATCTAATTCAAGTCATGGCTTTGACAATATTCGGGAGAAAAACCACAGCAAGTGCAGCCACAGGTGCCAGTTTCAAATTTTCCCCAGGGGTTCTCAATCCTCTCTCAGACCCAAGCCCCCACCCTACTCCACCTCTTCCCACTCTCTTTCCACCCCCTCCCCTTAGCATGTCCTTTCCCCGCTCCTCCCCATCCCTTCTGCCTGCCACTGAATAGCTGTTCCAGGGACAGGAATGCTTAAAGACTTTGTTGCACTGATTCCTAGAAGGATTCTGAGTTGTTTTCCACACAGGCTGTGTCTAATTTGGCTGGAGGGTTCAGTTACTAGAAACTACCAGAAAAGGTCACTACAGACTGAAAGAGTTGCGGCCACACACCTGAACAAGGGGGCACTTGCAAGAGGTGGGTGCCACCCCATGACATAGCCACGTCATTTGATGTTCCTAAATAAGGAGTCAGGCCCTAAGTATCTGATCCAGTGGTCACTGAGTTCAATTAAATGACTGGCATCATGAGGTCTGATCGGGCAGCTGCTCAAGTCACCAGAGACTCCCGTTGACTTGCATAATTTTGGATCAGAGACATGAAGAGAAGACTAAAGGAAGGAAGGAGCCTCTAGAGAAGGTACCTGAGGTCTCCAGGGGGAAAAAAAATGTGCTTTATTTATTAAACGTTTAAACAAAAAGTTCCCTGTAGTTCCTTTAATTAATTCTGTGAATATATTCATTTGAGGTTGTGCTTCCACAGGAAACAATAACATTATATGCAAAATACTGTTCTAAAGGCAAAATACTCTACTAAAGGCTGTACTAAAAGCTTGAAGTGTACAGCAGGCCCATTGAAGTGTACAGCAGATTTTTTTTTCATATACTTAAATGGCCCTTGGCTCAAGCTCTAATATAACAAGTTGATAAGAGGAAAGAAGTTATAAATAAAAATCCTGATCCTGCAAAGACTTATGCACATCCGTAATTTTATGGGTAATTGTACCACTCACAGTGCTTAAAATTAAGTATGTGTGTATGTTTTTGCAGGATCAGGGCTTGAATGCACCAGGACACATTTGTCTTGTACTATTGCTCCTCATGTTGTCCTGTGTTCTAGACTCTTAGGACAATGAGTGATCTTAAGAGCCACCTCTGAGCCTACTTTTCTTTTCTTATTCATAATCTGAAAATATTGCACACAATTTTATGACATTCCCTATTCAAAAAAATTGGGAAAAAACGTTCCATGATCTGCCTCTCATAGAAGGTTGGCAACATTATATTAATGAGGAAAAATAAGAAATATGTTCTTATTTAACAGGCCATATGATAGAAGAACTTTAATAAAAATCTGTGAATGTATCTCTTTCAGTGAAGTGGCGTTTACTTTAGTGTCATTATTATATAAATGGTACTGAACAAAAGAAAACAATCAGCAGTAAAGAGTGTAGATAAAACTGAAAAATGGCTTCTACAGCATTCTCAGAGATTTATTGGCTATGATTACTTATTTGATTGTGTGCTCCATGTATGCAGAAGGTATTCTGTTCTTCAGACATGCTACTGAATCACTACGAATACACAAACCCATTATAGGAATTGCCACACTCTTTATCCTCACCTCTTTCCCATACACGCACAGCTTCCATAGCCTCACAGGTAGGGATAGAAAATCTTGGCCCTCAGGCCCATTTAAAAATCGTACTTTCTTCCTCTGCTCTCCTTGCTGGCTGTGAACCTGTCATGGATGTAGGAAAGATGTGATTGGGGGAAGCTTCACAGGTGGCTGGCTGGGTTGATATATGTAGTGGAAGCCTAACACCTTGACACCTAAGCAGCTGAGGGGAAAGGCTGGTAAGCTTTTCCCTTTCCAAGGCACTGTATGCCATAGAATAGAAATTCCAAACTTCCCCACCTTCGGATTAAAGCAAAACTAGATTTCTGGATCTTGCTGTGGGCATCACACTACTTGATCTTGTGGGGCTGACAAAGAATTTTTCTGTCACTGTCAGAGTAGGCTGGTTGCCTGGGTTGTTGGGTTTTTGTTTGCTTGTTTGTTTTGGGGCGGGGGACATGGCGGTTTGCCTTCCTTCCAGCACAACAGTAAGCTGCCAGGTGTTCATGTTCTTGTGACTTGGGAGGTGTCCAGTGCAGTTACTTGTTTAGTGGGGGTGTGGTTTCTTGGTAAACTGCACCTAGACTCCAGATTGGAGGAGGATATCTCCTTAAGTAGTTGGCGTGGGATTGTGACTCTTAATTTCTGGTAGAGCAAGGGACCACTGCTTATTGCAATTCCTCAACCCTCGTATGAGGTGTGAGTGGTGGGATCTCAAAAAATGTCTTGGGATTAGGTTCAAGTTTCTTTGACAGGGAGGCAGCCTACCCTAGGTGTTATAGATGATACCCAGGAGGAAAGTTGACTTGTACGGGATGAGTTATTGCCAAATAGTTTCCTGGCTTTGTTCAGGAAAGTTGCAGCCTAGATAAATCCCATTCCTAGTGCCTTGTCTTTCTTCTTGAGATATCTAGGATATATTGACTTTTTTTCTGTAAAACCATAAGAGAAATTCAAATTGTTGTTGTTTCTATTCATTGCCAACCATTACAAAAGTTTAAAAGACTTTAAAATGTTTCTTCTACTCCATCACTTGAATGTTCCTTTCATATTATTAAAAAATCTAAATGTCTGCTATGTCCTCCCACTAGCACACATGGTCTAAGAACAAGTGATGAGATAATGAATTTGAAGTCCATCTTTTTTCCTATCATTATATAATAAATATCTACTTTCAGTTTTAAAAGCCAATTTAATTATCTTTCCTATGGGATCATATTCAGGGCCTGCACAAGGTATTGTTCCTCCCTAGGCAATAAGCCCTGGGGGGGGAGGGGGAGGAGGCGCACAGGCATCCGCAATCCTAGTGTCCATCGAATTGCTCCCGACAGTCGACTTGTTGAGCTGCCGCTGAATTGCTGCCCTCCTGGTAGGCTGCCAGATGCTTTGTTTATGTGAGCATTCACAGGTATGGCCTCTTGCAGCTCCCAGTGGCCGCAGTTTGCTGGTCCCAGACAACAGGAACTGCGGGAAGCAGTGGCCTAGCCTGTGCCGCTTCCTGCAGCTCCCATTGTCTGGGAATGGAGAACCGCGGGAACCCCTGGTATACACATACCCTAACAGTTAGGCTCCACAAAGATCAGTATAGTAAATCCTTTGTGGATCCAGGCCTGGGGTTTAGTTTTACTAAAGCAGAGATGATCCAAAGCTAAGTCCCATTTCATCCAAACCTCCAAAATTATGGAGTGGCATGTTTGGATAAATGACTTTGGTTTAGTCCCACCGAAATTCAGGGAAAAAAAAACAAACCCAAAATAATTTTGGTTTTGCAAATTGTTGTTCTACTTTATTATTAAATACAACACACAAAATATCAGACAAACTGATGGACAGATAGATTAAACAAATATAAAAAGAACACAGTCTTGATGTCAGTAAGAAATTAGTCAACAACTAATTAGTACAAGTTTATCTGGGGGGGAAGACCCTTTCCTTCTAATCTTTGCTGCTTTATCTTTTAGGTCTTCCTAAATGTAAAAGGTTCTTTGCTCTATCTGTAATTGCTCAGGGGAAAATGTGCAGGATTTGTCTACCCCAAATTCTCGCACTGACTGGAGATGAGAATCTCCCAGGAATTTGGTGAAGATTTTGGGTGTTATACCTGGTTCTCATTTTGAATGAAATTGCCTTTATTTTTGTGAACACATTTTAGTGACATAAAACTGCTGCGGTCCCAGGCATTTAAACTGAACCTTCTGAGTTTAAACTATTTAAAGATTTAGTTAATCCCCATGATTATTTATATGGAGATCAGATGTGATGACATTGAATCAAGCTTTCAGAAATGCATATTAAACAAAAGAACAACATTGCCATAACTTGCCTAAAAGCAACCCATTTTATACCCTTTTGCTGTTAGCCAGAGAAATCAATGACTGTTATAAAAATAACACCTAGCTTCTGTCACCTATTTTATTAAATGATTTGTAATACTAAGTCTTGATCATATTTAGTAAGGAGAAACTGGCACACAGCATCATTACTCAGGTCTTGTAATTTTCAAGGCCGATAGTGTTTCTCCATTTTGCAAAAATGTTTCTTAGAACTCTCCATTACATTTGCATCCCGTGTTTTTTTAAAAAAGACACTAAAGGTTTTTAAACCAGTCTCGAACAATACTAATGGAATTTTTTGGGAAACCTGTTCCTTGGCAGGTCCTGATACACTGTTTTGCCAGGGCCAATGGTGATTTCTCATTTCTGTTTATCTCCAATTTGTTTTTTCACTGTCTTCAATATTTGCCTTCTCTCTGTTCTCTTTCTTCATATCCTCAAAACATCGTCCTTCCTTCTCTGTCCTCTTCAGGCTGTAGTGTGGCCACTTCATTAATGAACCGATTATTAGAGATCCCCCTTTCTGACCATAAACAAAGCTAACCCTTGAGACCCTGAATGACATCCTTGAATTGTTTGTATAGCTATAGCAGACACATGAATTAAGAACCACATTCAGAATTGCACACATTTGGACATGGGGTGCACAACACAAACTGATACTGCTTCCTAGTGGCTGACTCATTTATGTCTTATTGATAAGTCCTATAGAAGGTAATAGATATAAAGCCAATAGGACTCCATGTAATCACAAGAATCTCCACAAAGTAAAGTGATGTTTCCTAAATATAGGGGTTGCTAATGCCATCCCTTGATAATATTGTTATCATTTTCTATTAATTCCTATAGGACTTTTTCATTAGGAATTATCTCAATGGGTTCCCTTTCATGATAGCCCAAATAACACACACACACGCACACACACACGCGCGTGCACACACACACACACACACTAGGTAGTTTGCTAGTGTTGCAATATATCAAACCTCTTTTTGCACCAAAATTGCAATTTTATCATAATAATTCAAAAAAATATATATGGAGCTGGTTATAGTATTTATAGCATGACATGTTAACAAAGAGGCATAACCATTCAGATGTTAATGGGCAGGACTACTATAACACAGGCATGATCTCTTAGCTATCTACATTAATTCCAGTTGTTTTAAACAGCATTTTGCTCTCTCACAAATCATTTATACATTTTTTCTTGGTCACCAGTGACACACAAAATCAATCACTTCTGCAGAAGACCCTCCACTGTGCCAGAACAATATACATTCTTCAGTGAATTTTGTCACAAACATTGATGCTTGTATGCCACAAAAATAAAATCTCCACAATTGAAAAAAGGAAGACAAAATTCACAGGCACTTATCACAACCAATAAGAACGATTTTTATGGCAGGCGGTGGTTTAGAAGCCAATGAAAGCCATTTGGACTGTCAAAATATATATTGTACAGCAATAAAACAGCCCCTGCAATCATTCTATCTGAAGGCAATCCCAAGGCAGACAAAAGCAATAAGGGACAAACTAAACCATAAAGGAATGAAGACAATTGATCCCAAGATGCAAGAAGTACACAAATGGGAATAACAGCAGCTACCTAACAGCCCTTAGCTTTGAATGCTCAGCAACAAGGTGTGTAAGGGGTTGACCCTCTTTTCTGTGAAGAAATGCACAGAAAGTATTGGTAGGCCTTGATTCTGGAAGAGAAATCTCTTGTCTGTGTAAAGAATACTACATTAAAAGCTGAGGAAAAGAAGACTAAGTTCTTTGTCCTAACATTATAATATTCAATATTACAAAGTTCAATTGGGTTGAGCTTTAAAACCATCATGATACAGAGTCCAGTGAGGTCTTTATATTACAAAAGTATTTTTTACCTTTAGAACTGATAAGCAGGGTGAATGTCATTTTTTCTGCCCATCATTCATGGTATTTCATTGTGTTCCACATAAGCTGTGTGGAAAATTTTCTATGCAAAAAGAAAGTGACAATGTCTGGCATTGTGAAGAATATTTTTGATAAAGCTAAAAACATGTTTTACTATCCTGTTATAATATTAGCATGACACCCCTATACTTCTTACTACTCAAGGAATTCATTTTAGTAGATAAATCTCTCTCGCTCATTCTTATCTTACTCCCTTACCAAAGACATATTAGTTAGACTGTAAATCTCTTTGGCAGGGACCATCTTTCTGTTCTGTATTTGTGCAGTGTCTAGCACTGTGAGCACCTGGTTCACGACTGAGACTGTAAGGTATTACTGCAATACAAATAATAAAAAAATAACAATACTGACAAGAAAGAGGATAAGAGACAAATAGCAGAGAGACAAACAAAGAGTACCAGCAATGGTACTAGAAGTACTTAAATATTTATGAACCTAATATGTTTCATCTATATTGTAAAAGTTTAACATTTGTATTTTTTTGCCCACTCAGTTTTATCAGAGTAAGGATAGATGAGCTTATTAATCTGACAACTATTGTCCTTTTGAAGTGAAAATGAGTTGTTTTTTTCATTTGAGAGAAAGAGGGAAATGTATCTGAAAAGGTAATGCTAATAACTTTTTTTGATTTGCATTCAGCCACATTTTTTTATTTGCCTCTTTCTTCCATTTTATGCAAATTTTGAAGTTTTCTGCTTCATCTCAAGAAACAGGAAAAACACTGAAATTGCATTCTCTGATTAAAAACAAAACACTACTTCTTTCTAACATTAAAAGGTAGTTTCACAGTCACATTAAAACATATTTCATTAAAAGCTACACTAAAAAATAAGACTAAAGACTGGATTAATTCTTGGCCAAAGCTTCATAGACTTTATTGCAGAGGTGGACAAATGTTTTGGCCCAAGGGCCACATCGGGGTTGAAAAATTGCATGGAGGGCCAGTTAGGGAAGGCTGTCCCTCCCCAAACAGCCAAACCCCGCCCCCTATCTGACTCCCTCCCACTTCCCAAGCTCTGACATCCCCCCTCAGAATCGCCAACCCATCCGACCCATTGCTCCTTGTCCCCTTACTGCCCCCTCCAGACACCCCCACTCCTAACCACCCCCCCCACAATCCTATTCCCATCTAAGCCCCCCTGCTCCTTGTCCCCTGACTGCCCCCTCCAGGGAACCCCGCACCCTTAACCACACCCCCAGGACCCAACCACCATCCAATCCCCCCTGCTCCTTGTCCCCTGATCACCCCCTCCTGAGACCCCACCACTCCAACCCCTATCCACCCCCCTGCTCCCAACAGACCTCCAGGACTACCATGCCCCATCCAACGCTGCCTGCTCCCAGAATACCCACCCCCACCTGGGATTCCCCACCCGTGACTCCTCGCCCATTATGCTCCGGTCCCCTTACCATGCTGCTCAGCACTGTGTGTATCAGCCACGTGGAACCAGACATGCTGCCCCACCCCCAAAAGCACTGCCCGCATGGCATACTGAGGCTCAGGAGGAGGGGAGAAGGTGGGGACGGGGCCATCGGCAAACTCCCTGTCCGGGAGTCCAGGCGGGCCGGATAGGACGAGCCCACAGGCAAGATGTGACCCGTGGACTGTAGATTGCCCACCCCTGCTTTATTGCCTGAATGAAGTGACTTTTCAAAGCGTTCAGTAGTGCAAAATCCTAGTGCAGGAGTGATTCCCTCAGTTCTTAAAAGAAATATTATTACTCAAAATTTTGGTTCAGAAGATTTTGGAGGTATGATGGAAAGTGATCATGTTGCTTTATATGGCTACAAAGGATTCTAAAAGTGATGTCTCACAGGGAATCAATAAAATTTCCTCACCACTAGGTTGATATATCCAGATATTCTGACTTTATTAAGTATATTGGAGGCAAATTCTTTGTATATTGAAGAAATTTCAGTAGAAAGACTATCAGGAAAAAAGTTTTTGTAATACATATGGGAATAGCTGGACAGTAGATATCTTTTACACACCTGGAACTCTGCTGAGTGTTTTATTTTTGGTTGTTTTATTTATGTGGGTGTTTTTCTGTTAACTTATATACAGTCATTTGTGTGGTTTGGTCATATAATAACAGAGATGAAGGAAAATTGTACTGTGGTAGATGTGGGGAGATTGGTAACTTGGAAAAAGGGAGTGTCATGGGACAAGCATGCCCCATCCTTTTTTGGGGCAGGATAAGGGTTGTTGTAGCCCCGTGTTTAAGTCTGCCCAGTCACCCTTAGTCTTGGGGTAGTATGGCCAAGGGGCCAAAGTCAATATGGCTTCCCTCTTTCTCAGGCATGTGTGGACTAATGGACAGAGTCAGCTCCTACTGAGGTAACTAGAGAGGAGCATAAACACTGCCAAATTAAGTGTAAAAATGTAATAAGAAAAGCCAAAATGGAATTTGAAGAACAGCTAGCCAGAGACTCAAAAAGTAATAATAAAATGTTTTTTAAATATGCCAGAAGCAGGAAGCCTGTTAAACATCCAGTGGGGCCCCTGGATGATAGAGATACAAAAGGAGCACTTAAAGATGATAAAGTCATTGCGGAGAAATTAAATGAATTCTTTGCTTTGGTCTTCATGGCTGAGGACATTAGCGAGATTCCCAAACCTGAGCCATCTTTTGTAGGTGACAAATCTGAGGAATTGTCACAGATCAAAGTGTCACTAGAGGAGGTTTTGGAACTAATTGATAAACTTAACTGTAACAAGTCACCGGGACCAGATGGCATTCACCCAAGAGTTCTGAAAGAACTCAAATGTGAAATTGCGGAACTATTAACTAGGGTTTGTAACCTGTCTTTTAAATCGGTTTCTGTACCCAATGACTAGAAGATAGCTAATGTAACGCCAATATTTAAAAAGGGCTCTAGAGGTGATCCCGGCAATTACAGACCGGTAAGTCGAACGTCCATACCGGGCAAATTAGTTGAAACAGTAGTTAAGAATAAAATTATCAGGCACATAGAAGAACATAAATTGTTGGACAAAAGTCAGCATGGTTTCTGTAAAGGGAAATCATGTCTTACTAATCTGTTAGAGTTCTTTGAAGGGGTCAACAAACATGTGGACAAGGGGGAGCCAGTGGACGTAGTGTACTTAGATTTTCAAAAAGCCTTTGACAAGCTTCCTCACCAAAGGCTCTTATGTAAATTAAGTTGCCATGGGATAAGAGGGAAGATCCTTTCATGGACTGAGAACTGGTTAAAATACAGGGAGCAAAGGGTAGGAATAAATGGTAAATTTTCAGAATGGAGAGGGGTAACTAGTGGTGTTCCCCAAGGCTGAGTCCTAGGACCAATCCTGTTCAACTTATTCATCAAGGATTTTGAGGAAGGGGTAAACAGTGAGGTGACAAAGTTTGCAGATGATACTAAACTGCTCAAAATAGTTAAGACCCAAGCAGACTGTGAAGAACTTCAAAAAGATCTCACGAAACTAAATGATTGGCAACAAAATGGCAAAGGAAATTTAATGTGGATACATGTAAAGTAATGCACTTTGGAAAAAATAACCCCAACTATACATATAATATGATGGGGGCTAATTTAGCTACAATTAATCAGGAAAAAGATCTTGGAGTCATTGTGGATAGTTCTCTGAAGATGTCCAGGCAATGTGCAGCGGCAGTCAAAAAAGCAAACAGGATGTTAGGAATCATTTAAAAAGGGATAGAGAATAAGATGGAGAATATCTAAATCCATGGTGCGCCCACATCTTGAGTACTGCATACAGATGTGGTCTCCTCATCTCAAAAAGGATATACTGGCATTAGAAAAGGTTCAGAGAAGGGCAGCTAAAATGATTAGGGATTGGAACGGGTCTCATATGAGGAGAGATTAAAGAGGCTAGGACTTTGTAGCTTGGAAAAGAGGAGACTAAGGGGCATATGATAGAGGTATATAAAATTATGAGTGGTGTGGAGAAAGTGAATAAGGAAAAGTTGTTTATTTGTTCCCATAATAGCAGAACTAGGGGCCACCCATTGAAATTAGTGGGCAGCAGGTTTAGAACAAATAAAAGGAAGTTCTTCTTCACACAGAGCACAGTCAACTTGTGGAACTCCTTGCCTGAGGAGGCTGTGAAGGCTAGGACTATAACAGGGTTTAAAAGAGAACTGGATAAATTCATGGTGGTTAAGTCCATTAATGGCTATTAGCCAGGCTGGTAAGGAACGGTGTCCCGAGCCTCTGTTTGTCAGAGGGGGTTGATGGATGGCAGGTGAGAAATCACTTGATCTTTACTTGTTAGGTTCACTCACTCTGGGGCACCTGGCATTGGCCACTGTCGGTAGACAAGATACTGGGCTAGATGGACCTTTGGTCTGACCCAGTACAGCCTTTCTTATGTTCTTACAGAACTTGCTTGGCTGTCCTCTCCCTTGGGGCTGTGTGGCCCAATAGCCAGTCATTATGGCTGCCCTTCTCATCAGGTCTGTGTGTCTTAGTGCCAGTTGGGACCATGGACCACCACTTAGCAGCTGGGGTACAGAATCCCAGGCACTCGCTACTCTACCACGTCCCATCCCAGGGCCCTGGCAGTGGCAAGTGCACTCACCACTGTGTCAGTGGTGATCCAATTGAAACACGCTGACATCACCCAGTACAATGACTAGTCCCCCTGGGTTACTTGTTCCTGATACAATAGCCTGCATATCTCCAGGGTCTCTGGGCTCCTTGGCCTGTGCAACTCCCAGCAGCTCCAACCTTCTTTGGTCATCCACAGGTTTTTGGATATTCACCTGGATCTTGATGCCTCTGGCTTCCGTGGTCAGGAACTTCAGTGGCTCCTGGGCTGGAGAGTGCCGTGTGGATCCTTCCTCCTTGACGGTCAACCCCTACTGAGCTGAGATGCTCGCTTTTATACCTGGTCTCCAGCCGGAGCAAGCCCATCAGGCCAAGGGAGTGTAACCTCCTGGGACCATAGGGCAGAGTTAACCCCTGCAGGATCAGTGTGGGCAAGTGCACCCCATCATAATGAAAAAAATAGGCAGAAAAGAAATCTACACAAGTTATGGTACTGACATGGTGCTTATCATCCCACCACCATCAGCCTATCATGGTGCCTTTATTAGTTTGCTTGTATGTTGCATATCCTTATCCTATCTGAATATGGATGTTTGTAAACTTTAGGTAGTGAGCTCCTTGAGGCAAAGTTTGTGCCTAACCATTTGTTCTATGAAGTACCTGCCTCCCTTCAGAGCACTGGATACGGAATAATAATAAACGAACATGTATGACTTTACTGCTCAGGGCACATCATGAAAAGATTCCAGAGACAGTAAAGGCATGATAGTTTGGTAATGTTTTTTTGCTGTCTAGCTAACACAATGGTTAAGAAAAAGAGCTTTCAATAAAATATAACACTGAGACCACACATTTTGAGAACAGAATGGATATGTCTACTATCAGATGAACTATCAAAGAGAACAAAAACAGAAATAGTTCAGTCTTATCGTTCTATTTAAGAAAATCCAAGAAGACATCTACCCTGTGACAGAACAAGAACCAATGGTCTCAAGTTGCAGTGGGAGAGATCTAGTCTGGATATTAGGAAAAGCTTTTTCACTAGGAGGGTGGTTTTGTCACTAGCAGGTCAATTATATTCTCAAATGAAATCTATTTGCAGTGCATAACAAAAACAAGGTTAATCAATCCTATAAATCCCAGGAACTATGCTACATGTTCTTGAGCTCCTTCTACTGGAGCCTTTTCTATTAACTATTTACATATATTCAGACAACTCTCATTTTACTGCACCCTAATAATAGCTGACTTCATTCATGATTCTGTCCCAGATGAACTCCCATGTTGCTGCCATAGAAAGACTAATAATAGCTAGGTGATTAGTGTCTGCATGTGAACTTTATATGCCCACCTGGTTCTGGAGACTCCCATGCTCCATATCAGTACATAACTTGAAATACTACAACAGTAGCAAGTCTCTTCCTATAGCCTTCTGCAGTATTTGGGTTTTTTTGAACAGTTCTCTTCTCAGAGTTGACATACACTTGTAAAAGTTTCCCTTTTTGCTTTCCATGGGGAAAATAATAACTCATGGCATCCTGCAACTTAAACTCTTGAGACAATTCTAGGCAAGGAAATCCACTCTTCTCCAGACACTTCAAAAATGAGTTCAGCTTTCCCCTCTGTTGGGCATTCTTCTCTTCTGTAAGTGAACTGTATGTATAGATTCAAAGTTTTGGAAATTGGTTGATTTCTTCCTGTCTCCAGATATTAACTTCCTCTACCTTTAATAGAACCTGCTTTTCTGAATTAAAGTACTTTAATTTTTATCATTTTTATTTGCAGAGATTTGTTCTTGCCAGAGATTTTCTCTCATCAAATGGTTCTTATCTTATAATTCTGAGTTTCTGTGAGTGAAAGATTTTCTAGATGAATGGCCCATTATAATTGGAATAGGAAAAAAAAGTTTTTAAAGGTGACATTCAAAGGGGATAAAACAATGTGATTGTGACTTCTTTAGAGTGCTTTAAAGAGGCCTGTTTTATTATAATAGATACATAGGGTTTTTTCTGTTTGTTTTGTACAGTAGAAGTTGCAGTCTGATCTACTTTGTTTTTCCTGAAAACTATGTGGGTTACTGGAACGTTGCCAGCTTTATGAGATAACGGATATCAAGCAAAACCTGACTGAGAGGGAAAGTTATTTTTATTTTGACTGACTGTTATTGTGAAACTATTAGTCTTTTCCCTACAACACACTGTTTTATTCAAATGCCTGGCAAATGGTTGGAAGAAATTCTCTTTTGTTGGGGATCCAGCATCCAAGTCCCTTCAACTTACGAGTGTCTGATCTCCTGGTTTGCATTTCTGAATCCCCCAAATAAGAACTCCAGCAACTGAAGTTATGATGTCTCTAAAGAAGCAGAGAAATTTTGTTAACAAATGAACAAACATAATTGAAAAGAAAAATAAAACAAAATGTTCAGGACTTCTTTGTATAGCATCAAGAATTTAAAAAGCAGGTTGACAATCCCCCTCCTTTTTTTTTTCTTTTTAGGTCACTAGGCCATCTTTATAAAACCAAAAATCCTAGTAGGTCAACTATATTCTCAAAAGCAACATCTACTCTCAATATATTGTATTACATCTTAATTTATCTTTTAAGTTTCATAGGGAGATAGATCAAGATACTAGCAAACTACACAGCAGCATCCACACAGACAGTCAGAACACAGCAGGCTAGTGGGAGGTGGTCACACCTCATCTTGCCATAAACAAAATGCCACTGTTGGTTCTAGCAAAGAAACATGTTAGAGTCTGAAAGGGAAATAATTGTACATTTAAAATATGACATTGAATACCACTTATACTGTCTCTTTGGACTTCTGTTTGGGGCATTTGCTTTTTGATTTCCAAACAGGTAATAATTCTTATTTAATTACAATCAACCAAACCACCTTTGCACTGTAAAAATGAAACTAAACATTATGTTGACTGATTAAGTACTAAATACATTATGGTTCATCATCTTAAAATAAAATGCCATTTAATGAGCACAATTCAGGCAAATACTTGGGAAATCATATTAATGGACTAAAATATTGTTGCTTAATGGTTTCTTACTGATTCTCTAATGCTTGGAGAAATCTGTGATATTTATTTCCAAAGCAGAAGACATAGATCGTATGAGAATGTTCTGTTAAAGTGATTTTTTTCTCCATTATACCAACTGACTTGTAGATGTAGTCATTTTGTCTGACTGATGCTGGTATTCTATACAATAGTTGCTCACTACTTATGCTGAAGAGCTGAATTATAATTGATTTATAAGAAAACATATCAGTTGTATGTCAAAGTAATTTATCCATAAAAGTAAAGTTTCCTAAAATCAAACTATCTTGATTAATAAGCTGGTTTCTAATATACTCTCATTACTAGGGCTGCAGTTCAGATAGAAAGTTTAGTGAAAAGTCATCAGCAGTGTGTGTGTGTGTGTGTGTTTTTCAGGGGGTGGGGGTCCGGTATGTATATTTTTGTTTCAGATCTTTGTGTTTTCAATTAAATGGTCTCAATAATATCTCAAGTAGCCAGACTGAGGCTTCCTCAAAAGCAGAATAGACAACATTTCCTGTTATCCCTTATGGAGAACAGGTCGATGTCATGATGCCACAAGCCACAAAGACTACTTGCAGAACACTGGACTTCAGGGACCACTTGTAACTCTGGGAAAAGCTCTTGCTGAGATGAGATGATTCTGGACCCTGGGCAAATGATTGGCTATTGGAGTGATACTCTCTTTGATGTAGAACTGCAACAGCCTGATCACCTCTTGGCAGAGCACCCTGTAGCGTGCTTTCCCTTGCCTGCTCATAAAAGTGGATATCTTGGGTCAGACCAATGGCCAATTTAGCCCAGTATCCTGTCTTCTGACAGTGGCCAATGTCAGGTATTTAAGAGGGACTGAATGGAACAGGCAATCATAGAATGATCCATCCCCTGTCACCCATTCCTAGTTCCTGGCAATGAGAGGCTAGGGACTAGGGGGTTTCATCCCTGACCATCTTAGCCATTAGCTATTGATAGACCTATATTCAATATTACCTAATTCTTTTTCAAACCCTATTATAGTTTTGGCCTTCACAACATCTCCCAGCAACAAGTTCCACAGGTTGACTATGTATAGCAGGGGTCAGCAACCTTTCAGAAGTGGTGTGCTGAGTCTTCATTTATTCACTCTAATTTAAAGTTTTGCGTGCCGGTAATACATTTTAATGGTTTTAAAAGGTCTCTTTCTGTAGGTCTATAATATATAACTAAACTATTGTTATATGTAAAGTAAATAAAATGTTTAAGAAGCTTCATTTAAAATTAAATTAAAATGCAGAGCCCCCCAGATCGATGGCCAGGACCCGGGCAGTGTGGAAAATCAGCTTGTGTGCCGCCTTCGGCACCCGTGCCATAAGTTGCCTACCCCTGATGTATAGTGTGAAGAACTTCATTTTGTTTTTAAACCAGCTCCCTATAAATTTTATTGGATCACCCCTTGTTCTTGTGTTATGTGAAGGAGTAAATAACACTTACTCACTTTCTCCACATCATTCACAACTTTACAGACATCTATCATATCCCGAGTGGACAAATGGATGGCATCATAGGGGAATACTCAACTAACTAAACACTAACTAGTGTAACTAACACTAAATCTAACCAACACTAAGGGCACAACTAATTAAATACAACTAGAAAAAGACACTGAGAAAATAGTGAGAGATTGTGAAGTCAAGAACCCTACTGGAGCTACGGTGGGAAGAAGAAACTGAGGGGAGTTGGGGCATCGCCTCCTCATATAGCCAGTAGTGGGGCTGTGGCCACAAGGCATGAACAAGGTAAAATTATGGGTACTGCTATGCAAAATTCGCCAGCTCCAGAGCATTTGGCATGCACACACCTCAGTGGAATACACAGCTGCATCTACTTGAAGAAGAAATGTGGTGCAGAGTATCTAGTCTACATGTTGGGCTGGATTGTGCTTTATGCTACTGACTCACAAAGCTGTGGGAGACGTGTCACAGAGAGACATACCTAGTAGTGACATCCATTGTGTAGAAAGGAGGATAGACTCTGTCTTCCCATTCTTCCCCACCCACAGAGGATCTAGTATGTGCTCCTTTATGCCTCTGGTCAGTACTGAGAGGGGCAAAGGCCTGTCTCTGCCTCCCTTTCATCATATTTCCACTTTGGACACGCACTTTCTGAAGGTTATGCCACTAACCACTCCAAGACCTTCTTCTTGAGAAACAGGCTAGCACTGGATTCTGTAAATGCAACATTTGGATGGTGGGGCTTCCTTACACCGTATTTAAAATTATAGAATATCAGGATTGGAAGGGACCTCAGGAGATCATCTAGTCCAGGGATTGGCAACTTTGGCATGCGGCCCAGCCGGTTTGTTTACCTGGTGCATCTACAAGTTCAGCCAATCGCATCTCGGGCTGGCCGTGGTTCATCGCTCCGGTCCAATGGGGGTTGCGGGAAGTGGCAGCTGGCACTGCTTCCCTTCAGGGCTGCGTACAAAGGTTGCCAGTCCCCGATTTAGTCCAATTTCCTGCTCAAAGAGGACCAGTCCCCAGTGAAATCATCCCACATCCCATATCCCTAAATGGACCCCTCAAAGACTGAGCTCACAACCCTGGGCTTAGCAGGCTTAATGCTCAAATCACTGAGCTATCCCTCTCCCCTCAAATTAGGTGCAGAACACTGTCTGACTTATGTTGTAGATCTCCACTCATATACATGTTAATTCTTAAGTTGAATGAAATAAATTTGTTCAGACTTTGTCACTTCCAAAAAGAAATTATTGCAGTCCTTTAGAAGACTTCACCTTTCTGTACATCAAGAGGCAGTTAAAAATATTCTTTAATTTTGTACCCCTAGTTTTGTGTCTGAAATCAGTGGACGGTGCTGTTATGTACAGGCATACTCTGTGACTTTGCATAGTACGAATCGACCACCTCATTGGTGTACCTTAAAAATAATGGGAGAGAAGCAAATATCTTATCTCTGACTTTTTGTAAAATAACTTAATAAAAGTAAGAGTTTGTTGTTGCACTGCTCTTTTTAATAATGTAAAAGGCTGAATTCCAAAATTAACAGGTGCAATAAATTGTCGGCACAATTAAATAAATGAAATAAATACATAAATATAACATGATTTGTTCCTGCAGTTGATTGCAGTTGCATAATTGATTGGTGGTTCAAAATCAGAAACCTAGTGAGGACCTTTTGAGACTGTGTCAATAAATATTAGTTTTTTAGATGAGATAAGCATTTTAAGAACCATATTTTTTCTTGCATAGTTTTATTTGTTAGTCAGTTAATTTCACCAAGCATGATCAACTCAAAATCTGATTTGTGAGCCTAATGTAAAATTAGATTGATCTTGGTATGTACATCCATCCAGACCTTACCCTGGGGCACATATTTTCCTGCACACCAGTGTACTAATGTAATCTTCTGGTGTGACATTTCCAGAAAGTGTGTGAGATCAGAAGGTGACTCTGCTACAGCAGTACTGGAGTTTAATGTGCCTTGTGTATAACTCTGTACTGTGCAATCCTAGACCTCAGTACCACAGAGGACTTTCTGGTGATTTTTTTGACCCTCACCTTCTCGCCCCTCAACTTTGACAGTTTATCTAATTTGTTAGCATTTTTTCTCGGTGACCCAACATATGGCCTCAGTCGTGTCCTGGCATTTTACTTCTCCTCTGTATATCCAGAGCTAAATAATGCAATCCATGGCACTAGAAACACCACAACATAGGCCGCACCAGCTCCATGTCTGTAACTATACTCCGACTTGGGGTTGCAGTGGCAGGGTCTCCTTTCTCTCCATCTCTTCCTCTTACCCCAAAATATCACCAGGGACCAAGGCAGCAGCAGAAGTGGCATCAGTGTGAAATCCTGTCTCTAATCCCCACCTGGAGTGGCTGGGTGGCAACAGCAGGCCCCCAGTACTTATTTTAAAAGCCAAGGTATTTCTGCTTGACCAGATGGGCTGGACCCACTACACACATCTCCCATTGCCATTGACCAAGTACCCTTACAGTGTGGTGTTGGCAGGGTCCCCTAGAGCCAGTGACTCTTGTAATCAACACCCCATTGAAGTGCCTGGGATAGATCACCGAAATCAGAAATATTTTTTCAGACTTTTGAAGACTCAGGAAGATGTCCCTGCATCAGTTACACTTGTGTCACATCTTCAAGCTCTTCTTCACAGCCAGGAGTGATAGAAATGTACTGTTTAAGCCCCTGCTGTCCATGTGGATGGCACTTTTCTTGCTACGCATGGGGGCAATGTTATGTTGAAGAGAGTGAGAATCATGTTACAGGAAATGCGTTAAATTTTGGCTCTTTGAGCTAGTTATTTTGGTCTAATTTTGGTGTTCACTGAAGTTAATGAAAACACTCCCACTGACTTAAAAGAGTTTTGTCTGGAGTTAAACTAAACTCATAGAAATTATCCATTTGAGCTATTTCTAAATATCGTAGGACATAGAATGAGGGTTGGTCACAGGGAACCAGTTCCACTTTTTCCACCTAGCCACAGTGGAAGTTATAGGAACAAAAGACTTGTGGTGTAAGGGGCATTGACTGATGTGATCTCTGCTCCACCACACGACCTCTTCCCCACACTGGATCCCAGGAACTCTGCACATATGCCTGCTCCCTCCTCTGTGGAAAGGAGTTGGGTAGATGGCTCCTGCAGAAGGTTGCTGAACTGCATAACCTGACTTCCACTGCTAGAGACTCACTGATGCAAGCGGACTTCTCCAACAGCAATCTCTAGATACTTTAAGCAAAGTAGAGTGAGCAATGCAGTCCTTAGAGGTCTTAGTCCTCTAATTCCTGGAGAGGACTAGTATGTATTATGTTGTAAAGAGACTAATAGGTTTGACAAAAATAACGCTTTACTCACTGGACTGAAGGCTGGGAAGGTGCTATTTTATTTAAATTGCATAAAAACAGAGTGGGACGTCAAAACTCCCACTTACAAAACAGGAAATAAGGGAAGAGTGGAGCATTACTCCAGTTCATAGTATTTTGGGTTACCCAGTTAACCTCCTACTGCATGTTACTTGAAGGAATTAATAAAAGGAAGATTGTTAAGTAGAAGGTCATTCTCTGTTTCTCCGCGTATGATATTTGTTATGTCTTTGGGCCCACGATACTGTAGACAGGGCCCTTTGTGAAGAATTTGATTGGGTACAAAATTAAGATCCATGACATATGATTCAAAGGTCAAGGTAGTCATGGATATTCTCACTGGATCAAGTCTTATGAGTTTATTAAGTCAGCAGCTCAAGGAAATATATTTCTAAATATATTTCATTTATAAATTAAAGCCCCTAGAATATTGTGGCTGTTATGCAAATAGAAAAGCTGAAAAAATTGCATAACATACAGTTGGTAATTAACATTAAAGGAAAAAAATAAGTAGGAACACGGCTCTCAATATCATATATGAAAATAATTTCATAGTACTTCTTAAAAGTTTAATTATTATTATTATAGTAATTCTATACAATTCAGGGTAAAAATAATTTATAATTACTAGGCTTTCAGTTTGCGGCAAAGACAGATTCCATGTGGTCAGATTTTGGCAGAGAAGATCTAACTATCAGCAGGCTAAAAGAAATTCGTAATGAAGAAACAGTTGAAGAGTGAAAAATTATATTAATAAAATTGTCAGCAAATGAAGAGTTAGACTGTGAATCTTAAAGACAAAACATATCTGAATAGATAAATTATCCCATAATGCTGCAATGCAAAACACAGGTATAGAATTTGCTCTTGAGTAATGAAAAAGATGGAGATGAAAACAATCATATGGAAATATCATATCATATAATAGTATTAGGTAAATGTCCCTGGTAGCATAAAATAAATAAAATAGTAATAAAAAATGAATTGTCCTCTGCTAGGTATCAAGGTAATATTTCAGATTCTGTTCTAATGAGGACACCACAACTATTCATTTATTATAATGACATGTTAGTGAATGAATTAAGATGTTTAAGTGATTTAATTTAGACATTTAATAAGTGAATGTAGAAGGGAACACAAAAACAGTATAATGAATTGCTAAATATTCAACATATCATTGATAAAAATGCTGAATGGTATATTTAATATCCTGTTTGATATTAGTGATACAAGCATATTAGAATCCACAGACACACTTTTTTAAAAAAAAAAATCTACCAATGTTTGATTTCTATGTCACACTATTTTGAAGTCTTTATGAAAATCCTACATGCAGTGACGTTGGCATGATATACATTCATTATTATATCTCTCTAGAAAGCTAGGAAGGAATGGAATCAGAAAAGTGAAAGAACTTTGCCTGTGATAAACAAAAATAGTATCTTAATATAAATTAATATTTTAAATACATATATTTACATAGAGTACGATATAGAAAGATGCTATGTGATGTGATAAAATGTATAGGGTAAAGTAATAATATTGTACTGGGTTTATCTAGAGGTGTCAACCTAATTTTTAAGGAAACCAAATGTTTATTACTCTAATTAAGAGACTGATTCATTTTACTGAATTAGGTCTTCTAAAACAGAGTTTATAAACTTACTGGTACAGTTGATAGTAACATGTCTTTTGACTATGGTGTTTGTTATAGTTGTCTAAAAGGAATCAAATATATAGTAACAAAATACATAAAACAGCTGTCATATTTAAGACTTCACATGTGAGAAACCATGGATGAAACCATGGCCCTTTGAAATCCATGGGAATTTTTCCTTTGAGTTCAATGGGGCCAGGTTTTCACTCTATCACCCTTTAAATACTTAAAGAGAACATGTGCACTTTTCTTGTGATTAGGTCTGGCCCCAAAACAACATTTAAGTTTTGAAAAAATACATCGTTTCAACCTTTATTTTTGTTCTTTACAAATGAAGCTCAGACCTTTTGAATTTTTTTTTTCCATGGAGAATAGACAATAAGTCAGTAGTTAGGGCATTTTTTCTTACATGTAGAAGATCCATGTTCAAATCACACAACAGGCAGATGAGAAATCTGAAGTTGGATCTTCTATACCACATTAGAGAACCCAATCCACTGAACTATTCAGGGTGGATATTTCACCAAAAATTCCATCATGGACCTGAAAAACCCTCCAACTGAAAATTTATGACATGCTTTTATGAAAATGTTTGGTTTTGATTGTGTCATTTTTCCAATGAATAATATTTAAACAAACAATAACTATATTTCCAATTCTCCTCCTTATGAATAATAGATGTTCCATGGACTAAAATGCAAGGCAAAACATTTGTTTCTATTACATTAACATGAAGAAAATGTGTGTCCCACAATGTATGTCTTGAACCTCTTTTGAATTGCTTTTGGAAAATAGAATCAAGTTATTTATTTATCTAATTCATTCTTTTCTGAAGAAGGGTTAGGAATCAAAGTTACAGAGGAATAAGTGTGAAGTGCAGTGGAGCGTTCTGGGGGTTTTGTTTGTTGGTTTTGTTTTTTTGTTTGCTTTTTTGTTTTAAAATAACTATACCTCTTGCTATGTCTTTACACTAGGGAAGGCAAAGTCAAAGAAAACACCTTGCACTTGGAACTGAAAATGGTATGGTTTGTTGTACTCTTTAGTTCTTGGAGGAATTTATTCCATAACCTCAGACCACAGTTCTGCCTTCCACACATATGAACTTTATTCTTGTTCGTTACTTTATCTGTAAGGAAAATGGCAGAAAGATCACTACTCGATACTGTCCCTTCAGACCTATGAGCATATTAGATTTATTTGTATCACCTTAAAACTTGGATTGGGAGTTAAGTATTGTAAAGTGTCTTTATTTTTCCCTTAATAAGGCAAGCCTATACTTTGGAGTTAGATTCACTTTGATGTTAGGCATTCTGGCAAAAGTAGAGTATTTGTGGACATTTTCACTATATTAAATGTTAATAGAAACCCACATAATAAACCTTTCCTTACTGAAGAGCAGCTTAGTCTAAGCAAGACAGAAGGCTAAACTGCTACTATGGAATGTATATTGCAGATGTCATAGATATGTGGAGATACTTGTATTAGGGCTTCCCACACAGTTCCTAATATCATGTCTGTAGGCAGGTAGAAATCTGTAGAATTCTGCATGCCCATTTATAAGATAAAGAGTCTCCTACAGCTGTGGAATTCTGAAGTGATCCACCATGATGTTTTCAGGTATATCACAAGTTTAAGGTATATCACAGTTTCCTCTGTTTAAAGAAAACAATTAAAGTCTGGATGTTTGGGGGGCAGGAGGGGAGAA
Source organism: Dermatemys mawii (assembly GCA_007922305.1). Taxonomy (NCBI): domain Eukaryota; kingdom Metazoa; phylum Chordata; order Testudines; family Dermatemydidae; genus Dermatemys; species Dermatemys mawii. Next base: position 31,324,033 of record ML677348.1, on the reverse strand, counting down.
AGAAAATGTATAAGAACAACTTCAAAGAACAAGATGAGAAAATTAAAAACCCACTAAGCCTGAAACAAAGGACAATGTCAATACTCAAGCTTGTGATACTGTACCTGTTTACTTTTTTATTTGCCTAGGAACATAGGCACTTTGTGAATTAGAGGAAGAGAGGCATACCCATTCTGTTAAGCAACTAATTCTGTACTCTCCTGCTTTACAATTAATGCCTCCACTTCCCACAACAAAGCTGTCTGGACAAGGCATCATCATCATGCTTATGGCCAGGCCTGTATATGCTAGTGAAATCATAGCACTGACATTTATCCAACCACTTGGCTAGTTGCCCCTCAGGATTCCTGAATCTAAAGAGGCATACAGGGAAGCATCGGCTGTCTTGATGATACAGTTTCTCCTATAAAAATAGTGATGTAAATGTTCTGAAAATGTAACCACTTGCTGGGAGTTCCTTTTTGGTAGTGGAATAATTTCACAAAGGAAAACATATAGTTTTACTATATTTAGCTACCACCCTCTCAAGTTCCTTGTGTCTTTATGTTAGTAGTGCCCCGAGCTCTTATTTCAGGTCAAGTTTTAAATCTCACTCGCTACTTCTGATTTCTGCCAGCACATACATTATTTGTTCCTCTTTGGTGAAGCAGGAATACCAGGTATGCTCTCCTTGGAAACTGGATTCTATCCCTGACACCAGTGTTGCCCCTTTTCTACCCAAACCGCAAGTCAAATTTCTGGGCCCTTGAGCTTTTCCAGTTGGAATTAGAAATTGCTGTAGTCTGGTATTCTCTTTGAGGAAATCCTGTTTATTTATAAATAATGGACAAAGTTATATTGGGCCAAATGCAGGAGCAAATAAAATAAAATCAGTTTCTTAACTTATTGCTGTAACTCTCACTATCTAACAGCCCCAAATGCTCTCTCCCAAGTTTTTTTTGTAGGATGCACTGCGCTTGCAGGTTGTACCAAGGTTTAATCCCATTCACAACAAAATGTGTATATATAAAGAAACCTGACCAGAAGTTCAAAATACGATCCACAAGGGTCCCTATTTGGACTAGATATAAATAAATGTAGTTGATACCTACCAAATCCATAGTGTAGATGTAAATGTGATTCAGTTAAGTCATGGGATGTTGACCACATACATATATATTTTCTGAATTTGATCTAACTTAAGTGTCTAAGACATTGGACTGCAGTTCAACATTACAAGAATAGCCACTGCAGCTTGCCTTTTACACTCACACACCCTCACTTAATAGATTATACCTTGTTACGCTTTTGTCACATAGACTGAAGAACCTTCTATATTCAAACCTCTGATCCCCATGTAAGTAATTGTAGAATGTAAACAACTCACCCCTTAACATTCTCCTTGTTAAGCTAAATAGATTGAGCTCTTTCATTACAAGCCATGGCTTCCATTCCTTTAATCATTCTCATGTCTCTCCTCTGAACCCTCTCCAACTGATCAATGTCCTTCCTGAATTGTGAGCACCAGAACTGGACAGAATATTCCAGTGGCAGTTGCACCGGTGCCAAATATGGTTTTACTACAACCTCCCTATTCTTACCTGTTTAAAATCTAAGGATCACATTAACATTTTTGCCCACAACATCATGCTGGGAGCTCACATTCTTCTGATCATCCACTGTGAACATCAAGTCTTTTTCAGAGTAACTTCTTCCCAAGATAGAGACCCCCATTTTGAAGTATGAGCTACATTCTGTTACTAGATAGGTCTACATATCTACATTTGTCTGTATTGAAATAAATGGTTTTTGCTTGCATTCAGTTTCCAGAGCATCTGTCCTCTTCATTATTTAACATTCTCTCAACTTTTGTGTTATCTGCAAACAATAATGATTTTATGTTTACTTTCAAGTCATTGATAAAAACAATAAAAAGCATAGGGCCAAGAACAGACTGCTGTGGGTCCCCACATGAAACACACTCACTTGATGTTGATTCCCTGTTTAAAATTACATGTTGAGACCTTTATACTGTAGTTGTAGCCATGTCAGTCCCAGGATTTTAGAAAGACAAAGCAGTTGAAGTAATATCTTTTACTGGACCAACTTCCTAACAGAAGTCACTTCTGAAGTAAAAGATATTAGCTCAACCATCTTGTCTAATAAGTTAGCCAGTTTTTAATCCATTTGATGTGTATTATGATCATTTTGTATTGTTCTAGATTCTTAATTAAAATATTGTGTGGTACCAAGTCAAAAGCCTTACAAAGTCTAAGCATCCACACTGTTACCTTTATCAGCCAAACCAAATTATACACACAGAGATAATTGTTTTAAATGTGCAGTGTCCAAATATACAAAATACTAACTGCATTTCATCATATACAGCACAAATATAAAGAGTGACCCCACTTCTGCAGTAGCTTTTCATATGATGAGTTCAATAGGGCTATTCCTATGAGTAAAGTTACTTATATGTGCCAGCATTTGCAAGAATGAAGCTAAGTAAGTAATATACTAATCACAATCATATCAAATTATTTTTTAAATTAAAAGTAAAGACAATGACCCTGCGTTTGATTAAATGAGCTTCTTTTTATAAGATCCATGCCAAGCATGTACCTGCATATCTTCTCGCTCATTATTGTTCATGGGGATTGCAGGATTGATCCTGCAAAATGCTGAGTAAGTCCCAGGTCTTTTTCCATTAAAGTGAATAGGAGTTTGAAACTGACTTCAGTGCAGGATCAGTCCCTTCCACCCAATCCGACTTCCATTTACATTAATGATAAAATCCCCATTGACTTCAGCAGTGAGGAACTTGGTCTAGTAGTGATAAGAGTTATCTTTATAACACTCTTTCAGGTGAGAATTTGCAAGGTATTAGTTTCCTTGTGAGAACATTAAACATTCCATGTTGGCATACTTGAGAAGATTGTAAAGTTCCCTTGGTAGGAAAGTGTAATGTTCATATTTAAAGTGGTGACTTTCAGCATGTAATACTGATGGGGAACCATTTTGTTTTAGTGCCTTTATAGTTCACCCTGTCTTTCTTAGAAATCTGATTCTAAACATACATTATAGATTATACATTGCTACCTGTGATACTCAATGGGAAAAGAAATAACATATCCCAGGACTCACCACAGAATATAAAATAGCAATGAAACATGATTTGTAAGATATGCACATCTATAGTTATGCAGTATGTTTCTGTTTTGGAATACTTTGACTTCTTTTTTTTTAATTTCTTTTATCAGTTTTTACATAGTGAGTTCCTGATTTTTTAGAAGTAAAGGTTCAAAGCATTACTGAAATTTAGCCACTAGATATGGATGGGAAATGCTAACACATCTTGAGCTCCATGCTCCACTTTGAAAATATAGCCCTCAGAGACTAACTTTATTTTTTTTATTTGCAGATCACTTTTTGATGCACACCTTTTCCAGTTTTACTTCATATTGAAGACTTTCTTTTATTTGCTGAAAACTAGATGATAAAACTAAATCAACAGAAAAATCACAAATGCCCAGCTTGAGTTATTGAAATTTAATTAGAAGTGACAGCTTTGTACAGTTTTGTTTTTGGCTAAGTAGACATAATGTGGGAGGAGGAAGGAGGGAGCAGGGATGGATCTAAAGGAACTGTTCTCCAAAAAAAATTGGACCCAGCTGTCCCCTGTCAATCCAAACAAAAACCAAAATTACTGTATTCTTGGTTTTGGATTGTAGCCTTAATCTTATATAATAGCGTTTACAGGCATAATCTGTTGATTCAAGTGATATACTGTTTTAGCAAGACTAGCTCAAATAAGTACCTTTACATAAGATATGGTATTAATATTGTTTAAAAATGTCTTATTAGTTACACATTGATAGTGTATGTCATAAATCTGCTAGTGTTTTCCCATTTTTGTTTGTCACATAAGCAAAAGGAAAACATTCAGTCTGACCATTTATATGATTCCATTTCTTAGATGTGCACTTTGGGCCAAATTCACACGGTGGATTAACACCAGAGAAGAATCTGACCATTTTGTCTAGCATATTTTATTTGTTATATTGTTATGTAGTGACTGATTTTGCCGAATTACAGGATGGTTAGTATTTTCCATTAAGGATGTGACTTCACTGCAAGCTCAATTGGGCCTCTTATCTGGCTTTTAACCCAAATCCCTCTACTCAACATACACAAAACTTGTAAACCTGAGTTTATCTATGCTTTGACTCTTAGTTTGCTTGCCCAGCTGAGGGTATAGGTTAGAACCCAGTTTTCACTGGGGGACAGGTTCAAACCTGCCTGCTTCATAGTGGGAACACACCTGAAGCCTAGGTGAGGGAAGTTGGATTTTGATAGTCCTCCAGTGTCAGCCCATAATTCCCAAGCCTGTATTTTCTAGTTGTTCTGCTTACTCACTTCCCACTCATTCCCTCTACACTAGAATCTACAATCATCCTGCAATTGCTCAATGTGTAATTAAGACTTCTTCTCCCAAGTTCTCTAATAGCATAGTATGGTTTCATGGTCAAATGCAGAAGAGGGCGGACAGGGTTGCATAAAATAACAGTAAACCCAGACACCCAATTTATAGGCATGCTACGGGAAGGTATAAAATCCCTTCTTTCCAAACTTGTGGCAGTCTGTGGTAACCAGCTTCCAGATAGCAAGAGCAATCCATTTCTGTACTGGTAGGGCCTCCTTCATTTGTGGGTCCTGGCACTGAAGGTTCAGGGCAAACTCTTCAAACAGCTTTATGAAGGAGACCTTCCTCATGGACAGGTAATGCAGATATTGATAGCAATCCAGGTATGCCTGATGATGTTGCCTTGCACCAGAAGTGCCACTCTGTATATGGGGAATCTGAAGTGACTATAGAAAGTACCATCTCTCTCTAATCTACCATGTCAGGATCCAGCTTGCATAATATCCCAACCAAGGCCTGCCACTGCCTTCTGAGGATCAGAAACTACTGCTGAAATGTCTTCCACTGTGCTCCATCCTGTCTAGCTACATCCTGACTTACAACAACAGAGCCAAAGCAGGAACAGCACCCAGCTGTGCTAGCCCATTCCTTGGCACTGGCTAGAAAGGGCAGAAGTGATGAGTGTGTATAGCTGGAAGTGCCTTAGCTAAAGATGCAGGCAAACTAAAAAGACTTCCCCATAGGAGTCTATGAAGGACAGAGAAGTTCTGCAATTCACTATGAAACAATTCCTGGAGCATCTCAAGTCAGTGAGATACTATAACCTCTGGGACACCAAAAGAAAAATCTTTGTGCCAAAGCATGGCTATTTCTGTAGTGTGGATATTTGCAGGTGCGGACTTGATAAGCCTAGGTGCCCAGGCCCAGATAAACTCTGCAGTGCAGACATACCCTAAGAGTGAAAGTTGCTATTAATCACTGAACAAACTTTCTGAGATTGGGAAGGTAGGATATGGAAGAGTAACATATTCTGTTTTCATTTAACAAGGCTTCATTCATTATATGTAAAATATGTTGTGATGAAGGGAACATGCAGCCATGTCATTGTTTTATGGTGAAAAATGCTGTGTGATGCATGTTATGAGTGGTTGGTGTATAAGCATTCAGGATAAAATTCTCACCTCGCCCAGACAGTTGTGAAAGGGATTATGTAGGTTAAAGCATTCTTGGATGGGAAATGAAAATTTTTCTATTTTCTTTGTGCTGCAGACTCAGACCAACTGGATATAAGGAGTGCCACAGGTCAGGATACCTTTAAGGACCATGTAATCCAGAAGACTCGATCCTTTACTGATGAGACCTATTCACCCTAAGGGTATGTCTATAGTGCAGTTAGACACCTGCAGGTGATCAATGCCAGTTGATTCAGGCTTGAAACAGCCTGAATTGCAGTATAGATGTTTAATTGTGGTTTGGGCTAGGGCTGAAGTTCTAGCCTTGGAACCTCCTACACTGCAGGGTTCTAGAGCCTGGTCTCCAGCCAAATATCTATACCTCAGTTACATGATCCCTTAACACGAGCCCCATGAGCACGAGTCTGCTGGCACAGGCCAGCTGCAGCTTTTTAATTGCAGTGTAAACATGCTCTAAGCGAAGGCCAAGGACTGAGACGGGAACAGTGTGCTTAAGCAGTGAGATGCCAGGAGAAGCCAGGTGAGACAGGGACCAAAGCATTTACTTCTTATTAAAGTAGCAGTGATGTTTAAGATGAAGTTTCTACAAGGAATCGCCTGTATGCAGTTTGTGACCACCTCAGTTCCAGAAAATAGGATTTATGTATATTTTTTAAACAAACCAATCACACTAAAAAATATCTGACGCTGTGACACTCATTTCTCCTAAAACAGTAAATGCACCTGAAACTCCACCCCACTCCAAATCTGCATATGATCAACAAAAGTACAACACACACACACACACATATATATATATATGAGATAAGCAAGAAAGAGAATGGGGGTGGGGAGGGTGGAAGGAGGCAGGGACTCTCTTTTTTTGTTTCAAAACTTATTTTTTCTGATTTTACAGATTCCATATATTGTGAAGTACAAATAATGTCTCCAATGTCACACTGAAGGGTACAGTTTATTACCTAACTAGTAAAACAAAATTGTGAAGTACGTTGGACTATGTAAATAATTCAGCATATTTTTGATCATATAAATAAATTACTCCATTTCATTTTCATCTTTTCACATGAGTTTTTTTTTTCTATTTTAGGTATGTTAAAAACTATATTCCAAAGTCTGAATATTAAGGTATAGAGAGGTATGCCATGGGCCAGATTTTGATACTCCCATTCATACTTGGCAGTATGAGAGGCAATGTGTCCTAGTGAGTAGGGTACAAGGTTGGAATCTAAGAGATCTGAGTTCTATGCCTAACTCAACCATGGTCTGCTGGGTAATCTTGTGCCAGCCACTTCTCTGTTTTGTTTCTCACTTTTCCCATCTGTGGAATGGGGAGATAATGATACTGACCTTTGTAAAGCACTTTCAGATCTGCTGATGAAATGTGCTATACAAGAGCCAGGTACTAGTAGCAGTATCATTTTAATCCTCAGATAGTTCTGTTGGATTCAGTGAGATGACTTGACGAGATAGCTACTAGAAAATGTGAATAAATATCTCCAAATCTGACCCTAAGTGACTCCTATGATATTAGAGAGTTCAGTGAGTAAGGTAATGTCTTTTATTGGACCAGCTTCTGTTGGTGACAGAGACCAGTTTTTGAGCTTACACAGAGCTCTTCAGTTCTAAAGTTTGTGTCTATCCCCAACAAAAGGTGGTCCAATAAAAGATATTACCTCATCCACATAGTCCTTCTAATATCCTGAAACCAACATGTCTACATTTACCTCATGATATTGACTACTATAGTTAAAGGAACTTGCATTTTAGCCTTAAAACTCTTCTTTCAAATGTTCGTAATATAATTTGAAAAATAAAATAAAATTTAATTTAAAAATAAAAATCCCCATGTTTTGATCTCACTGCAGTTATTTATTTGTTAGAGAACAATAAAAGTCATAAGCTAGGTGACCGAGAATAATTTGGTATTTCCCAGGAGTTACCACATCTAGGTACATGACATTGTCATCTTTTTTCTTTATGCTTTAAATAGTAGATATCTGTGATAACTGGTAAGTATTAGCAAATATGGATTTTTAATCTTTCGACAGCACAGTATTCACCCTTAAAAAATTTCCAGTTGTGTCTTAAATAAAGTCAGCTCCTTGGTGTTTTACATCCTTACACTTACCAATCGTCTTCTCTACCTTAAAAATGGCATTGACAGTGAAATCAATGTTATTTTGTTTTTCAAGTAGCATATTAAGCAGTTTTCTGAAAATTATGATTCATGTTCCAAGTGTATGTGGTCTAGTTTTGCTATATTTGGGACAATGGTATCTAGAGGCAGTATTTGTCACTATTATTTCAGTGCCAATATTTATTGTTGACAAAGACCTATAACAGATGTTCATTCTGGGATTTTTATTGTGTTTTGGTAGCAAGATGATTCATTTATCCAAGCAGGGAGCATTTTATGTCTATGGGCTTTGTTATATATTTTAGGCAAATATGGAATGAAAATCTTTCTGCTGCAGATAAAGCAAAATTTCTAGATACATTTTCTCTTATATTCTGCTTGCCTCAACACAACTCTCAATGCATTGTAAGTAAGAGCTATCTAAAGACAGAATGAGACATAAAAATGCCTTAGTGCATAATGTGCTATATGTCATATAATGAATAATTAATGTGCAGATGATAATATTAATTTAGTCTGATGATTGGAGGCTTTTCTACCCTATCTAATCTATCTATCTGTCTAAAATGCAGCCAGTGTTTTGTCTGATATTTTACATGAAATCAATATAAAACATGATCTCTGTGATCAGGAACACTATTTTTGCTTAAGTATGGGATGTTTCCTGTATTTGTTCTGTTTCTCTTGAGACAAATATACATGCAGAACAAACATGCTTTATTTCCAGTTGACATTTAAAGCACACTTTTGCCTTTGTATTTTTCTGCTTGAATAAAACAGTTACCCAATAAAATAATAGAAATTTTTCAGTCTCAGTCTTGCTGTGTTTCATTGGGGCTATAACAGAAACTGTCAGAAAAATGAAAGTAAGAAAAATAGCACACAACAGATTGCAGAATAATTGGTGAGAAAAATGTATAGGATAAAATATTTTAAAATACCTAGCTTTATAAAAAATGAAGCCAAAGTGTCAATCTTTAGCTTTTTATAACACCATGTAATGGAAAAATTAGTTACAATAATGAGCTATAAATTTCAAGAACTTTCTTTTCCTGAAAAACTCTTTTTTATTCTTTATTTATTTTCAGACGTAGGCCCAGTCATGCTTTCAGGTCAGTTGAAAACTCTTTTTGATACCAATGGGAGCTTCAGTCCCTGGTATACAGCAAGAGGCAGATGGAAGACTATATTTTCAAAAATGCCAATTAAATTGGGGTGCCTGTATTTTTATTGATCAACATAAGACACCTTGTTTTCAGGTGTGCTGAGAATATGTAGGTCACATTCACTTCCCTCTTATCTCCCCAAAATATTTACAAAATATCTCAGTATTGTTTATCCAGTCTTTGTATGGAGACGCATTGTTTGACTGATATAAATATATACAGACACACAAACAAATCACATAATCCTAGACATTAGAGGTAGAAAATTCCTGACAGTCCTGCAGTGCATCTTCATGTAAAAAGATGATTGCTCCCCATAAATCTAATGTGTTGTCTCCTCTTTGTCCACTCTCAATTAAAAGTTCAAACCCATCCTTCAAGTCCTTATCATTTCCCATCTTGATTACCAAATTACCTTATTCTATACAATTTCTTATACTGCGCTTATCACCGTAGAATCCTAGTGCCTTCCCATAGTGCGTTAAGCAACATGAGTGTATGTCTGTCACATGTCATTTCTTTCCCACTGTGGTTTCCCCGATATAAGCAATGTTCCTTCCAAATAATTGAAAATGATGCTGATATGGACGTTTTACCAAATTTCCCCCAAAACATTTCCCACTGCTTCATCTTTAAGCTACTTGCTCTCTCTAAGGAACTTCACAGTGATACCACTCATTATTTATCTGCTCCTGTTTCTTGATACTTCATGTTCCCCATTTCTGCCAACAATCACAGAATCACAGAACTATATGACTGGCTAAGTAACCAAGTCATAGATCAGCTGAAGTGTGTCTATACTGGGCAACTAATATCTTTCGGGGGATGCTTAAAGCTAGCAAGAGAGACATGATCACCTCCTTAAAAAGATTGTGAAGAGGAGCTTCCGCTGCAGCTACAGGAAAGCCTATACTCCCTGTTCAGTTGACGATGAGGAACTCCAAAAGGAGTACAAGACAACAGGTAGCCCTATTGCTGCAACCATGCTCCTAGAATCAATGAATTCCTCTAAATAAAAATGATAGACAAAATTAATGCAGAACATAGAATTCACCCCTCAAGCAGAAAAGCCTGGAGGCTGCTCCATAATACCACTGGTGCTAATCCTCCCCAAAGCAGAGGGCCACTTGTCACACCTGGTGCCAGTGCTACCCAAATACTTCCGAATTCCAAAGCTTCACTAGAGAAGAAGTGCACAAAACCATTACACTTACCAAATTTAGGAAAGCTGCAGGCCCACTTGGCATTTCTGAAAAGCCTAAATTAGCATGGCCATGGCTGGCCAATGCACTTCTTTACCAACGCACATTCCTCTGGCCAAACACCCAAGGTATGGAACAGGAAAAGTTCACCACTGTCACGATACTAGGGAAAGTAGCAGATGATTGGGAAAACTGCTAGTTGATGTTATTACTATATATAATGTGCAAACTCTTAGAAAGGATACTACTTCAGAGGCTTACACACATTTTTTGCGGACTAAATCTCTAAAGAGCAATCTGGGTTTAGAGTGGGATAAAGGTATTGCACTGATGACCTACATCAGTGCTGGCTATCAATGCACGATCAAAACAAACAGCAGTGGCCTTTGTGACAAAACCCAAAGAAGGTACAGATGAGAGATTTCTAAAGATAGATATCACACTCAACCCTAGGTTTAAGAATCTGAAGTGCCCTCCAAAATCTGAGAAGGATGAGGTGTAGAGCATGCTTTTAGAAATCTTAAAAGAGCAACACTCTGATGTGGAAACTACAGAACCCTAACCACCAAAAAAGAAAAACAACCTTCTGCTGGTGGCATCTGACACAAATGATAAAAGTGAGCATGCATCTGTCTGCACTGTTTTGGAACGTTATTGAGCAGAACCCCTCATTAGCATGGGTGCATGTCCTCTACAGTGGTGGTTGAAGCATGAAGGGACATATGAAACATGAATGCATCTGGCACGTAAATATCTTGCAATGTCGGTTACAACAGTGCAATGTAAACACCTGTTCTCATTTCAGGTGACATTGTTAACTAGAAGCAGGAAGCATTGTCTCTTACAAATGTAAACAAACTCATTTGTCTGAGTGACTGAACAAGAAGTAGGATCGAGTGGACTTGTAGGCTCTACAGTTTTACATTGTTTTATTTCTGAATGCAATTTTATTTTTGTACATAATTCAACTTTCATGATAAAGAGATTGTACAACAGTATTTGTATGAGGTGAATTGAAAAATAATATTTATTTTGTTTTTATAGCACCAATATTTGTAATAAAAATAAATATAAAGTGAGCACTGTACACTTTGTGTTCCGTATTGAAATTGAAATCAATATATTTGAAAATGTAGAAAACATCCAAATTATTCAAATAAATGATATTCTATTATTGTTTAACAGTATGATTAATCACATGATTAAACATGATTTTTTTTAAAATCATGCAAGTAATCATAATATTTTTTTAATCGCTTGAGAGCTCTAATTACAGCTAACCAAGAGTTTTAGAAAGGATAAATCCCCTCATGCTTCAGAGCATAAGCCAATGTTTAAGTATTGGAAATAGGAGGAAACTATCTCTAGGAATAGATTATTCCTCATCTGTTTTTGGCAGGGTTTCTTGCAGCCTCCTCTGAGTCATTTTGCATTGGCCATTGTCAGAGGGAGAATACCATACTAGTAAGGAAATTCCTGCCTTCCTATGTTTCAGTTGTAGCTGTGTGCTTCAAGTCATTGTCTCAACAGAAAAGAAAATATAGGCTATGATTAGTGATTGTGCTCTTGATATTCATTCACTACTGCAGAGTAACCATATTTTTAATATCATTAGGCTTCCCACAGCCCCCATTGGACTGGAGTGGCGAACCACGGCCAGTGGGAGCCGCGAACTGCTGCAGTTGCAGGTAAACAAACCAGCCAGGCCCACCAAGGGTGCTTACCCTGGGGCGCCAATCCCTGTGTTAGAATTTAATATAGCAATACTTAAGCAGGTAGAAAAACAGGTGGACAAGGTGGAAATCTCAATGAATATTTTAATGTGCCTATCATGAATAAAAATCTGTGAGGGCTGAATATACTTATGCAGGGCATCACAGCATTGTTGATGATTTTCTGCTCAAGGAATGTGAAATATACTTTATCAATGTGTCTAGCATAGAGTTATAATGTCAGCCTGTTCGTATTAGTGTTTGACTTGTAAACAATTTTTAGAAAAATGTACTTTTCGACTGTTTAATGTGTACCAATTAATCCTGAAAACTTAATATTAGAGCCTTTTAAAAAATGTTCACAATGTTCTAATGTGACAAAAATAATAACAAGAAAATTAAAGGGCACACACTATATCATGCCTTCATATTGATTGAAAGTTTGTGATTTGTGCCATCCTGTTTGCTGATCCCCAAATAATTATTTTTAACAGTAAGTACAACTCAATACCTATTGATTTTTGTAATACATTGAAATTAATCTGTCAGATTTCTTCATTATGTAAATTAGTGAATCTGCTTCTGGTAAAGCCACACTTTTATATTAAATAGGCTCTTAATATTGTCCTCAAACTCTTTTTAAATTACAGTAGTGGCCTCCAGTCCTCCAGACATGTATGCACATATTCAATGTTAAGCATACGAGTCATCCCAATGTGATGACTCATATACTTAAAAGGTAAACATACATGTAAGTGGTTTGAGGATGATATGACCAAGCCTTTTTTAGTGTTGGTTTCAAACCTATTAGATTCTATTTCTTCTCACATGAAGTATTATTAAAGCTCAGGTATCATCAAATAAACTTGACAAACTATTGTAGTTTTATGATGAAAATGCAAAATGAATTTTGAAATAAACTTTTGAATATTGAATGTCACATCTATCTATTTTAATCACATCTGTTCACTCCCTTAATGTATTTTCCATCACTTCAGTTCATGTCAGATCATGTGCAGTAGCATATCTCTTTACTTGTCTATAGAAAAATGGGATATTGAAACTCATCATAGAAATTAATGCACATTCAATAATAAAAGTTTGTAATTACATGTAGGTAGTTTATGACATTGTTTTTTCACAGGCATTAAAGTGAATGAAAAATTAAATAATTTACCCATCACAAATATTAAGAAGGAACAGTGTGGTTTTATGTTTCTGAATATATACTGCACACCTTAATGCAATGGACCACAGAGGGTTGGACTTAGAGGATGCCGTTAAAATAGAAATATGTTACAATGTAAACAGTATACATGGATCAATATGTGGGCTAATAAGTACATTGTGTCAGTTGCAGCTGCAACCCTTGATTATCTGATCATTCCTCAAGCAAGAAGATACACACATGAGGAGAAACAAGGAAATCAATGTAAGGAAGACTCATCTAAGTAAGGAAATTTAGGATTGGTCCCCTGATTAAGTCATAAGTACGCTGAAAACATTAATATTGTAATATTACATACAACAAAACCACAACATGAAAGTATTGTAATAAATGTTGTCATCTAAAACCTGGAAGTTGAATTTAGATCCCTAGGGTGAAATCCTGGCCCTATTGAAGTCAATGGCACTTTCGGCATTGACTTAGTGGAATCAGGATTTCACTAACTGACTTACTTGTCAACAAAATTAAAAAAAAACAAAAAAAAAAAAACGTACAAAAACAAATAAAACCCCTCCACTTGTTTCTTTTCAAGACCTGAGTTCAGGGTACTATAATTCTCTCACCATGGATAATGCCTTCATAAGGTAAGGCAAATCAGGAACTAAACTCCTTATATGGCTTTAGGTATTACTGATGTCTCACCTATTGCAAAAGCCACACTCTTATAATTGTCAGTAAAGCTATGTGAACCCAGCATTATTCGGTTTAAGGAATTGGCAGAGATTCAAACCCTGCTGATTTGCTTGCAAGCTTGAATTTGACTAATCCAAATGGCTGATGTTTCCTGCCCTTGATAGCAGCATTCTCTTCTCCAAATAAGTTCTACCAATCCACTCTGCATAACATAGAAGGTTTAAGAAGTTTTAAGGCCGAAGTCCAAAAGCTAGGGGAACTCAATACAAGGTTGATTTTGAGTACTTCTGTAGTATGAGTTGAACATTGCTCAGCAATTAATTCATATCTATTTTTAACTGCCTGACCTCAATGAAGTCAATGGCAGTTTTGCCGTTGAGTGACTTCGGGAGGGTCAGAATTTCACTCTAAGTTTATAATGCAAAGTGCAAAAAATGTTTAAGTCTTGTTTAGTTTTAATATAATGTGAGAGCACTGCATGTTTCTCCTCTGTAAAAATGGTGCATCAACTCCATCACAAAATAACAGTGGCCTCTGGAGACAGGAAAGTGATAGATTTTGTAAAGGCACTGTACGCAGAAAATAGTGCATAGTTCCTTAGACCACATACAATTGAGATGATTATACAATATATTCTATTCATGACAGTATCAGATTATAATGTCAGGTAAATGTGGATATTTATGATGAGTCCTACTGCACAATTAAAGCTGAGAGGGTGTGGATGTTCCTGGTTCCTGCTGCTGCATGTGATTATCATTAGTGATTATTTGATCAAAAATTCAAGAACATGAGAAGAGGAATATGGGAAGAAAGGAATGGTTAGACAAGAATGATTGTAAGATATAGTTGGAATTGATCATACTGCAGTTCAGTTAGGTTGGCTAGCAATCATAAATTGGACTATTTTTCTGAACTCACTACCTGCACAAACTATTCACTTGACAATCTTTGAATGTTTTGCTGTTTTCTCTATATCGATTGCCAATAGAATTGTCACTTCAACTGATGAATTTGTGTAGGTATCTGGAGCAAAGATTTTCTCTTTTTTCTTCCTAAGGTGAATCCACCCTTGTTCCACAATCACAGGACAATAGGGAAGAAAGTTAAAAAGATGAAAACTAATGGAGGCCAGAACATCAAAGAAGGAAGGAGAAACAGAAGATAAAGATATTACAAAGGGGAAAAAAGCAAAGGGGAAGGTTTCATATTGTTATATAGATATTTTAGTGAGAGCAAGGAATCATAATTTTGTTCAGTGTTAAGACTTTATACTCTTTGGGGATTTTCTGATTTAAAAATTGATATTTGTTCTGGGTTTATATGTCTGTTTTGGAAGCAGCATATAGTGATATGTCCTACTGTCTTATCCTGAGCCCAGTAAAGTCAGTGGTAAAGTTTCCATTGACACTGATAGTGCAGGATCAAGCTCTTAGATATTCTAAGGCTTAGGCTATGGGTGATCTTTCTTTTCATACACTATAGCATAATGCAAGCTTCATACCCTACCAGTCCTTCATTTTGCCACTCTGAATTCAGGCCCAACCACAAAGCTTTGAAAGGGGCAAGTGCTAAATAACTGTGAAGATACTGCCATTTTTAAAGAAAATTACAATGCATAAACTTGCACATACATGATTGCAGGAACATATGAGACAATACAGACCTTCAGATGTCTGAGATAATAAGTGTTTTCATGAATACTTTAAATTTTTGCAAGCATCTCAGTCACTTTTTTCTTAAAATTTCTTCAGAGCTCGACTGCATAAATACACTCTTGGTAACTTACTGCTCTTCAATTTTTCAAGTTGTTCTAGCATCTCTATTTTGAAACTTAATCTCCTCACAGTATCCTTTTTTTAAAAAACCTGAAAAGAAGCCCGCATTAGGCATCTCTACAATATCCTCTGTGGTGAAGATTAAAGGAGAAAACTCATTTAGCTTCTCCACAATGTCCTTCTTCTTAATAGCTCCCTAGCAGGCTAGCAGATCCACAGATTCTCTCACAGGCTTCCTGCCTTTGATATGTTTAAAGAATTTGTATTGTCTGCATTTGATTTGGTTTAGATTGCCTCTGCTTTTGAAAATGAACCCTTTATCTTACTGTTGCACATTAACAAACCTAGAAAAAAGTTTTCTAAAACAAAGAATCGCCAATATTTATTAGGTCACATTCTACTTAAGTTTGTCTGAAAGACTAATACTTTAGACAGTAAAGGCTTGTCCATTTGTTTTGCTTGGAAACACATGGCTGCTGTCTCATTAAGCACTTCATTCTGTTAATCTTTGTTTTATAATGAATGCCTCTGCACCACAGTCCATCTCACATTACCTGTTATATCTTCTCTCAAAGCCCCACCTTGAGTTCTCCTTTTAATAGGACAGTCTGGTCTTGAATCCCAATTCTCAATCCTATAATAAATGTTTAGCTCGTCTTTTTTCTGCTTCATTACCAAAACCTTTCAGCTTCCTAGCCTATGTGCTTAGGCGGGTCAGCAGGAAACTTTCTGACTCATTGTCTCAGTGGGAGAGTGCTTCTCTGAGCCAGTCAGAGGGGGGAAAAAATCCTCATGTCTGGTATTCTTCTTGTATTTGAGATTCTAATTAAGCCTCACATTTACTATTAGCATGCACTATCATTATACAAAAGTTATATCCCGCTAAGGGTTTGTTTTGTCCTGTTGTCACATAAGAACTTTTCTGATAAAAGGCTAAAATGTGCCAAATGTTTTCCCATTTAGACCTTTCACACATTCCTCTTACTGTACGCTCCTCAGGTGGCACATGACCAGGATTCATCACCGAATGTGGTCCGATGGTTGGATCATTAGGCTTGGGCCAGGTATTGATGGGGAGTGTGATGTGAATGTTGATCCATGACTCCAAAGTACTTGCCAACATGAGTAAAGTAGGCACAATTAAAATTCAAAATCAAGAAGGTATACAGCAATGGAAGCAGCTGAGGTGGTTCTACATGCACAAAGAAAGACATTTCTCCAGAAGAGACAATGTTATCAAACTCTATAACCAATTGTATGAGCTAGGCCCAGTTGGCTGCAGCATTCCATTGTTTCTTCTGCAATCTTCACCTCTCCTCTATGCAGTCCTCTGTCTCAGAGAACTATGATATTGAAAATTTAGATCTAAAGGTGGAATGAACAAAAGTTATTTAGGTGCTTAAAACACAGATTTAGGTATGTAAGTCTTATACCTAAACCCTAGTTCTGGCTCTCCTGTGATCCACACCAATCCTGCCCAACCCTGTAGGCACCTAACATCACAAATCCTAAATCCCTTTTGGGCCCCCAGGCCTAATTTACCATCCTTTATAGGAGAACCAAATGATAAGAGAAATTACTGCCAGTAACAGTGGCTGGAGCATCAATATTTCACAGAGAAAAGGCTGCTACACTAAATTTGGCAAAGAAGAGTTTTCTGATAGATCATTTCATCAGTAAATGTATAGGCCTGGTTCCAAAGAGGCCATGAGTTATAGTGGAAGGGAGGATTACTAGGACAATGATGAAGAGAGTTGATGAAATAGAGGTGAATACATCTCCTCCCAGCATATACTATTAGGGCAAGTGCTTCCTTTGATCAGTAGGCAGAGCAGCAACTGAAGCACCTGCAAAATCCACACTGTACTATTGGATCTGACAATGCTGAGGCTTTTATGCTACTGTTGCAGTTTGCTGTCTCAGTTGTTATGGGTAATAATGTGATACTACTTGGGGACAAGAGCAGTGGGGGGGACTATTCTAATGTGCCTGTATCTGCTATAGGTGTTCTGTATGTGCAATTGTGTATGTAGTTTATCTTCTAAACTCCTTCTGCTTTTTAAATCTTGCTGCTGCTTTTATTTGCCCTGGTGTGTTTTTCTGCTACTCTGTACTCTGCTGGTCTGGCATAAATTCTACCATGCCAGCGACGCAATACTCTTTTTTTACATCAAGATCAACAAAAATGCTGGGGCTGTCTTTAATATCTCATGTACTATCTTTGAGAAGCATGTGAGAAAGATAAGCTATAACAAACAATATCACAAGGTACTTCTTGCCAAGTGTGAGGCAAAACTATGTCCTATTGAAAGCAATAGCAGAATCCCTGTGAACTTCAAGTGGGATAAGGTTTGACTTTGTGTGTGCAAGCCCTCAGTGGGACAGTTTTGGCAGTGGAAATATGGAGAGAGAAAAGAGGTGGGTAGCGGTTTGTACCACAGCATCAGTAAGGAACAATATTCAGTTTCAAAAAAATCACTATACTGTGTTCCATGCAATCTATTGCACAGTTTGAAAGAGGAGATAAATGAATGGTTGACCAGATCCTTCTTTCCCATGGGTTTGAAGGTTCAGGAACAAGTCCATTTTGAGACCAGAAAATGGATAGCTGCTATTTGTGAAAGACTTAGTAGAAAACATGTTCTCACAGCACTGCCAGCATTCATGGGAGCAGTGTAGCCATTCAGTTTTAGGACACTTTGGATACAAGAAACATCACGAGAAAACACCCAAAATCCAAAGGTGCACCCAAAATGGAAAGATGTACTTTTTCATGTCAGTTTTTGCTAAAGCATTTTCAAACACTTTTAAAAAAAATCACCTTTTTCTGGTAATGAGAAATTTGAAAAATGTGGATTCCTCAGTATATTGAACTATCATATTAGCCCCAGAGGGGCTGGTGAGAAATTTTCTGTCAGAACTATTTGACAATGGGAAAAAAAATGGGTTTTGAAAAAATGAACATTTTCACAGAATGGGTCCACTTTCTGCCAAAAGTTTTGACTTTTTTGTCAAAAAAATCACTCCCCACCACCAAAAAAAATAAAAATAAAAATAAAAAAAATCCCAAACTTCAGAACGTTTTCAGCTAAATACCATTTTTTCATATTTTGAGGGTTTTTTTAATTAAAGGTAAATTTGCTCTAACAACAATCTTATTTTCCAAACAGATAGTTATCTTCCAAAAATATTTTCTGTTAAAAATCATAACAATAAACACTTTTTGTTAGTGCTTTAAAAATATTTAAAATCTGAAGTGCATACATATTCTGTAATTTCTTTGTATTCTGAGTTGTTTGCTTTAGCAAAGATTTAATTACAATTTAATTACAAAACGAACTATATATTCTGCACAGCATATATATTCTGCACAATTTCAACCATATGTATTGTCATGTTGTGTTACATCAATCACATCACATTTCCAATAATATGATAATGAGGCACACTAATAAATCTATCTAGAAATAAGAGATCCAGTTATAATTGTGAAAGACATACGGGAGGGAAAACTTAAGGTGTTTTGACACTGTTTTTGACTGTTTTTAAATAATACATTAATAATATATTTTTGTGAAGAAAGTGCTGCCAGAAAAAAAAAAAGGAACAAATTGTTCACTTCCTTAATTACATTGCTAAGGGATTCTCTGGGGTTTCGTTCTGTTGATCACAGATGCATTCAGTCAATTATTTTTCAATCTTGGCATTAACTATCTTTAGGAAATTCTTTTAAATATAAAGCTCAGCAACCCAATGAAGAAATTTACAGCTAATTTCTGCCTTTAGGTATGCATACAAATTGCTCTGTATTTGATACAGCAGCTTTTACTCAAGCAAAGCTGCAGGACAGAGCCCATTGACTCCAGCGGGATGTGTGTGACTGCTGGCTTTCTGCTTGTTGGATAATTAGAGATACAAATAATCAAGAAAGCAGTTTTTTACTGTGAGTGTTCTGGATCCAGCACATCTCAAAAATAAATACGGTATGCCAGCATCTAAGGAATAGGGCATTTGTTTTCCTGATAAATTACCTGCTTACAAGCCAGTTCTTCAAACTTTCAGATGAGTCAAACATGTGAAAACCTGACTAATTTTCAAACAGAAGATGTTTCAGTGTACAATCCTTAGAGCTTAATTTTCATGCAAGATGACAACCTCACTTGCTTAAATAGCTGCTAACATTTGGGATTTAGTGTTTACCACCTACATTATTTTAGTATCTGCTGAAGAGTGCTTTTATCAGAGGTATCAGCACAAAGTTAGGTAATAAGTTTAAAAGCTTTAATGAATCACTAATAGGAATGGACGTATGTCTGATCTTGCTTATCTTCAATTTATAGTGGTGTAGCTCCCTAGTCATTTCAATGGTGTTACTCCCAATTTACATCATTATTAGTAAGTTAGAATCAGACCCGATAAAGAAAATAAGACCTTTGAAACTCAACTTGAAATGAACTGTACAAATTCATATATTATTATTTATTAAGAGAATGCCAAGTTCTCCATCTTGTAACTTATTCTACAAATGTATGGGGTTTTGCTCCCATTGGTTGAGGGAACTGGAATGGTGATAAAAAGCTCAGCTGCATACCAAATTACATCATACAAAAAACGTGGGAAATTTAAGTTGAAAATTATTTACAGAAAATAAAGCCTTTATTCAATTTACATTTTAAAAATATTCTTCTAGTAAAAAAACTGGTAAAGGCTATACAAAGGTGACCCAAAGATATTTTAAATAGTCATGTTCCAAAGTAGAACCTGAGTAAAAAAACACAACTCCATAGTTAACAGATCTGTTCCATATGTGCATTCATAGTCATTTGCTGACTTCAATGACAAAACTAAGTTTTTGCTGCTTTTTATTTTACTAACCCTACCCAGCAGTCACAGCTAAGAATGACTAAGCTGCAGTTTTATTCCATTTTGTGCATCATCAACAAAATTGTTTACTAAATTCCAATTAGTTACATCTGTGCAAACCCTTTGATGGCAATGGGACTCCCAGCTGTTACTAAGGCCATAATTGGAAGACAATGGGGTAGCTCACAGCCTGATTTGACCTTCTAAAATGTATTACTGGTGATGATATACATAACAGAAAGAACCCTGTTTGAATCTCAGAGTCTCAGACCCATTTCCAGGGCTGCTGGTTAGAAAAGAAATCCTTTGCATTTGTAAACTGAGCTCAGAAATCACTACGGGACATAGGTTCCCCATAATGCTAGGTCACTATCTGGAGTATGGAAGTACGTTACAAGAATATACTCCTACTTACTACTCATCTTCTTAGGACAAAATATCCATGGAAATGTCCTAGAACATACCATGCAAATGCCACCCACCCGTATCAATGGGTGCAGGAACTCGATGGGGCTAGTGATAAAAGGGGGCCAGTCCCAGCAAGGGAAGGAGACCTTCACCAAGGGATAATAGGTTGCTCCTACCCCTGGGAGTCTCTGGAACCCATTGACTAGCTGGGGGAGAGGCATACTAATTGGCCAGCATTTCCCATCTCCCAGGATTTAACCTGGGTACTCGTGGAGCATCTTTTCGTTCTGTTCCAGCAGAGCAAGGGTTACTCACCAGCTCCCAGGAGCAGCAGTCTTAAAGATTCTGAGGAAGGCTAGTAAAAAAGGGCAGACCTCTGCCCTTTTCCACAAGGACTCCCCTATCCTCCATATGGGTTGGGCGGGGCCACATAGTGTGCTACAGTGGCTTGGCATGGTTCTGATAAAGCTAGGTTTGTTGCCACACACTCCTCACTCCTACTTCTCAAAGAAAAGGTTGGCTGGATTGAGGGTGGTCAATTCATACTGCAGCAATGGCTGGGAAGGGCCCTGTGTCCCTGGGTGGCTCTGTTAGAGCCAGACCTTTGGCACTGCCCCACCTAAACCTCCCACTACTCTCTGGGAAGAGGGATGGGGGTCACATGGTGCTACTACAGAAGTGAGTGGGTTTCCCCCATGGTCCTGTTGGAGCTGGTTTTGTTGCCTTGGACTCCATGCCTACCCCAGCAGAGCAAGAGAAGCCGTGGGAGTGTACTGGTCCTTGCATCCAGCTGCACTCTCCTCCAGCTCTGGGTTCTGATTCTGGGGAAGGGTTCAGGCAGGACTATGGACAGTGGCCTCCAGGAGCTGCTCTGAGGGTGCCAGGCAGAATGTCCAGTCACTTTTGACATGTCCTTTACTTCCTCCCTCAGAACAAGGTGGCAGGAGTTGGTGCATAGGTAGAAGGGGTGCCCTTCTGCAGGCACGGGAGGGACACAGCCCTGCCCTAATGGAGGCACTGAGAGAGGTGGCCTCGGAGGTGGGTGAGGGTTAATTTTGGCAATTTTGCTGGAGAATTGTGGGCCTGGGTCTGCAGTTTTGTGAGGGAGGATGTTCTCAGTCTGTTCAGGAATAGAGATCAGTTAAGGACTGATGGCTTGCAACAGGCATAGAAGGAGAGTCACAAGAAGAGGAAAACAGCTGGGCAGGACACGGGACCTCAGTAGGGACTGCCCACTTAGTGGATGGTGGTGAATCAAATGAGTGCATTCTCCTACCCCCCTTTTTGGAGGTCCTGAACCCCCATACAGAAGGTTCATGGAATGTGCACATGGTCAGTGTTGGACAAAGATCTGAGCCTCACTCAGGCAGTCAAGGATTACAAGGAGTGGATCAGTGGCCCTGGGCCTGTGCCTCACTTCCAGCCAAGAGTTCCAGAATGTATCAGTGGGATTCTCTGGTGGCCTGTAAATACTGATAGAGAGAATTGAAAGCTTGGGCACTCGGGTGTTGGTCTGAGTCACTCCGCCCTCGGACACCCCCCTCTCAAAGTATATGGGGTGACCTGGCAAAATCATTGACATTGGTGGCTCATAGTTGGGCAGCTGTGGGTCCCTGTCAGATATCACAGATTTGGGATGGGGCTGATATTCTGCAAGTGAATATAGAGTAATTAGGGAGCAGCATTTCTAACAAGACATGGCAACTAATTCCACTAGAGCTAATGAGGGATCATCTCCCACTTGGGAATCATCTGTCTAAAGGGGTTAAGGAAAAGATTTGGAAAGGGGAATTTGTGAATTTATTTGCCTTGTTCCAGGAAGACAGACAGAGGAGAGGGCAAATAGCACCCTCCACCCCCCAAAAAAAGATGAGAAGAAATCCCACTGACCGTAGGTGCCTACAACTCTTGAAGTAGTCTGAAACCTTTCACATTTACACAATTATATTTTGTGTGAGGCACTCCTAGACATGTATTTCCTTGTTTGGGTGTGACGACTTAATAACAAGGGCTTATGCTATATATAATGGCGTGGTTAAGGTATGACAGAATTTAGGCCGGGAGTTTCAGAAGAGCCTGATTACCCAGAGGTAAAATAGACCAAGAAGGAACTTTGAGTGGAGATATGACTCCTTATCACCTTGCCAAGCTGGCATTCATGGACAGAAGGTTACCAGACCCAGACCCCATTTTCAAACTACAGATATAAACAGCTATCTTGTTTTTATCTATCCAGTTTGCAGATTTCTAACCCTTTGATAGACTACTAAAATGAGCCAAGGAAAGTTCCTAGCACCTGTATTAATTGCCTCCAGCCTCAATAAACTATTTTTAAAACCATACTACATTTTTCATATTTCAAATGGCCATTTAGGGCTTTCTTGTTGAAGAGACATATTTATCATTATAGCATTTTAGGGGGCCACAATTAAAAGGAGGCCAATATATATATATGCTGCTCAACTGTCTTCTCCTTAATTAACTATTTCTGTTGCTTAAGGTGACAGATATTTCACATCTTTGTTAGCAAGATCAGAAACTCAAGCATTCACATTTGTAACCTTTTCTTATGGAAGGGGTCCTACTAAAGTCAATGAGGTAACACCCATTAGTGAGGATGCTGCTGTAAGTAAGAATTGCAAACTTGGGCCTTGAAGGGTATCTTGCAGTTCACAAAGGTAGACTATCACATACTGAATAAAAGTTTCTCAATTTTAATGTGTAATTCTACAGAAGATCTTTACACTGATTCAATATTTGGGATAAAATCTTAACATGACATACTCTATAGAACACAGTGAATGGGACATGTTCTTTTAATATGTTTGCATCCTGGAAAATACAAATACTGTAGAAAAAAAGCATATGTCATAGAGAAGAGTGGGAATCATTTGTTTTATCAGACTCACAGTGCAAGCACTAGAGAGGATGAAAGGAATCTAGTCTTCATTTTTACTGTCTTGTACCAAGATCATCACTGTAGTATGTGAGCACCTTCCAGTACTTCATTAAGAAATGTAACTACACATTTATTACATATTGTTTGTTCTCTCATCCTCTCCCTAAGGGAGAAGTGTGTATAGTGGAGTCAATTGTTTTGGTAGGGTTTTTTTGTTTGGTTGGTTGGTATTTTTTTTTTTTTACTAAGTCTTGTGCTTGATGAAGGTGATGAAGTTTGTGAGGTGCTTAATTCTTAGGGGAGTTCATTCCAGTCTCTGGCTAGCTCACACAAAATCCCTGTCTCCTCTACAGACAAGCTTTACCCACATTGTAGAAAGTTTCACTGGGCCAGAAAAATGAATTTGTCCACCATTGTCTTCATCTTTTGAATATCCTGAGTTCAGACCATTGGGTACCTTGAAGTTAAAGACCTTGATCCTTATTTGATGTTCTCCAAGAAGCCAGACCAGAGGATGTGTTTAAATTTGTCTGAAGTAATCCATGTTGCTGAAGAAACATGCTGCAGAATTTGGAACTTGTAGGACTTTCCTACATGGACTTCATGCCTGGGTAGAACATATTGCTGTAATCCAGCCAAAAGCTGATGAAGGAGTGAATATTAGAGGCCAGGTCATTATCTGCCAGGATGAGACAAGTTTCTGACTCTGCCAAATATGACTTTTATTGTTCAACATTACTCACTGCTATGTGAGGGCTTAGCAGCAATGAAGAATCCAACGGTACTCCTAAACTATAGGCTGAACTGACCAATTGTGGGTGTGCACCTTTAACCAACGGAGACTGCACTATGGCTGCAAACATTTCAAAATTCTTTCCTCTGCCCACCAGCATAACCTCAGTCTTGAACAGGTTTAGCTACAACCAGCTGTTCTTCATCCATGAGCTGATCTCATCGGGGCACTGGCCAATCCTGTGGTCATAGGTGGTGAAGGATAAGTAGAGCTGTATGTCAACAGTGTTTGGTGCTCCAGAGGATGACAATGGATGTCTGCCCTCTATCCATTGACAGCAGGAGATCATTCATCAGTGTCACCAAAGTAGTTTCAGTTCAGTTGTCCTGGCCTGAATCTAGACTGTGCAAGATCTAGGATATTAGCCCTGTTTGAGATCTCTTCAAGGCAATTCTATGAATTCTTCAGTTTCATTACTGATTGTCTCCCAATAATGTGTATATATACGCATACACTGTATATAAGAATGGGGTCATATTGGTGTTCAGGCTGTATGACTTCAGATCCTAGTTAGCCATCTAATGAATAGTAGACAGGAGAGAAAATGGAAATGATAGTTAGCAAACCCTTAAAAAACATCCACACAGCCTTATTAAGAAAAAGGCATTAAGTACCTTTTCCAAAAATCATCACTGTGTATGACTGGAACATCATGTTTATATTAAAATGTCAGTCTTTTCTACACTGTGTGTTAAATTCTCTTTAATATTTTCTTTTTTATAAAGGCATATTTAATTTTTATTTTTATTTGCAGATAAGTCTTTGAAAAATGCACATTCTTTTGCAAGGATTTTATAATGACTAGTAAGTGCTGGTTTCTTTTTAAACTATATGCCAGTTTTTGACTGGCAGTGGAGAGTCAGAAGTGACACAAGAATTATGATCTTCACAATCATTTATAATAAAAGAAGATATAGAAGATACATCAGTGTAAATAATATTCTTTTTAATAATTAAGTTTTTCCGGGATTGCAGAACAAAATCATTGTAAATTCATTATAGCAAAATCATAAAGTAACTGTCTAACAGAGAGGCAAAAAATCTCATTGAATAACCAGTATATGAGAATTTCTTTACAAATATTTAAACATAAGGTCCCCCTAATATGTTTTCACAAAAAGGCAACAAAGTATTAATATTTTATTTTGTCTCCATTCTATAATGTATTCTCTTTATTTTTGAGTAGACACCTGAAAACTCTTTTCTCTTTTCCTTCTTTTAACTGAGTTATGAAATCACATGAAAGCATTCAAATTTCATGATTTTTTAAAAGTACCTGTGAATTTTTAAAGAGATTTTCTTTTTCAAACTTAAGCGAAAGACTGAGTTTTTCACTCAGAAACACCAAACATATTGGTAGTTCTACATAAACTGTGTACACATGTACATGTTAGGCACACAGACAAATACATTTCAAACACATTTTCAAGTATGTAAAAGTGTCTTAATCAGAATTGAAGTAACTCTCATAAAATGAAAAAAAAAAAGATGACCTTGTTTTATAGTTCATTTATTTATTAGATCCTGCAATTAACCATGTATAGATAGACTGCTTTACCTGCCTGTGTGTGTTAAATTGCTTGATCAGGGCCTTAAACAAGTTATTACCTTTATTAACCTTAACTTCAAATAAAGTCTCCATAATTTGCTAATTCTTTACATTTGTCTCAGATTGTTCATTATGTATGAGTTTTATGTTAATAAAAGCCAAAAAATTTGCCATGATTTTAAACTTTAATTATAGGACACAATCATAACTGGGGTGTAATTTGTTGGCTCATTTAAAATGTAATAAATTAGTCTTCCGTAGTTTACAGTTAATATTGCTTTTCTTTGACATAGAGAAAGAGAGAGAGAACACTTATCCATCCATAAAGCTTTGACCTAATGGAGTGACTCTCAACCATTTCCACAGTGGGACCCAGCATACCCTTCAACTGTAAGGGATCTAGCAATATGGGAAGAAGGGTGTTCACAACACCTAACAATTGTTCATAGTCCCCAGATTGACAATCCATATCCTACTCTAGTTATTGGTGACAGGTTTCAGAGTGATAGCCATGTTAGTCTGTATCAGCAAAAACAACAAGGAGTCCCTGTGGCACCTTAGAGACTAACACTTTTATTTTGGCATAAGTTTTTGTGGGCTTATGGGTTTTAGCCCACAAAAGCTTATGCCCAAATAAATGTGCTAGTCTCTAAGGTGCCACAAGGACTCCTCCTTTTTTTTTTCTATAGCTATTGGTAGGTGTAATGGGACAACTACCCCACTCCTGCAGAAAAGGGGTTAAAGTCAGCCCTGGGAGATGGCTGACGCAAGGGAAAAGCTGGGCTGATTGAGAAGCAGTCTCAGCTGGGGGCCACACCCCAAACAGACCCAGCTGGCCCTATAAAGGCCAGGGGAGCCAGGAGCTGAAGCAAAGAGAGAGTCTCCTCCTCTAGCTGTGGAGGCAGACTGGCCTGACTGCTGCAGAAGCTTGAGAAGGTACCTGGAGTGGAGCAGGCCTGGGGGCAGAAGGAGTGGGAGAGAGAGAGGAAGGTCAGAGGAGCTGGGAAGCTCCAGGCTGGCAAGTCCCCAGGCTGCAGGGCTTAGTCTGAGGTCTAGACGGGGTACTGAGGTTGCAGGGGGCAGCGCATGGGTAGGCAGAGGCAGCAGGCCAAACCCTCCTTGCCTATGATGATTGGCTTATACAGACTGCAATTGGCCCCAATGAAAGAGGGATAGATGGTGACTGACAGTAGCCCATAGGCTGAGACAAGGTGGGGCTCAAAGTGTTGGGGGTTCCCCAGGTAGGGGAGACCCAGTGAGACTATAGGGTACTGCAGGGGTGCAGCACCCCAGGAAAGAGGGCACGGGGGTCCAGAAGGGACACAGGGCCAGTGGCAAGCGGGACACTGGCCTGCAGGGAGTGCTCTGGAGGCTGGAACTGCTAATTCTGTAGAAGAACAGCAGGAGGCACCACAGGAGTGAGTCTCGCCCCACTATAGTAGGATTATTAATGTTTATTTGCTGAGTCAATTCATAGGTCTAGAGCAACTTGGTGGTGTTTCTCTCTTTGGGTGTCTGTATATGCTAACTTTTGAAAATCACAAGTGATTCAGGCCTACATTTCAGGGAATGTTCCAAGGAGGAGTGAGAATTACCTTACTGATTTCATTGAAAACTGGAAAAACCTGCTTTCTGCTAAAATCTCCATTAGGTCACTCTGGATAAAGGGGTTAGGCTGTGATCTCAGAGAGGCTTCTGGCAGAGAAGCAGCAGTTTGTTCTACATAAGCAACAAAGTGTGTGACCTTTTAGTGTGTGTATTATTAGTGGTGCCTACTGCCTAGGAACACCAGTTGTAGATCTTGTACAAGAAGATGATCAAAAGATCATCCCTGTCCCCAAAAACTAACTACATGACAAGAGATAACTGGTGCATCATATTCATGCAACCCCTGTCATCATATCAGCTTGTATTGTTGTTACCATTCAAAAACAACAGCAGTGGAAATTTTGGGATGTGTTCAGGGAAGCTCCTAGATGTGCAAACAATGATAAAAAGGAGATGCTGGCTTAGTGAATGCTTAGGTCAGGAATCTGACATTTAATACAAGTTAGTTCTCTGTGAGCACAATAAATAATGAGACTTTGTAAATAATCTATCTTCTAAACTCAGGATCAGTCTTCATCTAGTGTAAATCAGGATAGTTCCACTGAATCAATGGAGCAGCACTGATTTGCAACAGCTAAGGATCTGGCCCCTAACATGGACTTCATCTGCTAGGCTGAGTGAAGCAAGAGAAAACTATCTAAAATATAAATCAATTTCCTCTTGAAAAACTGCTTTCCAATTTTTGTCATACTGTCACAGAACAATTCATCGTTATTTTTTTTTTTCTTTTCACATTTTTTTAAAATGCTTGGGGTAAACAGAGTGCACCTGGAAATGAAAGACAAAGCGGTCTGAGTGTAAAGAGGATGAGTGCTCTGAATGTACTCCTACATTACTCCATCCGTGTATCTCATGCATACCCTGCTACACTCTTCAGATTCTGAGCAGACACACTAATGTCATATTATGTAATGCATCGTAAATATCAGCTAGGTCTCAAAGGATCCCTTTTTTTATGTGAACTCATCAGAGTTTGAACATAGATCTTTTGTGGGGAAAGGCTAATTACATATGTCCATTTTACCATTTCCTGTAGCCCCCTACCTACTAATCATAACCAATTATCTGTAATTGTCAGTCGTGCACTTTGTCTAATCAGTCTGTTATTTCCCTTGAACTGCTAGCATTGTCCTCCTTGTTCCCTGAGCATGCAGTTACATACACTTCTCCCTGAATTATTTTGACAATCATTTATATGAAAAGTAGTTGCTGGGTCAAGACTCAGGGGATTATATGAAGCCTCTGTTGATACAGTTGTTGAATCTTATAACAATATCTTGTGTGACACCATAAACGTAGATACTCTAACAACTCCCCGTGTTATATAGTGCAGTTTAGCATGTACATTTGAGAAGTTTTAGAACTAGCCTAAATTTAACAATCTTCTAGAAATCAGGACAAGGCATTGCAAAACATTATCACTGAAAGATTAATCTCTGCTACAGCAGATTACTATTCCAGTTTGATGCCAGTAGGGAAAACAGATATTTTGTGCCAGGATCTCAGTTGTAGTCCTTTCCCATAGTGCTGCCTGAGTAGCACAAAGGGGAGCATTATCCCCCTTTGCCCCCTCCAAAAAAATCCACACAAAGCTGGATTAAGGCCAGCTAGGAATTTCCCAGAATGTTATAGCTGGCTCTTTCACCAGCCCCTGACTCTACCCTTGATGAGGGGACATAAAAGAACAAGGAGAAGACAGCATACATGGATTGTGATGCACTGAACTTTTCTCCAGGTGGTGTGTGATCCTATAGATGACATGGTTTAGAGGAGTTTCAAGAGGCTCTAATTTATTCTAGGATCAGGGTAACACAAAGGTGCCCTGAGAATTAGAGAGCTGTAACTGACTCCATGACAGTTCCCACTCACTGCTCTGCTAAAAAGAAACTTGGAGCAGCAGAGAATGCAGTCCTTTTGCTTGTTTAAAATCATCTAAGACGGTGATCAGCAGCCTTTGGCTTGTGGCCTGTCAGAGAAATCCCTAAGCCCATGCCGCTTCCCACACCCTCATTGGCCCGGAATGGCGAACCGCGGCCAGTGGGAGTTGTGATCGGCTGAACCTGCGGATGGTTCAGGTAAACAAACCGTCCCAGCCTGCCAGTGGATTTCCCTGATGGGCCCCCATGGCAAAGGTTGTTGATCCCTGGTCTAAGACATTTTAACTGCCAGCCCTTTTAACTGATGCAACTTGTTCTTCAAATGTTTACATTTAAGGATAGTTATAAGTAAACTGATTATAATCCATGTCTGTTTTAGCTCAGACTCTGCCCTTGTGCAAGCCTTTCATTTCAACCATTTGATTACACGGGACTGAGGCAGCTGAGATGAAGTGGATCAGTTGTCTCTGTCCTCCACTACAGAACACTGGCTAATCTGACTTCTCTAAAATTCCAGTGACTGTTTTTCTAGCTGCTGGATGTGTTCCAGCACAGTAAATAAAAAAGTAGAAGCCAAGCTGGTCTACTGACCTAGTAATGTGCTCTGCATGGTTTATTTGGGTTCATAGCCACAGCTTACAAAGGTTGAGATGCTGAGGCAGAGCATGCTTTGACCCTGAGCACCGGGGCAGGAGAAACAGTGTTTTACATTATTCAAACAGAAACTTCTCTTTCTGATCAAAGAGCAGATTTAGCAGGCTCCGAAGAGTGACCCCTTTAATTCTCCCCAGCCAGAAGTATCATAGCTGCGATGCAGGCCATGAAGGTGTAGAATTTGCTATACCTGATCAGATCAATGGTCCATCAAGGCCACTAGGCTGTCTCTGACAGAGTCAATAATGCTTCAAAATGCATTGATAATGCACTTAGCAAGCTGTGCAGTGCTTTACAAAGGGGGTAAAATTCCTTCATGACTCCTGTGGCAATAATTTTAAATCTTGCAGAATGCTCATCCCCAATTTAGCATGCATAACTACAGTGCTAACAAGGGAAACAAAAAGGAGGACATTTAGGGCTCCAATGAAAAATAGCAGAGAATCTCACTGGGGTTAGAAGTGGGAGGGGGCAGGAGGTTACCTCTCAAGGCTCAAAGAGAAGTGCCATAGAATGCCAGGGAGTGACAGAAAATGAAGCCAGGCCTTCTGTCTAATCAAGTGCTATGTTTTATTTGATAACGGGGCCAGTAATCAAATATCTTTCCTGTCCTTTCTAGACCCAGTCTGGTGGTGACTATGGAAAGCATTTACCAAATGACCATACCATTGGCAATGTAACTATTTCCTAGCTGATCAACAGTTGCTAAACTATTGAGTGCTGATTGTATCTCAACTAACTGACTTGTATCTGGGAGTCCAGAAGATAGGACACTTTGCAACTCCTCTCTCCACTTTCTGTTATTTATCATCATCTTAGTGTCTAGGTGCTCTAGGCATGGACAAGGACAACAGACACAGAAAAAGACAGTCTCTGCCATATTGTAGATGCTGCTGGCATTGTCACACTCCCTTTTCCTATTCCAGACTGTGTTTTCTACTTATGCATGAAAAAGTGTCCTTCTGCCAAGTGGGAAGCTGCCTGCCAAAACACTGCACAACAGCTATGGATCAGAATTCCTGCAGACATTAGGCTAACTTCCATTGTGAAAAGAAATCCAGGACACCTTAAGTAATAACATTTTCTTTCTCCTATTCTTTGTTTATCTCATCTGTTTAGATAATATACTTCCTGGGGCATGGAGTGGCCTCTTCACCAGATATCTGTAAGGCTTCAAGAAAACTGAGGGCCCTATAGATGTAAGCAGTGTCAGGAATGAGATATATTCTGACATCTGGTGGCGAACTATGGGAATTACAGTGAGCCTTGCAAAATAAGTCTGGGGCTGATCAATTTGCATAGACACACCCACTGCGCCTAGCCTGAGCCCACAGCAGCCCACATGGCCACTTCGGCTGATGAGGGAGCCCCAGTTTCTATGTTATTGGGGCAGGAATGATAAAGTGATGTTACTGTGATTATGTGAATGAAGGACTATGGACATGTACTTGGCCCTTGTTATGATGGAGGGACTCGCCATCATCTAGGTAGCACTCACTGGGCAAGGGCCATGCTTTTTCAGAACACTGTGAGATTGAGAGAGGTGATGGACAAGCACCTATACTTTTTGGTGAGGGCTCTGTCTGAGGGCCTCCCAGGCCTATTGCACCCTGCCTCTCTCCACTGTGGAATGTTAGAATTGAATTTTGCTTCCATTAGGAGCCTGGTTCCAGGCTGCTGAGCTGACAAGTGCTTTGGGCTCACTGGTGCACCTGTACTAAGGCTCTCCTACTGTGAGCTGAAATCACCTAAGAGCTAAAGAAATCACTGAGCGCTGTCTTAAGTAGGGGGGACCTGGAAAAAAGTGCAGAGTGGCTGGTGCAGCAGAGCAGTCTGTGTGTTGGCTAGCAGGACGGCTAGCGGAGTGACTGGTGCAGCAGAGCTGTCTGTCGACTAGCGGAGGCGTGGGTGCTGCGGGCAGAGTGACCGGCGCAGCAGAGCTGTCTGTCTGTCACCTAGCAGAGGCGTGGGTGCTGCGGGCAGAGTGACCGGCGCGGCAGAGCTGTCGGTGTGTCGGCTAGCAGAGCAGCTAGCGGATCGACGGGCAGAGCGGTTCATGGGACAGCCAGCAGAGCGGAGCAGAGCCGATTGCGGTGAGAGCTGCAGCGGAACCTCACGGAGAGGCGGCGCGGTCGGCCTCGGACCACGTAAGGTGCCCCATGCCCTACCCTCCATCTCCACCCAGGCTGGAGGTAAGACTCTGCCAATTGACTTTTGAACTCTGCACGGACCAAGGACAGAGACTCTTGGGCTGTTGGACTTTTGGGACTATTGAGTGACTTTTTGGGGTTGTGGAACTCAAGAGCCAAAGGGAAGGCCACGGCCTATTTGCTGGGAGGGGGGCTTCTGGTTCATGGTTTGGTTTATTAACCTTGTTTGTGGTGTTTCCCCAATATAATGCCACATTGTTTCTCCCTGTTATTAAAAGGCTTTGGTACACTCAGACTCTGTGCTTGCGAGAGGGGAAGTATTGTCTCTTACAGACGCCCAGAGGGGTGGTATATGGTTGTCCCAGGTCACTGGGTGGGGGCTCGAGCCGGTTTTTGTATTGTGCTATTGGAATGGAACCCCTGGATACTGAACCCGGCCCTTGTTGCTGCCAACTCTGATGGGCAGAAGGGTTACATATCAGTTGGGGATTCCAGGCACCATTGTATAGCAAATAATTAATGATAATAATGTAATCCATGTTTTGACAATCTGAAAACATGTTTGCAGCGATAGTGGGTGTCAGAACTGATACACTGGGAAAATGTATATTTTCTGATGGATACTGCTAATTTAGTGAAATCATCAGTAAAATTCCTATTGGGACAGAGTAATTATTTTCTTTCATTATATGCATGGTTGATAATGTAACGCTGAATGTTTTCCTAGGAATATGACCAATATAAAAACAAGGTAGTTTGTCACCTCATCACAGCTGTTTGGGGTGAAATTTGGAGAAAATATATACACTGTGAGAGACTATTGATGTCATTAAAGTAACAGACATATTGTGATAAGCCGCATCAGCAAACCCGAAACACCTGACAGAGAGATTTTCATATATCAATCAAAGCACACATGCACGCACGTGCACAAACACACACACTGCTCTGAACACCCAATGGTGTCTTTCAAACACAGCTCTAAAAACATGCTGCATTCACATCTCTGCTTCACTGTTCAAGCAGGCTGCATTATTTTGTTATGGGTGCAAATGAGGTGTTTAAATAAGTTTGTTTGGACGTAGCACACAGCAATTTTTCCTTCACCTGCATTTTCAGCCAGGTGCAGCCAGCTGCACAGGAAACAGCCCCCTCCCCTGTTAAACTTACACTCAGCATCACTGTACTTTCATCCAGGAAAGAGCAAAGCACAAACAAATGTTTCAGAAACACATGTTTAGAAATGAAACAAGTTTCATTGTGGGAGTAAACAAGAAAAAAATCAAACCTAAATCCCCAAAGAGAGGGCATATTAGAAGTCATACAAGATGGGCTCTCACCATGTCCCAAGTCAGTTTCCATAATGTATGTCCACATTACAAACTTAATATGAGTAACTCAACCTTGAATTATTTCCCTAATGTAACAGAGTGCAGCCACACTGCAAGATAATAATTCGGATCAGTGGGGTTGCAGTAATATCCTGTATCCACAGTGGCACCATGTGTGAATTGTGTAAATTGTGTGAAGAGCATCAGCTACGTCCTACATCTTGGAGACTGAGAAACCAGGCTTAATTCATAACATGAAGAGATTCCTGATGATGGCAGAATGAATCACTCCAGGTTAAATTAATACATTTTAGCTATGATAGCATTATAAGATTGACCAATTATTTCTAATATTCCTAAACCCCACTCTATTTACTACCTGATTTTCTCTGAAGCCTCTTTTGGTGGCTGCTGCTAGAGGAAGGATACTGACTTTAATGAACCACTGGTCTAATCCAGGGATCTACAACCTTGGCATGCAACCCCCCAGGGTAAACACCCTTGGAGGGCCCGGCCGGTTTGTTTACCTGCCACATAAATTAATTATTTACTTACTTAATTATTTCTCCTCCGAGAGAGGCATAGCACTTCATTCTTGATGGGTCGACAAAGAGCATGTGTAGATGCAATGTTGTGTCATGAAATTGAAATGGCCTCCAGGAGGTGTCCCACAGTGCTCCACTGTGACCGCTCTGGAGATTGTTTTCAACTCTGCTACACAGCAGCCAGGAGGAAACAGCCTCTCCCCTGTTAAAGCCCCAGGAACTTTTGAATTCCCAATTCCTATTTGATCAGCATGGAGAGTTTGCCAGCACAGCTGAACATGGCAACTCAACAGCCCACTTAGGAGGTGGTGGATTTTATTTGTTTGTTGGGAGAAGAGCCTGTGCAGACACAGTTCTGATCCAGCAGAAAAAAAACATAGGCATCTACTCAAAGATTTTGCAGGGAATGGTGGAAAAGATTCACCAGGAACATGTAGCAGTGCCACGTAAGAATAAAATAACTTTGGCAAGCGTACCAGAAGACAAAGGTGGTGAACAGTTTTTCTCCTTCTGAACCACAGGCATGCCACTTTTACAATGAGCTGCATGCAGTGCTTGATGGTGACCCCACCACTACACACAAATACTCCGAGGAGTTTTAGTCCCAGGTAGCCTCAGACAACAACGAGGAGGACATTCAAGATGAAGAAGACGAGGAGGAGCAGAATGGGAGACAGGTGAGCAGTGGATCCATTCTCCCCAAGAGCTAGGAGCCTTTTTTAAACCCAGAGCCCAGCTAGTCTCAGGACAGCATGGTGCCTGAGTGGGGAAGGCAACTCTGGTGCACATACATTTCCAGTCAAACTGTGCAGCTTACATACTCCTCTATTTTATGTTTAATATGAATAAAAAATGAGGTGCAGTGGGTATCTGCTCCCTGGTGGCCACTCCAGCTACCCAGAGGGTGCTCCCTAGAAAAAGACTGAAAGGTCCTCAGTCAATAGTTCAATATGCTCTTTTTAGTTGTAAATTCACAGGCCAGAGAACCAGAGCAGGAAAGAGGCCAAATGGTGTCATTCCAGGGGTCTTTTATACCCTTTGCCATGGGCCTGGACATTTTCTGTTTTAAATAAAACTCTCAGCCCAGTTTGTGGAAAGTTACTGGCACAAGGTGTAGTCCAGGGTCACATGAGTATATTACATGCACTTACATGACTTGATGACTCAAAAGGGAAGCCATTGGCCCTTTGGAGGCTAAGGGATCTGCAGGAAGAGAGATCTTGGCAGAATACATTTTTCTATGGCCCATTGTGAGAGCTAAGTGTCTTTACTGGGCCATCAAGCTGGAGTAGTCCATTCACAATGTGCTGGCTAGACTGGATGTAAACCACCTTGTGGGTGTTACCGCATGAACAAACACATTTGAAATATGGATATGTAGCCAATGTTCATAACTTCAGATGCAATGATGATATGTGGATTTAAACAAGATAATCTTATTTAACAAAGTCATAACTTTTCGATTAACACCATACATAGACAATTGTGACAATGTGGCAATAAAAATGATATACATGGTGATATTTCAAACATATAGCAACAGAAGCCCCCACCCATTAATCTGGGAAAACTAAACAGCAACCCCTGGGTGACTCTAAGGCAATACTTCTACTCTTGGAAGCACTGAGAGCTTATGTACACTTAAAAGGCTATAGCAGAATTTGTCCCAATGTCCCTCATGATGTATTTTATCTCTTTCCATAAACTATACATTTATGTTTATACATATTCACACTATATACTTTCCATCTGAGCTTAAGGCATAGAAATATTTATAGAAGCATGTATACTAAATACATAGTTGTTTTATGTTTGATTGCTAAAGAAAACTGGCTAATTGAGTCTACTGCTGCATGCAGATGGCTTTAGGGCAAATGCATATATTTTCGTTCATGACTTTCTATCACAGAAAGGGCAGAATGGTGAAGATCCTTAGGAAATTCAAATTAATCTCATCCAAACACACACAGTACAGAATAGCAAACAACAGTTTTACCATACTGTAAGGATATAAACATGAAATCAGCATCCAGATGGTTAAGAACCCATAACTAATTGTTCCTTTGCTAATGTGATAAACATTTCACAGTGACACAAGTGTCGGTAGCAGAATAATAAACTATCCTAGTAGCTGACCACAGACTATTACACCACTAAGGGAAAAACAGTCCCTTGGATATTTTGGGGGGTTTTTTGGGCCGGGTGGGAGTTGTATCTGGCATCTGCTAGGGCCAGCAAATGGCTGCAATGTTGTCCCTAGTGCAGAAGCAAATTTAGAAGGACAGTAATATGGAATAAAGTCATAACCAACGTCAGTGGAATAAGGCAATGTCAAGAAGTCAACCAAGAAATAGCCATTCACAGCTTCAGCCACCTTTTATGCATATTCATGAAGAAATTATCTTAAAAATAAAATTCCAAATGGCATGCACTTAAATTGTTCTTCTAGAGGCAATCAGTGCATTTGCAGATTCATCTGAACCCTAAATAATGCTAATGAAAAGAGTCTCAAGTGCCAAGCTATTTTTAAGTAAATATACATTAATAGATTTTGAACTTGAGAGCATCTCGGCTCATGCTGAAACCCAGTTTGTGTTTGGGTTTGCATTACTAAGACTCTTTTTTATGCATATAAGCCACCCTTTGACCTCCCTTGGAGCCACATAATTTAATTTAGGACAGGTGACCATAGTCTGCAGATCTCAACATTATGCCTAGATGACAAAGAAGCATCAGCATAAAGATGTCAGTCTACTTCTAAACAAAAAGCATATGTATGTTTTTAAACAAATTTGCAGTACCTTTTGAAATAGCAGATCTGAACATCTCAAATAGCAGATCTGAACAAGCAGATATAAGATATTACCTTGGCCTTATGAGACCATAATATAAGATTGATTTTAACTAGAAAAAAATCATAAACAAGAGGGTCCAATGAAAAATATTTGGAGTAATAATTATTTACAAAGCATGATGAACATGTAATAGCTAAAACAACATCAGATACTGGATCTATTGCTCTGTTAAATTTGCATATGCAAACACTAGCAAGTGATTGTGTATCATATTTAAAGTGAACAATTAAGGGATGCTGGTAATATGTGGGAAAGAGTACCATACAAATATATATCCACACACAGTATTCAGCAAGAGGTGATGTTAATGTTTAATACATATCTGGCACAAAATAATGATTCTTAAATATGTGAAATTGTATTATGTATGTATGATATTAATGTTTAAGGAAGGATGCTGCAAAACGCAGAAAGAAATGTTTGAATATAATTGGGTGGGAAGGGGAAAAAATGTTTAATGGAGGTTCTGGATCTACCATATCTAGACTATTCATTATATATCTTAATCATTTTCCCTTTTAGTCGTCTCCTTTCTAAAGTAAAACAATCTATTCAAACTCTCTTCATCTGAAAGGTTTTCCAGGCTTTTGCTCATTCTTGCAATACGTCTGTGAGCCCCCTTTTGATGAGGTTTGTAAGGCCTTCTCTACCCTGTGCTGGAGGTATCAGCTCCCGGACACTCTTCACCTAGGGAAAATCCACTCCGATCCAGGTAGGGTGACCATATGTCCCAATTTTATAGGGACAGTCCCAATATTTGGGGGTTTGTCTTATATAGGTGTTAATTACCCCATCCCCTGTCATGATTTTTCACCATTGCTATCTGGTAACCCTAGATCCAGGTGACCAACAATTCAGTCCTCCAAAATCCTAGAAGGGCCAGGGGAAAAATATTGACCAGTCAGGAACGAGCAGGTCAGTAAAAAAGGCTTGTCTGTTTTTGCCTGGAGCAGAGCCGGATGACTCTGGGACAGAAAAGGACGTCCTTGGGGTGAACCCAGAACCCAGGCCAGGGACTTGCCCTTGCCCTTGCCCTAAGTGCTTCAACTAAGTATGTTTTGAAGAATTTCTCTCTTCTTTGATTAAAGCCTCAGACTGCCAAATCTTGAGTTGCTATTTTGCTTCTTGACTGTGTAGAGACTGATTTCAAGCTTATGGTACAGGCTATCCTGCCATAAGGAAGCCTTCTGCCACACCCTTCTAGTTCGGCAAATTTTTGTTTTGAGATGTGGAGACCAGTACTGCATACAGTATTCAGGATGGGGCCAGATCAGTGATTTGTATAAAGGCATTATAATATAATCCATACTATTCAGTATCCCAATCTTCTGCATCCTAACATTTGTTTAGATGCTTCTTCCTTCCCTTTTTTTTTCATCCCAGGTGTGGGAGGCCTGGATCAGCATCTATGTTGCACTCCCCATCAGTACCCAGCTTAGGTTAGGCCAGGAATCTAATAATCCAACCAGACCACCAAATTTGGTCATGAATCCTGGTCATATGCCAACTGAAGCATGTTGCGCATAAGCTAAGAAGATCCCAGCTGCACATTGAACAGAAGTATTTATTGAGCTATCTACAGAGATGCCCAGGTCCCTTTCCTAAGTTGATATAGTTAATTTAGAATCCTGTAAGGTGTATGAATAGTTAATTTTTTTTACCCTAATGTACATCACTTTGCAAACAAATTTTATTCACGTAGCTTATTTAGATCTCTGTGAAGTTTCTCACAATCCTCTCTGGACCTGATTACACTAAAGAACTGTGTTGTTAATTCCGCTACCTCACTATTCAGCCTCCCTCTTTTACAGTACGGAGTAGCTGGCTATGTGCAAGGGTTGAGGAACAGACATCATAAATTTGCCCTTTTACACTTAAAGTGCTCTGGACCCACGTCCTTTGCTACAATCTGTAGTATATCGGAAATGGCTAATAACCTTTTAAATAGCTTGTGAGCCCTCTAGTGGCCCTCTTGCATATTTCAGAACCCACCAAAACCCTTCCAAAGCACTTTGTATGTAGCTAGATCTTGAACCCTGAATGTAGTTAGTAAACATGATTATTTGGACCCCACTGTGGCCATTTGATTCCGTCATATTATATTGGTTGTGTAAAGATCAATAGACACAACACAATTCTTTAATTTCATTCTCTTCTGCTGAAAAACAAGTCAGGGAAAATGCATTATTATTTATCACTTCAGCCTCTTGAGAGTTGCTTTCACTCAGCAAAGACAACCTGATTTCTTCACTGCAATTAAGAGAATAAAAGAGGATTTTTTTTCTTCTTTAAAATATTTTCTTTGGGTTTTTCTACTGAGTCGCCCCATTTTCAGAACGTCAGTGATTCTGAATAGCTAATGGACTAAGAACAAGTTCTGCAGTCATTTGAATTTAAAGACTGCAATATTTGGATTTGCTTATAGCAAATTTGTGTGGTTTGCATAAGGGAAAGGAATCATTTTGCATTCTTACTGAATCATTCAAATGATAAATGTTGTTGACTACGTTATGCTATTTTTTTCCACCACTTAAAATACTTGGCCAAGGAAAGGATGTTTGTACCTAAGTCCTTAAAGATTTATGGCCTTCTCAACTGCCTTCTTCCTGTGATGCCCCACACTCTCACTCTGGAGATGTTGCACTTTTGCATGTGATTCATAGGAATCTTACACAGAGCTAGATTCTAATCTCAGGTGTGGAGAATGTATCACTATATCATGGAACAACAAATTTAAAAACAGTAGAATAGTCATACATCCAACATTAGAACCTGTTCTGTAGTATGACCTCTTTTAATAAACTGTACCAGCCCTTGGATTAGATCTAGAAACCTTACATAAATAACCCTTACTCTTACAGGGTTAATGGGACACTCACTTGAGTCAGGATTTAGTGGTTTTGAGTAGCTGTCTTCCTTCTTGTTATTTAATTGAGACAATCTGCTAATCTATTTTACAATTGTTACTTTTTGTATTTCAGTAGTGGACATAAGGTCTACTCAAGACTGGGGACACATAGCAGTAGGGCTTATACAAATACATAAGAAGACATATTTTCTTCCCAGGGCCTGATTCAAAGTCCATTTACATCAACTGAAAGACTCCCATTCATTAAAATAGACTTTGGATTAAGTCACCGAAGTGCAGATTTACAACAGGATTTAGGTGCCTAAACCCCAGATTTAGGCTCTGTCATGATTCACAAAACTCTGTACGCTCCTGAACTCACTTAGAATCTAAGTTATTGCAGTAAAAATAATTCTCTCAGTGCCTATTTTCCTGCCTCTAAGCATGTGCAGTCTTCCACTGGGCACCAAGATGCCTATCTGCTGCCTCAGCCCCAGGTGATTCACAAACCATGGATGAAAGGCATTCAGTCACCTATGTCACATTCAGGGCCCAATCCAGTAGGCATGCTCAGAGGCCACCTACTGGAATGGGTCTCTCACGTGACTTCACACAAAACAGCTGGGGAGGACTTCCCTCGTAAATTTTAACCCAGTGGTTAGGATACTCATATGGGTATCAAGTCCCTCATCCACCTGGATGGGAAGGAAGAAGGGATTTGAAAAGGGATTTGCCACCTCTTAGGTACATGCTCTAGCTACTGGGATATCAGATATTCTGATGTAGAGCTCCCTTAGTCTCTCCTGTTGAAGACTTTGCACTCTGGGTAAATACTTTTAAAAAGTCATTTGAGCAGGGGGACTGGATCCTGGCTTGCCCATATCCTGGCAAGTGTGCTAACCACCAGGCTAGTCACATGCTCTTGCACTCTCTCTCATGCAATGATTTTCTTAAATGATGTATTCACAGTGGAACAACTTCAACAGTACAGACTGAGGAACCTCTGCTCCAGAATGTCTAATAGCCTAGCGAGAGTTAAAACAGGGACCAAGAACTTTTGGCGCATGGCCCATCGGGGAAATCTGCTGGTGGGCCAGGAAGGTTTGTTTACTTGCAGCATCTGCAGGTTCAGCCAATCGCAGCTTCTATTGGTCGCGGTTCGCTGTTCCAGGCCAATGGGGGTGGCGGGAAGCGGCATGGGCCGAGGGATTTCCCTGACAGGTCGCATGCCAAAGGTTGCTGATCCCACAGTTAGAACATACACCTGAGACGTGGCAGGCCACTGTTCAAATCCCTTGCCCCCAGCAGGTGGATAGGGGACTTGAAACAAGGATCTCCCACATCCCAGGTGAGTGTCCTAACTACTGAGATAAATGTTTTGAGGGAGGGCCTTCTCCCCCATCACAAAAACATAGTAGGTACCTAACTCCAGAAAAGACTTCACCACAGAGAATCTCTGACAGAAGAAGGTGCCTATATTTGCATACCTTTGTTTGGACGAATTGGTTGCCTTAGATGGCTCCCTGCCTAGCATGCTGGCTTTTGTGA
The DNA here is from genome assembly GCA_007922305.1 of Dermatemys mawii. Lineage (NCBI taxonomy): Eukaryota > Metazoa > Chordata > Testudines > Dermatemydidae > Dermatemys > Dermatemys mawii. The sequence continues at coordinate 31,282,654 of ML677348.1, read as the reverse complement.
ATTGTGATCTAAGGCACCTCTCTCTCCCCGTTCATTATATAGGGAGCCCAGGTACATAACTCAGGCTTTGTGAATCTCATTGTGCTCCTAATATTTTCTATGTTTCTAAAGCTAGGTACCCTAATGTTCAGCCTCACAACACCTAACTCATTTTGTGTGTCCATGCCTAAAGAATTTACAATGTAGGGCCCCAATATTATAATTGATTTTGGTTGCAATTTTATGCAGGCAGTCTCTTGCTCTCTAATCCTAGTCAATTAATGGGGACTTTGTCTGAGGGCATAGTTCTGCCCACATGGATTTGATTGCAGGATTATGGCATAAATTTGCATGCAATATACATTTAGGAATGAATGAAGGTATTTACACATAGAGAAAAATACCCAGATATATTAAGATAATGGCTCAGTCTATTGGCTAAATATGTACATTTCTTTATATTAACTCTGCAAACATCTATTATTTCTCTGATAAATTGTATTTAGGGAATTTTTACAGAGCAGACTTTCGATTTTGATGATGATGAGGAGGACTGCTCTGGAGCCATTACAGTCTGTTCATGTAAATCCTTCTTAGCTCAGGGATCATTGACTTGATAGACTGTAATGACTCCCTCTGAGTGCTCATGTTCTAGTTGTTGCAGGTGCATACACAGCAGATTTATGTGCTGAGAAATGTTATAAAATTCTGAGTTGTTCTTGTGCATATGCAGTCCTCCTTTAGATATATTATTAGTTTTATTGGAGTATTTCTGTTAAATAATTCACAGTTCATGCATATCCACCCTAAATAATTATGTCTGAAAAGCCTGGTGTTAAATTTTACAGTATGGGCAAGCATAGCATGGGAGTTGGCATTGAAAGGCACCCAGGGTACCAAAATACAGGGAGCATCAATAGATTTACAGGTAATTATTGAGAACCAGCTACTAACTTTGTAGAGTGTAAAATTCTGTCTTTCCAGGGCACTGTTTGACTCAGCTTTGAATGTGTGTGTGGGGGGTGGGGGGAGGATAACCCTCTGGCTGATTTATTCAGTTTTGTACATTACAACCCTTCAATAAATCCACAGCTATTGCTTAAATACTTGTTAATCAGGCACTGGAGGAGGATTGAGGCAGTTCAGGATGGGATTCCCCTCTGAGGAAAAGAGTGATGTGGGGTGGAAGTTCTAATCAGTACTGGATCTGCAGACTGCTGATTAGTAAAGAAAAGATGCATTTATTGAGAGAGGAAGAAAAGGAAATGGTCTGCTGCCTGGATATTGTTTTGTAAATCCTCTTTACTATATTCCTAAATATAGGTCCAGGGTGCTCCCAAGTTGGACATATTTTGGGTGTGGAAATTTTATATCTAAAATATGAATAAAAAGGAACATTCTCATTAATTTAATTTTCCTCTGCTTAAGTTGTTATAGGAGAAAAATGTTATGTGCATCATGTAAAGACTGAATTGGTTGGCTCCCTTTAAGAGTAACAGGCGTTTATGCCACAGAATCCCCAGATGCTGCACTAAAAGAGGACCCCACTGTGTCAAGATTCAACCCCAGGGTGAATTTTTACTGCAAGTTGTAAAACTCAGAAAACAGGATTTTAATAGAACTGCTGACACAGCCTAAACTATAGCAGCAAGAGTAGCCCAGCTTTAATACACAAAGTCCTTTTTTTCAGAATGTATGAGTGTTTATGTTGCCATTGGATAAAAGAATTTATGTGGAAATTACTTCTGCTTGGTGAATTGCATGGTAATAAAAAGAAGCAATCTTGCTAAGTAGAGGCCTAGGCAGAATAGCTTGCAACAAGATTCAATCTTCACAACAATGCCCTTTGAGAAGTCTTGTGTTTTATTGTTTACATTCTACAAAGCCTATGCTCACTATCATATACCATTTTGCATTTTATATGCAAACCTCCTCGCTGTACAGAAATCCTGTGTACAACACTGATAGAGCTGTATGGTTGCCTCTTCACAAGATGTTTGCTGTATATCCTAAGGCACAAAAGCAGTTAAGGTTATGCAAGATATTCATGGCTTACAGCTGCAGAAAAATGCATGATTTTTGTTGTATTAAACAATCTTCTCATTGTTTTCACTGCAACTAGACCGTAGTTTGACTGTGCATGGTCTATTTCAAATGTCCATTTTTGGCTGATTTTTTTCCCTACCTTTTTGAAGGACACCTATCATCCTTAAGACAAATTTGGTTGCAGAATTTAGAAGACTTGGACTAATACATTATTGAAAACGAAAATCTATACAAAAGAATAGTGTGTTTTATATTGATACAGTTTTTTTCCATTAAACTCAGGATTTTCCAAGAGTTTCCACACAGTGGAGACAGCATATTTTTCTCCCCAAACTTAAAATGTGAAACAACTGTAGCTACTGTATGGTATCTAATGGCAAATATAGAACCTGATTTGCTGCTGTTTTACTCCAGTTTTATGCCAGTGTAATGAAGTGGCAAATTAGCCTCCCTGATTTATTTATTTATTTATTTACACATCTTGTAACAAAAATGGCCTAATCTTAGGAACAGGATCCTGAGCTTTACTCATGTCTATAAACATCAATACAGCTGATGTTGTGCTGTCATAAAATTAATATCACATCACATAAACTGACGGCATCACTCTCCTTCCTTACTATGGAGGATTGGTGTCTACAGGCCTTATCCAATACATTGTGAAGTGGAAGTCCTATTGATTCTCATGGGCGCTGATGGGTTTTTATGTCACTTAGGATTAACACTTGTTAGCTATTAGTTAAAATGACTCTAGCAAAAAAGTTAACAACCATTGACTGTACCTCTTTGTTGGGGCAGGGAGTTAGTAATAGTGTGTACATCTTAAAGGTTCATCATTTGGGTTCAGTTTGCATTAGCTCATCTTTGAATAAGGACTCTTGTGAATTTTCAATACTTAATGTTTTAGTTGTGGTTGAACACGAAGTAAAAAACGCAAACATTTCCCTAGAAATGTCAGAACCTTATTGATTTGACTTTGGCTGAAAATGAGTGAGTGTGAGGGATATTTTTTACTTTTTCAAAACCAATTTGTTTGTGGTTACTTGGAAACATATAATGTGGTGATGTCGGAAAGTGTTCTTGTTTGTGTGATTGTATCCCTTTGAGAAAAAAACAAACGTACTGAAATGCAAAACCCTATTAATGGTTTCTGTGTGGTAACTTAAGGCATTTCTTTTCAGATCAATGAACATCTGCATGTACAAAACTGGAATGAACATGCCTAACATAGCTGCAAATTTTTTTATGTGTACATTTAGCACCATTTATACACTCCCTTTGTGGTTTTGTACAATGGGATTTTATTATGTTTGCATAGTGTAAGAAAACCAAACCAAAATGAAGAACAAACCACCACACATACAATTTTAACACATAGAAGAGTTCACTGAACCAACTACCTGCTCTGTTCCTGCAAAATTAACATTCTGTATGCTGCTGCTGTTATCAATATTTAACTAAAATTGACAAGACACAGGCAAACCAAGTGAACCAACACTTATTATTGTGAATCTGCTAGTCTTGTATACCTGGAGTATATATATTTAATAAGAACCACTCATCTACCATATACCATTCTAATGGGCTTGGGTCACTTCAACAAATTAGGATACAATGATTAACTCTGCTTCCTGACCTCAGACATATTGAGCCAGAAAGCATGCTTAATTTATCAGAAAACATATCATGACTATATTATGGTAATATATATACCTCTCTGAATATGACCATTACTCTGGATAATTTTGCCAGATGTTAGGACCAGAAAAAGAGATTGTGTGCTTGTATCTTAGCTTTTGTGTAAATCCTCGTGGACCCATATTTTAGTCCCAGCAGTCTGCAGTACTCTAACAGATACATTTTTGTTTCTAAAAGCAGCTTCTAAGAAAAAAAGTGATAATTTCCATATTTCATTACAATATGGAAACTCATTCATTGACATGTATGCTAGCACAGAGAGCCAGTGATATACTCGCAGCAGAGCTACTTGTTTCTACATTGTGACATACCAAATGACAGCTGTCTGTGGGCCAGCTTCTGAATTAGTTACTCAGATTGAGTAGTATCTTCCTTTGCCAGATTTCTCTTTGAAGAAAAATGAAATACTTGTGGAGTGTGGTACTATTGTATATGAGACATAGTGAAAAAATCATGTCTTATGTTAGTATAGCTTCAAATTCCTTTTCCTAGCTCCCTTTATCCCCTGCCCCAAATAGTATTACTCTGTTACTGAGCAAGTGCTTTTTAGTCCACAAAAGCTTATGCCCAAATAAATTTGTTAATTTCTAAGGTGCCACTAGTACTTCTCATTCTTTTTACTAAAATATAAAGCAGTCAAAATGTCTGTTTTTATTCAAAGACTGAAAAACAAGAACATTTTTTCAAAATACTTATTAATTATTCAGTTTAAGAGGACACAAATTTCAGCATTTAAAAACAAAAGTATGATGTTGCAAAACAGAAAGAGGCTGGTCACAAGGGGTCAAGAGATGAGCCAGATACATCCTGCGGTCTTTTATGAAAAGAGCAGTGCAAGCCACCAGTGGCTTCTCACTCCTGATCTTTAAATTTGTTAGTGGAACCAGCAATAGGATCCTACCATAATCATGCCAGCCACGTTCAAAGAGGAGGAGCCAGATGTCATTCACCACACACAATTATATCTTTTCTTTCCTTAGAGAAATGAATAAAGAAAGTCACCACAAGAGAATGGTTTCTTTAAAGAGGATTGTTGAAATGAGGTTGTTCACCCAGAAAAAATCTATCCCAGGTTAGCTCTGGAGTCTATAATAAATGTTTTTAATTTTATTAATTAAATCAAATGCATGCAGTATTTATAGGTTGTAGAATCTCTTATGTAGAGTGTGGTCTTTCTGTTTTTTTCTTAATACAATTGTGTTAGTCATTATTTTGTATTTTTAAAAAAAAAATGGAGAAAAGTTTTCCATCACAAGTGAAAGAAGCGTTGTCTAGGGTGATAGGCCAGGCAGACAAACTGTCAGACACTTTGTATAGTTCTACTGTGCAATTTCAGCATGCTGTTTAATCCGCCCACCTCTAGTCAAACAGGAGAAATAAGAGTCTGAAACTGATATTTTTTTCACATTTTTAAAAACATTTTTAAAGGTGGGATGGAAAGAAATCACACTTACTCCCAAGTTATAAATTCTTGAGAAATCATGAATGTACCATACAACTGCTGACATAACCAAGCTCTAAAAAAGCACTCAAAAATAATTCAATGTAATTGACTAATCAGCTAAAAATGTGAAATTCACATATGTTCCTTTAAAGCCATGCTTAAAGGCATAAAGGTATACAACTACTCTTACTCCAGCATGTATTTACACAATTTTGTATAGAAGTTTCTACCTAAAATCTATTTCCCTGTGCAATAAAATGCTGCTGCAAGAATCGATTAAGATCTGTTTTTCAAATAAAATAAGCATGCACAATTGCACATACCTAATTTGCAAAACACAAAAACAAAAAAAGTAAAAAACAAAACCAGACAAACTAACAAAATACTAGTTGCATGAATGCAGCATTGATTCTTATCCTACAGATATGGCCAATTAAAAGCCCATATGCAAATTCTGTATATTTGACATGCGTGAGTCTGCATGTCCACCATTAAAAGTGAAGGGGAAAGGTCATGGAAAATTTCCCATTGACATAGATCAGTTATGGATCAGACCCTAAACTATTTCAGTAGGCTGCTCGTGGTTTCTAATTTTTTTTCCTAAAGTCTTCATCTTGTTAGAAAATCTATCTTGTTACTTGTCGAACACATTAAATACATTTCAGTAAACAAGTCATATAAGAGTGTATAGCTGCATTTTCATTTTCTGACTGCTACAGAACAATAGTGTTTCAAATCTGCAAACAACTTTTCCCTCTGACTGATGTCACTACTATTTAGCCCTCCGAGGTTGGCATTTATTGATTCTGCTTTTACTTTGATTGGATCTTACCTACTTCGGTGCTTCAGTAAATTGAAACCTTCTGCAGTTCATGGAAGAAAGCTAAAAGCAAGGCTAGAAGAAAATGTACACTGACCTCAATTTGTTTCAGACTATATTGGTGAAATCATTGTCATCAGGTTGCAGAAGTGACCTCAGCTAGCAATGTGCAAATTCAAACCTCAAGATCCTAACAAACACTACAAGAACAGTTTTCATAATTACAGGAACACATACCAAAGATTTTATTTTTCATATTTTAAAAATATTACAATTAGCAGGTATCTTCCTCAGATTATTTATGTATAGGAGCAAAGCACAAATACCATAACCTGCATTTTATAATTACTTTAGAGTGAGACAGCACAACTAAAGAAATAGAAAACTTGTTAAATAGTTTTTGTAAATTATAATTTGGGAGAAATAAATAATATGATGCTTCAATATAACAACACTTTGAAATAGAGTAGTCTACTTCTGCAACTGTTATTCAATAGTTGAAACATAGGTGAAAGTACATTTTGGCTACTATTTTGCCATTCAAGGTATAGTGGGTTTATATGAGGGATCTATCTGGTTAGCTTGGAAGTCACTTCACCACTCTGTGCCTCAGTTCCCATCTGTAAAATTGGGATAATAATACTGACTTCTTTTGTAAAATGATTTGATATCTCCTGATGAAAAATGCTACGAGAAATGGGTATGATTAATAATTCATTTTGAATGCAGCCCTCATTGTGCTATCTAGTAAGCAAATACCAAGGTAAGAATCTCACTGCATTTAACTACTCTCAATCCAGCTGATCTTACTTGATAAGAGTTTTCTTCTGTTTAATTTCATTCAATTTCCACAAGAAAAAAATAAATACATTATAGGAAATGCCAACAGAAAACTTTCAGATTCCATTAAATCAGGATCTACCAAGTAATGGTTCTTTAAAAAAGCCTTCCTACTATACGAATGACACTTTCATCACTTAACACTGCTACTGTTATTGATTTTACATGGAAGGCACTCAGATACTAGGGTGATGGGTGGCAGTATAAATTCCAAACATAGATAGATGATCCCGCCCCACACACTTCCACTCAGTACTTCGCAGTATCAGGTGCCTGATAGTTAATATTATTTCAGCAAACAACACATATAGGGTTGAATCCTGCAGATCCTCATGTGTGTAATTAAGGACTAGTAAAATGACAACTTGCAGTCTAGAGCTGGTAGAAAGGAAAATATGCTGTAGACAACTCATGAACTATGCAGATTATTTTGCAAAGGCCAAGGACAGTGACCTAAAACCCAACATTAGTACTCCCCTTTTTTCCTTCTATGACCAGTTCACTACTTTCATAGAGGCAACTAAGTAACATGGATTTGGAAAACTATTTTTACACTTCTGCTTTTTTCCTTTGATACATGTTCTTCTTGCAAATGTGCAACTAGCACAAATTCAACCTTTTATCTCCTCCTCCTCATTCCTCTTTTCCCTAAAAACAAAGCCTCTGCCAATGGAAAAGCAAATATTTCAGAAGTTTTTTCCACCTGTGTACCTCCCAGGTGATAAGTTAACATAAACCCTGTGGAGCGTAAACGGTGTCCCTGCACACCTTAGAAGTGGCAGAAAAAGAAGAATTGAGAGGGAAGAGTTTTCCCTTAAAACCAAAGTGTTTTTTAAATGCTCCAAGACAAAAATGTTTTACTGTACAGACCTGCCTTCCAAAGTGTAAAGTAACAAATATCCCAAGAGTATCTGTTAAAAGCTGCACGTAAACACCTCTTTTTAAAAAAGAGCACTCCTGTAAGAGTATCCACAAGACATCTATTGTTGAAAACCACACATTTATCTGGGAAGACAAACACATCCAGTGCTCTGACCATCCCTTCTCTCAGAGCTTCAGTCTCAAGCCTCAACAAAAAGCAAACAGGAAGAGCAAGTCTAACTTGTTATTACACATGGACACATTTTTCCCCTAGATCATTTCCTCATTTCTTAGTGACAGTTTGCTCTACCACAGGTCAAAGCTGCAAAGTACAGAACACCCCAAATATCCAGTGAAACTGGGGGCAATATTGACTCGAAAGAGTGTTAAGGGGGCTCAGCACCACACAGAATCAGGCCCAACACATACTGTGTTTCCAGTTGAGCCAGTAAATTAACACAAACATTTCAATAACTTCTGTCAAGGGCTAAATGACACCAGTTTTTGCCCTCACCCAGAAACCTGGAAACCTGTATATGGATCTGGAGAATACTTGTCCTCTCACAAGCACTGAATCCAGAGAGTTTAAATCAGAAAAGTTTACTGGCGGAGGAGGAGAGGGAAGAGAGTAGGGGACAACAGAATAACTTGAGAAATCATATCTAAAACATAAGAACATACCCAGAGATTGTCTTAGCAAAAGTCAGACCTCCTTTGGCAGTTTTGAATGGCTGGTGCATTCTAGCCACTTGTCTCTTCCAGAACTCCTCACTCACAATTTGTTGTGCTGGGTTGGTAGAGTCCAAGATATTTGGTAGATCAATCTTCAGGACTTATGGGCCTACCTCAGCTGAAGTGAGTTCAGGTTTGATTGATGGAGAGGGAGGTCCACACAAAAGTCCTTCCATTAGGTTCCTGCCTTCAATGACTTTAGGTCAAACCACCTCAGCCATGAAGTTGCCTCTATCACATCTTCCAAGAAGAATCACTGACATCAAACTGCTAACAGAGTCCTTACCACATAAAGACACTCCTGGCAAAAAATAAGCACTCTTTTCCTCGGCTTTCTTTCTTGTTTTTGCCTCCCCCAGCTCCCTTACCATCCTGCATCTGATAGTGATCTCCACGAGGATGACCCCCTCACTTCAGCACATTTGGTGTCCAACTCTTGTCTCTTCATTCCCCCCACAGGGTCAATAGAATTTTATTGCTCCCAACCTCAAAAATTAATTGTATTTGAATCAAAATATCCCAAACTGTCACATAATTGAAATGCAAATGAGGCCAGGCAAAGTCAGTTATTTCCCCTTGTTCACCAACAGATGCCAGCAGAGAGATCCCTTCCTTATGCAGCCCTGGCCGAACAAGAATTCTCAAGCAGTTCTGTGCTGTGTTTCTCCGTTTAACAACAGGTATCAAACTCCCTATTCTTTAGTGCTTTATATCACAGGGCTTACAGGATTTTCGGATATTCAGCATCTCTTAAGGTTTGGGCACATCAGGTGTGTTAGGTAATCAGTTATGACATCCAAATATGGAAGTGTTGCCCTGTTATTCTAAAGATGTAGAGAGGGAATTGTGTGTCCCTGTCACATTCCGTTTAGTGTGGGAATAAAATTGAAGTCCATTATCTGGCAAAATATAGGGAATTAATTTTTAATTTAAAACCCTGATGAAACCCCAAGTAGTTTAGCTTCCATAAATTAACATGAAAGACATTTAGATTAATATTAGCTCTTCAAAAATTCAGTTTTAATAGATAGCACTAATATCTGTTAAACCCTAAGCTAAGGCCTAACCTGAAGTGACTTCCCTGGCATTTCAAGATCACTGTATATTCCTTTGGCTTCACTTCATTTTTGTTTCAGCCAATCTATCCCTTTCAGATTTCCACACTGGGATTTTACTTCATCCATTTTTATTGTAATTTTTTGTTTTGTTGTATTTGTTCAAAACATTTTGCCACTTTGACTTCCTATGGGCCAAGTGGATGTCAACAGCAGCCACTCATGAAAGACAAATTAAAAAACAACACAAAATACAGTCACACCGGATAATTCAGATTAATAGTCTGCAGTCTTCCCACTCACCTCAGTGGGAAGACACAAAGCTAAACTCCTGTTAGCGCATATTCTGTGAAGTCATAAATCAGTATTACTCCCAGGTACACTAACATTGTATAATTAGTGTCCATTGGTAGGTACTGCTGGGCCCAGATTGAAACCCAGAAGGGTGAAAAATGTTCCATGTGGGATAAGGGCTGAAGAAACTAGCTCTGTAATCTGCACCTTGCTGTTGGTTTCTTTGTCCCTGTTCCCATGTAAGATTTGAGTGAAGAGTTTCAATAAAATCAAGGTACACAATTGTGTATTAACTCTTTAATATCCCCTCCCCCCATGCAGCACACATATATGCCTGCACCTTCTCGTTTTTCACATCAGATTTTCTTCACCACATACTTCAACTTTGCTGCCAAGCAGAAACAAAGATGCTCAGAATATTTGGGGTTCAGGCCTTGTGTAAACGTACCACATGGGAGCTGTATCTATGGAACAGTAGTTCAATTCAACTACCCACTTGCCACAAACAGAAGAATCCAATGTTTAAAAACTCAGCATCAAATTTTCCACCTGCACTTAAAAGCTTTCCCTTTGTATCTTAAAAACTTAACCACACTATAAAGTTGTTGTTGTTTATTTGGTTGTTCATTTGTTTTTGTTTTGAATTTGACCTTATGTATCACATACCGGTATGTCAAATCAAGTAATGCTGACATTCTGAAATTGGATCATGTCTCACATGTATCAACTTGATTAATGAAACTTGACACGATATATCAAAATTTGACACATCCACTTCAAAATCAGAAATAATGTGGGTTTCTGAAAACAATAGTGTCTGTTAATCATTTCTGAAAGATTTATTTTCTCTTGGGGATAAAAACAAACACCTATTCAACAATGCAAAGAATGTTATTGGTTTGCAGGCAGGTTCACTATAGGAGTGAGAGACAGATATTTTTATTCCCTTTCAGGTAGACCAGGGGCATTTCCCTTCCAATCTCTGCTTTAATTAAGTTATTTCAACAATATTTTCTATTACAAAGAAAATGGATTTTAGGGAAAAAATACTTGAGAAAGGAAACATGTTTTTTGCTTTCCTCTAAACACTGCTCATATCATGAATTACACAATGCTATACCACAGAGCACACACACAGCAACAGAGCTGCTACATTGTGACCATCATACTCACATGACTGAGTAAATTATTCACTGAAGTCATTTTGGGTGAGTAACTGCCCACCAATAGGAGTAAGGGGGTTACAATCCAGCGCCATGTGAACAAATTGAGAAAGATTTGGTCACCTGATATTTGGGCTTCTATAAATGTCTATGGCTAGATTTTGCCATGTTTACTCAGCCTGAGAAGCACCTTCTTTTACAATTCAGCCCACTGAAATCCAAAAGAGCACTTCTTAAGTAAGGTACTAACCAACCTGAGTAGGTTGGCAGAATCTGGCCCTAATGCTCCTGAAAGAATGATGAATTTAATGTGTTTTATAAATTAGAACAATTCTTTACCTGTAAAGAATTAAGAACTGGATTCCAGTTTCAGTTGCACCTGTTATAAGTCTGGATGAGATTTAATTCACATTTATTACAGGTGTAACTTAAATCCGAATCCAGCCTCTAATGCTTTACACGGAAAGAACTCTACTGACTTCCATAAATCCATACTTGGGATTTATATCAGTGTAAATGAGATCAAAAGCTTCTGCTAGAATAATATTTTTGAAAATGACAAAATGATAAAAAAATAAAATGTTCCTTTTCTTTGAAATAGCGATGTGTATTTATTGGTATGTTCATGTGTTTAGAAACTACAGTGTTTAGTATTCTACAATCCTATAACATTTTCAAGTAACATCTTTTCCAGGTACAGAAACTGACTGATACTTAAATTATTTCAAAATGAGTTGTCCAATTGGAAAAGTTACCATGCAAATGGATAGTGTTTGAATTTGTTAAGAATGTTATTATCCAGCACACAGAAAAAAAGTAACTGAGAAAACATTATTGAAGTTGGGGAAAACACACTTTTCCATCAGTTTTTTTTTTTTTTTTTCCTGCTGGCATCTTTTCTAAATAGATGCTCCAGACCATTGTTTCCCCCCCTCCCTCCGCATTCTAGTTTGTTATCTCATTTATGTAGGTCCTGCAGCATAAGTGTAACTTAATTAAAACTGGTTTCAGAGTAGTAGCTGTGTTAGTCTGTATCAGCAAAAAGCAGAAGGAGTACTTGTGGCACCTTAGAAACTAACCAATTTATTTGGACATAAGCTTTCATGGGCTAGAACCCACTTCATCAGATGCATACAGTGGAACATACAATAGATAGCTAGATAGATAGACAGATAGACAGAGAACATGAAAAGGAAGAGGTTGCTTCATCAATTAAGGTGAGCTTTTATCAGCAGAATTAAAAAAAACCAAAACTTTTGCAGTGATAATCAGGATGGTCCATTTCAAGCAGTAGGCAAGAAGGTATGAGTAACGGTAGGGGGATACTTAACATGGGAAACTAGATTGCAAACATGGGGAAATAGATTCAATTTGTGTAATAACCCAGCCACTCCCAGTCTTTATTCAAGCATAATTTAATGGTATCCAGTTTAAAAATTAATTCCAGCTCAGCAGTTTCTCGTTGGAGTCTGTTTTTGAAGTTTTTTGTTGAGGAAATTGGTTAGTCTTTAGGGTGCCACAAGTACTCCTCATTCCTTTAACTAAAACTGATGACAGATCAATTACATTTCAACTTCTTTTTTGTTAAGTTTGTAAAGATTTTTGTATATGGTACATTTATATATAAGTACACTGTAATAATTCTTCAGGTAACAGGAGCTAGGTAGAGCAGCTGGAATTCTGTGCCCCTTCAGACACTATGCAGTAAAATATGTCAAAGCAGTTGAAAAAGAATTGAATACAGAAAGATAAAAAGCATTATGGACCAATGTGAATGTGGCACTCTGTATCTCAAAGCAGCACCTTGGAACTCCCATATTCGTCATGGTCATGTAACTAGGATATGTTTGGTATAAAGTATACCATATAAGATATCATAGGAAAGGTCATTATCTGCTGAAACCCGTTGTTCTGTCAAAATATGTGTATCATTAGTGTATCTGAAGTTATGAGATTTTGTTCTATGGTTATTACTCAAATATGTTGTAAATTTGAGAGTCTGTACTGGTAGGTGGTGAACCACTCCCAAGAAGGTGTCAAATGACCATTAATAAGCAGGAGAGTTATAATCAAGGGATTTACAATTGAAGGGCTATTGCACAAGATCACACCAGGCCATCCTCCATTAATGACCTGGAGAATGGGATGGACTGCACCGTCAGGAAGTTAGCAGATGACACTAAACTGAGAGGAGTGGGAGATACACTGGAGGGTAGGGATAGGATACAGAGGGACCTAGACAAATTAGAGGATTGGGCCAAAATATATCTGATGAGGTTCAACAAAGATAAGTGCAGAGTCCTGCACTTAGGGCAGAAGAATCCCATGCACCTCTACAGACTGGGGACTGAATGGCTAGGCAGCAGTTCTGCAGAAAAGGGGTTACAATGGACAAGAAGCTGGATATGAGGCAACAGTGTGCCCTTGCTGCCAAGAAGGCTAAAGGCATTTTGGGTTGTATAAGTAGGGGCATTTGTAGTGGATCAAGGGACTTAATAATTCCCCTCTATTTGGCATTAATGAGGCCTCATCTGGAGTACTGTGGCCCACAAGTTTATCAGGCTTCAAAAAGGGATTAAACATTTTACAAGGATATCAAGAGTTATAACAGCTTGTTACACTGCTGATGCAATCTCAGTGGAACTTTAACTTGATATAATTAACAACAATGCACTATATAAAAATTTATCAAACTAGCAAAAAATTTTTTTACACTGGTAGCTTTGATAATCTTCCCTACATTTATGCGTTAAAAAATCATGTTTCCATTGTTTTCTGCTCCTTAAGTATTATTTCTTTTTATGTCTGTTTTCCTGTTACTTCTGTTGTTCCTCATGTGGTTATCTGTGCTAGGCAGGCAGAGCTTCAGAGTCTCAATGCGTGGATGAGACGATGGTGTAGAGAGGAGGGTTTAGATTTATTAGGCAATGGGGAAACTTTTGGGATGGGGAGCCTATACAGGAAGGATGGGCTCCACCTAAACCAAAGTGGAACCAGACTGCTGGCACTTAACATTAAAAAGGTTGTAGAGCAGTTTTGAAACTAAGAGATGGGGGAAAGCCAATTGCTGCAGAGAAGCACATGGATCAGATGGAGACTTCTCTTACAGAAGGGTCTACTGATAGAGATTCTCTAGGTTTTAGTCAGAAGCAGAGGATGGTAAAGAATAAAGGAGAGGCCAGATCAGATGACAAACTTTCACATAAAGAATGTGACACATCAGAAAAGGGCAGAAAATAAACAGTGACCAGTTTTTAAAGTGCTTGTACACTAATGCTAGAAGTCTAAATAATAAGATGGGTGAACTAGAGTGCCTCATGTTAAAGGAGAATATTGACATAATAGGTATCACAGAAACATGGTGGAGTGAGGACAATCAATGGGACACAATCATTCTGGTATATATATATAAAATATATCAGAAGGACAGAACAGGTCGTGGGGGTGGGGGAATGGCACTATATGTGAAAGAAAATGTAGAATCAAATGAATTAAAAATCTTAAATGAATCCACATGCTCCATAGAATCTCTATGGATAGTAATTCCATGCTCTAATAAAAATATAACAATGGGGATCTATTATCAACCACGTGATCAGGACAGTGATAGTGACAATGAAATGCTAAGGGAGATTAGAGAGGCTGTCAAAATAAATAACTTAATAATAATAGGGGATTTCAGTTATCCCCATATTGGCTGAGTGCATGTCACCTCAGGACGAAATGCAGAGACCAAATTCCTCGATACTTTAAATGACTGCTTCTTGGAGCAGCTGGTATAGGAACCCGCAAGGGGAGAGGCAACTCTTGATTTAGTCCTGAGTGGAGCACAAGAGCTGGTCCAAGAGGTAACTATAACAGGACCACTTGGGAATAGTGATCATAATATAATAACATTTAACATTCCTGTGCTGGGAACAAAACTGCAGCAGTCCAACAGTGTGGCATTTAATTTCAGGAAGGGGAACTATGAAAAAATGAGGGGGTTAGTTAAAAGGAAATTAATAGGTAAAGTGACTAAAGTGAATCCCTGCAAGATGCATGGACACTTTTCAAAGACACCGTAATAGAGGCCCAACTTAAATGTACACCCCAAACTAAAAAACAAAGTCAAAGAACTAAAAAAGAGCCATTGTGGCTTAAAAACCATGTAAAAGAAGCAGTGAGAGATAAAAAGGCATTTTTTAAAAAGTGGAAGTCAAATCCTACTGAGGTAACTAGAGAGGAGCATAAACACTGCCAAATTAAGTGTAAAAATGTAATAAGAAAAGCCAAAATAGAATTTGAAGAACAGCTAGCCAGAAACTCAAAAGGCAATAATAAAATGTTTTTTAAATACATCAGAAGCAGGAATCCTGCTAAACAACCAGTGGGCCCCCTGGATGATAGAGACACAAAAGGAGCACTTAAAGATGATAAAGTCATTGTGGAGAAACTAAATGAATTCTTTGCTTCGGTCTTCACGGCTGAGGACATTAGCGAGATTCCCAAACCTGAGCCGTCTTTTGTAGGTGACAAATCTGAGGAATTGTCACAGATTGAAGTGTCACTAGAGGAGGTTTTGGAACTAATTGATAAATTTAACTGTAACAAGTCACCGGGACCAGATGGCATTCACCCAAGAGTTCTGAAAGAACTCAAATGTGAAATTGCGGAACTATTAACCAGGGTTTGTAACCTGTCCTTTAAATCAGTTTCTGTACCCAATGACTGGAAGATAGCTAATGTAATGCCAATATTTAAAAAGGGCTCTAGAGGTGATCCCGGCAACTACAGACCAGTAAGTCTAACGTCCGTACCAGGCAAATTAGTTGAAACAATAGTAAAGAATAAAAGTGTCAGTCACATAGAAGAACATAAATTGTTGGGCAAAAGTCAGCATAGTTTCTGTAAAGGGAAATTATGTCTTACTAATCTATTAGAGTTCTTTGAAGGGGTCAACAAACATATGGACAAGGGGGAGCCAGTGGACATAGTGTACTTAGATTTCCAGAAAGCCTTTGACAAGGTCCCTCACTAAAGGCTCTTATGTAAATTAAGTTGCCATGGGATAAGAGGGAAGATCCTTTCATGGATTGAGAACTGGTTAAAAGTCAGGAACAAAGGGTAGGAATAAATGGTAAATTTTCAGAATGGAGAGGGGTAACTAGTGGTGTTCCCCAAGGGTCAGTCCTAGGACCAATCCTGTTCAACTTATTCATCAATGATTTTGAGGAAGGGGTAAACAGTGAGGTGACAAAGTTTGCAGATGATACTAAACTGCTCAAAATAGTTAAGACCCAAGCAGACTGTGAAGAACTTCAAAAAGATCTCACAAAACTAAATGATTGGGCAACAAAATGGCAAATAAAATTTAATGTGGATAAATGTAAAGTAATGCACTTTGGAAAAAATAACCCCATCTATACATACAATATGATGGGGGCTAATTTAGCTACAACAAATCAGGGAAAAGATCTTGGAGTCATCGTGGATAGTTCTCTGAAGATGTCCAGGCAGTGTGCAGCGGCAGTCAAAAAAGCAAACAGGATATTAGGAATCATTAAAAAAGGGATAGAGAATAAGACGAAGAATATCTTATTGTCCTTATATAAAACCATGGTGTGCCCACATCTGGAGTACTGCATACAGATGTGGTCTCCTCATCTCAAAAAGGATATACTGGCATTGAAAAAGGTTCAGAGAAGGGCAACTAAAATGATTAGGGGATTGGAAAGGGTCCCATATGAGGAGAGATTAAAGAGGCTAGGACTTTGTAGCATGGAAAAGAGGAGACTAAGGGGGGATATGACAGAAGTGTATAAAATTATGAGTGGCGTGGAGAAAGTGAATAAGGAAAAGTTATTTACTTGTTCCCATAATAGAAGAACTAGAGGCCACCCATTGAAATTAGTGGGCAGCAGGTTTAAAACAAATAAAAGGAAGTTCTTCTTCACACAGTGCACAGTCAACCTGTGGAACTCCTTGCCTGAGAAGGCTGTGAAGGCTAGGACTATAACAGGGTTTAAAAGAGAACTGGATAAATTCATGGAGGTTAAGTCCATTAATGGCTATTAGCCAGGCTGGGTAAGGAAAGGTGTCCCTAGCCTCTATTTGTCAGAGGGGGTTATGGATGGCAAGAGAGAGATCACTTGATCTTTACCTGTTAGGTTCACTTACTCTGGGGCACCTGGCATTGGCCACTGACTGTAGACAGGATACTGGGCTAGATGGACCTTTGATCTGACCCAGTATGGCCTTTCTTATATTCTTATGTTCTTATTTCTGTGTCTACAACAGGTTTTGTTTTTTCTTCACGGATGTTGCCTTTCATTGATTTTTGTACTTTATCATTGTTATTTCCTTTTCTCTAATGTTCTACCTTTTCATTATTCTTTTTTTTTTATCAGACAGACTTTTACTGCTATATTACAGATTCACAGCATAAACATTTTCTTTCTTGGAAAGTTGAAGGGCTAAAAACTACCATTAAAAGGAAAATATAAGCCTTTACATTTCAAAAATGAACTAAATGCTCTGTAGCGTTTCCCCAAGAGATTCATTTGTCAGAAACTGACTCAGAAAAGTTATCTGGAGAATGGTTTCAGAAGCAATCTGTTCTACATCAAATGATTTTTCAAAGAAATAGTTGCTCTTTTCAACAAACATGTAGAGCCAAAATCTACCCTGAGATACGCACATGTGTGGCACTGGGCATTGTGAACGTGTCTCTTAGAGAAGAAGTTAGCTCTAACTGGTTACTGTCGTCTCCCATCCCAAAGACACACTAGTCAAGACTCTGATTTTAGACAGTCCTGAGCAACACATGGTATGAGACCTGCAGCAATCCAGGAGTAGCCCTGGGAGGCACTGTAACTCACAAAAATACCTCTGAGTCCTTGTGTTGCATGTCTGAGTTAATGATGATTCAAGATTGTTGAAGAACAGGCTCAGCTGGAATGATTTAATCAAAGTTTATCAGAGATCAGTGAATCAACATACAGAATATAGAAAGAATAGATATATTATCACATTTTACTGTCAGATCAAAAGCTGGCTCTGGCTCTCTCCCTCACTGTATCTGGAGAGACACAGTTTCATTCCCAAACTAAGTTCACATATCAGTGTCATTATATAAGGTTTTAGAAAAAGAAACCCTCTTTGCAGAAAGAAAATACAGTCTTATGTCATTTCTATACATTCACAGTTTATGTGTGAAGGCATAGTTGTTAACAGCTAAGAGGACTAACAATTCTTTAAGATAACATATTTCAATAAGTCCTTCTTCCCCCATAATCAATCTTCCCTATCTGCTGTGACAATCAATCCTTATCCATTTCCCATGTTTATACATGCTTATTTAAGCACTTAGATAGATAGATAGATAGATAGATAGATAGATAGATAGATAGATAG
>ML677348.1:31073027-31264317 GCA_007922305.1 Dermatemys mawii | reverse complement strand
TAGATAGATAGATAGATAGATAGATAGATAGATAGATAGATAGATAGATAGATAGATAGATAGATAGATATAAAGTGGTTTCTCAGACTATTTGTAATTCTATGGACATATAGGTACACAGGAATATTAGATACTGTCTAATTTATAAAATTCCTGAATAGGATTAGTTATTAGTCAAGGGCCAGTGTTTTGGGCCTGAGAATTCAGACATACTCTTTGTAATATAATAAGGATTCTTAAGTATAGTTGATAAATAAATAAAGCAAATATACAGAAAGAAAAGACTACAGGGGTTAATACTTACTAAAATATACTATAACACTTGATTCTTACTCGAT
Source organism: Dermatemys mawii (assembly GCA_007922305.1). Classification (NCBI taxonomy): domain Eukaryota; kingdom Metazoa; phylum Chordata; order Testudines; family Dermatemydidae; genus Dermatemys; species Dermatemys mawii. The sequence goes on along the minus strand of ML677348.1, from coordinate 31,263,979 downwards.
TGTTCAGACACTTTTCAAAGAAAGAAAAAGAAAGAAAGAAAGAAAGAAAGAAAGAAAGAAAGAAAGAAAAATTGTAAATTAATCACTTCACTTGATTTACTGGTAGACCATGACATTACTGAAGCCATTTTGAATCAAGCCTTGGTCAATATAGTGTTATTTAAACAAATATATATTTAAAATCATACAAGAGAGCAAGTACATTTAAAAGAAGATTCATCATCAAAACCCCTTCTGACCAAATCACTGTACAAAAGTTACTCTGTTAGTTACAACTGGTTATATTAGGAAAAAGCTAGCTATCCTGCATTTAAATTGTTGTCTAAAGCTCTTGAATTGAAAAATAGCTCTAAGGCTCATCACTGAAGCAAAGATTACTTTAATTCCAAATCCAGACATAGGGAAATGCTCATTTGTGCTATCGATCACCCTGTTTCTCTTGCTAATTATCGTTTCATGCTATTAGTTAAAGTCTTAGCCTCTAGAATCAAACTCATAATTTCACTATATTATCTCTCATTCTTAGGTCAGATTTGTTAAACTTAAAACACAGATTCTGTACTGATACCTTAGCCATATTATTCATTTAGCCAGCAGTTTCTCTTCCCTGCAGCAGAGCTTTCCAATAACAAAGGAAAAGCATTTAGTCAAGTTGAATGGGACTACTTATTTTCTACCCTTCAATGGTTTCATTTTGCTCCCCAGTTTATTAAACTAATTGCCATTCATTACAGAAACCCAGCTGCAAGATTGTGTTAAGTCTTCAGATCCACAGAGGAATGAGACCTGATTTCTTATTTACCTCTCATTTATTTCTCAAAACATTAGAACATCTTGCCTGAACTGTTCAACATAATAGAAGTATTAAAGGTTTCTATACTGAATATCCCAGGACTCAGCTGTCCCTTAGATCCATGCTTTCCAGTGGACTTCCCTGTTACATTGTATTTAGATAACCCATTTATCTTCCTTGTTGATTCCTTTTTGTTTAGTAAACACACCCTTGAGCTTATACAAAATGAAAAATATTATTCTTGCTTAACAAATGTAGTTATTCCAATCTCTTTTGAATATTTTCTATATATGGAAAGCTCCAGAAACATTACCCAATTTGGGGAGTAGCTTCTCAGACAAGACAACATATCTCTCTGTTTAATCTTTAATCTTTTCTGGTGGGATAGATCGGGGTCCAGGGATATAGTTTGGTCATTTTATTGATATCTAATGTACCTGGGGTAAAATTCTATACTTATTTCTACCAGAGTAAATTCGGAGTAACTTTAACAAAGTCAGTAGAGGTATCATCGGGATATATACTCATGGAACTGAAAGCAGAATTTGGTCCAAAGCAGCATACACTTCCTTTGCTGCCTTATCTTCCCCTGAGTCACCAGAAATTGCAAAGAGGATATTGGATAAAATGGTCCAATAATCGGATATTGTATTGCAAAATCCAATATAAGAATATATTGGAAACCCTTGTCCCAGTTCAGCAAAGAGCTTAAGCACAAATTTCACTCTATAGGTGAATGGCATTATTGAAATAAGTGGGGTTGTTCACTTGCTTAAAATTATATAGGTGGTTAAGTAATGCCTCACTGAATCACAGCTTCTTTGAAGTTGTTAAGTTACCTGTCCATTACTTGAGAGTAACCTACATAGTTTTTCCAAAAAAATAGTTAAGTAAAATGAGGACTAATATTCAATTTGAGGGCAATTCCTATACTTCAGGTAATGTTCTAGGCATGGCAAATCAGAAAACTAGAACATTGTAAAGAGCTTAGTTTCTACAGAGCATTCCTTTGATGCAGAAGGCAATCATCAGAGGTAACTCAACCAGTCATCATAGTTTATTTGTGTACTTCACCTCCAGTTAATTTGCATGCCTCAATCCCAGAATAGAGCTGGTTAGAAATTTTGGTCCCATCAGCTTTTAATCAAAAATAAATAAACAAATATAAATCAAAATATTTAGAAAAACTGGTCAATTTTGGGATAATGAAGTTTAGAAAAAGAAATAAACTGAGCATTGTGTTATGTTAAAGTATCCCATTTCAATATTTTCAGAGTGGGAGGTTTTGATTTTTCATTTCAAATGATTTTTCAAAATTAAAGTAACTGTTTTTATACAAATTATATTTTTAAAAATTATAAAAGGTGAGAATAGGAACAAAATGTTTCAATTTCATTGAAACTTTACATGAAGAAATCAGGTTACCAGAACCATGTTAACGGGTTTTAGGATATTGGAGGGATAGTTTCTATCAGGGCTAATAACACTGCTCTACAGCCAAAATGCTTCTGAAATAAATGTAGTCAAACTTTACTAATTCTGGATCACTGAGAACGAAAATTATGCTTAAAATTGTTGATTGGCTCTAGTTTTCAAGATATGCTATTGGGTTAGTATATACGACCCTTGATATGGGAATGGCGGAGGATAAGTGAGTTATAAAGGGAAGGGATCTCAATTTAAACTAGAAATGACTAAAATACATCTTTGACTGGATCTATGAATAAATCTATGACTGCGTTTGAACAGTACAATGAATGATGCAATCTGAACCTGGTATTGCATCATACATTATATGAATTGCATCATGTTATTCCTAGAAGTCATAGATGATGCAATCATAACGAAGCTTACATCACTCTGCTGAACAAATTTCCCTATATCAGCTCTAGAAATCATACAGTGTCATGCTCTCTTATTTGTCAGTGTTTGATTTTGCAAAGGGACACATTTCTCTTTAGCCAAAGTGAGCAGAGATGCCTCGTACTTGTATGAACAGTACAGATAACTTCTGCTATTTTTGTGGTGAAGTGAGTTTTGCATCGCGAAAGCGCAGTCTAACCACTATGGTTAAGAAAGCCTATCACTTTTATTTTGGCTGCAAAACTGGAGATCAGGACAAGAGGTGGGCCCCACACATATGCTGCAACACTTGTGCAACAAATCTTCGCCAGTGGTTGACTAGGAAAAGGAAATCTATGCCTTTTACAGTGCCAATGATTTGGAGAGAGCCAAAAGATCATACCAGCAATTGTTACTTCTGCATGGTGCCTCCAGTTGGGAAAGGTGTGTCAAAGAAGAAAAAGTGGACTGTGCATTATCCAAACATTCCATCAGCTAGACGTCCAATAGCCCACGGAGAAGGACTGCTGGTTCCTGATGCACCAGAATCATTCTCACTTGAGTCAGACGAGGAAGAGGATGAAACTTCTGGTCCTGAACCATCAACGTCACAGGACCCACATTTTCTCCCATCCTCTTCCTCTGAACCACACCTCATAACACAAGCTGAACTGAATGACCTTGTCAGGGATTTGGAACTACCCAAGAGTAAGGCAGAGCTGTTGGGCTCCAGACTACAGCAGTGGAATCTCCTGGCAGGTGATGTTAGGGTTTCCATGTTCCGTGACCGTCCAAAGGATCTTGTCCCATTCTTCTTCATGGAAGGTGATCTTGTAGCTTGCAACAACATGGATGGTGTGATGGCAGCCCTCAACATCGATCACGATCCAGATGAGTGGAGACTCTTCATTGATTCATCGAAGATGAGTCTTAAACCTGTTTTGCTGCATAATGGCAATGTTTTGCCATCAATTCCCGTTGGTCATGCAGTCCATATGAAGGAAACCTATGACAACATGAAACAACTTTTGAGGTGCATAAACTATGACCAACATCAGTGGCAGCTTTGTGGCGATTTGAAGGTTGTTGCTCTCTTGCTTGGTCTGCAGACTGGATACACAAAGTACTGCTGTTTTCTCTGCGAATGGGATAGTTGTGCAAGAGATTCCCACTACATGAAGAAAGATTGGCCACTTCGACAGTCATTGGAGCCTGGGAGGAAAAGTGTTGAGCATCCACCACTTGTTGAATCAAGGAAGATTTTGTTACCACCCTTACACATCAAGCTGGGTCTGATGAAGAACTTTGTCAAGGCCATTGACAAAACACAAGCAGCTTTCAAGTACCTCCGTGGAAAATTTCCAAGGTTAAGTGAAGCTAAGATAAAGGAAGATGTCTTTGTTGGTCCTCAGATTCGTGAACTTCTTTGAGATGATGCATTTGACCATGCACTGTGTGGCAAGGAAAAGATGGCATGGAAAGCCTTCCAGTCAGTGGCAATACATTTTCTCAGAAACAACAAGGCAGACAACTACAGGTTGTTGGTGGAAAACCTCCTCAAGGCATACAAAAGCCTTGGTTGCAACATGTCACTAAAGATACATTTTTTGCCCTCTCATCTAGATTTTTTTCCACCAAACTGCAGAGCAGTGAGCGACGAGCACGGCGAGCGATTTCACCAGGACATTGTGACAATGGAGAAACGCTATAAGGGCAAATGGAGCTCATCAATGCTTGCAGACTATTGCTGGACAATGACAAGAGATGCTCCATTTAATGAATACAAGAGACAAGCCAAGAAGTGCCGAATAGACACGGAATAGGACTAAACTATGTACATAATAGTTTTTTGCCTTTTGTTTCATAATACATTTTATTTATATAACCCTTTTGCTGATTTTTAAAGTGTTACATAAACAGGACAGGTGAAATGTTATCAGGTAAAGCAACCATAAACACATGAAAAGACCTAGGTTTACAATTTATGATTAAAACTCTACTATCTACACAATATACATAGACATAAAATGTAAAAACTTAAATAGATTAGAAACAATAGCCAATAAGTTGTTTTAATTGTCATATTTGAATTCAGCACATCAAAATACATAATAAATATCACATTTTATCTCTGAAGCAGACGACTTCTAAAAAATTGTAGACCAGTATAAGAAGTTCAGCAAGGGAATATTTAAATATGGCCTTGGAAATTAGAGATCTGTGATGGGGGAATGAAAAGGGAGAAAGAGATCTGACACCCTGACTGTGGGCTTGTCTACACAAACAAACTCCTTCACATCGCCGCTGCCCCTGACTGGCGGGATGTTAATGGGCTACTTCACCTTGAAAGGTACCTTGGAATCAGTGTTCTGTCTAATTTTTCCCAGCCATGTATGGAATTAATTTAGTTATGTGCACCACTATGGAGGTGATGTGTGACACATGACCTTCATATTTGTGTACATAACAACGTTCATGTGGTGTTGGTGGGGCCGAGGGGTTTGGAGTGTGGGAGGGGCTCAGGGCTGGGACAGAAAGTTGAGGTGGTGGGCTGAGGGGCACTCTAGCTGGGAGTGTAGGCTCTAGGGTGTGCTGGTGATAAGAGTGTTCCTGGGGTGGTCCCTGGGTGGGTTTCTGGAGCACTTACATGGCATTAAATAGGTTGCCACACTGTCGCACGACCATGCAGTTTACAGGGAACTTAGCTTGGAATATATGTTTACTTATGATAAACAATCTGCTCCATCTTGTATTTAGCTGTGATATTCAGAGTACATTTCCTAGACCTCAAGAAGAGCTCTGTTTAAGCTCAAAATCAAACAGAAGTTGGTCCAACAAAATATATAAACTCATCCACCTTGTCTCTATAATATCCTGGAATCAATATAGCTAAAACAGCATTGCATACAACAATGGAATTTTGACATCTGAAACGGAAACACTACAACTTGAAGAAAAAGGAAAAAAAAAAACTTAACAGAGACATCTACTTCCTAAGCAAATGCAAGAACAAAAAAATCATCCCCAGTTGTCTCAGCATCTATAAAACTCTGACGACTACATACATCTCCAAAGATGATGAACAGCTCTACAGAAGGACTTCAGAAAAATGGAGGAACCACTTACTGTACTTCACATACTCCATAAGAGATCATCTCAAACAAGGAATTACACAGGAAGAAAAAAATCAGGTAACCTATACGGAAATCATGAAGAAAACACAAAACCACTATATATCTAACCTCCCCACCCCTGATGGTAGCTATCCAATACAAAAATAAAAAGTTGAACCACCTACTACAGCTCCACCACTCATAAAACACCATCTCCAAGAGAAACCATGGAATCCAGTTCCACCATATGGATGCCACACAACACTGCAACCTCATAATTTTATCAAGACTGTTCCTAACTGCAGTGGAAATAACTGTATTCTCCAAGAGACTGAACATGTGTCCCAGCACAGAACTTGATACCAGACTAACATATGGATAACTGGAATAATTCTTTCTCCAACTCTACCGTAACTCTTTTTTTCATAACAATTACACCGCCATCTACAATAATGATGACCCTACCAACAGTCATAAGAAAAATGAATTATCTGCCTGGACACTTCCCAGTGTATGAAACCACACAGTGATCACTACATCAATTGCTTTAGGAAAAAAACCCCGTGAAATCCATAACAAACATCACATCCACCACAATGTCTCCACTGCTGAGAGGACAGCTATACAGTCCCTGAGATACAACCACCAGATAGTGATCAAACCATCAGACAAGGGAATGCCATCCATGATCCTCAACCACCACGACAATGTTTATGGGGCCTGCTGACCATGTTTCAAGACCACCTACTATCAAGAACTTAAAGAGGACCCCACATCACAGCTTATCAAGGAATTTAAGGACATCATCAAATCCTTCCCCAAACAACTTGCAGAGAAACTCTACCACCTCATCCTTTACAAACCCACCCTAGGAACCTTCTTTATGCTTCTTAAGAGACACAAAGAATTAAACCTAGGCAGATGTATCATATCTGGTCATTATATTTACACAAGGAATATTGGGATTCAAAGAAACCATCTTCAAACAATTCACCATACAGAGGGACAGATTCCTCCAGGACACAACCAACTTCCTCCAGAAACTTTTCAGCATTAACTACCTTCCTCAGAAAACCTTCCTTGCCACCACATATGTTGCCTTCCCGCAGCCCCCATGGGATGGCGAACCGCAGCCAGTGGGAGCCGCAGTTGGTGAACTGGCAAGTAAACAAACTGGCGGGGCCCACTAAGAGTGCTTACCCTGTGGTTCCGCATGGCAAGGTTGCTGATCCCTACTATACGCCAACATTCTCAACAACAATGGCATTGTTGCCTTCCTCAAATATCTACAAGACAATGAACAACTCCCAAATATTCACTCCAAGGACATTGCCAAATTCATCCACTTCATTCTCATCGATAACAAATTTACATTCAACAACAAACACTTTGTCTAAATTATGGGAACAGCCATGGGTACTACGATGGTTCTCTGATATGCCAACCTTTTGATGGGCAACCTTCAGAAAGAATTTCTGGAAAAATAAACCACAAAGCCAATGATATACCTGAGAGATATTAACAATATTTTCAGCCAGTGGACAGATGCCCTTTTAGACCTCATCTTCAAAGGAAATCTGCACAATGATTTCAAAAGAAAAGCCTATGAGCTTAAATTCATAACTTTACTGGACACTAAAAACCAGGGACTGAATAGAAAAACTGGATTTAAGGCTTATTACAATAAACTATAGCCCACTAACAACCTTCACCCCCAGCTACCCTTTCCCCCCATGACTGAAGGGGTGTTGTTACCAGTTCACTTCACCTTGAATGACCTCTTGAAATATGTACTTACATAGGCTAAACAAAACAATTTGTTCCACCTTGTATTTAGTTGTGATATTTTGGGCACATTTCCCAGACCTCAAGAAAAGCTCTGTGTAAGCTCAAAAGCTTGTCTCTCTCACCAACAGAAATTGGACCACTAAAAGATATTACCTCACCCACCTTGTCTCATTAATTTTTGAAAATGTTTTTAATTTTCAAAGTCTGAATTTTTCAAAACGGTGTTAGGTATCTAATTTCCAATGAATTTCAACTGAAGTCGAGGACTTAACTGGAACTTTCCAAAACCTCATTCCTTTCCCTGGATTCAGTAAGATATAATTAGAATCATGATGGATTTTGGAAATATGATTTTATATCACCAACAAACTTTAAAAAACTGCAAATTTTTATTAAAAATTCTAAATGTGATATACTGAAAAATATTTTCAACTTATAATGTCAACACATTCAAAACATGAATATTAAAGGATTCCTTCCTTTAAAGGTTGAGAAGAATAGTTTTTTTTTTATATACAGAAAGATCTGCTTGTGTGTGCAAGATGTGCATGTGATACAGCAGGGAGCGGGGAGTATTGACCTGGGAATGTTGCAGGGGAGTTTCCTTGGGGATGGGAGACTTCCCTTGAGGGAAGGTACCTGAGCCTGTAACCTAAGCGAGGAGGGGGGTTGGGGCTAGGTGACACCTTCTTCCAGGGAAACTGGACAAAGGCTGGAGGAAGAGATGTGGGGAAGCTGAGTGAGATGGCTGGAGGGGTTTTCAGTTCTGGAGTAGGCTGGGGAAGAGGAGGGAGCCCCAGGTCTGGGGTCTAATCTCCCTGCCCCTAGAAGGATCTGACTGAGGGGTCCTGTTTGTGCCTACAGGTTCTGGTTTGGACGGTATTCCTGTCGTCTCTAACAAACCTTCTGTTCTACTGGTTGACTGAGAGTAGAGTGAGAGTAGAGGGGGTGCAGTGCCCTGACTCCCCCTCATGCCATGACTGTGCAAAATCAATGATTTGATTCTGTGGAATGTGTGCCAAATGATAATAAACCAATTTCAGAACAGAAAAATCTATGATGTGAAATTCAATTGGTATTTTTTAACTTTTTATTTTTATTTTCTTTGTTTTCAAAGTATCAGTTTAGTTAAAATATTGTTTTAAGATTTACACCTCATCAGCAGGAAGAGAGAAATGTATTTTCTCAGTCGTGAAAAAGTAACTAATGACCATAATCTCTTCCTAATCAACACTTGTTTCTCCTTTCATTTACTATGCACATACATGTGTGTACGCACACACACACACACACATACACACAAAACTGCAATTGGAACAGCTTTTCACTTGGTAATAGCTCAATTAACTATAGGGAAAACTCCTAAACTGCATTTCTTCATAGGTAGACAATGAAGAGAAGCATGAGGGTTGAAAGAGGCAAATACATTGGGTCTTGTACTAAGAGTTGAACATAAATAGTCTGTGAACTGGTCTACAGTGATACACAAGGGAAGCCTCTAATGTGATTATCAGACTGAATAAGGATAACTGAAACCAGTAACAGAGTAAATGGTGTGTTAGGATAATAGGGTACTGACAGGATAGATGCCCTCCAGCAGAATCTCTCCTGCATTCCTGGAAGATTTTGTAATGGAGAATTAAGCATTGTCTACCTGCGGCTTATTCAGAATGCATTTCTGCAGATGAGGCTACTGATTTGACAAGTAAAGGCACAGTGATAAGTCTTACAGAGTCTTAATGCTTACAGGCATGAGTCCTGTATCTTGAGCAGGCAGGTCAGCTCTTCATCTTCTAGACAACAATGAATAAAAAATACCATATAGGCATAGAACAATATTTGATGGGAAAATAAGCATTATACAGTAGTGCCTGGTAATACTATTGAGAAATGAATTCCCTAAGGGTCTGCAAAGAAATATATCAACATGATAAAAAACTGTTTAATCTGTGGAAAGTATATTATTTTGCTGGACTATTTTCAGAAATGGGGAGGCATTAGGTTCATTTTTATACAAGAGCTCAGTGGCTAATAACAAGACTAATAATTAACAGAATACATGTGATAGCAAATGGTAAATCAGGAATAGCAATCCGTTAGGATGATATTTAGTTACATACATTCCAAAATCAGTTCACACAGACAAGCAAAAAAATTGCATTCTCCGTGAAAAATATATTTGCAGTTTAACTGATTGCAGCTTTATAAAAATGCTCGCATCATGAACAAGCAAAATTCAGTGATTTAACTAATTTTGTAATGATTCTGATATTTTCCTTTGTGCTTATAAATGAGCTGGAAATTGGTGAGGATTAAATACAAAACAAAATGTACTGAGATAAAAAATGCAAATATTGTTATGTACTAATGTGTCTTTATCACTTGCTACCAGTAACTTGTCAGTTGTGTTTTTTTTTAAATATAGAAATATTTTAACATCAATTTTAGCTTCCACTCAGTGCAAATGTATGGTTTTCAACCATGCACATTTTAGAGATTTCAATGGCTTCAAACTCTTGAATACTATGAACTTTACATTTTCATATAAAACAGACATTATTTTTCAGCAGGCTAATTTTGAGATATTTTTGAGCTTCTAGTCTTCTCTCTCCTTCCCCTTTACCTATAAATCAGCATCAATTCGGAGCATTTGTCTACCCAATTTGACAAGTAATCTCATCAAATATCTAGTACAGGGATCCACAACCTTGGCACGCGGGACCTCAGCGTAGGCACCCTTAGCAGGTCCTGCCAGTTTTTTTACTTACCAGTTCACTGACCGCGGCTCTCATTGGCCTTGGTTTGCCTTCCCGGCCCAATGGGGACTGCAGGAAACTGCACGGTGCTGGTAGCTGCTTCCCGCATCCCCCATTGGACTGGAACGGTGAACCGCAGCCAGTGGGAGCCATGGTCAGCGAACCAGAAAGTAAAAAAAAATACTGGCGGGGCCTCCTAGGGGGTGCTTACCCTGCAGTCCTACATGCCAAGATTGCCGATCCCTGATCTAGTAGTAATATTAAAGTTCTCTAAAATCAGACTCAGGGGATCTCCATTATCTTTTCATGGGAGATGCACTGTGCTGAAATGAATTATAACCTGGGTTAAACTGTGACAGATTATTTTCTCTGCATCTCTATGTAATGACCTCTTCGTGTTTCCATAGTTTTAGGAGAGAGAGTAAATCAGTTTATGTGGGAATGGCCAGGATGTAAATATGGGTCAAAATTGTGCTACCGATTTTAGACAGTATAACAAATTGTGCTCTGTTACAGCTGTACTTGAGTCATATGGACTCCACATGTATACATATGCACAAAATTTGCCCCAATATATTTAATTTGAAAAAAGAACCTATATTTAAACTTCACTAATCTAATATAACCTTCAATTATGTTTCACTTTTATTAGGGGCATCTCATTTAACCCTAGTAGAAGAAATTTTTTGTCTTGCTTAGACTCACATAAACCTATTCCCTTATGAATGGCATGATTTAGAATTTACTATTCAAAATCCTTAACCAGTTGTGGAGGTAACATATTTATTTTGAGGAGTGAATCCAGCATTTATTGTATTTTACAGAGGCACCTTTACACATAATAACCTCTATCTATACTAATCTGGTATCACTGCACCTAGGATCTCTCACTTGTTCTAGATAGCGTGTGCACCCACAGATCAAAGGGAAGGATTTTGATCCAAAATTATATCACAAGTGATTGTTTCTATCATATTTATACCTAGATGGTAGTTCTCAAGAAGTGTGTGAGTAGTTTACTGTGCCAAAGTTCAGTATCACAGGGGTAGCTGTGTTAGTCTGAATCTGCAAAAGCGACAGAGTTCTGTATCTGAAGAAACAAAAGCTTATGCTCCAATATGTCTGTTAGTCTATAACAGCGGTAAGCAATGTCGGCACGCAGGACCACAGGGTAAATACCTTTAGCGGGCCCACTGCTTTATTCATCTGCCACATCACCGCATGCCGCTTTCCGCGGCTCCCATTGGCTGCGGTTCACCATCCTGGTCCAAAGGGGGCCGCAGGAAGCAGCAAGTAGCGAGACGGCAGGTAAATAAAGTGGCGGGGCCCTCTAAGGGTACTTACCCTGCGATAACGTGTGCCGACATTGCTGACTGTTGGTCTATAAGGTGCCACAGAATTCTTTGTTGCTTATGCTAAAGTTCTTTGTGAAAAAATACAGGCCACTTGAAATTTGCTAAACAATATTTTCAATCTTGAGATTTTAAAATTATTCGGAAATATCTCAGCTCATATCACAAAACTGATCTGTCTCACTCAGATTTTTTTAAAAGTATAATCAGAACAAAGGACCCAAAACATGGATGGTAAGGGGAATGAAGAATGAGGGTAAGGACAGGTAAAAAATTACAAAGGTTAAAGAAACAAGAAAAAGTTTCTATTTATAAATCAATCAGTAACTATCCAGCAAATTTCTAGCATATTTGGGACTTATAGAAATCCTTAAATTTAACAAGACTTTCCAGAGTTTCTTTCCTCTGGATTTTTTGTTATGAAGCAGCTAACAAAGTATACGGATTCATACCTTGGATTAAAAGATACAGAAACCAAAGAACTTCTAATGAGTCTTTAGTTTATTGACCTGACTCATGCTTTCTGAAAGAGGGGAGATGTAAAAGTAAGCAACAAAAGCAGTAAAATATAGATGTGGTGCTGGAATAATGCTAAAAACAATAGCAATGAGATATACAAATAAAACTCCTATGTATCTAGAGACTGGGAAATTAAGAACAATGAGGAACATGAAGGTCAATTCCTCTTTGAACATTTTCTGATTGATGGTCTCTTTTTGAAGGGTTTCCTGCAAATCAAGAAAAAAGGGAAAGGAAAGTTATAAAAAGAAAGCACAAGAATATAATGAATTATGGTGAGGATGTCAAAAAAAAGAAAAGAAAAGAAAAAAGCCTATTCCTACATTTGACAGAATTCATTGAAATAAGACTAACAGTGGTGAGATAGGAAAGGCTAGTCTAAAGTTTCTGTGTCCTTGATACAATAGAGATGGGAAAGAAACAAAACATTTAGTATCAAAGGATCTGATATCTCAGTGTGCTAAGCACCCTCACATCCCACTGACATGAAGAGGAATTGAGAATGCTCAGACCGTAGAATCATAGAACTGGAAGGGACGCTGAGATGTCTTCTAGACCAGTCTCCTGCACTCATGGCAGGACTAAGTATCATCTAGACCATCCCTGACAGTTGTTTGTCTAACCTGCTCTTAAAAATCTCCAGTGATGAAGATTCCACATCCTCCCTAGCAATTTATTCCAGTGCTTAACCACCCTGACCATTAGGAAGCTTTTCCTAATTTCCAACCTAACCCTCCCTTGCTGCAATTTAACCCTATTACTTCTTGTACTAACTTCAGAGATTCACAAGAACAATTTTTTTCTGTCCTCCTTGTAATCTTTTACGTACTTGAAAACTGTTATCGTGTTCCCTCTCAGTCTTTTTTCCAGACTAAACAAACCCAATTTTTTCAATCTTCCTTCATAGGTCATGTTTTCTAGAACTTTAATAATTTCTGTTGCTCTTCTCTGGACTTTCTCCAGTTTGTCCACATCTTTCCTGAAATGTGGCACCCAGAACTGTAGACAATACTCCAACTGACTGCGGAGTAGAGCAGAAGAATTTCTTGTTGTGTCTTGCTTACAACACTCTTGCTAATACATCTGCGATGGGGCGCGTGCCCACACTGGTCCTGAGAGGGTTAAAACCAGCCTAAGAAGGCTGAGCGGCAGGCAGCTGAAGGAGTGGCTGCAGAGAAAACAGCCAATTAGGGTGGCAGTTGCAAACAAATCAGGCAGTGGCTGGAGCAGCCAGTCAGGACCCAGAAGGCCCATATAAAAGGAAGCTGCAGATCAAAGCAAGAGAGCCTTCTGCAGAGAGCCTTAGGGAGAAGACTGGCTTCCTGGATAGCTACACAGAGACCAGCACCTAGGGAAGGGCAGATGCTAGTAGGGACCCTGAGAGCTCCTGACAGGCTGCCAAGACTTATGGGCTCAAGGCCTTGGGGAGAGGGCCAAGGAGCTGGCGCCAGAGGCAGGAGCAGAAAGAACTGAAACTGTCGGGAAGTTGGCCCACCAGATACAGACAGTGAACTGAAAGGAAGAGAAGGTGATGTTTGCAGGGTCCCAGGACCCAGGATAGTGGGTGGGCCTCCCTGCCCCTCACCAGCTTCTGAAGGAGTGGCCCGGCTGTGGACTGGCAAGCTGCTGCAAGGAGTGGCTCAACTCTTGTTGGAGGAGTCCCCCAGAAATGGTGTGGGAGGGATGGATGGTCAGTTGGTCAGTCAGTCACGCAGCCAGAGGGCTGTGCCACGAAGCAGATGATGAGAAAGGAGTCATAATGGATTTGCTGGTGGAGGTGAGGACTGGAAAGCCACTACCACCTGAGGGCTTACCCGCTGGGACTAAGCTAATTCCTTAAACAGGAGATGCCAGAGTGGTGAGTGACCCTGTGAGAACATCCCAGACAAATGCTTGCTTTTTTTGCTACAGTGTTACACAGTTAACTCATATTTAGCGTATGGTCCACTATGACCCCCAGATCACTTTCCACAATACTCCTTCCTAGGCAGCTATTTTCCATTTTGTATGTGTGCAACTAATTGTTTCTTCCTAAGTGGAGTACTTTGCATTTGTTCTTATTGAATTTCTTCCTATTTACTTCAAACCATTTCTCCAGTTTGTCCAGATCACTTTGAATTATAATCCTATCCTCCAAAGCACTTGCAACCCATGTGAAACGCTATCAAAAGATTTACTAAATTTAAGATATATCACATCTACCCCTTCCCTTTTATCCACAATGCTTGTTACCCTGTCAAAGAAAGTTATCAGGTTGGTTTGACATGATTTGTTTTTGACAAATCCATGGTGAATGTTATTTATCACCTTATTATTTTATAGATGTCAGCTTAATTATTTGCTCCATTGTCTTTCTGGGTACAGAAGTTAAGTTGACTGGTTTGTAATTCCCCAGGTTGTCGTTATTTCCCTTTTCTTTAGATGGGCACTATATTTGCCCTTTTCCAGTCTTCTGGAATTTCTCCCATCTTCCACGACTTTTCAGAGATAATCTCCTCAATGAGCTCCTTGAGTATTCTAGGATACATTTCATGGCCATCTAACTTGTCTAAGTATTCTTTAACTTATTCTTTTCATAATGTAGCCTTCCTATCTCATTTTCACTGGCATTCATTATGTTAGACGTCCAGGCACCACCAACTTTCTTGGTGAAAACTAAAACAAATAAATAATTAAGCACCTCTGCCATTTCTGCATTTTCTATCATTATTACCCCCACTCATTGAGTAACGGGCCTACCCTGTTCTTGATCTTCCTCTTTCTTCTAATGTACTTGTACAATGTTTTCTTGTTATTCTTTATGTTTCTAGCTAATTTGATCTCGTTTTGTTCCTTGGCCTTTCTAATTTTGTCCCTACATACTTGTGTTATTGTCCTTTGTACAAATTACATCCTTTGTAATTTGACCTAGACCATCACAGATTGTGCCCCTAACTTTCTTGCAGCACATGAAAATAACTGAGATACTTACCACATAAACATTGTTAGGCTAATGTATTGTGTAAAGTCCAAGGAGAAGTACAAATTTGTATATACTTATGATTCAAAAGAGAGAACAGGAGGCTACTTCCTTATCTTCTATTCTTGTCAATCTTAACATTCACAAGAATGTACCTGCCAAATTGGTCTCTGAAGGCTAAATATGTGAGGGGATGCCTAGTTTGTGAATTCCACTGTGGCTTAGACATGAGTTAAGTGTAGAGCTACTGAGTGGCATCAGGATTTGTGTGGCTGTGTGCATACCCAGCTGCTGAAATTTAGGGACCTCCATGAGTTAAATGGTGGAAATGTAGGCACCTACTTTGTGTCCACAAGGTTAGGCAACAGCTGAACAGGGACTTTGTGAATGTCCATGTGGCTAAATGTTCAACTTAGGTGCCTAAGGGGGTAGGTAGGTGCCTAACCCTGCTTGTGGATCCTACCTCATGTGTTTGAATGTGCTTGTTTCATTGGCTGAAAAAAATGAAATAATGTCTCAGGGAAATCACATACATTCGGGTGTTGTATCAGCTATTCATGCTTATTATAAAAGTGTGAATAATTGTACATTTAGAGGAAAATCAAGAGCATACCAAAAGCCCCATAACATAAATATTAGAGAAAAACATGTTTCCTGTGGACTTACAGTACCAGTTATATGAAGTGAATACAAATTAAAATGAGATGTCTGAATAAATCTCACTTTGTATAATGTAATACCGTACTTTAAAATACAGTTAAATAGATACAGTGAGAGTGATTCTGATCTCACAACAATGTAAGTGAGAAACAATTTATTTGAATTCAGTGGAGTCACACTGGTGTACATGAGAGGAAAAGAAGGCCCAAAATGTGAAAAATATATTAGTGAATTTGAAGAGACTATTAAATCCCATCGAGTCTACCATAATGTGTCATGATTTATAGCTATATCATCCCATTTCCATGCTACACTATGTGTGCTTCCAGCAAATTTTGATATGCAATGAAGGTTTGACTCTCCCTATTATTCATTCTTTACCCAACTGAGACAATTAGGTTTGGATAGAATACAATTGTAGGCTATTGATAGGGCTAATCTTTTTAGGACTGGTGTCAACGTTTTCTTGGAGGGCACCTACCACTGGCATTTGTTCTCGCTGGAGCCTGCATTTCATGGATTTCTGGATACATTTATTTGGTTTATATTTAGATTGCTTTTCTCCTTTTTTTTCTACCCAGTCAACATGGTTATGAACATTTCTTAGGGCAATAGCAGCAGTTCTGGTAAATGGCCAAATACTTTTTACCTTATTTATACAAACTTTTCATTGAAATAAATTGAATTTTAAAGTTAATGGGCCATATCCTAGTTCCACTGAAGTGAATGGGAGTTTTGCCATTTATTTTATTTAGTACATTTTCCAGTACTGAGTTTTAAGTGAGTAAAGTGAGCAGTATTTGGCTCACATGCAAGATTTATTTATTGTGCATTTATTTTAAAAAATAAAAAAGCAAAGCAAAACAAACAAAAAAACTCCCAGAAAACAGTTGTAAAGTGGCTGTAGCCACTTTAAACCATAAAAGAAAATAAATTTAAGGTAATCACCATTAGGAAAAAATCTGCTCTGTCATGCCCATTTAAATCTGGAAAACTCTCTTGAAATCAGTTGAGGTAGATTTGGCGGTAGATCAGTTGAGGTAGATTGCATGGTAGCCAAGTTCTGCTCTCCATAACGATCAGATTAACTTGAGTCCTATAACAATACAATTGTTTCCTACTCTATTTAAAAAGATTTGAGGGCAAGTAATTGTGCAAATGTCCTCTTGAAACTTAGTTTTAGTTCAATATTTTTTGTTCAATATATTTAAATAGATTTAATTGTTCTCTTCCCTCCCTAGTTTTGTGAGTATACAGAACACTTTGGCCTTGCTGCTCCATAGTCCTTGGTTTAAATCGGCTTTTTCCAGCTCTGAGTTTTACAGACGCACGCTGCTAAAAGTGTGAATAATTTATATGAGCTAATAGCAGCTTCTGTGCTAAATTGTCACTGCTTTCAAAATGTGTTAGGCTCAACATAAATGTCCCCCACCTTTGTGTCCACAGATCCTCAGACTGAGATATCCCTTGGACAAAAGGGATAGGCCTTATTACTATGCACAACATATAAGGATCCTGCCATCTAAAGCAGGTATGTCTCAGATAAATTTTGTGAGCAGCACATATTTCACACCTTTGCTTGAATAATAAATAAAGCAGCTGAACCTCTGTAGTTGCATAATCAATAAGGACTTGTTTCTACTTGTAGTTTCACACATATTTCAGCTACTGTAATGAGAGATCCAATGCAAAATTTACCACTCATGATATCTGGATTTTTGGTACTCTTTGGGAGACTCTTGGTTCTAAAACTATGCATGGATTACACTCATCCATATATGTAGTTTTTAATTTTTTCTCCCTGTGATATTTGTACAGCAATATGATAATTAACTGGTTCAAAATATTATGCAAGAATTTTTAAAAGTTTTATGAATAATGCAGTTTCAACTGAGTATTGCTTTTTCCCTCGCATAATGTTAATTAGAATTACAATATTGGTCTATAATTGCAGCATGTACAATTTTTTTTCTCTTTGAAATGTGGAGAAAGATTCATTAAACATAAAATCAAAATCTCATCATCACTAATAGTGGATGCACATGCATATTTCAAATGTAAATACTTGTGGGTGCATCTGGTCATTTTTTTTTTTTTCAAATTCTGTAAATTCAAGAAAATGAAATGAAAATTCACAGCCAGCAGGAGTAGGCAGGGCTGGATTGTAGTAACTACTTTTTTTCTCTCTCTGAGATGCCATATGACAATTCAGAGTGTCTGCTGGCTCTAAATACATATTGCATTGGTACCTGGGACTTTCGGGAGAGTTAGTTAATGGAGTGTTTTCACTATGTTGATGACACTTAGATCTATCCATCCATTTCATTCAGTAAAGAGATCATGGTTGAGTAACTCTCAGTGCATGGTTGAAAATGGGTCATGGAAAAGAGGGAGCAAGCTATGGCACAATCTAAACAATGGGATGGGGTATGTGTGAATCCACCAGAGGATATGGCAAAGATTATTCCGCCCACTCAAACAGAGTGGGGTGTTCAACATTTGTCAGTTATGTTTTCAAATGGAGTCTTTTGTTAGACTCTCCACTGATATTAGAAGAGCCATAACAGTGACCTGAATGGCTTTTTCATTTCTGATCAGATGTTTACCTTATCTATTTCTTTGTTTCATTAAGAATGAATGGTTGCAATGTGCTCTATATTTTTATATATGCATTATATTACCTCAGAAACAGAAGCCACTGCAGAAGCTGGTAGCCTCCTTGTTAAATCTGTTTATTATTGCTATTTGTGTGGGTTTTGGATTGCATTTGTAATTATTTGTCAAGGGCACTCAGAACCTTCATGGGAGTTATCTGTGTGTTAAACCAAAATAAATAGTTACAGATAGTAACGAAAGAGACAAGCCAAGTTGTCAGTATCATAAGTATAGACCAGCCCACCTCACCATATATCTGGTCTTCCCAATGACTTCCATGGGCTTTGGTTCAGCCCTATCTGAAGTAAATCATTTCAACACATGGGCCATGTTCAAACCATCACCTGTGGATTGTCAAACACAACCCAGCTGTCTCAGGGAGCACGATGGGGTCTAAAATACTTTTGCACAATTATACATGCCACATGTAAGATCATTATTCCATGAATATTCTTTACATCAAGCATGTAATTGTTGCACTTTCACCAGCATGAGTAACTGGTCTAGATTTTTGGTTCAGGCAGTACCTGAGCACACTAACACTCAGGGGTTCTCAAACTTGATTACACCGCAACCCGCTTTTGACAACAAAAATTACTATGCAATCCAAGGAGAAGGGATCAAAGTTTAAGCCCACACAAGCCCCACCAGCCTGTCTCAGTGCCAGGCAGGGAGCCTGTAACCTGAGCCCAACAGCTGACATCCTCTGGCTTCAGCTTCAGCCCGGGGCCACAGAAAGTCTACGCCAGCCCTGGTGACCCAATTTAAATAGGGTCCCAACCTGCAGTTTGAGAACCATTGCTCTAACCTAAAGCAGAGCTATAGCACATCTTGTCTTTAATGGTGCAGTGTATTTAAGTGATTATATCTGTAGGACATTTATTCTGTACATAACACAACATTAGGGACTGGACTAGATGAGCTCTCGAGGTCCCTTCCAGTTCTATGATTGTTCTAGTCCACCAAAATTATAGAAAACTAAAAGTAAATAAAAATACTTTCACACACTCCCTGGGGCATTAGCGGCTATGACGGACAATGTTTTGAGATAAAAATGAAATTTTAAACCACGTGCAAGGGACAGAAAGTATAAAAAAATTCAGTCAATTTTCACTTGCATTAATCTAAGATGGCATCTCCTATTACTGCTGTAGCTCTGCTGCTGGCTGATAAGAGGGTTACCATGACCTTATAAGCTAAAATACAGAAGTCAAAAATGGAAGGAGGTGTATTACATTTTCAAAAGGGGGATAGTAAAACTAGTATAGACAGAAATCTTTGGTGTATTGGAAATCTATAGTGATCAGATTGAAAAAATGATCTCTACTTGGCCATAATATTTTCCGCTGGTATTTGGTCATTGCTGTAGGTCACTGTTTCAACGTTCAAGACAGTTTTCTATTAATCTAGCCTGCTGTGTGTATTTGACTTGCTGCATTATTTCACCATATGGATAATGGGCCTGCTCCTGCTCTTCATGAAATTAATGGAAAAACTCCAACTCCCATTAACTTCACTAGGAGCAGGATCTGGAATAATATCTTCATAATTTAGTCCAGGAATTAGCAACCCTGGCACGCGGCTCCCCAGGGTAAGCACCCTTGGCAGATCCAGATGATTTGTTTACCTGCCGCATCTTCAGGTTCGGCTGATCGCCACTGGCCATGGTTTGCCGCTCTGCTCCAATGAGGGCTGTGGGAAGCGGCGGCCAGCACCAGGTGCTTACCCTGTGGGGCCGCGTGCCAAGGTTGATGATCCCTGATTTAGTCATTTGGTGATCATCACATATGGCAGCTCAAAATCTAGAAACAGGTAAAGCTGTTCAAAATTCAGAATTTGTTTCACCCGAATATTGCATGAAAATGATTTTCATATTATGTTATTTGTTTTCATTCTTCACTACTCTAGGAGTTTTGCTTTGTCTGCAGTTTCAATTAAATGGTGATTTCTACAACAGAAACTTGTGAAAACTCTATCTTCAACAAGGAGGCCCATTTACCAATTTTCTCATTTGTTCTGTTCAGTCTCTACATAATAGTAACACTTTTTTTTCTTTTTCTGCTTTTCTGCTAATATAAACAGAAGGAAGAGGTGATGATCCCCTTCTGAATGGAACACTTAAAGGTGAATTGTGCAGCAAATATAAACTTTCTTTTCCCTTTTATTTCCCCTTAGAGGTCAGACTTCAAAAGGGCTCAGCTCCCATTTAAGCTACTTAAGATGGCCTGACTTTCAAAGAATCCTCACTGCCAACCACCTCCCATTGTGGGTTTGATATATTTTTTGTAAGTGTTGGTGCCCAAGCTCAATTGATTATAATGTAGGCTTTTGCATTTACACTAGCTGAAGAACTAGTACTTGACATTTCTCTTTATTCTGTCTTCAAGCAAAATACTCATACTTTTCTTTTCCTTGCAATTGTAAGTACCCTTTATCTGGGTGGAAAGTAATTATGGGACTCATTTTTAAGCAAAATCCTAGAGAAAGAGCATAGAATAATTGACTTGTGTATATAGCTTAAAATGATCAAGGAATTGATTCATTTAGCAGAGACAACATTTTTTCATACAGTTGTATAATTGTTTTTGATGTCAAAAGATGTTAAAAATCTAAACAGTGCTGTCTAAATGCCTAATCTGTGTGGAATAGGGGTACATTATAGTCTAAAATGAGGGATAAAATGAGGCAATGAGAAGGTATGCTAGTAACAGACATAACTAACCCTGAGAGATTTTCTATGCAACACTTTGTTGCCTAGTTTTTATGTTTCTGTTTATGCAAAAGGCTCAGAGAAAGCTCCGTGATGGAATGTGCCTATAACATACCAAAGTCTGTTCCTCAAAATTGCACCTAGCCAACAGTCTAAGCCAGCAGAGAAGCAGATTAAGACATGGATTCTATTCTGCCCCATCTTCATTTGTGATGATACCTTTTCCAAGGGCAGTCCCTGTGCTCCTTTTGGTCTAGGAACTGCAATTGCAACTGCTCTTTACATGAGTCACAGAACTGTGTCCTTCCCCTGGGGCACCTACACAAGAGACAGTCACAGCTGTTCCTCCAGAGAGCTCTTGGTGCATTTGGCACTGCTCTGGCATAATACTTCATATTGTGAATAGTGTGCAAAGATGCTTTCTGTCATTTTAGTTGGAGCATCTTGAAATTCTCCCGGGAATGGGAATATTTTCTTTGTCAACAGCTCCCTGTTTCCTTCCTATCCTCAAGCAGATTGAATGTGGATAGTTTGAATTATCATACTAGTTTCAGGAAAGAGGATTAGGTAGGATTTTTAATCAGATAAAATATATGTAATGCCATTAATAAACCTTGAAAACAGCAATTGCACAGCCATTGCTTACTGGAGAAGCAGAACCAAATCCTGTCTCCTAGAGCTCTAAAGATTCTGCACGTAAGAGACAGAAACCTTTTACAAGTAAAACTCTCAGCTCCTTCCAGAATTTAATAGAGTCTCAAAAAATTAGAACTTTTTTCTGCAAAGTGACACTGCACCAAAAACTGTACAGTTTCCTAATTCTTGAGAGAAATAATCTGATACTATGAAGTTGAATCAAGTGTCTGGAGCTAACATTGTACCTCAAGGCATTTTGGAAGTCATCAGCTAACACAGCAGACAGCTGCCTCTGCAAGAATGATGAATTAACACACTTGAGGCAGTGGGGAAATAAAAAGGCATAAAGAAGACTAAGCAGGGTTTGGTAAGGAGCCTGGATTCATAAATATGATGGCATCACCACTTGCTCCCACCCACTATTTGAGAAGGGTACTGGAGAAATTAAAATAGATTTGTATTGTTAACTTTTTGTGGTGTCATCCTCTACCCCTCTGTCTATCATACAGTTTCCTAAAGTTTATCTGCTCTCTCTCCCCAGGACTGCTGTCATTCTCCAGCTTACCTTGCACTTTAAGGATGTCATCTATAATAGAAGCATTAAATGAATAATTTAAACAATTTCAGCTCTTTGGAATATTTAAATTTCCAACAGGGTTCTTCTCAGGAAGATCCCTACACTTCTCATATGTCCCTGTTCTTAGAGTTAGCCCTTAAAAGTGGGTTAGTCAGGCTACAGAGCACATCATGGAATGGAAAAATATTTCAGATGCTTCCCTTTTCAAATAAAGTAAAAAGGATTTTGACTGCAGCTGAAAATGTCATTATCATCAAAGCCTTATTCTGTCACAGCAGAACAAGATCAATTTCTTATAGACACCGCAGTAGGTTGGCTGCTATATATTGTTCTTTTTTCCCTCAAAGCTGCAAGCAATCCTTGACAAATTTACTCGCTTGCTTGCAAGTTAAAAATCAAGGACGACGAGTGCTGTGGAAGAGCAGTATTTAAACAGGGCTGCTGGAGCATAGCCTTAAGAGGCAAAGGGGTGTGTTTCCTGCAGAACTAAGGAGCAAGAGATGGTAAGAGGGCCTTTCTCTTGCAGAGTGTGGGAAAAGCAAGGGGAAGCAGCAGTGGAGGACAAAGGAAAAAGATGCTAATGCTTATGGCATCTGGAGTTTTGCAGCGTGCAGAGGAGAAGCAACGAGGTATTGGAGAGGGCTAAAAATATAGGATACATTTTTGGTGGCTATTTTAGCGTAAAAGGTCAAAATTTGAAAAATAAAAATAGTTCTAACAATCTTCTAGGTAGAGGACTACTTGAATGATTTCTCAAGGATTGACTTGAAAGCCATTATTTTCACCAAGTTAATGTAAATCATCACACTAGCTCAAAATACTTTTACAATGCTTTTTAGCTGCGGCACTAGCATAGGGTTTGGGAGACTGAGGTTCAGTTCCCTGCTCTACCACAAATTTCCTTAGGGAATTTGCTTACCTTTTCCAAGCCTCTGCTCCCTATCTGCAAAATAGGGATATCTGATCCTCACGAAACCTCTGTGAGGAACTATCTATTTAAGATTGTGAAGTGTTTTGAGATCTACTGATGAAAAGCAATATCTAGGACCCAGATATTATTATTACTAGTCAAGGCTCCTTGGACAATTCATGTGTACATTAAAATAAGTATGCTTCTCTGATGCATTTAGGCTAGGATTTTCAAAGACACCTAAGGAGGTCAAGCACTCAAATCTCATTAAATTTCAAAGGGTGATGGGGACAACATTTTTCAAAACACCTAAACAATTTAGGAGACTAAGTCCCATTTTCAAATGAAATGTCAGAATTTCCCGCAGGACAGAAACTCATAATTTTGCTCTGACGTTGAATTTTCTTTCATCCAGGTACCAGAGGGAGAAACGTCATAGGCCGCAACTCTATGCAGCACCTTGTAATGTGATCTTGCAAATCTGAGTTACACAGTGTTAAACTTGCCAAGTTTTGCATAGGAGACCACAAAGGAATGCCTTGTGGAGGCACTGGCTGGATTGACAACTAGCATTCCAGCCAAAGTAAGGGACAGCATGTAGCTAAGCTGACTCAAAAGTGGGACAGCGAGTGAACTATGACTATTACTTATATTTCCATTGCTGCTGAATAAGGGAATTCTTTAAACCTCTTCTCTGAGCAAGTATGCAGCTGTGATTGAGATGGCCATAGCCAACAGGTAGAATACAACGCTGTTAGAGCAACTAAAACAATTTACTAATGTTTTCTAGAATTATTTATTTTCTCACATTCCTGGGATTTTTAAATTGCAAGCATAAACTTGTGGGACACTACTTTCACTTCAGTTTTGACTTTAAGTTTGTGGTCAAATTGGTTTCAAACGTATGACTATATTTTCAAGTGACTAATGAAACTAAATACATAAATTTATGGGGGCCCAACCTGAGACATTTGAAAGGGGCCTGATTTTTAGAGGCTGGAACGCTGGATTCCCAACAGCTCTTGCAAAAAAAAAAAATCTTTTTGGTGTGCCTTGTTGGAGACACTTTAAATTCCTAATCACATGTCAAAATGGAGGTAATGCAGATTACTTGAAGACCTAGCAATTAGTAATACTGCATCAGTGACTTTTGTGATTTATGGTATAATGTTATCTTGTGATATCATCTCTTGGCATTAACAATTAACTCTTCTCTTACTAGAAAGACAAATCAAATATTTTGGTACTGCTAGCAAAGGTAGACTTTTATTATCTGGACTGTGCGCTTCAAGTGTGTGTTTAGAGACAGTGTGACTTTTCTGCACTGCTGGAGACAGTCACAGATAAAAGAACATATTTACTGCCTGAAAATGTAGGATGACTTATCAAAATACATCATAACAGGTTTTAATACTCTTTTGAAATAGAAGTGCAGAGGCCAGGGCATGGAGACCTTGAAGTGGACGGGTAGTGTTTTGAATTACTTGAGTGACTATTTTCCTGGCAGCATATCTTTATCATGAGTGTAAATTGCTTATTAAGGAGTGATTATAATTTTTTGTAGCCCTTATTTAAGATTATGAAGAGATTGCTCCATGCCTGACAGTGTCTATTACATAAAGTTGTGTCTCCATCCTCTGGTCATTCAATATTGTTTCATTTTGCAGTGTAACATATCCTAAATATAAAATATGCATTTTTCCTATTCAGGCCCTGAAGTATGTTATCCTCAACCCTCAAGCACAATTCAGAAAATCTTCCTCTTTTTTCATTAATCCATTTTTCTCCATTCCTCCTTTAAATTTTCCTGTACTAGGCTTTTGAATTCCCATTTACTTAAGGGTATTTTTACATCAGTCTATCAATTTATTAGTGTTTTTAGTTGCTTTGTCTGTAATGTCATTCCCTGTTATCTCACTATCTGCTTGGATCCAAGCTAAATGCAACATGTATCCTAACTGTACTAATTCTGTATTAGAAATATAATTTTATTGATTATATCACTTATATATCAAGACATCGCCATAAAGACTGAGTTTGAATCTGAAAAAATAACCACCATGGTGTACATCTGAGATCTAACTGAATACTAGCATAATTGCTATTAATTCAGCTGTCATTACAGCTACAAAATCAGATGTACTAATTCCAAATTTTGGTATGCAGTGTACTGTTCCTACTCTTCTTGCCTTTTGTTTGGTTGTTTTTTTGGACCCCTCTGTTTATATTTGATAAAACCAATGCCACTTTTCACTCATATACTGGTACGCTTCATTTTTAATACCCACTGTCTCAGGGATCGGCAACCTTGGCACGCGACCCCCCAGGGTAAGCACCCTGAGTGGGCCTGGCCATTATGTTTACATGCTGCGTCCATAGGTTCAGCCGATTGCAGCTCCCACTGGCCACGGTTCACCGCTTAGGTCCAATGAGGGCTTCGGGAAGTGGTGCAGTGTTGGCCGCCTCTTCCCGCAGCTCTCATTGGACCGGCGCGGCAAACCGTGGCCAGTAGGAGCTGCAATCGGCTGAACTTGTGGATGCAGCAGGTAAACAAACCAACCAGGCCCGGCAAGGGTGCTTACCCTGGGGGGCCGCATGCCAAGGTTGCTGATTCCTGTACTATCTTTTTTTTATAGGTAGTGGGCATAGAGGTATTGTAATAAACATACAGCATGCAACTCATAGTGGCTGGGCTTGTATTAAATCTAACTTTTTACGTTCTGATTTTGAAGCTAACCTAAAAGCTTGGTAGACATAGTCAATAAATGGTGATTTAAGCATCTGTAAGCTGTCACTGGTGTTTTCTTATCCACCCCTCCCAGTCCCCTCCTCTCAGTGCCAGCAAGACTTTTAAGCTGCTTAATCCTTCCTGAACACTTATCTTTAATACACCTCTACCTCAATATAACGCTGTCCTCGGGAGCCAAAAAATTGAACCACGGTATAGGTGAAAGTGTGTTATACTGAGGTAGAGGAGTGTGCAGCCACTCCCCCCAGCACGCTCATGTACCCCGTTATATCAGAATTAGCCTAATATTGGACCGTGTTATATCGGGGTAGAGGTGTATAGTTTATATGATCTTTTCAGTATAACTTAGTATCAAATATTACCCCAAGAATGTTAATCTTCTTGTTGTCCATACACACATAGCTTACATTCCTTTGTAGCTTTCCTATTTGTAAAGAGTAGTCATTTGGTTTTGGCAATGGGGAACATGAAACCCCTTGCATTTCAGCAGGCAGAGTGCTCTTGTAACACTTTATTGAGTCTCTTCTGACACCTCAGTCGTCCTGCTCATAACACATAGAGCACAATCATTTGTGAATAAAGTGACACCCTGGCACTTACTTGTTTTAGGAGATCATTAATCATAATATTAAATAATACGAGGGAGATAACACTTCCCTGTAATATGCCACTTTTAAATATGCATAACTTTCCCAACTCTGACTTGAATGGACCTTCTAACTCAAAGTCTCTAATCCACCCACGAATTCTTCCCTTTATCCCTAGTGCACCTAGATTGGTACAACAATCTATCCTTTCATCGTAAGTCATTCACTTTTTATATATTTAGAAAGACAGCTATCATGAAACCTTGGTGCCTCATACTTTTTTGTATTTCTGTTTCTAACTGAACAGTGTGACCAATGGTACATTTTCTCTTCAAAATGCATTCTCCACTTTGTCTATAATGCTATGGCTTTCCTGCATCCTACAACCTTGAAATCCTTCTTTTGAGTCACCCCATTGGGATACACCCTTAAATCAGCCAGCCAGTTCCTCCTTAGCTGGGTTTAATCTTAAATTGGGCCTGGACCACCCTTCAGGTGCCACTGGATACACTGATTACTCTCTGGGTAAGTTAACTTGGTCTCTGCCAGCATGGGGTATACACCCCATCACACTGACAACATGCCACATATATACCTAATGAGAGCATGTGGTCCTAGAAGCATGCAAGGTTATAGCGGGGGGTAAAATGCTTTTATCCTGAAGTTTCCCTGTGCATCTATTAAATTAAGTATTTTTAATAACATTTAGAGCTCAATTTAAAAAAAAAATACCAGTACTGCCAACTCTCATGATTTTCTCATGATTCTAGTTGTTTATGCGTTTTTTTTATTATCTGCTTCATGAAAACATGGTGAAAAGAACCAGCTCATGATTTTTATCATGACTAGAGGTTTTGGGGATGTATTTTATGTATTTATTTTATTTAAGAAAAGGCATCAACTGAAGAATTTCCCCTTATTCAAAATGGCCACCAATTCCTATTACTGTTAAGAGGGCTAAAGCCAGAATGATGGCTACCATTTCCCAACAACCTATCTGCATGTGGAAGTGAGGCTGCCCTTAATAAAGTTTTCTGCCACTTCCCACTCTTTTCAGTGCGATTGAAGCTATGCCCACAGACAAAATTATTGCCACTCTAGCAGTCAAAGGGCCAGGCAGGTCACAGACACTGTGACTGGAGAGAGAGAGGAAACAGACACTGCAGAAAGCAGAAGGCAGATTTAGGTTTGCAGGGAGATGTGGGGTAAGAGAAAGAATGAGGGGCCTGCTGTACACAGTAGTGGTAGTGGGAGATGGAGGGATCACATGGCAGCTCCCTGGGGAGTAGAGGTGGTTAAGGAAAATTCTGTTTCTATAATTTGGCCTACACATTTATCCTGGAGAAGAACCCAAATGACAATCACCCTCATTGTCTCCAGCCAAATCCTGAACACTAAATAGAATGTGAGACTTAGGGGTTGTCTTCATGTACAGCTACTTTGCTGACTTGAAGCAGTAGCTATGTTGACAGAAGAAGCTCTCCCATTGAAATAGTGCTGTCTACATTGGTAGGTTAAGTCGGTAAAACTATGTTGCTCAGAGGAGTCAATTTTTCATAGCCCTGAGCAACATGGTTATAACAATATTTGTCCGTAGTATAGCTGGCTTGAGTTATTCCCACTCACGTCCTTCTTCCTTCTCCACCATATTTCTTCTCATTTCTATCCCTCACCTTTTCCCCTGTGTTGTCTAATAAGACTCTAGCTTAGACAGCCAATACTGTATATTTTGCAACACTGCTGTAAATCTATGACCAGAAAGAGGTAGTTAAAAGCAATGCCCTAAACAGACCAATGGTGGTACATGCTTGCCAGACCTTGGCACTGCTGATAAGAGCATGTCCTGTGCCTGTGTTGCCCCAGCAGTGAGCATGCAAGTAAAAGTCAATACTAGAGAAGGAAGCTGCATTTTCTATCTTTGCTTGGGGGTTTTCCTCTCTCATGGTATATTCAGTCTAAGGATTCTCTACCACTGAAGGAACAGGGATTAAAGGGATATTAAGACTAATTTCATATTTTACATTTCAAAAGCGCTAACTGATTTTTCTTCCTTTTTTGTATCTCTAATATAAGGTTAAAACATTTTTAATTTTTTTTGTTTCCTATGGTACTGAGTAGGCCAAGGTCTCTGTACTCGGAATCCCAAACTGTTTTTAAAATGATTATTCTTGTATGGTAACAGGACCATGTTAACATCACTGACTTTCTGGACCTATTTGTTCCATCAAAATTAGTATAACAGTTGCCTCTGAGCAGCTGGGGGAAGGCAATGTTGCCATCTCTCACAAACTGGTTGTGAGTCATAGGATTTTGGCAACTGCAAAAGGAGCTCTTTCAAGGACACAAGAAGCTTCTCTGAGACCATGATTTTCAGGGCTGTGCATGCGGGCAGAGCATTGTGAGAGCCTCAGACCTAAAGACACAGACCTAAAGACCTGTCCTACCACTGAGCCCAACCTTCATGGATAACCATATAGCTGAGAAAGTGTCTGAGGGTAGCAGGAGAGCGGGGAGTCAGAAAAGTGGTGCTGCTGGGTTCTACATAGAGAAGTCCTGGGCAGCAGGAGGCAGTCAAGATTGTAATAGGAAAAGGATAACAGTTCTCCTCTCTTAAAGTTGAGGCAAGGGTAAATAGAGTCTCCATCAAAGCAGACAGGAGAAGGGATGATGAGGGCTTAGTTTCAGGTGAAAAGACAACCTGGAATGCAAATATCACACTCACGTTGCAGAAGAAGAGCGGAGTTAAAAAGTCAAAAGACAATCTGAAAAAAAATGTTTTGATTTTTTTTTAAAATTATGTTTTTTGAGGGTCTGATTCACGATGTTTGATCTCTTGAAGTTTGTAATATTGACACACTCAACTGCCATGAAAATTGACTGTAAAAATGGCATTCTACTCAATAGATCTATTTCTTCAGAGTCCTCATTACTGTATTGGCAAAAATAAGGTGTTACTGGTTTTTAATCTTATTAATTATTGTTATATTTATTTGTATCACTTAGAAGCCCTAGACACTAAGTCTTGGTCTACACTGGTGGTGGCAGGTGGGGGCATCGATCTAAGTTACCCAACTTCAGCTAAAGTAGACATACTTAGATCCACTCACTGTGACACCTTTGCTGCGGTGAGTTGACTGCTGTCTCTCCCACATCAACTCTGCCTGCGCCATTCATGGCGGTGGAGTACAGGAGTTAATGGGAGAGCACTTGGGGGTCTATTTATCACATCTAGTCTAGATGCGATAAATCGACCCCTGCTGGATTGATTGCTACCCGCTGATCTGGTGGGTAGTATAGACATACCCTTAGTATCCTATTGTGTTAGGCATACTACGCTCACAGAACAAAAGATGAGGCTCCGTCCCAAGGAGACTTCAATCTAAGTATATTGATATTTTTATGCATTTTCTTACTTTACCATCTTTGATTGCTCATGTAAGTGACCACTCTTGAAAATGGAAAAATGTGGAATTTTGTTGTTTTGACTGCTTATGGGGTTTTCTTTTCATACTTTAGTATATGAGTGAAATGACCTTTAAAACATTTTTCTCTGATAAGCTAAACACAGAGCAAAAATGTGCTTCTTTATGACTCTGAAAGCCATATTTTATGTCTTCTCTCTATTGAAAAGAGTTGAATGTTGACAAATATGCAAGTTACAGGTTGATTAATTTTCAGCTGATGCATGGAAGTTATATTACTTGAAACTATATTACACAAGAACGAGATGGTGAAATATGTTACAAAAGTCAAATCTGAGGTGGAATTGTATTTCATATACTATAGGAATAGTTCACACTAATAAATTCTAGAAAAGTTATGACTACGGGTGTTCTTGGATGGACATTCCAATCATTTTGAAACTTGGTATTTTAGACTTCATGTTAATTTTAGCATTAATAAACCATTATATATTGCTTACTATGTCCTGAAGCTGAATTTTTATATCCTATATAATTCAAAATACAGTTTATCTGGGCATCGAAACCTAGACATCAAATCATGAATGATAAATTATATTTCTTGTTTGTTAATTCAGAATTTGCAACTTGATTATTATAAAGTAAAAATATTGTTGCTGATTTACATTACAATTCTCAGTCTCAGATTTATATGTATATAAACTTAGGCTCTTCATCCTATCTGTATTATTCCCCATCAATTTTGCAAATCTTAGGAAAAATTGCAGAATTTTTATTTATCTATTAATAGATGCAGTTTCATGTTGACTATCTACACATGAAGTTATTTTATTTGAATTCTTGCAGTCTTTAATCCTATTTAGTAGAAATTAGGGATCTGTTTGGAAAGGTGAAGTCTAGGAAATGGATCCATGTTCCATTTTCATTTGCCGATTTCACTATTATACATAGGTGCCATGTACTATGCGCACTAATATACCTAAATTCACTAGTAAAGACATGATGTATATAGCAGAGTTGCACTGAATTATGCAGCAAACTGGGAATGGTGGCAATATTTATTCTGTATGTAATCATTTAATTATTTTACTGAATAATTGTGAGGGGAATCTTAATATCTAGATTATTTCTTTCTAGCAGTCCCCACACTTTCAGTTTTTGATCAGTTTTGGTACTGATAACACAGAGTGGTTATCACAGGAAAAGTTGGGAGTTTTGATATGTAGGCGTATGACAGCTGCAGTTTTTGGCAACTGAAAATGAAGACTGGGGGATATTGGGGTTCAGAAAATGAGCTAAAATATATGCTAATATGATCAGCATTGAAATAGTTAATCATACTGAGAATTAAATTGTCATTTTAATGTTTCAGTGTAACAACCCATTGCTTTGAATAAGAAAGCTGACTCTTCTCAAAGCCATTGTTACTGACTTTGGAGGTCAAGCATGTTTATACCATTTCATATTTCCATGGTTGACTGTACAAGCATGAGAGCCAGTTTATTTAAAATATTAAGAGCTCAGATTAAGGAACACAATTTTGCAGCAAGGTCTAGAAATTGATCTTGTTAGAACACAGCATCCTATTTATAGTATGCAATTTACAGTGCCTGCACCAGCAGGGATGCATGTATCCAATGAAACTGCTTTTAAAACCTATGCTAGTACTTTGATTGTTTGATATATTTTTTTCTCCTAGTTGGGGCTGGATTAAGGAAGTGATCTGATATCTAAACCTGGCAGTCCAAGTGTGTTTAACTCAGCAGTGAGACAAAGTAGTGAGACACTAAGGAAGGCCCTGATTCCCGTATTGGCTAAGGCAGTTTTACACTACTCTAGCAATGTAAAAGGGCCCTTAAAGTTGTCATGACTATAATTTTGAGGTCTGAAGTGGTCTTAGTGTTATTGAGAACCCAGCTGCAAGAGTCCATCTGGCAAGAGTAGGCTCTGGGACACCAAGATCAAGAAATGCATTGAGGAGCTGGGAGGAAGTGCTTACTTGGGAAAGGACATTTAAAAGACTATTACATTTCTGAAGGTTGAGGGTGGATCAGAAGAAGAGTCTGTGAAGATGGGGACTGATAATTTCCAGAGGTATGGGGCAAATGGTACCTTCATAGCCCATTGTTTTAAACCACCTTTTCTACTTTGACTTTTAGTGGATTGTTCCACATTCTGTTCCTGTGTATATGTGAAAATGAATTCATTTGATTCATGATTCTACAAACTCTTAAGCATGTAACAAACTTTATTCATGGCAGAAGTCCTATTCACTTTAGTGGATCTACTTACATGAG
Source organism: Dermatemys mawii (assembly GCA_007922305.1). Classification (NCBI taxonomy): domain Eukaryota; kingdom Metazoa; phylum Chordata; order Testudines; family Dermatemydidae; genus Dermatemys; species Dermatemys mawii. The sequence goes on along the minus strand of ML677348.1, from coordinate 31,231,654 downwards.
GAAAGTTACTGACATATAAAATGTTTGCAAGAGTAGGTCCTTGACACATGGTCTCTGAAAATCATATCTTTTATTTTTTTTTTTTAAAAAAATAAACTTGTACAAATAGCTTCTGAAGCTGGCATTATTGTATTTTCCATCAGATATACCTTTTCATTATTAGTGGAAAGATAATGTGAAAATGGAAAAAAATAGAAGTCAAAATATAGCTATAATAGTCAACTTTCACTTTTCTGACTTTTATGTCCAGTACAATGTTTTTGTTGTTTTTTTTCCCCACACCTTCACGTCCCAGTGATTGAATCATTGATCTCTTATTCTTAAATAGCCAGGTTTTTCAGCTGTCTGATAATACTGCATAAGATTTTCAGATAAATTGAATGAAATAATTCCACTAGACCTGTCTTAAAACATCATAAACTCAGTACACAGGTTATAGAACATATAAGAACACGTTGTGCCTGTTTAAAAGTGGTGGAAGTGCTATACTGGCAGAATGTGGGTTAGGGTAAATTTTCTTCTACCAGTGTTTTCTCACTAACACCATAATGCCATGTAAGTGTCTTGCAATTGACATCCGCGCAAGGACACCTTCACCTTGGATTTCTCCCATTCTGTTCAGTTGTCTCCTGAAATATCTTCCTTGAATTAATACCACCAGTGCCAACACAAAATGCCAAAACAACACCAAAACAAACAAAAATATAACCTTGCTTTCCCCCCAAAAATCCTCCCTCTTCCTCCTTGCCCCTTTGCATCTTCCAAAAGGAATGATGAGGAGAGGGTAGTCCCGGGAAAGAAGTAGAAGAGCAATTTCCAGAGTTTAAGGGGTTGCCATTCTGTCTCATTATTAGGTAGGCTGCAGAAGAATATACATGCTGCTCCTTACTCCTCACCCCACACATGCCACTCACCTATGTAAAGATCAGGTAGAATCTGAACTTTAGTAATAAGGGTTTGTCTATACTAGAAAGTTGTACTGCTTTAACTATAGCGGTATATTTAAAGCTACATAATTCTGGCATTGATGCAGTTGTATCTGTGTAAAAGTACCAGTATACCTTATTCCCACACAAGGAGGGAAATAAAAATATCAATTTATAGTGGTATAAAGATAACTTATACTATCTTTATACCACAATAATTGCATCAACACTTCGACTTTTACCAGTAGAACTATTTTGCTAAGAAATCACAGCCACAGCCAAAATAGTTTTACCAGTAAAATCTTTAAGTGGAGCCATGGCCTAACATTTATCATCGATTGCTTTAGAAATTTATAACTATGTAGTATTTCACTAATATATTGTGTAAATTGTCTAAATTTAAGTGGCATTCCTACTACAAATTGTTAGCTTATTTTTGTAGAAAAGCCACAGTAATTGATAAAATTTGTACATTGCATGTGTTTTCTAACTGCTTCATTCTGCTTTACTGTTACTAAATACTACTTATCTTTTGCTATACATGGTGCATTATTTAAGGGTCCTTGACATATTTACTGCTTGTAGAGAACTAATTCAAAAACAAAGTTGCTTTTAACAAGCTTTGATAGATTTTTTTAAAAAAAGTTCAATTATTTATAGACTGATTTTCAGTTTGCTGTCTCCTGGATGGCAATGTGAAAAGTTCACAAGTCTGGCTATGTGACACTTTCCTCCTCATACGCAGGGGTATTGACATTTCTTGGTGGACTGACAGTAAATCATAACTCCCTAGGCTGCTCGTTAACTTTTAGAAGTTGATATAGTAACTTATAAGTTTGGTCTCTCTTGGTTGGCAATGAATTCTGTTTATGGATACAACAATGTATAAAGAAAGTACTCAAGACTGTAATAAATATTTCTTCAAAGAGTACATTTATCCATGGCAAATGTGAACCATAATCACCGCAGTGTTACTATTTTCTCTCCATGTGGCATGCACGTGACACTTGAGAGGCTTTAGGGATCGGCGTATTTTTTCACACCAGACGAATTGTATTTTCATTTCAGGCAATGTCATTATCAGACCTGTGGACAGCCATCAATCACCTTATGATCTCAAAGTCATGGATCACAGCTGTTAGGATCTTATTATATTGTGGTAAAGAAAAAACACAGAATTTCTTTGAAGGAGATGACATTTTACCTGGAGAAAGATAATACAGTAAAGGAAGCTATCAAAAATAAATGGACCAAGAATACACTTTTGAAACAAAATCTAACAAACCTGTAGTAAACAATATAGGCTACTGGATGCTCTTTCTTATTATTTAGTGTTTTTTTTTTCTTACTTAACACAATTGAAAACTTTTGGTAAACACCTAGAGGGATTAAGCTATCTTTTACTTTATCTACTGCTGCTACACAGCAATACCAATATCTTTGAACCATTATAAATCACAAACATAATTCACTTATTCTTGCAATTGTTCATGAATACTTGTATGTGGATAGCTGACTTAAGAGCTATAATCTAAGGCAGTCATTAATCAGTTTTTATTTCATTTGTTACCTCCATGAAAATACTGTTGTGGTAAAGCAAAAAGTCACCACAGGAGGTGTACTATGAGATTAGTGTCACATATCTTAATCAAACAGCAATTGGTTGTGTGTACAGCATACAACCCAGAGTAGATTGATTTTGACTAGAGAATGGCTGCTTAGTTTGAAATTTCTCCCCTGGCCCCCCAAATTTAATTTAACAAGCAGTATGGGAGGAAGGAGGGAGAGAGGAAGTCAAAGGGAGAAGTATACAATTTTTTCCCACTATGATAAATCTTTCTTACAGGGTCTAATACAATAGAAAATGAAACTAATGAAAAGTTTTTCCATTGACTTGAATGGACTTTGTAGCAGGTCCAAAGGAATGATGAGATAAAATATAAAGAAAATAACATAAACAACCTTATTGCATAATTTTAACTTTATTGTTTAATTAGTTTATTAACTTCTTTATGTATGCTATGCTCCCTGGGATTCTGCTTCTGCTTTTTCCCCTCTTTCATCTCTGTCTAATCCCTGCTATTCTTTCAGCTGCAATTGTGACCTAACAGCCTGTTTGTGTTCACTCCTTTCTACTGGGGAAAAAACCCTAAAGTTGGAATGTTAACAATTCCCAAATTAATAACAATGTTAGATCTGGGAGTGGTACAGGTATCTCCGTGAGTGGAGGAGCTCTATTGTCCTGATCCAGAAGCTGGATGGCACAATGTGTTTCTATATTGATTTCTGCAAATCAACACTGTATCTAAATTCAGTGTCTACCCCATGCCAAGGATGGATGAATTACTAGAATGATTAGGGATGGCTGAGTATATATTTACCCTCTACTTTACCAAAGGATACTCGTTGATCCCCCTTCCCCAGAGTGCAGAGAGAAAACAACTTTTTTTCACTCACTTCCGATTGTACCAATTCTGTACTATGCCATTTGAGCAGCTGCAACCTTCCAGAGATTTGTGGGTAAAATCTTGTGACCCCTCCTGGGCAGTATGCTGCAGCCGATCTGGATGACATTGTCATCTATAACCAGAGTTGGATAGGTCACCTGAAGCAGGTAGAGGTGGTACTTCAATCACTCACAGATTCAGAGTTGATGGCCAATCCAGCAAAATTGAGAATTGTGAAGCTACATGTTATACCTAGGCTACACAGTAAGAGGTGGCCAGTTGTGACTCTTAGTGGAGTAGTCCACACTTTGAAGAGCTGCCCTACACTTCCAATGGAGAAAAAAAGTGTGATGATTCCTGGGATTAACAAGGTATTTTATGGTCCTTTTTTACCCCAACTTCTCAAGAGTTCCTTTTCTAGACTGATGCCTCAAATGTGAGTCATAGGGTGGTGCTGTCGCAGAAGCTCAAGGGGGGGAAAACATCCAATACTTTATATGAGTAGGAAGCAACTGACTAGAGAAAAAGGACACTGAGTCATAGAAAAAGAGGAACTAGCTGTGATATGGGCTGTGGACTACTCATGGGGAAATCCCTTTTTGTTAATTATGGCCCACATGTTACTCTGATGCTTAATGCAGTAAAGGAGACCAATGCTGGAATAATGCATTGGAACCTGTCATATTATATACATCCTGTTATATTCAACCATATAAGTTCCAAGTCCACTGCCAAACCAGAAAAGCTCATACTGATGCTGTCTTTTGTTTGGCCATAATGGAGTACCCTCTCCTCCCAGAAAACAGACACCACTACCGCAATCCGAAGAGGGATGGTGTGAAATGGGGTGCATAAAGCACACACCAGTGAAAAAGGGGTTAAAGATTTGCTGTGGCCAGAGCTGCCTGCATTCCTCAGTCCTATCAGTCGTGTCACGGGTGGAACAAGGGTTTTAAAAGCAGGATGTTTCACTCAATTGCTGGGCAACTCAGGGAGAATTCAGATAGCAGCTCTATAGCTCTCAAGAGAAGTTCTCAGAATGCCATATTGATCCTACAAAAAAATAGTAGACTCCAGAATACTTAGTGAGCAGGATAGAATTGACAATCCCCAAAGTGAGAAGCCAAGGAGCGGTACCATTATTCTCAGCCCCTCCTGAGTTAGGGTCTCAGGGAACTGTACTGAAAGCACTAGGGGAATGGAAGCCAGAGCTCCATCCCCTTCTACTGCAGCCGGGCTATTCAGCTGTGAGACTCCATATTAGTGAAGATAGGGGTGCCCTACAGGCTGTGCAGCACTCAGGCAACAGGAGGTGCCTGTCAGTAACCAATAGGGGCAAAGGGATTTTGGAAAGGGGTGACGGAATGATGCGTTTCTAAATCATGAAAGAGTAGAAAGGAGTGTGAATGAAGCATAAGGTGGATAGAAACCTGGCGGACTGAGTTCCTACAGGCTACAGGCAGGGACCAACTGTCTAAGCAGCAGTTCTGCAGAAAAAGGCCTAGGGATTACAATGGATGAGAAGCTGGATATAAGTCAACAGTGTGCCCTTGCTGCCAAGAAGGCTAAGAGCATATTGGGCTGAATTAGTAGAAGCATCTTTAAAAAAGGGAAGAAGGTGGATCCGGGGAACTACAAGCCAGTCAGCCTCACCTCAGTCCCTGGAAAAATCATGGAGCAGGTCCTCAAGGAATCAATTCTTAAGCACTTAAAGGACAGGAAAGTGATCAGGAACAGTCAGTATGGATTCACTAAGGGCAAGTTATGCCTGACTAACCTAATTGCCTTCTATGATGAGATAACTGGCTCTGTGGATCAGGGGAAAACAGTAGATGTGTTATTCCTGGACTTTAGCAAAGCTTTTGTTACTTTTTGTCCCATGGTATAATTGCCAGCAAGTGAAAGAAGTATGGGCTGGATGAATGGACTATAAGGTGGATAGAAAGTTGGCTAGGTCATCAGGCTCAACCAATAGTGATCAATGGCTCCATATCTAGTTGGCAGCTGGTATCAAATGGAATGCCCCAAGGGTTGGTTCTGGGGCCAGTTTTGTTCAATATCTTCATTAATGATCTGGAACAGGGATCAGCAACCTTGGCATGCAGCACCACAGGGTAAGCACCCTTAGCGGAGCCCGCCAGTTTGTTTACTTGCTGCTTTGCCGATCGCGACTCCCACTGGCCGCGGTTCGCCATCTCAGTCCAACAGGGGCTGTGGGAAGCGGCGCAGTGCTGGCTGCCACTTCTTGCAGCTCCTATTGGACTGGGACAGCAAACTGTGGCCAGTGGGAGCCGCGATCGGCGAACCAGCAAGTAAGCAAACTGTTGGGGCCTGCTAAGGGCACTTACGCTGTGGTGCTTCCTGCCAAGGTTGCTGATCTCTAATCTGGAGGCTGGCATGGACTGCACCCTCAGCATGTTTGCAGATGCCACTAAACTGGGAGGAGTGGTAGATACACTGGAGGGTAGAGCTAGAATACACAGGGACCTAGACAAATTAGAGAAAGAAAACTGATGAGGTACAACAAGGACAAGTGCAGAGTCCTGCACTTTGGAAGAAAGAATCCCATGCACTGCTACAGACTAGGGACCGAATGGCTAGGCAGGAGTTCTTCAGAAAAGGACCCAGGGGTTACAGTGGACAAGAAGTTGGATATGAGTCAACAGTGTGCCCTTGTTGCCAAGAAGGCTAACAGCATTTTGGGTTGTACAAGTAGTGGGATTACCAGCAGATCGAGGGACATGATCATTCTCCTCTATTTGGCACTGATGAGGCCACATCTGGGGTATTGTGTCCTGTTTTCGTCCCCCCGCTGTGGAAAGGATGTGGACAAATTGAAGAGAGTCCAGTGGAGGGCAACAAAAATGATCAGGGGGCTGGGGCACATAACTTAAGAGGGAAGGCTGAAGGAACTGGGCTTGTTTAGTGTGCAGAAGAGAAGAATCGGGGGGGAGGATTTGATAGCAACCCTCAACTGCCTGAAAGGGGATTCCAAAGAAGAAGGAGCTCAGCTGTTCTCAGTAGTGGCAGATGACAGAAGAAGGAACAATGATCTCAAATTCTGTGGAGGGAAGTCTAGGCTGTATATTAGGAAACACTGTTTCACTAGGAAAGTAGTGAAGCATGTCACTAAACTGGAATGTGTTACCTAGGTAGGTGGTAGAATCTCCATCCTTAGAGGTTTTTATGGCCTGGGATAATTTTGCTTGGTGTTGGTCCTGGTTTGAGCAGGAGGTTGGACTAGATGACCTCCTGAGGTCCCTTCCAACTCTAATCTTCTATGATTTTATTTAAATGATCACTTAATGCCATTGGGATATTTGATTGTGTTAATGATTACAGGGCACCTAAAAACTGCAATAAGCATATTTTTTTTAATCTCTATAAAAACTCATTGTAGTCCTGTTGTTTGTTGTAATAGCCCCATTACTTGAACAACTTCTGTGATCTCATCATTTTCTTGTGAAAGAGAAGGAGAGGGCTGCTCAGTTACAGCAACAGCAGTGACAGAGTTATATTTGCTTTATAATTTAAAAAAGAGATCATTCATAATGGTAAGAAGAGCAAAATAGCTTTACTAATGATTTGACATTCATCACAAGTTTGCCACATCTGCTGTGGTGGTTGGCAGTCCACTTAAAACAAATCCCAAGTGGCTGGCAGTGCTGGACTCACAAGACAGTTAGTCATGGATATTAAATGATCCTGAGAGCTACAGTACCATATAAATCTGTGGGTCATCATCTGTCATTGTACAGGTGCATGCCGTAGCACCATGTATCACTGGAGTAGCATAACATTACACTCAGTGGTATATTTAGGCCTTAAACATCACTTGTGCCTCTTCCTAAACAAATGGATTTTATGTTGCTGTTTTAAAATGACTGTTTTCTGAAAATGAAATGTGAGATTCAATCAGCAGTTGAAAAAAAAAACAGTTTGGACTTTCTCTGACATCTGTAGGTCACAAATGTTTACATTAGAACTGTGCATAATTTCAAGTTTTGTTTTGGTATTTTAGGGGTTTGCAAGGTAGAGGCAATTAAAAAGGAGAGATAATATATGCTGTGAAAGTCATTTAGCTAATTTATTCTTCTTCCCCCTCTTATATAAATAAATCAGGCTATTTAAAGAGTATATACAGCATTTTTAATAAGGCATGATAACATGAACAGAAGTGTTTAAATGTTCCACTGGTACAAGCCTCAGCTGTTATGTGATATGAAATTGTTTACAGACATTGAATATATGTAACAACGAGTCATTCCCAGGCCACCAGGAAATACTTTAGGGGAGATCATGACCCTTGCTATGTGATTGCTCAGTGATGTAAGGAAGTAGAAGATGCCAACCTGTGACCGTCCCTGAGCAGCATAGGGAAGAGAGCAGCCAACTTCAGGCCACTAGTCCCATTACCACACATGTGAATGGGGGAAGTGGGCAGACCGGTGACTTCTTTTCCTCCACCTCAGTGTGTCAGCAGTTGAGCTAGGATAGTGGAGAGAGAGAAAGGGTGCACAGCTTGCTTCACCTATGGAGTAAGGGGAAAGCAGGGACTAGGGACACAACCATGGTTCCCAAATTGTGATGTGTTCTCCCTTAATCAGTTTCTCTAAGCATCACAGAAAGCAATGGAATGAACCAGAAACACTGAGATTTCCAGCCTTCCTTTTTGTCCCGGTAGAGTTTTACAGAAGTAGACTGATGCCCATTTGTGCACAATTATGGCAAGGTCCCAATATAGATGTGCAGGAGTAGAAGGAGTGGGGAGCGCACAGTCCTATCAGTCAATGTTTATAGTTACCAGTCCAGAGTCTGTATCAATCTAGTGGCCAGATTGGTCACAGAGGGGAGTTGGGCTCTGTAGGTTGTGATCCGATGCTCCTGGTGTTGTGGCAAAATGAACCCAAAGTCCCATGGCAAAGCACCCTGTTTTCATAGTCTTTTTTCCTCTGTTGAAGTCTATGGATTTCTCTGTGTCGGTCTATGGCAGGGGTCGGCAACCTTGGCGTGCGGAACCGCAGGGTAAGCACTCTTCGTGGGCCCTGCCGGTTTGTTTACTTACTGGTTCACTGACTGCGGCTCCCACTGGCCCCAGTTCACCATCCTGGTCCAATGGGGGCCGCGGGAAGCAGCATGGTGTTTGCCGCCGCTTCCTGAAGCCGCCATTAGCCCGGGACAATGAACCGCAGCCAGTGGGAGCTGCAGTCGGCAAACCGGCAAGTAAACAAACCAGCGGGGCCCACAAAGGGTGCTTATCCTGCGGTCCCGCATGCCAAGGTTGCCAACCCCTGGTCTATGACCTGTTACTCCTTGATTGGTGTTATCTTTTGATGTTAACATTCCAAAATACCTCCAAGAGGATCATTCTGTCCTGGATTGATTTAATCACTTGTCTTTAGGGGTGCAAGTCTCCTCCTCAGGGTCGTAAATCTTCCCTTCTTCAATCATGGATGTTCACTGATGATTTTCTGGCATCGATAAGTCTTGTAAGTGTCTTTGCTCCTCCTTTCTTGACCATCTGGTTAACAGTGACCTTCACACCTTATCTTTTCCTTATGCATGCATTCTTCATTCACACAAACAGTCTTTCACAGACAACTTCAAAGTACAGACAACAGTATTTTATATTCAGCAGAACACATTGTAAATCAAGCCTTGCTAAATCTTATAACTACAACAATTCACATTGGGGCCTCAGGCCCTCATCATTTCTCTAATCTATTTATCATAGACACAATACAAAATCCTGTGTCTTATTAACTAAACTTCATAACAAAAACTAAAAGGGCCTACGAGGGCCTAATTGTAATGCATATGGGAAACAGGATACCATAGTCTCAGAGTTGTTCAACTTTGAACTTTGTTCAACTTTGTTCTGTTGTTCAAAAAGGGTAGCTGGTAGGATAAAATAAAATTAAATCAATTCTTATCGTACAATTATAAAGTCCTGCTCCCACACAGTCCAGTCCTAATGAGCCAATGGTACAGTGTAAGTCTAACACCTCTATAGACCAGTCATTGTAAATGACAATTTGGCCCTAAATGTTCTACAAGGCCCAATCCAGACTTCCAACACCACTTGCAATGTCTTCCAACAAGCTTGTGGCTCAAGGATCAGACTCCTTAGTCATCAAAGGACCCATAAAAAATAAACACCTGTAAAAGAGATCATCCTTGACCTCAAGGGATTGCTGATGAAATGACACAATATGGGCCTAAGTGCTCTACAGCAGGGTTTTCAAACTTTTTTTCTGGTGACCCAATTGAAGGAAATTATTGATGCCTGTGACTCAAAGGAGCTAGGGATGAGGAGTTTGGGGTGTGGAACGTGCTCAGTACCATCATGGACTGTTCTGCTCTGACCTCAGATTACTATGGATACATTGTCCACAGATGCTATTGAGAATAATAGGAACTAATAAACAACCTATGAAAAATTGGGCACCCTAATATTCATGGGGTGTGAAAGTATAGATAGGGAAAAGAGGGTTGAAACAGCATATTCATAAGGTGTTAAACATGAATCAAATAACAACATAAAAATGGTTCTCTGATTGGGTAAAAGTGGGAAGACCCAATGGAAACTCCAGCAGGGACCATCCCTCTCTTGATGATTGTTTATTTGAGAAATCCATTAGACCCTAGAATATCCCTGAGGATATGAAAATGACTAGAGCTTTAGTCATTGAATGGGCTTTTGTAGGATTTAGGTCAGGGATTGGCAACCTTGGCACGTGGGACCGCAGGGTAAGCACCCTTAGCGGGCCCTGCCGGTTTGCTTACTTGCCGGTTCGCCGACCGCGGCTCCCACTGGCCCCAGTTCGCCATCCGAGTCCAGTGGGGGCTGCGGGAACCGGCAGCCAGCACTGCGGCAGTGGGAGCCGCGGTCGGCAAACCGGCAAGTAAACAAACCAGCAAAGCCCGCTAAGGGTGCTTATCCTGCAGTCCCGCCTGCCAAGGTTGCCGATCCCTGGTATAAGTAATTGTAACTTTACTTATTGATTTAATAAAACTTATAGAACGGAGAAGACTTTGTACTTCTGGTTGCTTCTGTGATCAATATCCATGGTCTTCATGTGTTCCTGGAGTCTCCAAATTTGAGAAACTCACCAGGAGATGATTTTCACTCTGAGCTTGAAACTGTAGCAGCAGGAGCTGAACCCATGGTAGTTTAATACAAAATTACTAAATTCAATTTAAATTTTAAAAAGGCTACAAAAATTCCCATAAAATAGATGACAATGAATCTCCCGTCCCACCCTGCCACCCATTTGGGTGGAAAATTCCTGCAGAAACAAAACATTTTAGACCCATTCTGCTATCTGTATACTGTAGCTATAGCACAGAATCTAACCCAAACTATACAGAGTTTCAGCATGCTTAATATCTATCTGACAAATAATATTGCCCTTGTCCAACTAACCTGCATTTAATTCTAATATAACATGTATAATCTATATCACATATACCAAATGGGTTCTAGAAAGACTCTTATTAGGATTGCCTCCCCACTCTGAACTTTAGGGTACAGATGTGGGGACCCGCATGAAAAAGAAATAACACCCCCCAAGTCCAGGGAACTTTTTCCTTCCCTGGAAAGCTTGAGAGAAAAAAAAAACAAACCTCACCTGATTCTGCGAGACGTGCCTGATTTAAAACCAGGATCTTACACAATGAAAAACAAGCAGTCAGATTCTTAAAAGAAAGATTTTAATAAAAGAAAAAAAGAAAGAAATAAATCCCTTATAACCATTAATAGAACAGCATCTACAATAATCAATAAAGAATTACAGAGAACCCTCTCCCTGAATTTCTCCTCCTGCTGAAGCTTACAGTATTAGAGAAACACAGAGATAAATTTTTACCAACTGAAAAGTTTTTTAAGTGATAAAAAGAAGGTAAACTTACTCACTACCTTACTTGATAAAAAACTGATAGTTATAGTAAAAGACATAGCTGTGTTCATCCCATAGCCAAGTTGAACCGAGAGAGAAGACCCAGAGAGAAACTGAAACTTAAAATCCTTTGTCTCCTGAGGAATTTCTCATTGGTCAGTTGTCCACCTCTCAGGTTACCTGTAGCTTAACCCCTTACAGGTAAACACTAATTCTAGACTACTTGACACTTATGAGAATTCTGCCAAAAAAAAAAATGTTGATTTAACACTGTATTTGAGATGATTAAATATTGAAAATTTGCTGGGGACACCCTTCATCATTCCTTCAGAGGTGAAGGTTGAAAAAATGAGATACTTTTGTTCCAGTTTACACCCAATGCATGTCGCATTGCAGATGGCTGATTCTCAAACAAAAAAAAAATTCTGTTCATCCTTTTGCAAAGGCCACTGATAACTACTTCTTGTAGTGCTGATTGAGGAGAAAGAAGGGCTCGTGGACTAGTAAGAGCTGCAGAAACAATAGTGAAGTGTTTTTATAACTCAGTACAGTACAAAACATGTCTATCGACATCCAATCAAATTCAATATAATAAGTGGCAGGAATAGAGAAACCAGTATTTTGCCAGCCACACAGGGCTAAAGTTGATATTTGAGAACACTGGCAGGTCTCTCATGGAGTGTATAATAATATATTTTATAATCTCATACGGGCCTCTGTAAGGCTCTATATTTAGAAAGCATGTTATCAACTACTCTAATCAGGATGTTGCCATTATAGAACAAACAGAAGAACATGCTATTTTTGTCATGTTACCAATATGCGCCAATCAAATAAAATTAAACAATATGGATCTGGCACAAATGTGTTTGGATACATGTGCTTCATACAAAACAAGGTGTATTCTTGATTTTATCTTAAGGTACAACTAATGGATACCAGACTGAGTTTCTTTTAAAAGATTAAATGCAACTAATTGACAAGAGTGCAGTTCCTTACTGTTGTCTCAGTATGTTTCAATTTACTAGTGTAGGCAGGACAGGCATTATGAACAAATTCACAGTGGGGTAGCAGTCCTATTCCCTAATAGCTGACTTGTGTATTTATACCACACTTAGAGCTTTCAAAATAAGCCAGAATTTCACATCAAAAGGAATGAATGGAAAAAAATGACATTAAAAAGACAATGGAAAAATATATTTGATCTGTACATTCACTGATATCGTGACAGTTAAGTTGATCCACAAAAATGGCTTTTGGATATGCAAGTGTTTTGTTTTCTGATTACATGGAGAAGATGATTATGGAAATAGCTTAGTCAGTCCTGAATTGAGAAGTATTAGAGAGAGTTACACTGGTGATCATTTCAGATTTGAGGGAGGGAGATATTTAGTGACCAGTACCACATAGTAATTTCATCTGCTGACAATCCATTAGTGTGATATTTGGGCCCTACTAAATAAAGTTGCTATGTGCTCTGTGAAGGAGAGATCATGATGTCCTTTGTACTTGGAGAGTGAAGCTTTTAAGGACATTTAGGGTGCTACTACTTTCTAATTAAATTAATTAATTACTATTAACAGTGGGACACATGCAAATGGCATGTACTAATATATTTTTGAAGGGTTGCTTACTAAACATAATTCCTAAATCTGAATAACTAGAAAAACTGTTCCTTTGTACATAATATTTTTTTTTCAATGTCCTGTTTCATTGTACATAATATTTTAGTATATTTGTAGCCTTTTAGGATATCATGGATGTCACAATGCTGCACTCCGTGACTGTTGAGAAGTTCATGGTAGCAGATCCCAGATTTTCTTGCTCCAGTAGTGTAAATTCCTAACATTTCTGCTAAGGAGAATCTTTATTAACTATTAGCAGTAAAGTATCTCTGACACATAAATGAGCTGTTCTGATCCTAACCAGCAGAAGACAGTAAAACATAGACATGCTAGCTGGTTTGTGGTATAATACTGCAACAGCACTGAAAAGATTTGGTGGAAAATAATTGCTTTAATTTAGGAAAATGTCCTTTGGATCCCTTCCTTTCATAGTGAAAATATTTGATTTCCCCAACTTTGTCAAAGAGGCATTCTTAAACTGATAAATTCAATACCAGTTTCATTTGGAAAGGAATATCCAGTTAAAGTTTCAATACAGTGTGATACAACAAGCAAATGCATCTTGTAGTAATTACATACTTTCATTTGAGTCTGTAACAGATGCATCTAAACAATCAAACTGCAAACCTCATAACATTATTTTTACATTAAACAGTAACAGATTCAACCATAATATGTTAATTTGTTTGTATATTTGTTTCCTTTGGTGCTTATCTTAGACTAGTCAGAATACATTATACTGTTTCTGAAATAGCCAAATAATGTTATGTTTCCTTTCATTTATACATGAAGGGTCCTTTAAATTCAACAAAGTATGTTAAGACTAGACATGGACTTTAATTAGAACCCTGTATCTGAACACCTTGAACTGGTACTTCAGTTCCAGATCCACATCTATGATTGTCTCCTTTTATGTTAAGCTATATCAAACATGGGTCTGAATTTGTACCAAATTGAAGAAAATTTAAATCTGCACCTGATCACAATATTTGGGATTTGGGAAGGAATTTTCCCTCAGGTCAGACTGGGAGAGGTGCTGTGGGTTTTTTGCCTTCCTCTGCAGCATGAAACACAGGTCACTTGCAGGTTAACACTAGTGTAAATGATAGATTCCCTGAAACTTGCAGTCTTTAAATCGTGATTTGAAGAATTCAATAATTCATCCACAGACTATGGGTCTATTACAAGAGTATGTTGGTGGGTTGGTGAGGTTCTATTTCTTGCAATGTACAGGAGGTCAGACTAGCTGATCATGATGGTCCATTCTGGCCTTAAAGTCTATGACTCTGAGTCAACACTTTCGCAATTGAATAAGTCTAATACCTGCATGAGCATTTTAATAATATTGCCTCTTTTTCCAAGACCAGTGTTCTATTACAGCCAGCTGTCATTCCTATGACAATTGATAGCAGAACTAGGTAGTCTTGCAGGTCAGCTTCCTGTGGCAGGAGAAATCAGTGAAAAAGGAGCTGGCACGCTTTGTGTAACAATTTATTTACAAATATATACTAGTCCTTGAACTAAGGCAGTCACAACCTGCACATAGGCATTCATCTCCTTCAGGAATGTCAACCCACAAACCAATGTACAGTTCCTATAATGTAACTTTTCATCAAGAACTGAGTCTAGCAGAAAACAAACCTTGTAAATTAAAAGAGCTTCTTCTATGTAGAACTTTGTAAACAAAGAAACAACTATTCAGGCATTACTTCAAAGACTAAACACTTACTCACACACAATATGGAATTGTTCCTAATTTACTCCATATGTGCTCATTCGTTGTTCTGGAATAAGAATGCCCACTCAAGGAGTCATTCAGAATAGCTATTACACTTATAGTAATTTAATCAGTTACTTTATTGGTAAACTCAAATAACTTTACTTTATCTGTAAAGTAAAATAACTTAATCAGGAAAAAAAGAACTTTTAGGAGTAGGCAAACCATAAGAAAAAAAAACCTTGGAAGATTGTAACAGGACCACCTGGTGATATTGACCATAACAATAGTGTAACTTTGATGTAATTTATACTAACTGAAACCAATTCTCCCATTGAGTCTGACAAGTGGAAATTCTAAGTCTCGTGTGCACATGCTTGTTAATATATTCATAGTACTTTTGCTTCTGATAGCATTTTTCAGGAGTGCATGCACACATTTACATCTGCAATATGTGTGGTATATATACAGGCACAAATAGAAGAAATAGACAGTAGATCAGGGATCGGCAACCTTGGCACATGGCCCCCCAGGGTAAGCACCCTTGGCAGGTTCAGCTGGTTTGTTTACCTGCTGCATCCGCAGGTTCGGCCGATCGCAGCTCTCACTGGCTGCGGTTTGCCGCTCCGATCCAGTGGGGGCTGTGGGAAGCGGCGCGGTGCTGACTGCCAATCAGCTGAAACTGCGGACGCAGCAGATAAACAAAGTGGCCGGGCCGCCAAGTGTGCTTACCCTGGGTGGGAGGCGGGGGTGCATACCAAGGTTGCCGATCCCTGAAGTAGATCATTGAGTGAAAATGAAGCTCAAAATATTTACACATCTGCGAATGAAGTTGAACTTATTACTTTATCCTTTAGTCTAGAAATACCAGTTGATGTCTCTGAGCTAATTAACATATAGTTTCAGGGTCCCCCCATAGATCACCTGGTCAATTAGACTGGCTTTAAGTTTTTTCTCTTATTTTAAAATGAAAATCATTGTCCTCCTCAAGGCCTGAATCTTGTCTCTCACCGTCATAAAGCATTAATAAAATAAAATTATCTTCTCTGCATATTGAAGGGTGTATTATCTGCTTGATTCATGTGCATTATTCCCATTAATGCTAATAGAAGTTATGTGTCTATCTGGGGAAGAGAGTATGCCCCTTAATCCCTTAAATTAAAAATAAGAAAGTCTGCCAAAGTAAGAAAAGCATTACTTTTTGTGAATGATTCCCTTTTGAATAAAGGATGATAAAAAGGAAATTATAGTGTTTATTCCTGTCTATCATTTTTTATTTTAAAAGACAAGGGAAATCATACAAATTCTGTCAAGTATGTGGTTGCCAAAGAACTCATAGGGATATATATAGTCTCCTTTTGTAGTGTTTCCAAGCATCTAGTTTTCAACCAAAACTCCCTGTTGAAAAGGAATCCTCATGGCTCTGTTCAGCAAAGCTGGCCAGGCTGCTAAAAGTGTGGTTGGCCGTAGCACCAGTGGGGCAGGCAGGCCTTGTACCCAGCTCTATGCAGCTCTGGGGAAGTGGCTGGCGTGTACATCTGGCTCCTAGCAGCAGAGGCAACCAGGGGGGCTCCGTGCATTGCCCCCACTAGCAGACGCCACCCAGAGGGCCAGCTCTGCAGCTCCGATGGGTTGGAAACCACAGCCAGTGGGATCTGTGGGGGCAATACCTCTGGGTCATGCCAGAGCCCCCCAGGCCACCCCTCCACCTAGGAGTTGGAGGGACATGCTAGCCACTTCCCAGGAGCTGCCAGAGGTAAGAGCCACCTGGACCCCATACGTCAACCCCCCTCTCACACCCCAACCCCCTGCCCATGCTCAGACCCCCTCCCAAACCTAGACTCCCTGCCAGAACCTGCACCTCCTCCTGCATCCCAACATCTGCCCTAAAGAGGGCTTCGGGAAAATTAACTTCTTCAGTAAATAGTGGTAGTCAACTAGCTTGGAATACCACACAGAAAAATCAGATTTTAAACTATTTATTTCACTCTAGTTGCCTGATGATCAGAGCTCCACATAGGAGTCTGTAGATCAAATTCTTATTGGCTCTTGGAATGAGGATGTTAAAATACTACACCAGGGTCTTGCTAGGTGGCAAGGATCCTATGGCGTGGTATCCGTGGAGAGAAAAGAGTTAGTATGAAACATAGAAAAGTAGACTCTTCAGAGTGGTATAGAAGGGGACAGGTTCAAATGTGACCTACAGAACTTGAGTTATTACTAAGAAAAAGTCATGGCAGACATAGGGCTGATGTAGACAACTGGGGTGCAAAGATAATGGTGGATGAAGCCCTCCACTTCTCAGAATCTCTTCAGTGAAAATGTGAAAATGGAGTCAGGAAGAGCACATAGAATCCTCTAGCTTCTAAAGGATACATAGAGGTATCTAGACTGTTGAGAGATTAGTGTCATTTTTTCCAGACAGGAGATTAAGCAGCTGCCTTGGGCAAATCATCATGGAAAGCAGCAAGCTGTTTAGTAACTGAAAGCTGTGACATCAAGTTTTCCATAGGTAGCAAATACCTTTGAACAATAATTGAATAAGTAATAAACACTTGACAAGGTATTGTTGGGAAGAACAAGTAACCATGTCCCCAAATTCCCTTGAAAGAACAAAGCAATGAGACTCTAAATGAAAATTTAGAGGAGAGAATCTATCACAAATTGTATTAAAGGACTTTCTAAACTATTGTGTTAGTCAAAATTTATTGAAGTCAAAAGGTACAGCCACACAGAGTGACAAGAGTTTAGTACTCAATATGACCATTGTTGATGCAAAACACTAGAGTGGTAGGCCTAAATTCTTAAAGGTATTTAGGTTCTTAACTCCCTTTGAAATCAGTGGAAGTTAGGTACCTGAATACCTTTGTGGATCAAGGTCCAAGAGATAATTTATTGCAGTCACCAATAAGCATATAGTATTTTAGCTCAAAGTATCTTATAATGGAAGTTGAGCTGGGTGAATATTTGCTTCAATGGCAATTCCAATTTTTTTTAAAAAAGTCTGATACAAACAAATAAACAAAAAAGGCTTATTTTGGTGAATAAAAAAAACAACAAACATTAAATTTCAGATCCAATAAAATCTTTTGTTTCTGGATGTTTATAAATTAAAATAAAATAAAAGCAAAGGAATCAAGGGATATATTCACAAAAGAAGTGAAGGAGTGGGTGAGGGTGCTGCTATCCTTCCTCCCCTCACATATCTGATAGCTACGGCACTCATCTGAGATGTAAGAGACAAAGGTTCAATCCCTGAATCTGGAACATGCCTTGACCCAAATCACCCATTTCCCAAGGGCATTCCCTAATGACCAAGCTATTGTGTATTCTAAATTTTTCCATTTGAAGCTGTTCCACTTTGTAAAACTAATTAAATAATCACTGAGCCAGACAGAGACCGTGAGTGAGAATGACTCTATAGTCTGGTGATTTGGACCCTCCCCTTGGAGATGGGAGACCAAATTCAAGAACATGTTTTAATAATTATTTAATTAGTTAGCATAATTTGAGCATTGGGTTTACTAGATTCTTTTTTTGCTTTTTTGCTTTTTTTTTTTTTTTAAATCCTTTTGAAGTCTTACATGGCTTTAGTTTTTATCAGACAAAAACACTTCTAATATGGACTTGGTAGATTTTAAAATTGAGTCATTTTCTCATTTGTAAAACCAAATAAAAATTATCACAAGCAAGAAAGAACACAAGAACATAAGAATGGCTGTTCAGACCAAAGGTCCATCAAGCCCAGTGTCCTGTCTACCAACAGCGGCCTATGCCAGGTGCCCCAGAACGAGTGAACCTAAAAGGTAATGATAAAGTGATCTCTCTCCTGCCATCCATCAACACCCCCTGACAAACAGAGGCTAGAGACACCATTCCTTACTCATCTTGGCTAATAGCCCTTAATGGACTTGACCTCCATGAATTTATCCAGTTCTCTTTTAAACCCTGTTATGTTCCTAGCCTTCATAACCTCCTCAGACAAGGAGTTCTACAGGTTGACTGTGTGCTGTGTGAAGAAGAACTTCCTTTTATTTGTTTTAAACCTGCTGCTCATTAATTTCATTTGGTGGCCCCTAGTTCATATATTATAGGAACAAGTAAATATTTTTTCCTTATTCACTTTCTCCACACCACTCATGATTTTATACGCCTCTATCATATCCCTCCTTAGTCTCCTCTTTTCCAACCTGAAAAATCTTAGCCTCTTTTCATCTCTCCTCATATGGGACCTGTTCCAAACCTCTAATCATTTTAGTTGCCCTTCTCTGAACCTTTTCTAATGCCAGTATATCTTTTTTGAAATGAAACCTCACTTGTATGCAATATTCAAGATGTGGGTGCACCATGGATTTATATAAGGACAATAAGATATTTTCCATTTTATTCTCTGTCCCTTTGTAAATGATTCCTAACATCTTGTTTGCTTTTTTGACTGCTGCTGCAGACACTGTGTGGATGTCTTTGGAGAACTATCCATGATGACTCCAAGATCTTTTTCCTGATTAGTTGTAGCTAAATTAACCCCCATTATATTGTACGTATAGTTGGGGCTATTTTTTCCATTGTGCATTACTTTACACTTATCCACGTTACATTTCATTTGCCATTTTGTTGCCCAATCATTTAGTTTTGTGAAATCTTTTTGAAGTTCTTCATAGTCTGCTTTGGTCTTAACAATTTTGAGCAGTTTAGTATCCTCTGCAAACTTTTCCACCTCACTCTTTACTCCTTCCTCCAAATCATTTATGAATAAATTGAAAGGAATTGATTCTAGGATTGACCCTTGGAACACCATTGGTTACCCCTCTCTATTCTGAAAATGTATCATTTATTCCTGCCATTTGTTCCCTGTCTTTTAACCAATTCCCAATCCGTGAAAGGGTCTTCTCTCTTGTCCCATGACAACTTAATTTACGTAAGAGCCTTTGGTTGGGGACCAAGTCAAAGGCTTTCTAGAAATCTAAGTACATTATGTCCACTGGATCCCCTTGTCCACATGTCTGTTGACCCCTTAAAAGAACTCTAATAGATTAGTAAGACATGATTTCCCTTTACAGAAACCATGCTGACTTTTGCCCAACAATTTATGTTCTTCTATGTGCCTGACAATTTTATTCTTTACTATTGTTTTAACTAATTTGCCTGGTACTGACATTAGACTTACAAGTCTGTAATTGCCAGGATCACTACTAGAGCCCTTTTAAAATATTGGCATTACATTAGCTATCTTCCAGTCATTGATACAGAAGCTGATTTAAAATACAGGTTACAAACCATAGTTAATATTTCCATAATTTTGCATTTGAGTTCTTTCAGAACTCTTGGGTGAATGCTGTCTGGTCCAGGTGACTTGTTAGTTAAATTTATCAATTAATTCTGAAACCTCCTCTAGTGACACTTCAATCTGTGACAATTCTTCAGATCTGTCACCTACAAAAGATGGCTCAGGTTTGGGAATCTCCCTAACATCCTCAGCCATGAAGACTGAAGCGAATAATTCATTTAGTTTCTCCGCAATGACTTTATTGTCTTTAAGTGCTCCTTTTGTATCTCAATCGTCCAGGGGTGTTACTGGTTGTTTGGCAGGCTTCCTGCTTCTGATGTATTAAAAACATTTTGTTATTATCTTTTCAGTTATAGGCTAGCTGTTCTTCAAACTCCTTTTTTGCTTTTCTTATTACATTTTTACACTTAATTTGGCAGTGTTTATGGTCCTTACTGTATACCTCAGTAGGATTTGACTTCCACTTTTTAAAAGATGCCTTTTTATCTTGCTGCTTCTTTTACATGATTGTTAAGCCATGGTGGCTCTTTTTTAGTACTTTTACTGTGTTTGTTAATTTAGGGTATACATTTAAGTTGGGCCTCTATTATGGTGTCTTTGAAAAGTGTCCATGCAGCTTGCAGGGATTTTGTTTTAGTCACTGTACCTTTTAATTTCTGTTTAAGTATCCCTCTCATTTTTGCAGAGTTTCTAGAGTTCATATATGAACAATAGCAGCCTGCTAAATTCTCAGCACTTTTGAAAACCTGGTCACTTCAGTTACATACTTAAACGCAAAATAAGTATTTAGGAAATAGGCTCTGAAAGTATAGAACTAAACAGTTAAGGGAAAGTAAATATTTGACTATATTCATGGTCCATAAATCTTTTAAGCAGCTGTTCACTTGTAACGTATCATATTGCAAATTTCAGAAAACAACTTGTCCTGCAGAATCCCACACACAAGTATTTACTAAAACCAAACTTGACGATAAAAGCTGGAAATGCTTATGAACATATTTAGGCCTTAATGCAGCTCCTCTTGAAGTCAAGGAGAGCCTTCCTACTGGTTCCAGTAGGAGAAAGATGAGGCTTCCACTGTGACTTATCTGATGAGTCACAGCTAAACACCACCATTCGGATTTTGACTATTCACAATGAACTGCAATCAGTCCTTGATTTTTTTTTTTTTTTAAATGTGGAGAAAATTAGATTACTTTGAGTTACTGAAGAAAACATGATAGAAATTCTCCAGGAAGAAACAAATACTAAATACACTGGGCCAGATGCTTCGCTATTGTGAATCAACGGCCTGGTCTACACTATGGCTTAAAGTTGACTGTAACAGCTTTACGTCGACATTACCTTGTACCCGTCCTCACATGGACGCCTGTTCCGTCAACTTAAAGGGCCCTCAAAATTGATTTCTGTACTCCTTCATAACCAGGGGAGTAGCACTTAAATCGATGTCTGTGGGTTGACTGTGCTTTAGTGAGGACGCATGTGGAGGCTATTGGCCTCCGGGAGCTGTCCCACAATGCTCCATTGTGACCACTCTGGACAGCACTCTCAGCTTTGGTGGTGGGTGGTTACTATGGGAAAGGAGAGTGCTGCTGCAAAGAATCTGGATCAAACCCAAAGAATATGGCTTACCATGGCCACCTGCATGGTGATTTCTGTTGCCCGGCCCTGCGTGTCTGATGTCTCTACAGGAAAGCCACAGGCACTCAATTTAAGGTGCAAAATGCGACTTTGTACATGTCTCCCTTTTTTTGCCTCCCGCAGCTGCTGCAAATATCTCCGTGCTCCCAGTCTTCCCCCTTTCATGCCCATCGCAGAGGCTAGCACAGATAAGAAAGAGAAAAAAAAGGACACGCGATGAGATGTTCTCTGAATTTATGAATTCCTCCTGCACTGAAGGAGCTCGGCAGAGTGCATGGAGAGAAACATTTGTAGAGTCCCAGAATGCATGGAGGCAAAGCCATTTAGAGTCCAGGACAGCAGCAGCAGAATGGGAGGAGAGATGGAAGGAGCGGGAGGAAAGGAGGATGGATGCAATGCTGCGGATAATGGAGGATCAAAGTGGCATGGTCCAATGTCTGGTGGAGATTCAGCAGGACCAAAGATCGCCGCTGCAGACCCTGTGTAACCACCTCCCCGCCTCCCCAAGTTCCATAGCCTCCTCACCCAGACGTGGGGTGAGAATGCGGGGGGGGGAGGCTCCAGGGTCCGACCCACTCTACGCAACAAGACAGCACAAGCAGCAGAAGGCTGACTTTATCAAAAAAGTTTTAAAATGTGTTGTGTCTTTGTCCCCCGCTCCCCTTATCCACCACCCTGACTGGTGGTTACCCTCCTCACCCACCCCTTCCGGGGTATCTTGCCAGTCATCCCGTGTTTGTGACGAATCAATAAAGAATGCATGATTTTTTAAAAAAAGAACTTATTTCCTCTGCAAGTGTTGTGGTGGGGAGAGAGAGGGTGGGAGGGCGACAGGCTTAATGCTGAGCAGAGCAAGGGAGCGGGTTTTCAACAGCACTTTGGGCAGTCACAAAACTGGTTCTCAAGGCTTCTCTGAGGCGCAGCGCCTCCTGGTGCGCCCTTCTACTTGCCGTGGTGTCTGGCTGCTCATAAGTAGTGGACAGGAGATTTGCCTCTGCCTCCCACCCCGCCATAAACGTCTCCCCTTTGCTCTCACAGAGATTGTGGAGCACACAGCAAGCAGCAATAACAATGGGCACATTTCTTTCACTGCAGTCTGAGTGAGTCAGTGACATCCTCCAGCGTGCCTTTAGATGGCCAAATGCGCACTCTACCACCATTCTGCACTTGCTCAGCCTATAGTTGAACAGCTCCTGACTCCTTTCTCGGAAGCCTGTATATGGCTTCATAAGCCAGGGCATTAAGGGGTAGGCTGGGTCCCCAAGGATAACGATCGGCATTTCCACACACCCCACAGTAATCTTCTGGTCTGGGAAAAAAGTCCCTTGCTCCAGCTGTCTAGCAATCCTAGAGTTCCTGAACACACGACCATCATGAACCCTTCCCAGACATCTCATGTAGATGTCGGTGAAATGTCGTCTGTTGTGGTCAACCAGTGCTTGCATGACCATTGAACAATACCCCTTGCAGTTTCTGTACTGTCCGCCCTCGTTGTCTGGTGCCAAGATGGGGATATGAGTCCCATCTATAGCCCCACCACAGTTAGGGAACTCCATCGTGGCAAAGCCATCTACTGTAGCCTGCACATTTCCCAGGTACACAACCTTGGATAGCAGCAGATCAGTGATTGCCCTGGCTACTTGTATCACAACAGCCCCCACTGTAGATTTACCCACTCCAAATTGGTTGCAAACTGACGGGTAGCTGTCTGGCATTGCAAGCTTCCAGCGGGCTATTGCCACTCGCTTCTGAACTGTGAGGGCTGCACTCATTTTGGTATTCTTGCACTGGAGGGCAGGGGAAAGCAAGTCACAAAGTTCCAGGAATGTGCCCTTACGCATACAAAAGTTTCTGAGCCACTGCGAGTCATCCCAGACCTGCCTTTCGATCTCACCAGTCAGTGCTTGTGTCCTGGGCCCAGATTTGGCGTTCCATATCATGAGTCTGCCCCATTGCCACCAAAATGTCCAGATTGTCGGATCCCGTACTTTCAAAAATGTCAATGTCCATATCCTCATCACTATCGTCAACCTCCTGATAGCACAGTCATCTCCTGATCGCCTTCTTGTGCATATGATGCAGCATAAACTCCACAACAATGCGCAAGGTACTCACAACAGCCATTACTGCAGCGGTGACCTGAGCAGGCTCCATGCTTGCACTTCTATGGCGTCAGCGCGGAAAAGGATGTGAAATAATTGTCTGCAGTTGCTTTCGCGGTAGGAGGGACACTGGGGGGGGGGGGGGGGGGTTAGGGAATGGAGATAGCTACCCACAGTGCACAGCTCAAAATGGTGCCTGCTGGGGACTCCGGGAACTGTGGGATAGCTACCCACAGTGCATCACTCACTATGTCGATGCTTGTCACGGTAGTATGACAAACGCTGCCGACTTCCTGTGTTTTGTGGGGACGCACAAAATTGACTTTATACAATCTGCTTACAAAAATTGACTGCAAGGTAATCGACCAAAGCTTATAGTGAAGACATACCCAATGTAACACCACAAAAGCAAATAGGTTCACATTTGGTAGTGACTGGTATTTTGTACCACCTATATTTAGGGGAAAATATATAGTTTAGAACAGCTGATGCAATTAATATTCAGTGGTTCTTATTTCTCAGTGTCTCTCTCTGTGAGTATTTTAAAAAATCTCCAAATGTAGGGAAAATACTAAGGCTGGTTAGGAATTTTCCATCTGAAGAATTTTCTGACTAAAAAACAAAAACAAAAATACCTTTTGTATAATCTAAAATTTTCACTAGAAAATATATATTTTCCACCAGGAAAACTACCTCCCTGGTTCCTATTCCTGGAGGTTCTTGTCAGTTTCATTTTCTCCCTGCAGAAGAGCTTAGACTAGAGCCTTTCAGCCAGGCTAGGAGGAAGGCTCAGCACTCTGGCTTTCTTCCTGCCCCACAGCTTGTCTGCTATGTGCATTTGCATGTGCAAAAGTAAAATATATAAACATACCTCCTCTTTAAGGCCTTGTGGATGAATAGCATTCAGTCAAAAAGCATCATAACTACAGCTTGGAGTATGTATACTATGCATCCACCAAAATCGGGGATACTTTTGAGGGGAAATCAAATGCAGGGTGTTTTGGTTTTGCTTCTAAATTTCATTGGGCTGCTTTATTACACTAACAATTTTGCTAGAAATGTAAAAGAGGACACTGAAGTCAATGAGCCATTAAAAGCAGTAGGTGACAATCTTAGAATTATACAATTTTGTATAAATAAATAGAATTTATTCAATGAATTCCAATTACCATGCCTACTAATCCAATCTATTTTTTGCTACTGTTGCATGTCTATCTAGTCCCCTTTATCTACAGTTATGATGGATTAATGTTGCCAAACCTATCCTAAAACACTTAGGATTCAACTATTAGATAAAGTTTTTAGCAGATATATATAGGCTCAAAAGAAAGATTTATGATTTAGTATAAAGAATTCTATAGTTGGCAGATGACTTTCACGCAAATGAAATCCTGCACAATCAGTTTTAGGGGGACTGTCAATAAGTGGAATATATGGTTTATTTCCTGCCGAAATTTTGAAGCACCCAACATGGTTTTCTACTTCTAAAGTTTCTCTGTTGCATCCTGTAACAGTAGTTGGCAACTAGGAAAACACACTGACAGCATGCAATAGTGTGAGTCTTGTTAAATAAGCCCATCTCCAGGTGAGAAAGATGATTTGTAGATATGTTTCCCATTTTCTAAGCTTTTGCAAGACAGTAAAAGTTTCCTGTTATGAAACTAAAAGTGGGTTTTGTTATCCAAATTTTAAGTCATGGTTACTTACTTTTTTAAAAAAAAAATATGAACAATTCATATCACATTGAGTTAAAAGAGATGCACCAGTTACTGTGGGTTTCCATGGAAACTAATGTAGTACTTACAAAAAGTACAGCACACATTATTTTCTTCATAAAAAAACCTCTGTTTTGTGCTTAATTGGCTCAACTGCATTGCCCTCTGAAAATGAGCTGGAGAGTTTCTAGCCTCAGGAAATATTCAGGATTCAAACTCTCTGAAACTTTAATCCCAGCACAAATATTCTGAAATTTATTTGGAACTTTTTCATTAGATTGGGCTGCTTCTGACACAAAAAGAATAACCAAGTATATGACTTACTTCTGAATCTCCAGAAGAGAAAAGGTGTACGTTAAAATGGAGCAGAGTTAAAAAGAAAAATGTTTTCAAATGAGCACAGAACACCTGTTCTGAAAAAGGAATAGTACATAGGGTCAGAATCTCCTCATTAGTGGAGCTATATCAATTTATAGCAGTTGAGAATCTGGCCCACATTTAGCTCCTGTGAATTTATTTCAGTTAAGAAATCTGAAAAGTAATGTTTATATTTTAATTAAATATAAAAATGTGGTTCAAAGTTAGTTAGTAAATAAAATTACCCATTAAGAGCCTGAGATCGAAAGCTTATTGAAATGAATGGGTGAATTCCAAATGACTTCAGTGGGCTTTGGATCCGGCCCTGAGGGCTTGTCTTCACTATGGGCTAAATCGGTGCTGCTACGATCGATGCAGAGGTCATTGATTTAGTGGGTCTGGTGATGACACAGAAGTAGATGGGAAAGCGCTTTCCTGTTGGCTTCAGTACTCCACCTGAAGGAGAGACAGAAGCTATGTCGATGGGAGATGCTCTCCCATCGACACAGCAAAGTGTAGACACTGCTGTAAGCCAATGCAAGTTACGTTGACTTACGTTTCGTAATTTACTTAATTTAATGTTGACTTAACTTTCATAACTTATGTAACTTAACTGGCATAGCTTAAATTGACTTACAGGATTAGTGTAGACAAGGCTGAAATAGCAGTATTTCACATCTCACATACTGTGAGAGTGCAACAGGCAATGGGCTGCTGAGGAAGAAGTGTGTATATTCAGTTACCCTCATCTTTTGCCTGCACTTCAATTTCTCTCTCTGCTGATGCACAGGCTACAGTTTTGTCTTTAAAGGACTTTTCAAGAAAAACAAAAAAATAAAAACAAAAAACATTACACACAATGAAATCTCAGAGCTGTGGTATGCAAAAACCTTAATGTAGGTGTTAATCTCCTACCAGTCAGCCTCAGAGAAAGAGTATCATACAATTTCTGAGTGAATAATGTTTAATACATCCACAAACATTTGCAGAAAGATTTAGAGAGATTATTCTGAATAATCAAAACTATTAGGCAGTAAATCTATTGGTGTTGTTTATGCCAATTTCTCAATATATTGTTGTTTCATATATTTTTAGCATGGTTGCAACACACCATATGCACTTTTTTCACATTAGTACACACGTAGGCTACATCTGTACTGTGAGCTGCGGTGTGGGTCCCCTGCTGGTCTGCACTTGTGCTAGCACAGCTGTATAGCCTGAGGAAGGGGTGAGCCCTGCCGAGTGCAAACCTGCCTGAAACTGATAGATATGTACTTCACACAGCTCAGCCATACCTCCGCTGCCGCTCTCCATGCTACTGCAGCAACCCTGCGATTTATATTTGCACTTGCTCAAGGAGTGTTAGCATTAGTATGTGTACACAAGTAGAGGAATCACACTGATACCTCGTAGTGTAAACAAAGCTGTAGACACATTTTCTTCTGATCTTCTCACAGAGATGATTTCTCAGTCATGTAGCATGTGTGTCACCTGGATTTTCCACAGCCTTGGGACAGTGGCAGTCACAGACTCAAAATTTCTAATGTGCTGGAAGGTGCTCGATCCTGCCCCCACTCTATCCTTTCTTCAAGCTTCTGTCCCTCCAACCCCATCCTGCATCTTCCTGACCCACACCCATGCCCTTTCATGTCCCTGTTCCACCCCTAGTACACCCTCACTCCTGCCCCTTCCCTCCAGCTCTTCCTGCATGCCGCGGAACAGCTGATTGCTGCTGTTGGGAAGTGCTGGGAGGGAGAAGCTGATTGGTGGGGGCTACAAGCAACCACCAGCAGCTACTAGCAATCACCATTTTTTCCCGTGGGCGCTCCAGGAGTCGGCGCCTATGGTGACAGCCTCTCAGTTCCCCTTGAAACACTTCAGAATCAACTCAGCGAGCAACAGTCCAAAGATTCTTACAGCCAGAAGCAATAACAGTTCCTGATCCAACAGTCAACTGTCTCCTAGGTTTTTACTAAGAATGGGAATCTGCAGCCTATGTTTAAAGAAGAAAAGTTATTGGGATGCACCCTTCACAGCAGACACATCTCTTGGTCCTGTGTCAATCAGATGCAGAGTCAAGAGGGCAGTCATCTATCTTGCATATTTATAACCTTTATCCCCTGAGCTCCAATTGGCTCAGCTCTTTGAGGATAAATGTGTGGTATCTGCAAGACTGCTTGCCCTGAATGGAAACTTTTTATAGCTTCAGAAAGAGCTACTAACCCTGTTTAGTGACTACTACATCCTTCTTCTAGATGGGCCCTTTCTAACTAAGCTAGATGTCTCTGGGCCCTGCCCTGCATATGTGTCCAGAGACACAGAAGATTTATCTAAAATCCATGTCACTCCCCACCACTGCTTCTCTCTTTTTTTAGATTAAAAACAAACAAACAAACAAACAAACAAACAAACAAAACCTGCAGTATAAGTATATGGTTACAAAAGCATTCACATTCTTATTATTCTATGTAAATTAATAATCTGTAATGCAGTACTGGTGATATGAGCACTCTACCATTGTAGTAGGAGTATGTCATCTGTGAAGTGTGTGAGAGGACTGCAAATGCCACAACGGCTCAAATTCATCCCTGGTGTAATTCTCCTTTCAGCAGAGCAACACGAAACATCATTTGGCCCAACATATGAACCAAATTTTTGCTTCAGTTTCCTTCTCAGTATGCAAGCTCACCTTTGTGAAGTTACCATTGTAAGGGGTGAGACAAAAATACATAGATGGATAGAAAAAGTTGATTTTTTTTTCTTTAGCCTCTTTACAGAAAGCAACAGAAAGGAAGAATTTACAAGTTTTACTTTAAAAGAAAGATTTTCAATTGAATTTCATAACTTTTATTAACCATTTTCTTGATGCATTATTTAATTCACTTACTATGAAACAAACTGTATTGTCCTCCACAATCAATCATGTTTCTTAAACTTTGTGTGTATGTGAGCAATTAATAATGTGGGGGTGAGGAGGGTGTGTGTGGTACATTTACATATTTATTTTTTATTTCCTTATTTATTTTTGCAAGTAAAGGACAGCAAGGCAAATGCAAAATTATTAGATTTTTTTTAAAAAAAAATTAGCCTGAAAAAAAAGATTGATTACAATATGTTAAATATATAATTAGAGGTAGCTTACATCAGGGGTTCTCAACCTTTTTCTTTCTAAGGCACCCCGAATATGCAATAAAAATTCCACAGCCCACCTATGCCATAACAATTGTTTTTTCCTGCATATCCAGTATATTGAAAGCCTTAGAGGGTAGCAAGTAGGGCAATTCCTCAGGACCCCACATCACAGGGGGCCCCCACAAACTTAAGTTGCTTGGGCTTCAGGGTTCCAGTGAGTCTAACAGCAGCCCTGCTTTATGATTTATTTTGGCAGACCCCCTGAAATCTTCTCCAACCTCCACCTTAAATAAAATCACCATAATAGGAGTCACACTATTAATAATTCTTTAAAAGTAATTTTAGGAATTTGATTAATATGTGTGTGAGGAGGGAGAATTATCACTGCAAATTCAGTTATAATTTGTGAATGTAAATAAACATATTCCTAAAAATCACAGAATTGAAAATTAGCTGACTACCTATTGCATTTGCTATATGCCCAAAATACTGCAGCTGATGTACCACTTACATAAACATAAAGGGACAGGTTTTTCTAAAGAAATCAACTCTTTCCACTTTGACACCTACATGAAATGGGTAGATTTCCAAAGTGTTCTGCACCTATCAAGCCTCGGTGTTGTCAGTGTAAACTCCTGAAAGCTGAGCATTTTTGAAAAGATTTCCATTCCACCTAAATGACTATGCTCCATAGAAAATCAAGCCACTGCTATTGATGCCTTGCTGAGAAGTGTTGAGAGCTGCACTCTTTAGCAAATCAAATGAAAAAGTTATAGAATAAAAAAAGATATTATTTATACATCAAGAAATAATTCAGCATTATTTTTCCCCATTTCCCCCATTTTCCTTTAAAATTATGGAATCTAGTGAGAGTTATGAGAACCTTGGGCCCTCTCCTTTTATATGAACCAATTACTGTATAAACAGGACAGATGTCAGTGCCTTATTGTGTTATGCACATAATGTTCAATGGTACCAGTCACAAGAAAATCATTCTTCCCCTCAGTCTCAGAATCCAATGTACTTTCACCTGCCATTCTGCTTTCCTTGAGGAGGTGGAGTGGGTATCTTCCAAAACTGACTAGCAGGACACAATCTGAACGTGAACTAATCAGAGAACAATCCACTAATGGATAGGGAGAGAAGATGCTTTCAGTAGAGATTGCCAGTGCTTTATCAGGCATGTTCTTATTGAAACTCTCACCCCAGGACCTGGCTCTGCAGCTGAAGATGAATCTTAGATAAGGAAGTGACCAATGACAATCAGAGAGTGCTCCTAAACTGCATCCATTTTCACAGAGAGCAGTAAATTACTATGGAATGATTCTTGAGCTCAAGGATCTACCATTTATGTACAAGTCTTGTAGAAGTTATTAGGGGGGAGACCTGTCGATAATTAGTGGGGTTCCACAGTAAATTCTATTTTTTTTCTTGTTTGGGGGAAAACTGGGGAATATATTATCAAGAATACTCAGGTCCATATTTTCCCAGAAAATGATAAGGATTACCTAAGCCTATAAATTATTGTTATCTTTAAAAAGATATATTTATCTGACTCAGTTTGACTGTGCTGTATCCAGCAAAAGTGACAACTGTATGTGGAGGGCTGTACATTCTATTTTATTAATCTGGTGATGCCAGTGGTTTCTGACACTACTGGCCTAAAGAATGAACTGGAGGGACAATATGTTTTATGGGAGTGAACTTTTGTGTAATTCTGTCACTCTTGAACTTTATGGAAAAACCTTAATAGGTGGTTTAGTATAATTTATTCTCCTTAATCAATATCTCAAACTGGGGCCAGGTCTACACTAAAGGGGGTGTTGACCTAAGATACCCAACTTCAGCTACGTGTCTTAGGTCTACTTACTGGGCATCCTCAAAGTGGTGAGTTAACCGCTGCCGCTCCCATGTTGCGGCGGTGGAGTTCCAGAGTCGACGGGTAGAGCACTTGGGGTTCGATTTATCACATCTAAACTAGATGGATCAATCACTACCTGCCAGTTTGGGTACCCTAACATTGACTCCAATATCATATATTCATTCTAATTTCAAATAATCTTTGTCACAATTTGTGTCTTAATCTGTGACTTTACTGTGTATTGCTTTTGCTTTGTGTTTGCTTTAGGAAGGGGACTGGCAACCTTGGCATGCCACCCCCCAGGCTAAGCACTCTTGGCGGGCATGGATGGTTTGTTTACCTACCGCGTCCGCAGGTTCGGCCAATCACGGCTCCCACTGGCTGTGATTCGCCACTCCAATCTAATGGGGGGCAGCGAGAAGCCCCCATTGGACTGGAGCAGCGAACCACAGCCAGTGGGAGCCGCGAACGCCTGAACCTGCGGACGCGGCAAGTAAACAAACTGGCGGGGCCCGCCAAGGGTGCTTACCCTGGGGGGCTGCGTGCCAAGGTTGCTGATCTCTGTAATACACTATTATATGTATATTTTCAATTACCCATTAGTAAATATTATCCAAACAGTTACACAAATTGTTCAAAAGTACAATCCTGCAAATTATTATTGCAGCAAGAATTCAGAAGTTATGTCAAAGTGCTCTTAATTTTCCTTAACAAACTCAGCCTTCTAGTGTCTGTAGTGCAAAAGCATAAAATGAAATGGAATTTCTTACAGAATTTTAAAGCAATTAAAACATCATGGGTATACATCTCTCAGTTAAGAGATTGCCTTTTGATCCTACACAGAAATACCAATTCTTCCCTTTACCATTATTTGGGTTGTGTCCCCATATAATTATCAGCAGAAATAACTACAGTAGATTCTTGATTATCCAGGATGATAGGGAAAAAATAATCTTGGTTAATAAAATCCAGATAATCACCATCCATAGGAAATATGGGGAGGGAGGGTTGCTTTGCCAGTCATCCTGTGCTGGGTGGAGGAGGTGTTGGTTCGCTGGCTGCCCTGAGCCCTGGTGGGTTTGGGGTTTTTTTGTGCTTAGGGCGGCAACAAAGCCAGAACCGGCCCTACGAGTTATGCATATTTTTTGACATCCCGGTTAATCCACAACCTGGTTAACCCGATCCTGGATAAACAAGAGTCTACTGTACTTGTATGAATCAAAGCTTTTATAAATAACCCTAAAAGTAAAATTTATCCTTCTTCTTCAAGAAAAAAAGAAAAAATAAAACCTACAAAACTAACATTGCTCTTTTGTCACAGAAAAAAAAAGGGAATTTGGAAGATTCCTTCCATCAATGTTAAAAAAATATTTTTACAGAGGGTTGACTATGTCTTTCTGACAATAAAGCCTTCCTCCCACATTCCTTTTCACTTTTTGCATAAGAATTTCTGAATTGTTAACATCTTGCTCATATCCTGTCCTCTTTACTCTTTCTGAATATGGAATTCTTATTGATTTCAATGGGAGTTACCTGAGGGAAAGGACTGACAAGTATTTATTGTCCAACTATACTGAAACAAGGATAGGATACACTTCAAATAGATTTAATTAGGCTACAAGTTTATTATTAGATGTCTGGGACTACAGGTCAGATACAAGTGCACAGTGAAGGCAAAACCATGTTCATTCAAATAACTATTTACTATAATAAATAGCTTCCACCAGACCCCTTTCATTTTTCATTCAGATCACCCAGTCGACCCATGGCTGGGACATTATTATTCACCCCCTTTGTACGAGGGTTAATATGGGCCATCAGAAAGGTGAATTAGCTCTCTGCTATAACAATCATAGGAGCCCTCCTCCCATTCTGTTCTTTTAAGAAGTACCTCCTTTTAAAGTCCTTTACAAGGCCATTTTTGAATGCTTTCCCTATGGAGTACCTGCACTGGTCATCTAAATGTTCACTTGCGTTCAACAAATAATTTATTCCCCATCATGTTCACAATCCTTTCATGTTTGCTTTCTGTGAACATTAGAACCCTTAATTATTATTAGTGCCATCCATGAAAAGGAACTGGTATGTGCAAATACTTAAATATTTATTGAATGCAAAACTTGAATTGGACATTCATTTATAAAATTCCTAACTGAAGTATGGTGGTTTGTTAAATAGGCTATCCAGTCACAGAATAGAAACACTACCACATGTTTTATAGGTCTAACCAACAGAAAATGAAGTGTAAGTGTTACAATCAGATATGCAATTCAAAATTTGTGCTCAGTTCATAGTTACAAAAGTAACCTGTTCCCTGACTTGATTATCTATAAAACTAATGAACACAATGAAAATAGTATATTGTGTATTTAGTTACAGTATTTTCACTTCAAGTTCATTGTTTAATAAATAATTCAGTCAGGGAACAATGCTACATAACTTATGTAATTAAACCAGCTGGAGTAAATTTTGCATTTCAATATTGAATATTTGCTATTCTCAAATGATCTGTAAAGCAAGGATAACTTTGGACAACATGTACAATCAATAACTTGACAATCAATAATTGGTGAACAGTTATCAACAAGAAATTACTTGCAGTGAACTACTTATACATCAATGCTGCTCATAACCCTTTACCTGAGAGATTTTAGCTCTGAAAACACCTGCTAACCACTGAAGGAGCAATATACACTTTGCTTCAAATGTTATAATATAATGATTCCACATAACAGTTCATATACATATGGGGTAGCAATCTTATTCCTTCTACTACTTTTGGTTTTATTTATTTATTTATTTATTTATTTATTTTCATTTTGTTAGAGCTGGTAACCTTTGGGCCACAGCTTTGGTTCCTTAGTGAAAATCTAATCTACAAAATGACAGCGATGTTTTCCTTGAAAAACCTACTGGAACACAATTCCAGCCAAGTGGAAAGGATTTGGGGGTCTACTCTGCTGTTCTTGCAGGAATGATGACACTCTTGAGCTCTTTCATTTTGTGTATTGATACATAAGTGGAATGAACATGTTTTGTCTATTGATGTTTCTCTTGACAGTAGTCCTAACCTAATTGAGGGAATATGCTGTTTTGCTCCTATGTTTTCTTTTCCTTTGTGAGGACATATAAACTAAGAAATTATAGACCAGTTGGACCTGCTATATGGATGAAAGAGAAAGTAAAATATGAAGCATGAAATGAAAATATCAAGCAGAAACAACCAAACATCTCTTAGCATTGCTTGTAATTAGCTAGCGATAATACGCAGTAAGTGACTCAGTTTGTCATTTTTATTTGTAACTTTGACTGTAATCTCTCTTTTAATATCAAAGTTTATATTTTGGATGCCACAGCAGTTCAGACCCATGACTGAATAGAACTCCATTTGCATTGCACATAGCTTATTATTCTGTCAAAGTATTGACGTGGAGATTGATGGCAAATTATTTGTGATCACTTGAAATTGATCATAAAATGGGAAATGACTGCTTAGGAAGGAGTATTGCAAAAAGGTGTCTGGGGGTCATAGTGGACCACAAGCTAAATATGAGTCAACACTGTTGAAAAAAAAATAAATCAAACATTCTGGGATGTAATAGCAGGAGTGTTGTAAGCAAGACACGGAAGTAATTCTTCTGCTGTACTCCATGCTGATTAGACCTCAACTAGAGTTTCGTGTCCAGTTCCGGGTATGACATTTCCAGAAATATGTGGACACATTGGAGAAAGAGCAACAAAAATGATTAAAGGTCTAGAAAACATGGCCTATGAGGGAAGATTGAAAACATTGAGTTTGTTTAGTCTGGAAAAGAGAAGACAGAGAGGGGACAGGATAACAGTTTTCAAGTATATAAAAGGTTGTTACAAGGAGGAAGGAGAAAGAATGTTCTTCTTAACCTGTGAGGACAGGGCAAGAAGCAATGAGCTTAAAGTGAAGCAAGGGAGGTTTAGGTTGACATTAGGAAAAACTCTGTAATTTTCAGAGTGGATGAGCACTGGAATAAATTGCCTAGGCAGGTTGTGGAATCTCCATCACTGGACATTTTAAAGAGCAGGTTAGACAGACACCTGTCAGGGATGGTCTAGATAATACTTAGACCTGCCATGAGTGCAGACAACTGGACTAGATGACCTCTTGAGGTCACTTCCAGTCCTATGATTCTATAAAACACTTCTCACTAATCTCACTTAAAAAAACCCTATTAAACATGGCAGAATGAAAAGTATGAATCCATGCTTACCATTCTTAACCACTTGTCACTTTTGCAAACACTATAGATGATCTGCAAAATGACATTAATTTTATTGTGTTTGACAGTATATAGAACTTTCTGAAAAAGTACAAGACTTTTTTAAAAAATAGGGCTATAAAGTCACATTTGATTTTTATATTAGTAAAAATATCAAACAAATACAAAATATAATGTCTTTTTATAAAAAGGCAACATACTTTAGTGTACACCCAAAGAGAGAGCAGGGAAAAAAAAAGCTAGAAATCCCATTGGCTAAACCCTTACACCCTTACACCAGATAGTTCTATATGGATGTAAAATCAGGATCTGGCTTTCTTTTGCAATACTTTACTCATATTAAAATACAAACAAGGGGAAAAAAAACTATAAGTAATTGCCAAGTTTAAAGCCAACCAAATCTAATATAAACACTGAAATGTCTGAGCACTGCACAGAATAAACTAATTTATTTTATACTACTATTACACATTGAAAATGGTGAATTTGTCAATGTCAAGTTACATAAGCAATACTGAAAAAAAATGAGCAAAATAATACTTCACACTTAACATTATATTTACCATTTTTAGGTATGCAACATGTCAGCATTAGGAAAGATAGCTTAGTGGCTAGGGTACTATTCTGGCACCCAGAAGACCTGGGTTTAATTTCTGTTTCACCACCAACTCCTTATGTGACATAGGATGAATCACTTGACCTCTCCGTGCCTCAGTTCTTCACCTGAAAAATGTTTGTTTCAAATACAAGTTCATCACTAGTATTCCAGAGCTAAGGAGCATCACTGGTCTTTATATGAAAGCCAAGGTACATGGATAAATTATTTATTATTATTATTTTATAATTGTAGCCTTTCAGCTGAATAGTCACACCATGGAGCAATTGCAGGTAGCTACACCACTTGCTGCAGTTCTTTCCAACAGTCTGTGATTTCTTATTACTTCATGCAGCTCCCTTTGAAGTCAGAATTTGGACATGGATGTTAATTACATTCTGGTTTGGGTCCTGCATAGTATTTTAAATGGTCAGCAGGGAAAATAGTTAAATCTAGAATAATATATATATATATGAGCTATGTGCAGTTTAGTTTGATTTTTTTTTAATTTTTCATGGGTGTGAGTGAATTATACTCTTGCAGACAAATCTGTCCACCCTATGATTAGAAAGCCACTACAGATGAAATAAATATAAGTGTACGTAAGATGCAGCATACAAGGAGGGAGGCCTTTGCTTAATGCTGATTCAAAATATTTACACCTCATAAAATAACTTGTGTTTGCACGTGGTATGCCATATTCCCCGGTATCTTGCCATCGCAGAAGAAAGTAACTAACTGTTGAACCTAACACTTGTATGTAGACTCACAATTAGAGTTCTTAAATACCCTGGGAAAGGTCCGCCCTACCAGTGTCATGCTGGACACATACCCTCATTCTAGCTGCTTTTTATAAATGCTTTGTCCCTTTATCGGTGGAATTGTTTATGTCTCTCTACGGGTATGTCTATACAACCGAGACTATACTGCCATATCCCCATAGTGCAGACACCACCTACACTGACAGAAGGGGTTTTTCCACTGGTGTAGAAACACCATCTCCCCAACCAAAGTTAGCTACATCAATGGAAGTCTTCTTCCACTCTCATAGCTTAGTCTACCCTGGGAGTTATGTCGCACTGATACACTGGTCAAGATTGTGTGGGGTTTTTAATGCCCATGAGCAATGTAGCTATGCAGATATAACTTTCAGGTATAGAACAAACTGAAGTAAGTAAAAACATCTCATTTTTGAAATCTCAAAATCTTGTATAATTTGCTATAAACTAATCTCTCTCAACCCTCACTCACTCAATCCCTCTCTCCCTCCCAGAAAATATCTAGCATGTGAAATCTCTTATATATTATTTTAGTTTGAAGAAAGTTAGAGTAAGAGCACAAATTTAGGTCTATAAAGGGAAATTACCTTCAATCTTAACTAAGGAGGGATTTGTTTCTCTTCATAATAACTATATAATAATGATACTACTACTATGAATAATAAAATCCATCTGATTTCCCTGCAATGTTATGTGGCTTATATCATAACAGTTAGGGATATGATAACTGTTTCCTAGGTTTAATTTCAAGAAATATTTCCTTAGTTTGACTATTGTGAAAATTCTAGCACATCAGTATTCTTTTTAAGTATTTGATAAAAGACTAGAGTATGTACTCACTGTAACTGTGTGGTGGGTCTTTGTCTAGATGGCAGGAAGAAAAGGTGTCATGGGCCCTTTAAAGGTTCCCACTGCCCCGGGTTACCAGGGGGAAGCAAAAGAGCACAACACTTGAGTAGAGCAAGAGGGAACCAGAACCTCAGTTCAGGTGGGGGCTTTGACCAATAAAGTGTCCTGGGGGAAAGAGTATTTTTACCCTGTGCCCACTAGAAAGAATTCTCTTTGACGATGAGGGGAGGCAGCTAAGCTAATTGCTGGCATCTCCTTGTGGCGGGTGTGCAGGGCAGGACTGTGTTCCATAGCGGGGTCTGGTTCCCTGATAAACCAGGGTTATAAGTGGCTGTAAAGGAAAGCATCCCCTAAATAAGATGGATAGTGGGGCTGGAGCTCCTAATATCTATTTTATAAGGGAAACACCGTCTCCTTCTGCCAGTGCCCCCCTAATGCTCATACGAAAGGAGGGTGGAGAGTTCTCAGCTGGCTAGGACCAGGCTGGCAAGTGGGAGAGTTGTTAGAACCCTCCTAAATAGGTGAAAACAATTAATGAAAGAAGGATGAGCTGTCTAACTTATTGACGAGCATTCCCGGGCATGTTAATAAAGTTGTGGCCTAATTAAACCACATCCATTGCCTCTTGTCTTTCTTCCTGCGTGGCTGAGACAATATGCACTAGGGGAGACTTCTCCATGGACAGAATGATGGATTAAATGATCTAATATTTCTTTTCCATTTCTAGCACACCATAAAATATATGGACTGTGATGCCTTCGTAAGTGATATCTCAGATAAATAAGCCTGACACACTTTACTCTGAATGTCCTTGTTTTTCTGGGCTGAAACAAGACTTTAAGACCTTTATCAAAACTATTTTGTATATTTTTTGTTTAAGGTTTGTTTTCATACAGATTGCTGGGAACAAATAGAAAATTTGCACTAATACCTAGTCCTTTTCAATTTCACTGCTCCCTCTATGTTTATTATGTCACTGAAATGTGAGTTTGACAGCGGTAAGTGCAAGCCAGAGGCAATAGTGCTTTGATTTATCTCCTACAACATTATTTCTAAAATAATAGTGTCAAGTCTATGGAAACAATGTTTATAATTGTGCTTAGTGTTATTGATTAAAAACAAAAATATCATAGCCATGAAAAAAAAACAACTGTTTAGTATATTTTGTTGACTTTTTTCAACTGAATTGTAAATAAGTACGGCTATCAGTTAGAATTACTGTACTTTTTAAAAGGTGAAATATTCATACACTGCAGAAGTCATACTGCTTTTTCTCTTATAGAAATATAAGATATTTAACCCTATAATCACAGATAACATATGGAAGCTTGCCTCTGGGGTTTCTGAAATCACCGTTATGATATTTTTATTTGTTAAAAAGGAGAAAGAATGTACTTGTCAACTGGGATACAAAATCAATAATGTTATTGAAATAAACACCAGAAAAGAAAGTACCAGCAAATGGATAAAACAAGAAAAACATTGCAGAGCCCTTCCAAATAATTAATAACTCAGAGCTTAAAGGCAACTAAGCATCAAATAGGTGAGACCCACTAATAAGGAGCTAACAGCTACAGTCGAGTCTGTGTTGAAAGGGGGATTGTTAATCTGGCTGGGATTTCTCTAAAGTTGCAAATACATTCATTTCTACAAGGCCAGGGGACCCCATGGCCTTGAGTTTGGTAGTTGGGGGAAGAGAAGGAAATAGAGAGAGATACTGCTATTTAATTTGTCTGGTAATTGCAAGGTGTTTTGATACTATGGTGCCGAGTCTGGTGTCAGGAACTAGGTAGAAAGGTTAAGTTTTTCCAGTGACAAAAAGTGGACTTGTCATAACTTTACACAGTGATTCTCAGCCAGGGGTATGTGCATCCCTGCGGGTACAAAGAAGTCTTCCAGGAGGAACATCAACTCATCTAGATACTTATCTAGTTTTACAACAGGCTACAGCCAAAGCACTAGCAAGGTCAGTACAAACTAAAATTTCATACAGACAAGGACTTGTTTATACTGTTCTGTATACTATACACGGAAATGCAAGTACAATATTTATATTCAATCCATTTATTTTATAATTATATGGCAAAAATGAGAAGGCAAGCCATTTCTCAGTAATAGTGTGCTGTGATACTTTTGTATTTTTAGGTCTGATTTTCTAAGCAAGTAGTTTTTAAATGAGGTAAAATATGGGGTAAAGATCAGCCTCCTAAAAGGGGTACAATAGTCTGGAGAGATTGAGATATATGTCAATAGTGCAAAAAACAGCTTTAATATACATATCTATTTTGACCTAGCCCCAGCTCCAGTCAGATAGTTCATGCCAGAGGCAGGTGTAATCTATACAATATATAAAGCAACTAAACGAAGGAAAGTCCATTGTAAAATTCTCTGGTTACCTGTCCTGATGCCAACTTTGGTGTTACAAAGGATGGCTTCAAAATCAGCAGCAGAAGATATAGCAAAACCTTAGAGCAAGGTACTTCGCTAATTCAAACTGAGATAATTGTATTACTTTCAAGGGGTTATTCTGATTTGCATCAGTGAAAGATGTGGTCCCAAAAGATCTTGGTGAAATCCTCATCCCATTGAAGTCAATGGGAGTTTTGCCCTTGACTTCAGTAGATCCAGATTTCACCAATGAACTGCGTAAGATCTACAGACCCAAAGCACTAGGTAAATAAATGGCAGTGCAAGAATCCACAATATAATTGTATACCATGGAAAAAAACTTTTTAGGAGGGATTCCATAAGAATATAAAGAAACTGATAGTAAAACGAGTGAATGATGCATGGTCATGACGGGTGTATGATGCATGTGAAGATTGATACTCAGAGCACCAGACTATGAAATTCATGCTCCAGCCGAGGGCTTTAAAGAAGCAACAGGAATTCAGTGAACACACCCACATCAGATAACAACTAGACTGTTCTTTTCTCTCCAGATGTTCACTTGGACAGTGCTGATGTTGCCATTTGCCTTTTGCTTTAAAAATGCTTAACAGGCAAGTTTGGAAGAAACATTTGTGGCACACAAGTTCACTCTCTTATGCTGTATAAAATTCAGATCCAGGTCTGAGAGACTACAAAGATCTTTACATTTGTGAGAGGATTTCTCACCCTGCTTTCAGTGATAACTTTTTAAAATGTTTTAAATAGCAAATGCAACATCTGAGCAGAGTTATTCCAAAAAATAATGAAATTGTCATACCCTGCTACAAGTAAAGTAGGCAATACAGTCTATTCTGGGCCAACCATATTGCATTTTGATACAACTTTGCTGTTGCCATTTTTGTCTGATTCACGGTTTTAACTCTGAATATGACGTGTATGGTATGACGTGTATTATTGTAAATAGTCAATGGATAATTTCATCCATGTTAGAGACTCTAATCATATCTTACATTAACATGAATGTTTAGTGAAATATATACTAAGTGCTGGTAATGTGTTCTGCTTTGTAAAAGAAAAAAAAAGGTCTGAACCTGTAAAACCCTTACTCGTTCATATTTGGGAATATTCATATGAGTAAGAGTTAGCAGGATCAGAATCAAAATAAAGGCAATTCCTGCTTAAAATGATATCCAAAAATCGATACCTGCGCTATGCCATGACGCTATGCCATGACGCTTTTTAAAACAACTTATAAACCCCTTCCTGACTTGGTTCTACAGTGTAGGAATGCTGACACTTGCCCTCTGCCATTATATTAGGCCTACAGTTAAAATTTTCTAATGTAGCATATATATTACTATATAACTACTATATATCATATAGCTCTCTGACGTGACAATGATTAAGTGTGCATGATATGTCTTTACCAATATTGGCAATCAAAAGGAAGAGGAAACGCCATTTCTGCTCTGCACTTCCTGTTGATTTATATGTCAGTGAGTTAGTGAGCAAATCTGTAGCACTACATAGCAACTTCCTGTATCGCATGTTAACGAGTCTCATGTGTTAAACAGGTAGCACTGGGAGGTATGGTGCTACTGCATGTTAAGTGGATATGTGCATAAAGTGGTCTGTACTGTATTTTATTTATCGCCCCACCTTCCCTAGGGGTAACCTGGAAAAAGGAAGTATGTATAGAGATTTGAAAGAGAAAAGAGTGGTGGCTTCGGTAGAATGGTTACTTTCTCCAGATAAATATTCCCCGAACAAATTTATTTACTATATTGAGAACTAAAGCACAGATAGTTTTCTATGCACTAAAATTGCTAGAATTGAAAAATCCTATTGAAGTCAATGGGAGTTTCAATACAGACTCCTTTTAGAACAATTGCTAATGTTACTTTTGTTATCAAAAATTTTTCTGGTAGATTTTGTGAAACATTTTTCACGCTGCTTTTCATCCCTGATAATTTAATCCCTGCATGACATGACTAAATTGTACATAATTCTCTAAAGTTTAAACAATGAATTTCACATGACAGAAAGCTGTTTTGCCTTAAAAAACTATTTTTAAAAAGAGATTGATTATTAAAAATTAGTGAAGCAAATCAAAAATGGAAGAATTTATGTATTTTGGTGTAGGTGCTTTTCTCAGATCCTTTCAGTCCTGTTAAAGTAAGATCAAATTCTGTGCCCACTGCTTTTTCAGTTGTGTGTCAGGTAAAACATAGCAGGGGGTGACATAAATTCATCTTTCTGTCTTCAACTAAAGTAAAAGCAATTTTAGTCTTCCCATGTGGTCACTTGAGGTGCTTGTCATGTACAAGCTAATGATATCAGGCACCCTCAGGTTGTTTAAGTATTCATGAAGTAATTAAATTCTCATTAACATATAAATAAAAGAAAACTGAAAACAAGTTTAGTAGGCACCTAACATCTGTTCTAATGCTTTTAAGTATTAAAATGTGCCACATACATAAGGAGAAATGCATTCTGTTCAGAGAAGTATTTTGCATGTATTATTTATAGAAACTGTAATTAAACTGATTTGGCATATTAAGCAAAGTTAACGGCAAAGCATTATTTAGGTAGTTTATATGTCTCTGGCTCCTAAATAAAGAACTAAAAGTAAGAAAGGGAGAAGTAAAATTAATTTTTGTTTGTTTTGAGATTCAGGTAAAATTACAAGAATAATTGAAAAAACAATCCTTCCAGAATTAGGCAGGCAAAAAATCTGCCACTGTAGGCAGGTTTCCAACTTTTCAAGTAAAATATTTGAATGATAAAATATTGATAATGCTTGGCGGGGGGGGGGGGGGGAATCCACACGCCCTATACATTAACTCCACGCACATTTCAAAATAGTTTTGTTACAGCCCTACAGGCTCAAATGTCCTTCTGATATTAATCTTCCCATTCCATTGTTGGCCAACCTTTAAGCTAGATAAATTCCTGTTATTATGCATTGTTCATTTGCTATAATTACTAGCATAAATACATTTCATTTAGCAGTGATATGCACTTTGATTATTTCCTAACATATTACTGCAGAATTCTGTAAGATAGAAGTTGCCAAATAAAATTCAGTAATCTTCTATTGGTGATTTGAGATT
Organism: Dermatemys mawii; assembly: GCA_007922305.1. Taxonomy (NCBI): domain Eukaryota; kingdom Metazoa; phylum Chordata; order Testudines; family Dermatemydidae; genus Dermatemys; species Dermatemys mawii. Next base: position 31,188,966 of record ML677348.1, on the reverse strand, counting down.
GATAAGTTTGCAGATAGAGAAATCTTCAGAATAAGTTAAAACATTCATTTTATCAAATGGTGGCAATAAAAGTAGAGTATATTTATGACAGTAACCCCTTTAAAATATAGCTTACTGATGGTAGATTACTTTTTTCTGAATAGCAATCTTCCTAATTTATATGAAAATCTACTATACTTGAATTACTTACTGCCTTTTGCACTCTAAAAGGCACATTGTACTCTTGAAATGCATTTACTTCTTAATTACTCTTAATGGGAGAAGCATGTGCACCTTGACAAGTGTGAATATTCCTTAAGGTCTAAGATTTTAATCTAATTTAAAAGTAGTACTGCATGACCCATCCACATTGTACGTGGTTGCTATATCTTTTCTACAACTTGGTTCATAACTGGGGAAATTTATGCCAGTTACATGATGTGATGGATGCATGCTGCAAAGGGTATATTGTGAAAAGACAGTAGAGATACATGTCAGAAAGCACGAACTGTACATATTCATCTCTTTAATTTGAAAACAATTGGAAGATATTAGTCATGTCAATTAAAGGTATCTGTGCTCAGGTGTCATTTAAACATATAGTGGTCCATTTGCCCCTTTCATCAGAGTGCAAACTCTCAAGATTGCAAACAGTCAGTCTGTCCATGCAGTAAGAGGAAAATAGATTCATTACTTTTTGGGCAACTCAGATAATATAATTTAAAACGCCCCTTTGTACCACTGTAAATCTCAAAAGAAACAAAGGTGTCAACACATAATGAAAAACATTTGCACATTCCTTTTTCTCCCTGACCTGTATTGATGGTCATGAGTAAAATCGATTTCAAAATAATTCTTCTTATGGGACAAGATTCACCAGAATGATAATATATCTGTTTGTCTGGAGCAATGTTCAGTTGAACATGGGATGCTTGCCTGCAGCTACAGGGGTCTCACTTCTCTGCTCCCCTCCCAACTCCTTCATCCAGAGGGCATAAAGGGGAAATACCTAGTAGCCAATAGAAAATGTTTCAGATAATGGAGGGAGCAAGTGGCTGGTCTAACACATCATTCACAACAATTTTGGGGAATAGTGAGTAGAGCTAACTATGAGGTGCTGGTGTCTTCCTGCTGCCTCTTTTCATTCTCCACTTGTGAAAATGGCCTAGTTCTACTTCATTTCCTATGTCACCAACATTTTTTTATTATTATTAAGACTACTATTTTGGCATGGAGCTCATCATGTTCACAGTAATGGTGTATTTGATAAAGGGCATGACCATCAAAACACTGGTTTCTTTCCTCTCTGGATATTGCATCCTGGTCCATGTGGTTTCAGTGCCCTTGCCCCCCCTGTAGATGGCGGGGCAGACATGGCAAACCTGAGTGATGTTATCACCCCTTGCCCTAGGTCATAACACCAATTAAAAGTACCCCTCTGTCTCCCTCTATGGGGCAGAGGGGAGTATATGGCCAAATCTGAGTGGTGCTGTGACCATGTGGGTCAGGTAACAGCATCAGGAGTGGGGAGCCTGGCCAATCTCTCCTAGACAGGGTGAGTGCAGAGTGGGCATTCTGTCCAACCCTCCCTTTCCCTGGGTGCCCACTTCACCTCTTTCTACGACATATCCTTGTTTTTCTCACACTCCTGCCATAAAACTTTTTAATCTTTTTATGTGGAAAAAAGAACCTCGCCTTACTTCTTATTTTATTGCATGCATTTCCACAGCATTCATAATCATTATCATAGTAACTGGGCATCCTGCAACACACATTTTAATGAACAGGGAAATCCCCAGAGCTGGCAAAACTCTACACCTTTTTGTCTTCCTTCACAAACTTTCTCATTCATAGAAGAATCAAAGGGGACCTTGAATGAACACACTCCTCTCTTCATAAAATAATTGCATGGCACTTTGTGAAGTAAGTATCGAGACTCAGCTTCTCCCTGCTCTCCAGAGCAAGCAAGTTTAACTGTTGAAAGGCTCTGCCCCTTGATACTCTTAGATGTGTCTTGGTCTTTGTCTGCCTAGGTATCCCTGCATATCTGAACTTCCCTGCTAGAGTACAAAGAAAAAGGGATTGTTTTTAAGATAGATGGCATATTATATATATATATATATATATATATATATATATATATATATATATGTATAATCTAGATAAATTCATGGAGGATAGGACCATCAATGGCTATGGTGGGCAGGGATCAATGGCTAATCAGGATGGGCAGGGATAGTGTCCCTAGGACTGTTTGCCAGAAGCTGAAAATGGATGATAGGGGATGGATCACTTGATGGTTACCTGTTCTATTCATTCCCTCTGGGGCACCTGGCATTGGCCACTCTCAGAAGACAGGATAGTGGGCTAAATGGACCTTTGGTCTGACCCAGGATGGCTGTTCTTATGGCTGTAACCACTTTAGGCATTTAGAAATAAAAATGAGGTCTTTGAATGGTACTCACTCCAGATGACCAACTACTGTGTAAATCATAAATCACCAGCATTAATTGAATATGCTCTTGCTGATCTATCCCATGTAGAAAGCAGGCTGCTGCATACTTTACCACCTATAAGTTCCATGTTACTTTTATGCTAACAACCAGTATGTTCCAATAGTCTCCAATGTCAACAATAAAGGTCTCAATCAACATGGCTAGGTTCTTATCTGATAGGAAATTGGAAATAGTCTCCTGGCCAGACTGTAGAGAGAGAGACAGTATTTCGACCATCATTGCTATCTGGGAATCCAGGAAGATAGATGAGTCTAGCACAGGGATCAGCAACATTGGCACACGGGACTGCAGGGTAAGCACCCTTAGCGGGCCCCGCTGCTTTGTATACCTGCTGTTTCGCTGACTGCGGTTCCCACTGGCTGTGGTTCGCAATCCTTTTCCAATGGGGGCTGTGGAAAGCGGCGTGGTGCTGGCCGGCGCAGCCAGTGAGAGCCTCAGTCGGCGAAACGGCAGGTAAACAAAGCGGCGTGGCCCTGGTCTAGAAGGTTATGGACCAACTTATCAATTAGGGATATGCCCTTAATTGAGGCTGTGATGAGAGACTACCAATTTTTCAAAGTATTTCCTTCTTCCTTCACTTTTGCCTGGACTGAGCTACTTTATTTAGACTGTGACTTTAGAAGATGTGACTGTCTGCATTCAGTAAGCACAATCTCGATACTTATTTCTGCAGCTGAAAATTATCTACATATTTAAATAATGTAAAATTGTGTGAAATATGTGTTTTGGCTGGTAATACAAGAACACTAATGAAGAGCTGGATCATCACACAGAGCATGGTGCTGTTGCTCAGATTAAATGAACTTTCCAATAAGAGTTAGGCAAAAATTTTATCCCAAACCTGTAACTTGTGTCTGTTGGGTCAAGGTTTGCAAATCCTTCAGCAAACCTGGGTTAAATTTCAAGCAAGCTTGTGTCCAATTTTGAGGCAACTTAGTTTTAAATAAACCTGAACCAATTTATTGCTTAGGTAGAAAACATAAAAACTTCAATCATTTCAGCTGAGGTTTCCTTTGACTTTGAATATTTGTGCTAACCTCAGCCACTAAGCCATACCTCATGGGGTATGAACTCACATGCACTGAAGTGAATGACATTAGTGCTATATGGCATTAGTGAATATTTGGTATTATTTTCAGCAACAGTAAAGGAAGGGATTATGATACCAATGGTTATTGAAACCACCATCCCTTTTTATACATAGATCTGAGGAGCATCCCAAAATTCTTTTTTTGCTGGAGTGACAACATGAATTAGAGAGCCAAGAAAGAACATCAAAGGGCCACTGCCTAGGAATTATGATCAAGTACTGGGTCCAAAGCTACTGTCTAGGAAAAATAACATTTTAAATTTTTCACTCCATTCCAACTGGTCACCTGGAGAAAAAAAAACCTAGCCAAAGTAATCAAAATAACTCTTCTCACCATGCTTAGTAATAATCATGTTTCCAAAGGATAACAAGGAATATGAAACAAACTGAGCTTGTTTACTTTATTCTCCAAGCACCTCACTCAGAATTCATTCATGGTAGAATTTATTCAATTTGCAAATATTACACAACAGCAACAATAATTTAAGGAAGGATTCTAAACCATTGAGATTTTCTCCCACAGACTGTGAGTGAATAATTGTATTCTTCCTTGTGGCAACCACCACAGAATGGTCAGGTGTATGGACACAGGTAGCATTTCTACAATATGAACACTAGCTATGAGAGTTATGGCAGTCATTTCACTCTTCCAGTCCTGTGTATTCATGACACAATTTCCTTTCAGTACTTTAATTATCCAAGAGCCTGTGGTGCTTGCCTCTGAACCAGCATTTCAGTTTAAACTTCTGCGTTTGGAGACTAGGATTACTTCTCTGATTTACAGAATGGCCTCAGTTTGTCCTGAAATCTGCATAGAAATGAAAGGCATGAAAGACAAAAACATTCCTTTCCCAGAAACAGAAAAATAAAGCAGCAGAACTGATTTCGGTATCTGCTGATTTTTTTAAGGTGGGCCACAATATACCTGTTCTCCTCTCCAAACTGTATTGTGGTTACAGCCAGAGACCTGGATTCAATCCTTGATTTTGTCACTGTTTTCCTTTGTGAACATGGACCAAAATTTTCAAACTTAAAACACCTAACAAAATGGAATAATTTCAGAGATACTGAACTTTTTTTTGTTTAACTTAGCCCCCAAGTTTGGAAATTTTTGCTTTAACCTCTTTGTGTGTCAGTTTTTCTATTTATATAATGGAGATAATTACTTACTTTACTGAAAGAGGCTCTGATGGGGCAGAGAGGCTCCTCCCCAGCAACAAGAGGGTAAGGGCCTGTTGACCCAAGTGGTTCCTCCCAGTGACACATGTGGAAAATCTCAGGCATGAAAAAGGGGAGTTAAAAGGAGGAGACCCAGTCCAGTTCACAGCTGCCCAAGGAGAAAAAAAAAGCTCTGCTTCCAATGTGAAAAAAGCTTGGTTGTGAGCCAGAAACTGAGTTAGTTTGTAAGTCAGCTAAGCTCCTTCTAGGAGGGATGAACAAACCTCAATGGACCAGCTGAAGTAAAGATTGTTTGAAGACAAGCCATGAATAAAACAGTGGGGTCTTGCCGAAAGTTCATCCAATGACCACATTTTGAGTTGTGATTTTTTGGATCCCGATTTTTGTTCTGTGTGGACCTTCACACATTGGGAAGGGTAGGTCTGAGGTACACCATGAAAGAGGGCTAAAGCACAGCTACCGTGGATCTTGCAGAGGCAGTGACCTACCAGCAGAGACATGTAGCTGTATGAGTTGTGTCCTAACTAGCCATGAGGCAGAAATTTGGTGGAGAACATGGGCAGCCTTTCCTTTGTGGAAGGGAGCAGGTCAGATATTTAACACATACACAAAACACAGTACCTGTAAGGAAGCTGCTCCCTGGCAGTAGAGACATACAGCAGTTACTGAAATGGTCGATGGAGCAGGATGCCCAACAGGAACAGCAGCTTCTACAGCCACTCCACGGGAGCCGCTGATCTGAGACTCAGCAACAACAGCTGGTACAACAAGTTGTGATTCTCTGGCAGCTTCCTTTAAAGGGTTAGCCCTCCAGTATAGGATCTTTCAATGCCCACGATTCTGGCCTGACTGAAGGCAGTAGGCTAACAGGAGTCTCCAAACTTTTTTGACCGCGCACCTCCTAGTAGAAAAAAAAAATTGAGCAGGCATGCCCACGGTGGAAGCCCCGCTGCATCCACTCCCTCCCACTTCCCCCGCAACTGCCCCCCTCACACCTCCCTCCTTGTCCCCTAACTGCCCCTGGGGCCGGTCCCTGCTGCAGCACCTGGTTCCTAGGGTCCATCTCTGTTGCGGCGCCCGGGGCTGGGTCTCAGCCATGGAGCCAAGCGCCCAGGGCCGGGTCTCAGCCGCGGTGCCCGGTGCCTGGGGCCGAGTCTCAGCTGCGGCACCCAGCACCGGGTCTCAGCCATGGCTCCTGGTGCCAGGTCTCAGCCGCAGCACCCGGCTCCGGGGCCGAGGCTGCAGCCGCGGTGCCTGGGGCCAGGGCTGCAGCCACGGTGCTCAGGGGCCCGGGCTGCAGCCGTAGCACTTGGCTCCTCTGTCCAGGGCTGCTGCGGCTCTTGCAGAGGAGCTGCCGGGGCAGCCCAGCTCCTCCTGCCTTATTGGAAACCTCTCGGGCTTCTAATAAGACAAGAGGAGCCTGGCTGCCCTGGCAGCTCCTCTGTAAGCACTGCGGTGGCCCCGGCGGCAGGAGGAGCCACCCAGCTCCTCCGGCTGCAGGGGCCACGCACCTGCGGGAGTTGTCTCGCGCACCCCTGGGGGTGCACGCACCCCAGTTTGAAGACCACTGGGCTAAAGATGTCTCAGCAGCATTTTCTGGAAAATTTGAATGGCTGAGAGATGAAGCATTGTGGCTGATGGAGCAATTGCCCATCCTATTGGGCGTATGCTTGACTGGGATGGCAGAAACCACCTACTGTGGGATGAACCCAGTGATGACACAGGATTATGACCAAGTCAAGGCAGCCATTTTGCATTCATTGAATATCTGAGAGGAAACATTCCACCAACAAATCTGGGAGGAATAATATTCCCCAGGGGCATGGCGCTACATGATAGCACTGTGGGACTTGTGCCACTCGTGGTTAAAATTCTGAGTCAAGAACAGAAGTCCACGTAGCTGAAAAAAATTTCCTTAAAAACATTACTCAGACTTGTTACCCCATCAAAGAAAGCTATTGTGTTGGTTTGAGACGATTTGTGCTTGACAAATCCATGCTGTTAATTGTCACCTTATTTTCTTTTAGGTGTCTGCAAATTGATTGCTTAATTATTTGCTCCATTATCTTTCTAGGTACTGAAGTTAAACTGACTGATCTCTAATTCCCCGGGCTGTCCTTATTTCCTTTTTTTATAGATTGGCACTATATTCACTCTTTTCCAATGCTCTGGAATCTCTCATTTATTCCATGACTTTTCAAAGACAATTTCTAATAGCTCAGGTATCTCCTCAGTCATCTCCTTGAATATTCTAGAATGGATTTAATCAGGCCCTGGTGACTTGAAAACACTAACTTGTCTATGTAATTTTTAAGGTGTCCTCTCCCTATTTTAGCCTCAGATCCTGCTTCATTTTCATAATCATTCACTACATTAGATATCCAATTATTACTAACCTCTTTGGTGAAAACTGAAATAGATAAGGTCTCTTGAAGATGAGGTCCTGGCCTTGAGGGCTTGCACAAGTCCATGCACAAAAAAATAAAACAAAAGAACATAAACAAACAAATAAAAAACAAACAGGTCCATCAATTTTGCAGACTGGTGGGATATTACCACTGGTTTCCAACTGGTTTTTCAACTATTGATGCTACTCTCACTCATTTGCTCAAGACCAGCAGCCCAAGAAATGTCTATTGACTGAATCCTGTGAGATCCTAAAGGCCGACCTCTGTAGGAAGCCCATTTTATACAGCCTGGACTTCATGAAGGAATTCCTCCTACATATTCAAGACACTGAAATTGGGCAGGCACTGTCTTGTCCTTGGTAGCTGAAGGCATGGAACATTGTGTCCTCTACCTGAGCTGTTTCTGAAAGAGAAGACCTACTATGCTATGGGGGGGAAATGGGGGAGGGGGGCTTATTAGTAAAATATACCATGAAGACACTCTCATGATATCTTCTCAAGAACACATTTACCTTGGTCACGGATCATGTCCCTCTCTACAATGACTCCATGACAAGAAAGTCACCAACCTCCAACTCATTTAATGGTACCTGTCCCTTCATATTCTGTCCCCCAAGTAGGGCTGCGAGTCCTCATTGAAATGCAGACATTTTCTCTTGATATGGAGGTGTGAAGAATGGTGTTGAAAGTAAGGTTCTGAGAAGGAGAATGTTCGAGGGGAGAGACAGGCCCTTCACTGGCAACAAGAGAATTAAGGAAAGCCTGTGGACCCATTTGTCCCCCACCCCACTACACCTTCAGTAAACATGGACAGGGGAGTTAAAAAGAGGCAACCTAGCTCAGTTTGGAACTGTTTAGCAGGGAGAGAAGCATTTTATTTCTGTTTCTGGACACAAGACTGAACTAGTTTGTCTATCATACAAGCCTCTTTCTAGAAAGGGTGACCAGACCCTAGAGGACCAGTTTGTCTACGGGATCAGATGCTGAAATTTAGTCATCAATGTAAGCCATGAAAGTACAGTGCCTCAAAGATAGTCCACTTTTTGGAATCTTTCCTTTTTCTAAGGGAATCTTTCTCTGTTCCTAAAGTTGTTAGAAATGGTGGCTTATTACATTAGCATTAGATATTAATACAAATATAGAAGCATTAAAATGTTATTACATTTTTACTATTTTTGTTGCATGTCTCCATTTGTCTTTTTTTTTTTAGTAGTAGTAGTAAATCACTAAAGTTTTAACATTTTTTGTATTAGTGAATAAACAATTTGCATCTGTTTACATGGGGGGGATTTTTTTTTATTAATCCCAATAGGTTCATGAACAATGAAAGATTGTCAAGATTGTCAATTTACCTGAACATTTAGCACCCGTGAAAATTAGAAAAAAACAGTTTCATAGACTAGCTGAGGGGATGGCTAGACATTTATTTTACTTATCCAATTTTTAACAGAAGTACAGTAGTTTAAGCAGTTACACATTCAGAATTTCTGTGACAGCATAAACAGTCAGGTCCATAGTCCCCCTCCAATCTGTGCTTCAAAGGGGGAAACACAGAAGAAATACTAGCTAGAGAGAAGCAGAAATGTGGAATGGTTGCTCTACTACATGCCTCTGCAGCCTGAAAAACATTCCATATGAACAATGTGTATAGCTGAGGGTTAGAAGACATGTATCAGGGAAGAGGTGCAGAACCAGGGACTTGCTATTTTGTGGGCTTGTCTACATGGAAAAGTTATACCAGTATGAATTTCATAGAATCATAGAAAATTAGTGCTGGAAGAGACCTCAAGAGGTCATCTAGTCCAACCCTCTGCCCAAAGCAGGACCAAGACCAACTAAATCATCCCAGCCAGGGCTTTGTCAAGCCAGGCCTTCAAAACCTTTCAGGATGGAGATTCCACCATTTCCCTAGCTAACCCATTCCAGTGCTTCACCTCCTTCCTAGTGAAATAGTGTTTCCTAATATCCAACCTAGACCTCCCAATATTTAAACCAATATATCTATAGCAGTATCACGCACCAGGAACACATTATAAGAGGGCTATTTTTTCAACGTATCTTATGTCAGTTTGCAAGGGGTTTAAGCTACACCAAAAAAAAAAAAAAAAAAAAAGCCACTCATATCAGAATAAGAGCTATTAGTGCCACTATCTTCTCCAAACCAAGAGGAGTTCAATTCAGGATCTAATGCACGTTGGACCATCTTTAACTTTAATAATATGCCTCTATCTCCCTCTGGGATAGAGCACAGGCACTGAGAAAGCAGGCAATTGCTCTTAAAGATTGGTCTCCTAAAGGAGCCAGGCTATCAAAGGAATAATTTTGCAGGATTAGCTGTCCTTGTAGTGTACCAAGGATCTGAACAGTGGTCTTCCTCGTGATGGCAGCATGCTTTAGAGTCTTATCTGTTCAGCCTTATGGAGTTTTCTGATCATAGTTTCTCCTCCGGTGCTTTTGTTTCTTTGTTTTTCTAGTAGGGGAACTTTTGCTTGCATGACACAGGGTGTCTGAAGATTACATAATAAATCTCATAACAGCTTTGCAGAAGAATTTTAACAAGCACATTCATAGAAAAAATAGTAAAATCCTTTGCAGAGAGTACATTAGATTATGGTATATTATTGCACAGTATGGGGAAAATGAGTCAATCACCATTTAGTGGTCACTGGTGCACAAAAAATAAATGTTATGGTTGTGGCAATCAAATAGACACCACCACAATAAAACCCCTCTGCTTCTCCCCCTCTTAAATTCCCCTCCACTCATTTTGGATATCCCAAATAAAATAAATCAGCTAAATAGTTTAGGGGTTCTTTTGCCTCCCCAAATAAATAAATTTTCTCCATTGCCCAACAGCTCCTCTGTTGTAATTCTCACAATTTTCTCTTGCTTGTTGTGACAGTGACCAAACAGCTCCTTCCATTCTGCTTTTCTCCATTTTGCAAAGACACAAGGAACAGGTACTTCCCTTTTGAACCACTTCATCAGGACTCAGGCTGCCTTGCACCATCTTTTCTTCCCTGTTAAAGGCCTGGTTACACCACTGATGCCACAAACCTACCAGCTTTTTCATTCCCCTATCTCAGCTTTCCTCCACTTGGGGTCGTGAGTTGGGGATGGGGTTATGCACTAAGGCTGCTCAGGCTAAAGCAATCAGCACTGTTCTATACTTTCAATAGAGGGAGTGCTGTCTTAAGGTCTAGACCTTCAGCAGCCCCTCCAACCCCAACTGTACTCCATATTACTGTTGTACTGAAGGGAGTGCTCACTGCTATATCCACCTGCACTCTGTAGTGCTTCACTGAAGAGCTTGGAATTTGCTATCTCCTTGCCAGCTCTACCTGCTTCTGTTCTCTACACTGGGCTCCCGAAGAACAGGTAGAAAAAAAAATCTGCCAAAGGGTGGGTGAGGTAATATCTTTTATTAGATCAACTTCTGTTGGTGAAAGTGACAAGCTTTCAAGCTTACACAGCTCTTCAGCTCTGTTTAAAGACGAACAGAAAGAGGATTTAACAGAACTGGCCAAGCCTCTTTAGTCCATCATGTAATACACAGTGGACTGTCTCTTGTTTTGCAGCACTTCTAACTGGACTCTAGCAAACAATGTTTCTGCTGTAAGTCATTTGAATTCTGAATGGCAGTTTGGTTTAATTATGTTCATTCTAATTTTTATTTTCTATTCACAAACATTTATGTGAATGCCTTTTTAGAAAAAAATGTTTGGAGGATGTCTATTCTTTAATGTCTTAATGGGTTATTCATGCTTAAACAAGATGTTTCTATTATTTACTATTCATTATTTTCCTTTATTAAATGTTTCAGTCATACAATGAGGGAGTAGAAACATTATAATATAACCTAGCTAATGAGTCAAATCTCTATACATAACAAAATAGAGTACAGCACATAACAAGTACAGTAAGAATTTGGAAACAAACCATTGGCTGAAATTTGCAAAAAAAAAACCCAGATCAAAACCCCAAACCTGTTGCTGTTACAAAAGGCTTCTTCCAGGGAGAATTTCTGGGCAAATGCACCACAAAATTAATGTGATGCATTGATGATATATTCATTCTCTGGACAGACAACCCAAACTGTCTCAGATTTCCACCACAACTTCAACAACCACCACTTATCCATCAAATTCTCTCTAGTATGCTCCCACAGCAGCCTCAACTTCCTGGACACCACAGTCAGCTTGAACAGAAAACCCTATATATGGAAGAAACCCATGTATGTAGAAACCACACCTACTGTGACACTCTATATCTTGGGGGAATACCGTACATCCCCATGTTAATCTTTATAAAAGCTCATTAAAAGCATAATTTCAGCAATAACAGCAGTATCCCCATTTTTCATTGTTGCTTCTGGCTACCCAGCAGAAGGAAACCATGATTCCTCTGGACATAAATCTGGGACTTAGGTCACTATGGAATCTCTCTTTGCCTCTGATATGAAGAACACGTGTTTCTTAGAAGAGTGATGGGAAAATCTCAAACGGTTCAGAAGCTTTGAGTCCTGTTCTTTACAAGACTCTACTATGACTGTTCAATAAAACTCTGAAACAGAAGGGCCCATGGCACTTGAGCCTAGCTTTGTTAACCACGGTGACTTCAGAGGGCCACTATGTGATCTATTTCCCTCATCAACAGTTTCCTCTTCAGGAAAAGGATGAGCAAACATCATCCTCTGGGTAAAATATCCTGTTTACTGACCAACTAGAGGATCTGTCTTTCCTGACTAGGGAAAGACTCCTTCAGGGGACCAGGTTACTGTCCCTTATATTCAGCAAGTAGCTGACTGTAGGCCCAATTAATGCCTCTAGTGGTCAGTAATTGCATAACAATATTTTTCTTACTTATGCTATAGAAATGTAAGCATTGATGCATTAAATAAATGAATTTACTGTGACATGATAAATGCCAAACACAACAGAAAAAATCCAGCAACTGAATCTTCATGTGCATACAACATTAATCTTACAGTAACTCTGTGTCCCATCCTTAACATTCCTCATGTAGGCTGGATTCTCTAATTGTTCAGGTAATCAAACAGCAACACCTCTATGGATTACAATTTTACCAGAGTTTATTTGTAGAAGACTACAGTTAGTTCCCATACTGATTGCCTTTACCATTATTTCTACTCTGACTGTATTTCCTTCAACAACTTTGTATATAAAACTTTTGTATCTCGTATTTTCTGGATTAGAGTTCTATCACATTCTCTTATTTATTCTATTATTTTAAAGATTTACTTGATTATCTGTTCTGAGCCTGCATCCCTTCAGATTTGGATGCATCTTTGAACTGGGAACTTAGGTCCATGGCTTGATCCTATGTCTACATTTTTGCAAGGCTAAAACAGAACCAGAATGTATTGATTTTGGAATGGAAACTGATAGTCATAGGGAATGACTATACTTCAATGGCAAACATTTTTATAGTGCCCCTGAAGCTTCTTTCTTCTAGATAGCTCCTTGTCTTTGGCAAAATGGAGCATGAATACCTCTTAATATTATGAGGTTTGAATATTTGTATGTATGAATATGTATGAATATTATACATGAACTTCAAAACTACCCTCAGAGTGTGCATGGAAGCATCAGTTTTTAATCAAGAAATCTGATTAAGGTACTGAACATTTCTGGGATGTGGTCACTAAAAATAAGGCTGGTCAAAATTAATGCCTTTATAAATTGACTTCTTCACAAAATTTACACCAATTAATTTCACTTATGTGGCATAAACAACATCTACACATTTTTCTCTCCAGCAGAAGCAATTCTCACTTTATGTTTGTTTGAAGCACAGCCAAAGAAAGCCTAACAAGATTTCTTCTCCCCTACCTTTAAAAGGTGTAGCCACTTGTTTTATTTACTTTATGATGGAACATAAGCCAGGTGTTCAGCCTCTGTTCATGCATGACAATCCTTGCTTGATCAATCCTACTGAGTTCAGCCAATCGTAATGTACCTCATACATTACTGATCCTTAAGACTTATAACAGCATATCTATTGGATGAAGTGTTCTTAAAAATAAAAATAAAGAAAAAATGAAAGTATCGGTATTAATATAGCCATACAACATGTGAAAGTAAGTACTTTGTAAACCAGCCATGCTATGGCCCAACTATGTGCAACAGAATGTTGTAAACATTAGCATCATTATAGCCAAAATACATGTAAAACTAACTGTGGTCTAGAATGAAGTGAAAGGAGTGCATCAGAAACAGACTGTACAAAGAATGGCAACTTAGAGCTGAAAGTGTTAGAATGTATTCTGAGAAATCAGCTACACAAGTTAAACTGTTGCCTTGAGGTAGGATCAGATTTATCAGGGCACAACATTTAAGCAGCCAGTGCCACAATGACCTTTCCAGCCATATAGGGATAATATTCTCATTTAACTGACATGTTTGAACTGTTTTCTCAATGTATTATAGGCACAGAGTTATTTTCCTTGAACATCAGATATACTCCCCCCGCCAAAAGAAAAAGATTGTTTATAATTCTTCCTTGTTTTCTCAATATCTGGGCCTATCAGATGAAACAAATCTGCTAAAAACTGACAGAGCAGTTCTGTGTTTTTTCATTAATCTTTGCATTTTAGGTGATTCTACTAGGGATTAATGTTCCACAATATAACATACATATATGAAACTTTGGCCTGTGGCCTCTTAGATGGCTGTTACAGCACATTAAGCTGCTTTTGTTTATTATGGTGTTAAAGGAAACAAGGGCTGATTTTGAGATACTTTAACTTATATTGACTGGGTTGCCTTCACATTTTCATTTGGCTGCTTAGTTAAATAGAGTGTGCAATGGGATATATGCTATATTCATGTAGTTTAACAGCATGTGCCACTAAGTCATGCAAATGCAGGAAGTGTATTTTACATCTAGCACATGTTTGGGCCAGACTACTGGCCAAAATGTTAGGACACTTTATTTCATTGGCACAAACACTCACATAAAACCCCAGAAAGCTAGTGCTGTTGTTATGCCTCGTTCTAAAGTTTATATTTTAAGCTTCAGAAATTGTGTGCGGGGTATTCTGCCACACAGAGAAAACCTTCAGTTAAAAAAAAAAAATGACTGTATGTAAACAGACACACAAATAACTGAGACAATTACCTTACCCCAGCTGTAACACAGAAACACATTTGGATTGTTTTCCTACCCTGTTAGAGAATGCATTTCAATTTCACTATAAACCCCCTCCGTACATGTATAAAAGGGAAAATGTTTGAATAATATGCAAACACTAACTGTGATCACTGTTGGTCAGGAAAGGGGCAAAAAGTAGACCAGAAGCAAAGATTCACATGACTGAAAATCAGGATATCTTTCAAATATATCTTTACTAATATCAGGGGTGCTGGAACAAGTTGGGGGTGGGGTTGCTAAGAGTCATTGAACCAAACTGTAAACCCTGTATATGATAGAAACCACTTGAAGCCAGGGGATGCAGCAGCACCCCCAGCTCTAGCAGTTACAACTAACATGCCACTGAAAAGAGTCATGTACTAAGAGCTGTAGCTTCAGTCATAGCGGAAGTAGGCATTTGTCAATGAATAAGCTTCTTCTCTGTCCTCAGGAGAGAACATCAAGCCTAAGCTGGTGTCCAAACTCACCCCTTTTCTAGAGTTTGGTTTTAGTGGTCACTTATAAACAACATAACCATTCGCTTTCTCTTCAGGTTTGACTGTTCCCCATTACCCACCTTCCCTAGCCAGTTCTATTCTAACAGTCAGAGTTTGGTCTACTCCCTTTATATCCTGGGCCTCATTAGTTGAACTCACTGTAAGAATAACTCAGCAATAATTCCTCTGCTTCTTAACACAATTGCAATTTATGTTTGGTTGCTAAGGTTTTGCTTCATTTGTTCTACACCATCAACCATTTTTTATCCAACATATATTAAATATATGAAAAAGAAAAAAAACAAACAACAACTAACAGTTGAATTTTCATTGTAACAGTTTATCTTACACCCTTCCTCTAATTTTATGGATTTCTAAAGGGGAAAAGTGTGATTCCTAAGCTACTATGAAATGTCCTTGATGGAAAAAAAGGGAAAGTTCATTTTAGATTGTACCTTTCAATGTTTATTGTTCAAGTCAGACCCTGTATCTTTTTTTAATACAAACACATATAGAAAGGAAAGGGTGGGAGGGGAGAGAAACAGCACAAGATAGAAAATGCAGTTCCGTCTACAATACTTGCAGTTATAGGAACACCACAGGGTACTGCAAATAACATTGCTTTTCTCTTGCTAGACTGGTCACAGTAATAGTGTTTCAAGGTAAAATCTGCCCTGGATGGCCATTCAAGTCTCTTATTAATCAAAAGGAGAAATATAGATACTTGAGTTATATGTGCGTGTGTGTGTGTGTGTACACAGTATAAATATATATACTTGGGAAACAGAGGCCTGTATATATGGGGGTGTGTGTAACACACTAGGACAAATTTTATCTTAAAACACTTTTCTGTGTGTATATATACACACGCACGCACAGCACATAGAAAGGTGAAGGTAAGCAAGTGTGTGTGTTCTACAGGTAGATTTTGTGTTGAGTGGTGAATAAGGGTTGTGAGCTGTAGTGAGGGGCTATTTGTGTTTAGGGTTATTGTATGTGCTGGTTGTGGTCTTGTAATAGGACACTCATGCTGGTATGTGTCTCGGTGGTTATACTGGTAAATGTGTTGATTTCTGCAACTGGAGAGTATTCTGGTGAGGGGCTATGTTTATTTGTGGTTGCTGTGTGTGCTAGTTGTGTTGTTTTGAGGGTGGTTGTGTTCATTTTGTGTTGGAGAGGTTGTGTTTGGGTATTTAGTGTTATGTGCTTAGTGTTTAGTGTAGTGTGCTGGGAGATTTGTGAAGGTCATTATTAAGGTATATGTGTTACCATAAGGGTCATACATGTTTGGTTTAATTGCTTGTGCTGGTTGAGTTGTTGTCTGGGTGTTCTGAAGAACTGTGAGAGTTGGGCTAAATAATCCATCCTCTATTCAGTCTCCCTCATACAACTAATTTAATTGGCTGTAGAGTAAGGGTAGTGATTGGTTGAGTTACCTTATATATCCTAATGGTCTAGGACTCTTGGCATAGCATAGAAACAGGCCTTGGTATCACATTGGTGTAATTTGTAAAGTCAAAATGGGTGAGAACTTAAAAAAAAATGGATGATAACTGACTGCAAATCCTGCTGATGATTGATCACGGTGATACTCTGAACAAAAGGAGCTCTCAGACATGCTTGTAACTGTTTCCATTATTTCACGTTGACTCAGCCATTCAAGGCTTCAGAATGACACACAAGTGACACTACTGGAATCTTATCTTGTGTATATCTCTCTGTCTCTCTCTCTAGATGTGACAGAGGGAGGAGGACCAAGGTGGGCCAAAACTGACACAGAAGGCTGCACATGTTGTTCATACCTTAGGAGTTGTTCAGCAGGAGCAGTCCTAGCTGCCACAAATAAGCAAGGAAACAAACAAATACAAATAAATAAATAATCAAACAAAAAAACCCCAACAAACATTTGACATCACTAGAAGAAAGTGCTAAGGGTGACTTCTCTGCTCACTCAGCCCTAGAAATGGCCCTTTTGTTCAGTACATTGCCATGGAGATGGCAATGTCTTCTGACTCTTCATTTGTTCCAGTGAGAATGTCTGGATCAGGAGCAAGAAGGGCCACTATTGTGTAAGGAGAGTAAATCTCTTCTTCCCAGTGTGCAGTGGTGCAAGCAGCAATAGGCATTATAGATATTTTGATGCTAGTTGATGCCATGATGATGGATGCTGATCCTCAATTTCCCATGCCATCTTCCAAACCCACTGCCAAATATCCAAAAGGGGTGGCAGCCTTGTCTCATTGGACATAACCCACAAAACATTTTTCTCGTGGCCCATGTATGTACATTTCTTCTCATCTTAAAACACATTTTGGCTTGTTGCTATGACAACTCTAACCTCACAAAGAGTTCTAATTCACACCACTATTTTGACTTTGTTCTGTGCTTTCTTTCAATAGCAATTTTACATACCATGTCAGTAGGATAAGATTACCTTCCTAGCATCTTTCACAATGATGGACAATTTAAGATTTTGACCCATTACAAGCTTCAAGATCTTTGCTACCCAACCCCCAACTGACATCTTGAAAACCCTTCATTTTGGGATTCGAATAATGAGAAGGAAGGGGGTCTGAAATCTGATTATCATAGACCGACAGCCATTTGCACACATTGCTTCTCTCTCTCTTTCTCCCCTGTGTTAATGAAAAACATGTATTTAATTTGGAGTGTAACCAAATATTTATGGTATATATACTACTTTATTGAAATGGCTTTCCCTTCCCCTCTAACTGCAATGCAAGTGGGTGTGATTTGAGAGAGAAACTGGAGGAATGAAAATTAAAACAAAAGTGTTCTTTTGGTGGGCAGTGCTGCTATTTTCCAGTTTTATAGAAGGCAGCCTTTGCTGTGTGAGGGTTCATGCTGTATTAAAGTTTGTTGGATTTTTAGACTATCTAGTCTTGGCTTATTCCTTCAGATAACCCAATGCTATAATTTGTTTAGTTAGGTGTACTGCAATTCTGGATTTCCTAAAAGACTATGCAAAGAACATAGGGCAACATTTTCAAAAACACCAAGATGACTTAGGAGCCTAAATCACATTATTAAAAGTTTATAGATTAACAAAGATTTATAGATTTATTTAGATGCTTGAAAATGCAGATAGGCACCTAGTATTATTTTGAAAATGGGAGTTAGGAGCCTACCCAATCTAGGTCCTTTTATAAATCTCACTGGAGCCCAGATCTTCAAAAGGTATTTAGATGCCTAACTCCCATTAATTTCAATTGTAATTAGGTGCCAAATACCTTTTCAGACTGGGCCTAAATGTCTATATCACTCTTTAGACACCTAAATAACTTTGCAAATCTAGCCTTAAACACTTAGGAGGCAAGGTCCCATTGATTTACAGTGAGATTTAGGGTAAAATTTTCAAAAGCTTCTCAGTGCTAGCTAGATGCAAAGCAGATATACCTTCAGGTGCCTCAGGTCCAAAAGGAATTTACATCTTGAGTTAAATGCCCAGGGTTCCTATACAATGCCTGGGGAGCAATAGGAGCCTGAAAAAGAGGATCACAGAAGCCAACATGTTGAGTGAAGAGGTAGCTAGGAGAAGGAGGATAGACCGTTTCAAAGTAAAGTGCTTACCTCCCAGTTGGAGGGAGGTACCTATCTCTGCTTCTCAGCCATGAACCTGCACCTGGAGTTAGGTGGGGGGAAAAAGAGAGAAAGAGGAGGTAGTACCCAGTAGCCCAGTGATTAGAAAATTCACCTGGATTGTGGGAGACATGCATTCCTATTTCCACTCTACCCCATTTGAAACAAAGACTTGAACCCAGGGCACGCACATGAGTGTCCTAACCACTGGGATAGGTCTTTCTCCATCTTTCCTGTTGAAGCTGTTCCACTTTATGTGAAATACTTAAAAATTCATTGAACTAACAAGAGAGTAAGAGTGACTCTGGAAGCCATATGGTTAAGGTACTCATTCAGGAGGTGGGAGACTGTGATTCAAGTCCCTACTTTGAATTAGGTAGAATGGGGATCTGAACCATGATCTCATACAT
Source organism: Dermatemys mawii (assembly GCA_007922305.1). NCBI lineage: Eukaryota > Metazoa > Chordata > Testudines > Dermatemydidae > Dermatemys > Dermatemys mawii. Next base: position 31,170,135 of record ML677348.1, on the reverse strand, counting down.
CCCAAGTGACCATGCTTAACACTAAGCTATTAGATATAAGGGAGAATACCTATTTATCAGCTGTGTGGGTTTGGTATGTCCTGAGAACACATATCAGATTGTGCTCCCCAGGTGAGACAGGAAGGGAAACATGGCAATTAGAAGTTCTTAGTCAAGACCTATGCACTCAGTAGTTCAGTAGTGTCAGGACTGAGCATTTGTTTGCATCTCTACAGTCAGAAACTGAAGATCCTAGGGACAGTAGATGCCTACAGGATTAGGCAGAAGCTGAGCAGCGAGTTTGAAGATATAAATGTTAGACTTGGGCACCTAAAGTGGCCCATTAGGACAAGATCCTCAAAGAGATTTAGGCATCTAAGTCTCTTTTGAAAGTGGAACTTTAGCTTCTGCCCATATGGTGTCCCTGAGTGCCTACCACTTAATGGTGTGGCTTATGAAACCATACATAGGGCACCTTGAGAGCAGCAAGGAACAGTTCAGCAACAGGCTGATCAAGTGAAGAATGACTGCTGAGTGTGCTTTTAACTGTTTAAAGGCCCACTGGCACTGCTGATATGGGAGGCTGGACCTGGCCGACGACAATATTCCTATCCTTATGGATGCGTGCTGTATGCTCCATAATATTTGTGAAGGAAAAAGTGAAAGGTTCACTCAGAGCTGGATTGCTGAGGAGCAGGTAGAATTTGAACATTCCAGAGACCAGGGATATTAGAAGGGTGCAGTGTGGGGCCATAAGGATCAGGGATGCCTTGAGGCAGCAATTTGAAGCTGGAAACCACTAAAATTGGTTGCTATCCTTGGGAGTGTGGTGCTTGTAATAGTAGGTGATTCTGATTGGTGCATGCAATAAACATCGTTGATGTCTGTATACTAATGCAAGAAAGTATGGGGAATACCAGGAAGAACTAGCAATCACAATTATAACATAATTGGAATCACTAGGTGAGATATTTCAAGTGACTGGTATAAAAGGGTACTGCTTATTCACGAAGGACAAAGAGAAAAAATGGAAAAGGAAAAGCCAGCGCCATGTTGCTTCTCGCAGCCCCCCTGGACCGGAGCAGCGAACCACGGCCAGTGGGAACCGTGATCGGCTGAACCTGTGGGCGTGGCAGGTAAACAAATCATCCGGGCCTGCCAAGGGTGCTTACCCTGTGGGGCCGCGTGCCAAGGTTGCCGATCCTTGGTGTAGATGTTGGGAAAATAATGTAGCAGGACAGAGATTATACACAATTTCTTGGAATGCATTAGAGACTACTTTATCATAAACAACCTATAGGAACATAGCCTAGAAAGCATGCTAGAAGATGGGTGCACAACAGGTTTGAAAATCATACTCAGAAAGTAGTTATCAAAGGCTCAAAATTAAGCTGGAAAGACATAACAAGACAGGACAGACAAATACCTGTCTTAGTTACTGGCTTCGATGACCTATCAATGTCTCCTATGGTCCTATATTTCTATGATTCTCTTTAACTCAAAATATTTGCACAAACTATTAATTCATATCCTTACAAGACACTATAGCTGGACTTTCTATAGGAGCCCTCTAAATACTAGCAGTTGAAATTATAATAGGATTCGCTTTCTTTATGTTCTTAGGAATACAGTACCACTCTCAACAATGAGACAATTAAACACACATAATGAAATGTTTCAAATTCCTTTTTTTAATGAATAACACTCTATTAATAAACCATGACAGTGCAGCAGTTACAACATACCATCGCTGGACTAACATCACTAACTAGAGATTTGCAATCTTCCTTTAAATTGAAATATTAATACAGGACCTAACGTCTAATATATCTAAAACTTTGAAAACAAATACAGGATTTGGGAGTTCTGACAATCAGATATCTTCTGCTTTCATTTTTGCTCACCCTTTATATCAGGAGTGGGCAATTACCCATCAGTGAAATCTGTTGGTGGGCCACCAGACAGTTTGTTTACATTTCCACTGCCGCCCGCAGCTCCCAGTGGCTGTGGTTCGCCATTCCCAGCCAATGGGAGCTGCTGGAAGTGGCATGGGCTGCAGGGATGTGCTGGCCGTTGCTTCCTGCAGCTCCCATTGGCCGGGAACGGCAAACCACAGCCACTAGGAGCTGTGGACAGACATGCAAATGTAAACAAACTGCCAGTGTACTACCCCGATGAGCTGTGTGTGGTACACGTGCCACAGGTTGCCCACCACTGTTTTATATTATGTTGGCAATTAGATAAATAATTTAGTTGCACCACATAATCAATTGTTTCAGAATCTACACTATGGAGCACATACACAATTTCAAAAGAGAAAAATTCACTATTACTGAAGCTGCTAGATTCACATGCTGTCTTTGTTTCAATGATGTAATATAAATGACAAAGACATTTGGCCTCCTGGTTATGATTCCTCATTTATGGTGTTTTCACCTCTCAAACCCAGTGATTTGTGTAAAATTACAGAAATCCTTCCCACATGTTCAGGCTGGTTTATCCCTGGCAGCTTTTTTTCCTGCAGGGCTGAGCTGAATCTGACTGGTACTGAGCATAGCTGCCAGTTTTGTACCCCAAGAGCACTCAACACTGATTTGGGCAGGAGCTTTCAGCTTCTATGTAAGGGGATATGTGTGTATGTGCAGGAATGTCTGCCCTTATTAAAGTCTTCCACAATAGCTTCAAAACAGTTACGGAGCATGGTTGTTAACTTCCTGCACTGCTGCTAGTGTACTGAAATAGCAACTTCTTGTTTCAGTCACTCAAGTCAATATATTGCCATTTGCCTGGGAATGTTTCCATGTCAATTCAGAGCAAATAGAAACAGTAGCTGTAATTACAGCAGTGAGGTTTTTGGTTGAACACCAGGAAAAAAGAAAATGGAAGGGGGTTACATTTGCACAACATATCAGACAAGGAAAACCTTATAATGGCACAAAGAAGCAAATCCCCCTCTCATCATTATTATATAGTGAGAAATACTAAACCTTAATAGACACAACCATTTTTATCTAATAAGTACTAAACCAGTATCATAATCTTAACTTCTTATTTTCTTTTCAGTGATTGGTTTTTGTTGTTTTTTTGGCATCAGTTGACTCCTGTTTTCTGCAAAAAAACCCCTGTAAAATCTTTATCTTACAACACTTAATTGGGGTTATCTAGTATTAGAAAAATAGGGCACCTTCCTGTGCTGTGAAATACTTACCCTAACAAAATATTGTTTAGAATGGGGTTTCTTGAAATGTTCACATAGTGAATCAATTTTTATTGGAAGGTGGGAAACAGAAAATAAAAGAAACAATGTGAAGTTAGAAAGTTTGACTTCCTTCTTGGCTTTTAAAGTTCTTGAAAAGAATGAGAGAGGGAGAGAAAGAGAATATATAAAAATTGCAATACTGGATCAGATGCGACATCCATCTAGCTCAATATCCTGTTTCCAACAGCAGAGAGTACTATGGAAAGGTGAAAGAAACAACCCTAAAATAGACAGGTGTGGAATAATTTGCCCATACACTCTGCAGCTTGAGAATTTACATCTCTTCCATTTTTTTTAAATTAATCCTTACTTCTGTAATTCTGTAAATTCTTGTTATCCCCATAAAGGGACAGAGCCAGATGTTAAACATTTTCCCAGTTCCAGTATAAAGATACTAAATACCTGAGTTTTAGTATGTTGAATATCTTTTAAAGTTTTGTGAAAACTTTTTTACCTCTGGGAATTGTCCCAGAACCTGTGAGCAGAATCCTAAATATTGACTTACAGACTGCAGCAGAGTCCTGAAATCAACTCCCAACACAGAACATTGCTATTTTTAATACCTTTTAGAAAGTTTTAGACATTCATTGTTAAAAATATAACCCTCCATTTGTTTCCATTCATTTTAACTTGACACTGTGACACGTTATTCATGGTTTAAAAATGAAAGCTGAATAGACCTAGCAAGCCTAATTCACAAGGGCCAAGGAATCATTTCCCTGACAAGGAGGATCATGCAAGAGTACTTGGAACAGATCTTTCTTCCTGCTCATGTTTCTTTTCCTTGTTTAATGGTTTTCTAGTGAAAGAATTAAATGCTCAGTAGCTGGCTTGAATTTTAATAAGAGCTGCATGATAGCAACACTGAAAGCTTCATTGATTCTGTGGAAGTAATCACCCAAAGCCCCTTATTGTTTGGATTGTCATAGAAATAATTATTGCTTCAGTAAAAAACAAAACAAAAACAAAACCCTTTAACATTAAGTACACATTTTAAAAGGAAAATTGTCTGAGTAAAAATTTTCTGCACTGGAGACATATTTCTTGTTCTTTCTCAGTGAAGCAAAATTTCAGGTTGAATGGGGTTCTGCATACTTCCTTGCATATTTCTATCTATCTGAGTTTGTATGTGGTCTCATCAACACAGTGATTGGGCACCTCAGAATATGTTTGTGACACAGAGAACTATCACATTTTATATTTGGGGAGCTGACACACATAGGAATAAAAAAAAGACAAAGGTCACACTGGAAGTTGGTGGCAGTGAAATAATCCACATTTCCGCAGTCCCTGTCCTTCTTATGCATATGATCATCCTTCCTCCTTATGAAAGCAGTGTTAGTATCCCTCACCTGTCCTCCATGCCCACACTGGTCCTCACTCTCTATTTATGGCACAATTAGTTAGTCCTCTTCGCTCCTAGTGGAGCATAAGGCACCAACCATTCTTCTCCATTCGACTCGATCTTGGGCTAACCAGTAGATTACATCCCAGGTCTTTCCCATATTTTTCATTTCACCTTCGATAGTTCTTTGCCACGTTCCCAGTGGTCTGCCTCTCCTTCTTTTTCCCTGTGGTATCCATCTTAGAGCAGTGTGAGGATGCCTGTTAGTATCCATTCTCAACATGTGCCCCAACCATCTCCATCTTCGTTGTTTCACCTCATCCACTATGTTGTTAATGCCTTCCTGTATGGCACAACTGGGGTACCATAAATACACACTCCACTTTATCCTTGAATTCAGGCCTCTTATTCATGATTCCAATCCTGGCTGCCCTTAAAATCAGAGTTCAGTTTGTTCCTGAGGCACCCTTTAGTGATGTTTGGTATGCTGTCTGCTATGCTAGAATAATGATGGTCAGTTTTGAAATTATTAATTTTCTTTTATCTTCCCATAATTTCAGCATGTTTTAAATCCAAGGATTATTTCCCGTGCATTTTTAGGGGCAGATTGTGATGTCATTGATACTATATAAGTGAGTAATTCCTCACCACTGTGAGGGAGGGGTTTAAAGTGTGTTCCTTACTGAGTAGGTTGATCAATATATAATAGGTTCCTCTAGTTTCTTAGCCAACATACTCTTCTAGTCTCTGGTGATAGAAATGAAATTAATTCATCACCACAGTCTCAGATATCTTTATGATGTATTGAATGCAATAGTGTCTTTGCATTTAATTAACTTTTGCAGACAGATTGCTGTAGGATAAAACAGTGGGTTCGCTGGCTATTTAAACAGATATAGTCTGAAGGAGACTGTTGGATATGTAATGGATGGAAGCTTGTCTATTTGTTAATCTTACATTGCACATTTTTATACCCATCAATAAGTATGAGGTTGAAAATGGTTTGCTAATGAATGACCCTGAGAAGAAGGTAATATTCCTCTGTGGTTGCTGTCTTTCCCCCCAAAAAAATCAATAAAGATTCCACTAAAAGTAATGTTTAATGTATTTTGTAATATAATATCTTAGTAGAATATTTAATGCTTAAGTAACACCTGGTGCATATTTGGGCATTAAGTGAGCAATTATAAACTGTCACTCAAGATATTCAAAGCATTTTACAAACAATGTGTAATGTTTAATTAAACCACAAAACTAATCTCTTAACTAGAGCTCAGTAAGCATTATTACATTTGTTTTATAGACAGGAAACATGAGGTGCAGGAAAGTTAGACGGCTTGCCAAATTCCTTCCCCCAAAACTAGATCCTGCAAATGGATCAGCCCTGGCATATCCTTGTGCCTTGGCACACCTATTTTCAGTAATGAGCTCCAAGTCAATGGAGAAGCCTGGAATAGAATCCAGCAATCCCATTTACTAGTTTCTAGCTTTAACTGCAATAATGTATTCTCATAGATCAGATACAGATCAAAATATTAATTATTAATATTCATGGGTCTGACTCTGCCACCCTTACTAACACTCAAGAAGTACAACTGGAAACATTGCCATAAAGTACATGTTTAAATGAAATTTTATTTTTATAATGGATGTATAGTGACATATAGTGTCTATAAAACACTATAGAGTAGAAATGCTAAGTATTACCATTTTGATGATCTGTTCTTTATAAAGTATGTGGCAGAAATTACTCATGTGTGTAATGGTTTAATATTTTCTGTGTTTTTCTGCACATAATAGAAACTTGCTTAATGTGGCATGACAGTCGAGCTTTCTCCACAAGTGTATGTTTTGAAGAATAAGATATGCTCTCTGCTTCTTTGACCCTCACTTTGAATTGGTCCCAACTTCAACTGCTCTACAGGCATGAGGAATAATCACTATTGTGGTATGTTTTCAGTTTCCTGAGCAGCTGTCTGACTCTTTTAAAATATCCCAAATGCATAGACCTCTTCCAGATCTTGTATCATTTCCCATATTCCTGGCAGGATCTCCTTTAAAATTTAGTCCCTAAACACTACTTGATAATGTTTCATGATTTTTTCATTCAGTTTTTGGCATATGAAGACTTTAATTATAGCCCTCTGAACTTTTGGGCTAAGGCCAGATAATGAGAAAGGTGCACTTAAATAACATATCCAAATCATCAGCAGCAGTAGAAGGAGTAATAGGCTTTAGGAAGCCCTGCTAAGGTGAATTCTGCTCTCATTTATAGTGGTGTAACCTCACAGAAAATGGAATTTGGCCAAGTGTTACTTGTATCTGAAATAGGTTATTTACATGCTTTAAAACATATGTGTAAATAATAAGAAAGCAATAATTAGGTAAAATGTGTAAGGGAGAGGTAGAAATGTGTTTGTGCATGACTCTGACAATGCATATATTCTCCACATGCATCCTAAAAAGATACAGTTTGGTTGTCTTCTGTATGTGTATGGGAGAGAAAGAATGAACATGCAGCTGGGGAAAAATGGAAGGAGCTTGTGTCACGTAATTAGATACAAGGGGAACTGCTATGAACAGGTTATTTCTTTTCTCCTGATCAGTCAGGGAGCTACTGGTAGGTAGTGTCCTTACATATATTAGACTCTTCAGAAACGGAAGGGATACGAAAATATGAGACCATGGCTTCTCACCACCTTCTTACTGGCCAGCGGAGCTGCTACCTTTGAAGGGAGAACATGTTGCACACTCCTCAGTGGCACAGTGCCTTGTGGAGTGACCTCCTTTAGAATGCCTTTGAATCTATTCATGGTTATGTTTTATAACTCAATCTATTCTGTATGATAGTACTTGAAAACTGCTGTATATAGTAATTCACTGATTCAAAAAATAATAATTGCATATACTACTTGAAGGCTCTGTGCTTTTTTAATGAGCTGCAAGTGGAGTATACATTGGAATGCTTATTAGCCATCAACTGAAAGCTGTGACAGCTCTGCAATTTTTGTAACAGAAAACTGAACTCCTAATCTTTCTTCCCAAACATTTTCCACTACCTGTGTTCTACATCACTGTCAACATCACCACAATTCTTCTTGTTGTTTATCCAGTCATCTGGGGATTACTTTTGATGTCTTACTCATCCTTGTGCTACATCTTCAGGCTATATCCAACCACTTCTTCCTGCTCACCATCACAAGATGTGTCCTTTTCTTTCAATCCTCAAAGCAAAATCTCTTGTTTAGGTCCCCACTTTATTGTTCCTTGATTACTGCAACGTCCTTGTCACTGGCCTCTCCAACACATCACATTGTGCCTCTCCAGAACATAGAAAACATAGTCAATAATGTAAGCTTCATTGTCTGACAATTTGATTATATCACTCCGCTTTTTGAATCTCTCTATTGCCTCATCATCACATCAGATTTAAACAACTGGTCACCTCCTACAATGCTCTGTATACAACAGCCCATTCTTGCTTATCCTCCATTGCCAAGCTTCATATCAATTCCCACCCACTGTGATTGTCAATAGTTCTGTCCCTCATTACCCATCTCCGAGTCTCTCAGACAGTCTGTGCCTTTTTTAACTGGGCTCTTATGCATGGTTCAACTTCTCTGAATTTATTGGCAAAGCCCTCCCTCTCTCCACTATGAAATCCCTTCAAAATAAGAAACACTTCTGTCATGTTTCCTTTAGGGAATCCTGTTGATATCTATATATAATCCCTTTTGCTATTGCCCTACACTGACATTTGTTGACCCCACCTGTCTGTCTTTTCACTTCTCATGTCTTTTACTTTATTTTCTGTTTCAGGTCCAGCAGGATGTGTAAACATCAATATGAAATAAACTGGTAACAAAGCACAAAATTATTAGTGACTTGCTCCCATTTCTTTATGGAGCTGCAGAAACCAGATAGACGTTAGCTCTCTAAGGCTCCTCCAATCCATCAAGGACTTACTCATAAGCCTTGATTTCAACAGGACTACTGTAATTTCAGGGCCTAAAAGTGTGAACAAAAAGAACACAAATTTAAATTTAGAATACCCCTCACCCCTTTCTCTCCTTTCAACCATATATCTCTCTTATTTGCAAGTTTCATGTAAAATTTTCAATATTTCACATGTTTTGAAAGCCTCTCTCATAATATTTCAAATAGCTGTAAGAACTAGAAATGGGCCAAAACCAAAATCTTGGATGCATGTCCTGGGTCTGAGTTAGAGTCTCAGCTCAAGCTTATCATTATAATGGTCTGAATTTGAGCACCCTGATATTTCAGAAAGTTCAAATTCGGATCTGAGTTGGGATTCACAATTTTAATTTAAAACTATCCCAGATTTAGAAACATCTCAGGAAGCATGGAAGCAGAGATGAACTTTTCCTTTAAGTCACTAGATTTTTTTTCCTAATGGTTTCAGGGATTGTGATAGTTTTTTATTGATTCCTATTTTATCTTTTAGCCCCTAACCCTCAAGTGCTTATAAATGTCAGGGGTGAGATTAATTGAATGTTAAAGGGCACATTTTGATTGCTTTGACATGTTTCCTTAAACTGATTCAGTACCCATTTGGATACACACACACAAACTTTTACAACAAGAAAAAAAGAGAAAGGTGCATATTATATGTATGCGTATTATAAAATCCCTAGTCTCTCTACAGACATGATGGAAAGCTTAGAGTTATAGATATTAATATTGTAAAGGCACATAGGCTTACAAGAGGTAGACCCTCCTTGGTCACTGCTTCTTATGTGAGGAGGTGCAAGGAAAAGCGGTCTTGATTCTGCAACTTTGAAAATAAATGAGAGCTTTAATAAGCAGACAAGGAGACCACAAATGCATGCATAACCAGCAGTTTTCCCGCATTTTAGTATTTGCACAAAAATCATGGAAACATGCCCAGTCTCTTATGTTTTGAATATTTCCATAATTTAATTTTCCATGGTTTCTTAGAGAAACACAAAACTGGCTCTGATTAGCTTGAACAATTTGTTGTGTGTGTGTGTGTATTTGTGTTACACCTGGGGACTTTTTATCCTCCCTCTGACCAAGCCTGCATATCGCTCTAGCTACCTACCTATCTACCAACAAACAAATCAATCAACCCTGTGCTTCATGGATTTTCTCCTCTACTAACTTTTCCCAGTTTCAGTTTGCAGGACACAGGGCTACTGTTTTAAACATCAGGGAGTGTTACACAATTAATAAGTTCGGAAAACAGTAGCAAAATGTGTAGAACTGAACTGATCCAGAAATAGTTCTCTGCTATTTATGGGCAGGCTATCTGTAAGATAATTCTTGGAGATGCAGAATGATGCTGGATGGCTATAAAATGAAATCATATTCCTTAGGGAAGATTTACCCTTTGTTATGCTTTATACTGCCTCTTCTTATTCTGAGTCTTATGAGGTATGGAAACTAATAAGAGATAATTACACCATAAGAAGGCTTCCTTTGAAAGATAGTAGGAATGATAGCCAAAAGGAAGAGATGGGGTGGTGTGAGGAATATATATACATTATGGAAGCCTAGATTTACTATATTGCATTATCACAGAATCACAGAACTATAGAGTTAGAAGAGATTGCAAGGTTCATCTAGTGTAGCCCCTGCCAAGATGAAGGATGTGTTCTGTCTAAACCATCCAAGACAGATGGTTATCCAGCCTCTTTTTGAAAAATTTCTAGTGAAGGAGATTCCAGGAGTTTCTGAGGAAGTTTGTATCATTGTCCTACTGTTCTTACAGTTAGGAAGTTCCTCCTGAGATTTAATCTAAATCTGCTCTGCTTTAGTTTGAACCCATTGCCTCTTGTCCTTCTCTCTGTGGGTAGAGAGAACAACTTTTCTCCATCTTTTTTATGGCATCCTTTCAAGTATTTGAAGACTGCTATCATGTACCCCTTAATATCCTCTTTTCCAAACTAACCATAACCATTTCCTTCAGTCTCTGCTCATATGCCTTGCATTCAATCACCTCGATCACCTGTGTCACTCTCCTCTGGATGCTTCCCAGTTTCTCCACATCCTTTCTGTACCGTGGTGACCAAAACTGGATACAGTACTCCATCTGAGGTCTAACCAGCACCAAGTAGAGCGGTACTATCACCTCCCATAGCTTGCATGCTGTGCCTCTGTCAATGCAACCCAACAATTCATTTGCTGGTTTTGCAACAGCATTGTATTATTGATTCATGTTGAGGTTGTCATCCACAACAACTTCCAGAGCCTTCTCAGCAATGTTGCTGCCAAACCACTTATCCCCCATTCTGTATTTATAAATTTGTTTTTTCTTCCCTATGCTACATTTTCTTCCCTACCTTACATTTGCCTTATGGAACCCTGAATCTTAGTTTCTGGGCATGGGGAGAGGGAATTGCAGGAGGCAAACATGATCTAAAATACACAAGAGTCTGGGTCAAAATTTCTGGTTTGAATGTAGTGTACTACACCAATAACAGTGGTAGAGTGCAGATTGTCCTGAGAGTCATGTAAAAATGAACATTTACCATATTCTCCAATCTCATTGGTTGACATCAGTTGAAGTCAAAGGAGTTACAGCTCTTGTAAATGAAAAGAGAGCGAGGTAAGTATGTCATTTTACTGTGTCTTACTGTTTCTCATTTACATCTATTCTGGAGGAAGTTCATTTTAAATTAGCCTTTGTGAGCAATTTTCATGAACCCCTTCAATAAAGCCCAGCAGGATGTTTAAACTTGCCATACATCCTGTGGGACCTATGCAATGCCACATTGTACGTGGATTCATACAAATTCTCTCTCTTTCTATTTCTTACACACTTACAAACTAGCTGCAGTCACGGAGGCAGTAAGTGCAGCCACACCTAATGCTCGAGTAGGAAGCAGCGATGTATTCATTTCTTATTGTTATTTAAATACACACATTATTTTTAAATCAGTTTCAGTCCTCATTTTAACAGCAGAAAACTCATCAAACCACAATAGGTGTCAGATTTTCATTGTGTGGATGTCGGGGTATGTGTGTGTGTGTGGGATGGGGGGAGTACTCACTATCATCTCCATTAGTAATCATATGACTATATCAAATTAAAATATTTTACTATATTTGTATGAACAATTGACCTAAATGAAACCACACAAAGTCAGAACAAAGCAATTCTGAGCACCTGTGTAATGCAACCAAAAATACACATATTAGTAAAAGCAATCACAAAATCCAAGTCTCTAGAATACGTCAATGCTCAAATTACACAATGCTATTCATCTAACACATAATACCAGCTAACAAATGTTTTATGTTTCACATGAGTACTATTTCTAGTACAAATAATACAGCATTTACTTCTGGGAACTCTTCCAAAACAATCTAAAATCCAGTGCATACAGTGAAATCGAGTCACACTAACTTCAATGAATAGCTTAATTCAGTGGCTCTCAACTTTTTCAGACTACTGTACCCCTTTCAGGAGTCTGATTGGTCTTACGTTTCCTTAAGTTTCACCTCACTTAAAAACTACTTGCTTAAAAAATTAGACCTAAAAATACAAAAGTGTCACAGCTCACTATGACTGAAAAATTGCTTCCTTTCTCATTTTTACCATGTAATTATAAAATAAATTGGAACATAAATATTGTACTCATATTTCTGTGTATAGCATTTAGAGCAGTATAAACAAGTCATTGTTTGTATGCAATTTTAGTTTGCATGATTTCTCTAGTACCTTTTTTGTTTAAAACTAGCCACATATCTAGACCTCTGAGTACCTCTAGGCTTTGTGGATCCCATTGTTGTTCCAGTTATTTTCTAGGTGGTTAAAAGTTAGGTGTTGCAATGCCCGCATCCCTTTTGGATCAGTACTCAGGTACCCATAAAAGTCAGAAAGTTGGCCAGATGAGCTAAGAGTTGCATGGACTACTGCAGTAGGTGTTCCTGCAGAAATCTTTGGGGCAGGGAAAGGAAAGTAGGGCTAGATTAATAAATTTTGTAATTCTAAATCTGGAGGTTAGAACACTCTGAAGATATGCACAACTGGAATTCAAATCCCCTCTCTGATTGATTCAGAGCAGCAACTTGAATCCTGATCTCATATTGCCCAGATGGGTACGCTACTAACAAATCTGGTAAGTGTGTTCAGGGGCTGTCTGAGAGGATCACTACAATTATGTTGTTTGGGAGGCCTGATTCAGTAAATATGCTATAAGGTTTTACTTCATTATGTTTTATGCCTCAGATAAGTATAGCCCTTATGGTTTGGATGGTAATACTTGACTTTATTAATTCAAAAATTGCTCTGTGAATATTCCCCAATATTTGAATGAAATAGGATTTTTTTCCCAAGAATTCCTGAGTAAACTTGTACTAGAATAATTACCAGAAATAAATCCTAGAAATCCCTGAATACAGGGGAAATGTCTGGGGAAAAAATATCAAATTAATGTTCAGGTACATCATTTTGTTTTATTCACCAATGTCTGGGGCCTAAACCAAAGTACATTGAAGTCAATAGAAAGATTCCAAAAAACTGAGTGAACTTTGAATCAGGCTCTGTATGCTTTAAGTATATATATTATGCATGACTTCAGTGCTAAAATGTATTCAGACAGAAAATGGGGATAGGAATACAGGAATTCAGTCTTTTGTCTATAAATGCAAATATAATGAGGTTTGCTATCAGCAAATAAAAACTAAGGACTGAATGAAACAATGGGTGGAACTGAGTAAAACATCCAATGTGGTAAAAGTATTAGTATAATAAACCGGATATGTCATAGGAGGCTTTTGCTTTATTATGAATTTTCTTTTAGAATATGGAAAAAGTGTCAAAAGATTTGAAAAGAAAAGTTTATACTTAACTGCAGGGATCTACACTTTGACTCAGAAAAGTGTCATGTTTACGTGATAATGTGCTCCTAAAACTAACAAGTAGAGAGAACTATTGGGATCCTCTGCTTAGAGATGAAATGTTTTTGGTTTGTTTTTGTTTTTTGTTTTTGTTTTTTTTTGGGGGGGGGGCTGAATTAAATAGCATCCTCCAAAGAAAATGTTATTAAGGGTGTGATTTTATGTCCACTGAAGTCACTGGATAAACTTCTATTGAATTCAGTAAATTTTGAATTTGGCCCCAAATCCTGGTCTATTGAAATAAATGAGAGAAATTCCATAGAGGGGGATGGTTCCATGATAACCTAGAACTAGACACAGAAGAGGAGAATAAATCTCCTGACAAGGGTCGGGAATGGAGTCGGAGCACCTAATGTCTAGTAGAGCAAGCAGACAGCCTCCTTGTTCCTGCTCCTTAATCCTAATATGAGGAGAGGTTGATGGAGTCCCAGCAATGAACAGATTACTGGTGTGTGTGTTGGAGGAATGGGCTGAGGACTTCTCTCCACCAGGTGATACAAATTACAAAGGAAGGGTGACCTGCACTGGACAAATCATTATTGGATAATTCCTTAATTACTTAACAAAGTTGTGCCCTGGTTAAAACACATTCCTGATGCCTTCACTGTCTTTCTGCAGTGTCTGTAATAAGGAAAATAGACACATTATCAACTAAATATGCAAAAATGTTACTCTATATTAAAGAAAAAAATCAATTTATTATTCTGTGATACATAATAAAGTTACAATACTAAGGCCCTGATCCCGCAAACAGTTATGCACATGAGTAACTTTATGCACTTAGTACACTCACATAGTTACTCATGTGTATAAGTTTTTGCAAGATCAGGGCTTTAGTTTCATCCTAGAACATGTTACGCCATGATAAATGTGCGTCTCTGTCTCTGAAGCTACTCATCAATAGATAAGGTAAATCTGTACTGACTTTGGTACCAATCCATTTCTACTGAAAAAGAGTAGCTGCTGCTTACTAAAAAGGTCCTGCATACTCTTCTCTTCAATGGCTGACAATATGTTGTTTTATTTTGCTGGTTGAAAATATATAGCTATTAAAATCATACTTTGCATATCCACTTATGGGCCCATAAATATGGCAATTCGACATTACTGAAGGTAAAGGAAAAAAAAAATGCTAAACATATTGAAAGAGCCAGCTCCTCAGCTGGTGTAAATCAGCATTAGCAACATTAAAGAAGCTTTGCCATTTTACAGCTACCAACAAATTGGCCGGACATCCCCCCGCCCCCCATGTGTGTTGCTTTCTATAGTATTTATTTGTTATTCCTACTAAATACAGCACAGAAATAACTTTCTCATGAGTATAATCATATGACAACACATGCTTATTTGGCCTATAGCAAAACTAGAGGGAATTTTTCTTCAGTCATTTGTCTGGTTCTAGTAGATTTGTCTTACATAGGATTTTCTGTAGTTTTATATTAAAATTATTTATACTGCTCCTTTCAATTGAGGCACATATAGCACCATCTAGGGATATAAGAATATTGTTGTCAAATGAAAAACTATCAAGCAACTAGTCTTCAAGATGACTTTGCAATTTAGAATTAATGTGCAAATTATATTTTCAAATGATAGGCTGTATGAAAATCACACATGCCTAATTGAAATCAAATACTTGTTTAATGTTGATTCTCCGCATGACTTTTCCAAAAATACACTGATTGAGCAGCTTCTGACTATAATTTGCATTACATGGCAAATTATTAAGATAATGAATAGATTACTCAGTATTTAATGATATTCTTAACAGCCTCTTATGTTGAGTAGGCATTTTAAATAGCCCCTAAATAATACGTAGATAAACACAGAAATTCAAACTGGTAAAATTAATATGTAGGTTCTTTCCCTTAAAGAGACACTGATTTTGGCATTGCCACAGTGATCGATAAGCATACAGAAAGGTACAGTGAGAGAATGGGTCTCTCAGGCTCCTAGACGATTTTTCTACTTTAACTTTCTATGTGGTGGAAGACATTATTAGAAACTACCTAATTTGCATTGCAGGGAAGATATACAGCCCTCTGGTTGTTTCAGTAGAGGAATCAATTGCTTTTCTGATTGTAAATCAATGATGAAGCTAGTGTACAGTTATAATAGCTTTGACTGTACAAGACTGTTTGCTTGATCTTTCCACTGAAGTCAATTGGCGATAGAAAAGGTAAGGGTAAGAATATGGATTTTAAGATTACAGCAAAGGAGTGAGCACGAGGAAAGCTCTGGTGACATTCTTTTCCTGCCCTTGACCATTATTCTTCTGAAATCATCACAGAACCATTTAGTCAGGTCATTTCAGAGCAATCTATTGGCCTGAAAGGTGAGGAAAACTGCCCATGGGGCTACTGAGAAAGGATAAAGAACTATAATGATCAAATCTTACTTTTTGCACGAAAGAGAGAGGTTTAATCTTCCATTAATGTGTCCTGATATTAACGAGCAGTGTTAAATTAAAAGTTAGTTAAGTTAAAATTGGATTTTAAAGCTCTTACGCCAAAGGCCTAAGAATCCCTTCACACTGGTGTAAATCAGGAGTATCTGCAATGAAGTTAGTGGAGTTACTCTGGTATAGAATGGGCTTACTGGAAGGAGAATCCAGCCCTAATAATTTATAGTAAATAAATCAGTTTTAATAACTGTCATTATTATTAAAAATGTTAAACAGTCTAAGGTACTGTAAGAATTCTTTCAAGCAACTGGAGATATGCAGTTAATGTCTTTTGTCCAACACTACAGTATATGTCTTGTAAGCCACAGATTAAAAGAAATAATTCTGCCAAAAAGGGTTGAAAAATGAGAGCTTTGAAGCATAGCTGAAGTTCTGATACAGATTATTGCCTTTTTAAAATTAATTACTTCAAAGCTCACACTTATCCCACACAATGTGCTCAGTAACAGTCATGCTTGTATAATATTGACACAATATCATACAAAATAGCATTGTGGATCAGTGTAACAATGAATTTATATTAGAATGAAAGCTACCTTTCACATTATTTGATTAAACACAACTTGAGTTCAATATATTTATGAATTTAAAAACCATTTACAACCAAATATTTAAACTGTGTAATCCTAATTTGAGGAATCATTGCTGGAATAGCTTCAAACTTGATTTCAAGTCTGCTCAGTAACATTGTCTGAGCTCAACATTAGAAAAGGCTGTAAAATATTTAAGATGAGATTTTATTTATCAAGGCCTAGAGACCCCTACCTTTACTCACACTGAGCAACACAAAGCTGCAAGTAGCTCCACTGAAACCACAGTGAGTAAAGGTGGCAGAATCAGGCATAAAGAGATTTATGATTTAGCATTATTGTATAACTGTTCAGTAACTCGCCTGATCATAAAAGTATACCAGATTGGCTTTTCACTAGATTTAATGAAAACTCTAACATCTGCATTTTAGAAACATAGAAAATCCAGAAAAAATATACATTGTTGCCTGAACAGAAACCATGTAAGAGTGTTAATTATATCTCTAATACCTGAAAGCTAATAAAGGGATATATTAAAATTCACTGAAGTGACTAAAAGACATGCACAGAAAAAGCATTTTTGGTTTCATTTCTTAGGTACACTTTGACTAGATCACTGTGAAATATCTGGGATAATAGTTTTTGCTATAAAAAAAGCAGATTAGAGCATACTGAAGATAGTACTTTTTTTAAAACACTGTGATTTGATCATATGCAAAAAAAAAAAAAAAAAGAAACCCTGATAAGTACAATTACAAGGTGCAAAAAGTGTTTTCTCTAATAATCTGTTTTATGATTTTCAAGGCTCAAGTACAACAAAGAAGATAAATAAAAGATACTCTTTGACCTCCCTTTGGAACAACAAAGTGTTGTGAACAGAACATATCTGTATGCAGCTACAGCAGGGCTCATTAGTTTGCCATCTGCCATGGTGGATAGATGCTAAAATGTTGTTATTGCAAGGTTCATTGAGCAGTAAATTATAATATTTTTTAAAAAATATTTTAAGTAAAAATCCCTTGAAAGAAACCAGCTGCCAAATGATGAGTGAGGCTGTGATCCTGTTGAAAAGGAAAGATGCCAAACAAATAAAATAAAATTTAGAAATACTTATATCAGCCTCCCCTAGCTCCTAGCTCCAGTAAGAATGCTAAATGGCTTTAGAGATGAATGGGTAACCTTTTCAAAAGGGTGAAATTTTCTACAAGCCAATATTTAAATGACACAGAAGATAGTATGCTTTATCCTAGTTATTTCTGTTCTAACACATCTTCGTTTGTTGTGTGGTAAATGATTGGAACTGTCAAAAAAGTTGTGGTGCTGTTTCATTAAGGAAACTTTTCTGAACTATTTCTATTCATCATCAGTCCCAGGAATTTCTACATGAAGAAAGGAAAATTAATAGCTGCAGAAAGTCTTGTTAGTTGGGACAGTCATCTGTGAAAGTGCAAAGATAGCTTTGGAAACATTTTTTTTTTTCAATTTATGAAATACACCTGTTGAGACTTCTAGATGCATGTATTGTACAAACATATAAATCACACCTGTTACTTATAGTGCATATTTGTATACAGGTGTAAATCAACTGGATGGTTTAGATAATACTTAGCCCTGTCTTGAGTGCAGGGGACTAGACTTGAAGATCTCTTGAGGTCGCTTCCAGTCCTACCATTCTATGGATATGTCTTCACTAGCCGCTGGATCAGAGGGTAGCGGTCTATCTATCAGGGATCAATTTATTGTGTCTCATTTAGACATGATAAAATTGATCCTCAAAGGTGCTCGACTCCCGTAACTCCAGCTTGATGTGAGGCACAAGCTGGAGTTGATGGGGGAGCGCGCCGCTGACTGCCGCTGCCATGAGGACAGCAGGTAAGTCAGCTGAAGATACGCCGACTTCAGCTACGTTATTCACGTAGCTGAAGTTGCATATCTTCAATCAATTCCCCCCCACCCCTGCCCCAGTGAAGACCAGCCCAAAGATATGAGGAAAGAAAATTAGCTGTCTAATTGTCCTCAATGAGGAATAAACACTTTTGTGTAATCCATTTCAATTTGGTTTTAATCTGACTGAGTTCTTTTGACAGTCAATTCCTTTTACAGGTGCACTACAATTGGTAGAATTATTAGCATTATTCAAAGTGAAGGTAGGCTGCATTGCATATGTGCTTAATTTAACACCAACTCTTTAGTCCTCTGAATTTTGAAAAAATGGGGCACTTCCAAGTATTTCTGGAAAATGCTAGATATCCCAAAGTCATCGTCTTGATCTGTTCCCAACAAAATGCCTCTAAGAGTGAAAATCTAGAAATGATGAACTGAATGAGACCTCAAAAGACTTGCAATAGAAGCAAAGAAGTTTCAAAGTAAATGTAGCTGGACTATACCTCATGTTAGAAGTACGATGGTTAGAAGACAGTAGTCTGAAGGTGCAGTGGATTAATAGGTAGGGTGATCAATAGAAAACAGGCTGGGGAAATCCAAGTTGCCTTTTAGAATAAAAGAATAATCTTATATACTGTACCTGTTTTTTTTTTTCTTCAAGACTGGCACACTTAACCAGAGTTGACAACACTGTGTTTTTAAGGAACAGGTGTATATTTAGGCTTTGTGGAGTGGGTCACATTGTGGTAGGTGCTGAAATAGGTATGCTAAAATGTTTCTGTATGTATAATCATTATTATTTTCACTGGGAGGTCAGTAACGCGATGACCAGTGGCCAGTTGATGACATTGGTATGAATGGTATAAGGGCATATGAAAGGACCGTAAGAACATAACATAAGAAGATCAAATTGGGTCAGACCAAAGGTCCATCTAACCCAGTATCCTGTCTTTCAACAGAGGCCAATGCCAGATTCTTTAGAGGGAATGAACAGAACAGATAATCATCAAGTAGAGTGACCAGACAGCGAATGTGAAAAATCGGGACGGGGGTGGGGAGGTAATAGGAGCCTATATAAGAGAAAGATCCAAAAATTGGGATTGACCTTATAAAATTGGGACATCTGATCACCCTATCATCAAGTGATACATCCCCTGTCACCCAGGAGCAACAACTCAGATAAAGCCATTACACTGCTTGAGTCCTTGAATTCTGTGTACCTGAAAAGGTGGAAAGAGTATTGAAAGCCTTGATTTCACCCATTCAACCCTAAAAGCATGGGTTCTATTGTGGCAGCTTGGAGGATATTAGCCAGTTACTCATAGCCTGGCAAAAGTGACCACAAATGCTGTCAGCTAATCTCCTTTCTAACAGCAAGATAACAACAGATAAGATTACATATCAGGAGGGGCCAGCAGGAATTCCAGAAAAACCATTACCAATGCTCTGTGTAACCTTCAATCTCCTCGCCATATTCTGTTGAGGAGATCAATGTTGTGCTGTTGGAAAACAGAAGCTCAAAAGCTGTAGGAATTGATGGCATTCCTTCAGAGTTTCTCAAAACCTGGGGAGACAGGGACAGGAATGGCTGGCAGCACTTTTTACCACTGTGCATAGAACTGCAGAAGTGCCAACAAGCTGGCAAAAGTGGTTGCCCTACTGAAGCTCAAGGGCTCAAGGGGTCAGATGGTCCCAGAACTTGGGCTCCAGCCCAAGCCTGGAAATGTACACAGCAATGAAACAGCCCTGCAAACCCAAGTCAGCTGTCTTGGGCCAGCTGCAGGATTTTCTTTGCTGTGTAAAAAGACTAAAGCAAAAAATCCCCCAAGAGATCACACTGTAAACCTTAAGGTAAAAGAAAAACCAAACAGACAAGCAGGCTTACCCACTCACCTCAAATATTACTGCTTTTTTTTCCTCAGCAGGAGATCTCACTCTTAAGCTTCCCAGTTTGCTGTCCTCTGTTCACTAGTTCTTCACAAATCAGGGAGTCTGATTATAGTCACATTTTTTTATTAAAATTCAATAGTTGCATTTAAACATGAGATGACTTTTATTATTATGTTCTGTAGTTATCCCTCAAACAGACAACACATAGAGGAAGTGGGTCTCCTGGAGCCAAAGCCAAAAAAGGCTGCATCAAAATGAATTCAATAAGTTCAGCTATATAATGGTAAAATGAAGTGCAGATTAACTAATGTACAAATTTAATAATGTGGTCAGTAGGTTATGTTTACCTGAATATAATAGAATAGAATTTCTTGGGGAATGGATGTAAACAAGACTGTCTATAAGCTGATTGAGAAAACAAACATTGAGCAGTGGGTCAGGAGAAATCCTGGACCCACTGAAGTCAATAAAAATTTCTCTGTTGACTTTAATGTGACCAATATTTCATGTCAGATACTGTACATTAGCTGAACAGGTGAATAATATTTCCACAAAGACATTCATCATTGACCAATGAACAAGGTGGTTTAGAGTTACTTGTGAAATTCATCAACATTATGAAAGAAAATTGAACATGAATCCAGTATATCTTATGGGTCAATGCATTTTTGATCTAGAAGATAAACTTTGTATCTTGTGCATCATCTAACAGTCGGTAAAGAAGTCGGTTTTATGATGGCCTATATGGAACACACTAATTATAGCTTAGTGTGGCACACATTATTAGCCAGATTGTCAAAAGATAATCTAATCTTAATACTCTACATGACATGAGTTACCATGAAGACGTGTCATTATTTACACTAGAAATAGTAACATGAGGTACTTAAACTCATCATAAGCTCTCATGGGAAATGGTATAAGATGTTTTAAAAGTGGAATAAATAATAACCTATGTCAAACTGTACCTTGTAATTTCTAGAAGTATGAAGAAATTGTGAGTACAGCTACATTTTAGTGACAGGTTATTTATATATATATATATATATATATATATATATATAAAACGATTAAGTGAATTTTATAGCAGTCTACTATATGTCATTTTAATGCTAACAGCTGTGCTGTAAAATAAAATGCTCATCACTTATCAGTTAGGTTATTGATCAAAAATCACATACTGTCATTAATGTAGAATGGTGCCTGAGATTAACAGTTATAATTAATAACATTATTTATTATCTGAATTGTGGTAATCCCAAAGGTTGCAAATAGGAGCAGGGCACTATTGTGCTCGACAAGGTACAAATATAGAATAAATTATTATACCTGCCTCAAAGAGCTTACATTTTAATTTGAAATAAAATCATGTGGTCCTGACTGTTACTCAGCCTAGCTATCACTTGCATGATTCCCCATGGATTTAGAATACAAGGTATGTGCTATAAGATTGTGGCAACTATCAAGTCTGCATGTAGCTTTTTCATTTTCATCTATTCTCAATATATTGCAGGGTAAACTTATTTCATAATCGTGTTGAAATTTTGGCTATTACTGCACAGGGAACGTACGACTAACCAAGGTTAATGAGGTATTACACAAGTCTGATCCAATGATCTTACTATTCAGTTTGAGCCTAAAAAAGACTTATCTTTCTCTGATGTTCAAGTTTTTGAAACTACATTTGAAGTCCCTGTCTAGCAAACAGTGTGTGTGTATATATACACACACACACATATATATAGTTATATATGGATCAAAGTTACTGAAATATTTATCTATTTCAATATAACAATTGCCACACATACATTAAATATATTAGGGCTGTCAAGTGATTAAAAAATTAATCGAAATTAATCGTACTGCTAAACAATAACAGAACAGCATTTAAACATTTTTTTGGATGTTTTCTACATTTTCAAATACATTGATTTCAATTACACCTCAGAATACAATGTGTAGAGTGCTCACTTTATATTTATTTTTATAGAAATATTTGCACCGGTAAAAAAAAAAAAAAGTATATTTCAATTCGCCTAATACAAGTACTGTAGTCCAATCTCTTTATAATGAAAATTTAACTTACAAATGTAGAATTATGTACAAAAAATTACTGCATTCAAAAATAAAACAATGTAAAACTTTAGAATGTAGAATTCTACTTGGTCCTACTTAATCCAGCTGCTCAGACAAAAAAAGTTTGGTTACAATTTGCAGGAGATAATGCTGTCTTGTTTACAATGTCACCTGAAACTGAGATCAGGCATTCACATGGCACTGCTGTACCCGGCATACCAAGATATGTATGTGCCAGATACGCTAAAGATTCATATGCCCCTTCATGCTTCTAACACCATTCCAGAAGACATGTATCCATGCTGATGATGGCTCTGCTTGATAACGATCCAAAACAGAGATGACTGACACGCATGTTCATTTTCATCATCTGAGTCAGATGCCACCAGCAGAAGGTTGATTTTCTTTTTTTTGGTACTTCAGGTTCTGTAGTTTCTGCATTGGAGTGTTGCTTTTTTAAGATTTCTGAAAGCATTCTCCACACCTTCTCCCTCTCAGATTTTGAAAGGCACTTCAGATTCTTAAACCCAGGATCAAATGCTGTGGTACCTTCTTTCCATTTAGTCAAATCTGCTGTGAAAGTGTTCTTAAAATGAATATGTGCTGGGTCATCCTCTGAGATTGCTATAACATGAAATATATAGAGAATGCCGGTAAAACAGAACAGGAGACACACAATTCAACCCCCAAGGAATTTAGTCACAAATTTAATTAATATATATATATTTTAAATGAGCATCATCAGCATGGAAGTAGTCCTTGGGAGTGGTGGCTAAGGCATGAAGGGGCAGATGAATATTTAGCATATTTGGCACGTAAATAGCTTGGATTGCCAGCTACAAAAGTGCCATCTGAATAGTTGTTCTCACTTTCAGAGGACATTGTAAATAAGAAGCAGACAGACAGCAGTACCTTCTGTAAATATAAAAATCTTATTTGTCTTAGCAATTGACTGAAGAAGAAGTAGGACTAAGTGGACTTGTAGGCTCTAAAGTTTTACACTGATTTGTTTTTGAGTGCAATTATGTAACAAAAATCTATGTTTGTAAATTACACTTTCATGATAAAGAGATGGCATTACAGTACTTGTACGAGATGAATTGAAAAATACTAAAAATATTTTATAGTGCAAATATTTGTAATCACAAATATAACATGAGCACTGTACACTTTGTATTCTGCGTTGTAATAGAAGTCAATATATTTGAAAATGTAGAGAAACATCCAAAATATTTAATAAATTTCAATTGATATTTTATTGCAGGGATCGGCAACCTTGGCATGCAGCCCCATAGGGGAAGCACCAGGTCTGGCTGCCACTTCCTGCAGCCCCCATTGGAACGGAGAGGCAAACCACGGCCAGTGGGAGCCGTAATCAGCTGAACCTGAGGATGCGGCAGGTAAACAAACCGGCCAGGCCCACCAAGGGTGCTTATCATGGCGGGGGGCCATGTCAAGGTTGCCAATCCCTGTTCTATTTATTAACATTGCAATTAATCATGATTTTTTAAATCAGTTAATTTTTTTGAGTTAATCGAGTTAACTGTGATTAACAGCCCTAATTTTTGCATATATATATAAACATGTGAGTATTAACTCCTCTCTGAAAAGATCAGATCTATATAAAGAGGATAGTAGTCTAACCACCTAATAGTGACTGAAACCAGACAATGATTTAGATGTGATTACAACAAATGCTAGATATTCAGGTTATAGTTCCTAAATCGAAAAAAAAATGCTAGAGCCGACAAATAGTATTTCTATACTGATAGCTTGATTATGGTGGGGGCTAATATTGAATGTTTCACAGAAAGACATAAGTCACTCACCCACAAACAATTTCCCTAACATGAATTTTTTCTCACAATCCCAGCTGCTGATAGGTTTATGCCCTGAAGCATGACTGATAGCCTTTGTAATTTTATCTTCTCTCATCCTCTTTTAATACCTACACATACAGTATGGTGTCACCAGCTGCTTTTTTCCTCTCTAATTTGTCAATCACATAGCAGCTGTTAAAAGGGAGCCAGATCAAAGAAAATATGGGGTACTTTTGGTAATTTGCACAACCCAATAGCAAGTTGAATTTCTAAGGTAATTCTCTGAATAAATTCTTAATACAAGTATGGATTTAGTGAGACAAAATATAGAGACAAAGGCAGGCACCAAAGGCTGTATTAGTGAGTTTGAGAGCCAGAGAAAACAATAAGGAATCTGGTTTCAGCAGCTTGTACTATGGATAACCTTTAAATGCATTATAATGGAAATCTGTCTTTTGTCCACTGTGGGAAAATTCAACCACTACTTACTTCTGTATTATGTATATTGTATACAGTAACTATAGAAATATGCACCCTGCACCAAAACACATTAATTTTGTCTTTCATATTGAAGGGGCAGTGGAACATCTGATAAAAACAGTGAGTACACTTTTATTTAGTTGGTAGTAATTATAAGGTGAATGGTCTGGGAGTCCAGTAACTTGGATTCTGGGCCATACTCTGAGGCTGATTTCATGTGTGACCTTGGGCAAGTCACGTATTCTCTGTTTTCCAATATGTAAATTTTAAATGTTGTTATTTTGAGTAAATCTGCATTACTGGGTTATTAGCTGTTGTATAAATGTGGCATCAGAGTCAGAGTGGGGGGTGTCCAGGTCTGCTTGTTGAGGGTCTGGGATGCATGCTGGGTAGTATGAAGTTGTACTTTATGAATGACTGGGACTGGGGGAAAAAGTCAGGGAGTCATGCTAAACAAGGCCATTTTGAAAACCACCATCACCATCTACTGGCAGACATGTTAAGTATATATTATTTATGAATATATTTCAGTTCCATTTCTATTAAAATTGCCTGACTCTTGTAGAAATTCATTTTATTTGAGGAATTATCTTACATATTGTACCGAAATACCCCAGTGTAATATATCACAATGTAGGACAAATTGCCAGAAATTATATGAACACAAAACACAGTAACACAAAGGAACAACATTGACTACAAAGCAGCAGCAAATGCAAATATGAAATCATATATGTAGATCACATTGAATATCACCTAAATTATATACTACAGGAAAAACCAGTGAATGCTGTAAAAAAGCAAAATACAATCAAGGGTTACTTACATATATTTTGTGCATATTATTAAATAAAATAATTTGGATTAATAAAATTTCAAATTAAAATTAATATAGTGAGCTCTAAAATTATGTTCTTTTGCCAGGCCATTGTGCATAGGAGGTAAGGGGAAAAGAAGAAGAACAAAGAGAGAATATAGAAAATGGATGCATACACAGTGGTCTAGTATCCAGGATGGAACACTTAGATACCTTAAAACTGAATATCTGGTTCTGGAAGATTCAGTCTAGTCCTTCTGTGATAGATGAATGAAAGGTTGTCAGAAAGTAGACACCAGTTTTAGAAGGAAGAACATCCAGATATACATTTTAAAAATAAAAGTTTATGTATGAGTCAGATCTTCACTGTACACAGCAGTGTAAATCTACTGAATTTACACCAGCTGATGATCTAGCCCAACTATTTACATGTTAATATGCATACCAATGCATTCAGTTTTATAAGATGCTATAATATACCCTGTACCAGGTACACACCTTTTAAAATAGTATTATAAATAGCCATGTGGGGAATGAAAATAAAAGTTAAAAAGGGGCATGTAGACCTCACACTTGCAATATAAACTAGTGACCAGATTCACCATCGTGTTACTCTAGTTTTAAGCCAGCATGACTATTTAAATTAATGATATTATGCCAACACAAAATTGGACCAGCTTAATAGTTGATTGGGCACATATCTGAAACATGTCAAGGAATCATCTTAACCTTTATAGAAACTCTGCTTAGATTACATCCCCTTGCCTTGGAATCATAATGAAATGAAAAATCTGCAAGATTAACATGTCTTTCTGACTCATGGGCTGTAGAAATTCTCCTTTTATGCTTCAGTAGTTTTTAATTTCACTATTTCAGTTTACTAGCTATGCCCCATATTGTTTACTGTGCATATGTCCTTTGTTAGCTTTTTAATTTAGTAATCAGTTCTTGGTTTTTGCAGTTCTCATTTGGCTTGTTTCAACCTTGAAGAAGGCACAGCCCTTCCTGGAGCTGTATCACAGTGCCAGTCAATGCTGACTGGCCACTATTCCTGCCATTGTAGCCTTTGAAATGAAGAAACAATATGTCAATCACCTAGAGTTCAGTGTTTGAACTATCTGTACATGCATCTACTATATTTACACACATGTTGTTTATTTTTAAACCTACTTCCTTGTGTGCAAGGTGAAGTAATGTGGATAAAGTGATGTTTTCAAAGAAACTGGGTGTTTCCCTCTGGCAGCTCTTTTTTACTTTTAAATTAGTTTATATTACATATGCATCATAGGCTTGGTGAGAGTTTAGCTAAAAGACTCTTATCAAAGACATTACACCCAGTCTTCTCCTCACCCTTTATATATTATACTGAGTTCATTCTTGCAGGTGTTGGAAATTCAGTGTGACTGCTTTCTGTTGGTTTATTTTGAAAGAGATAGATGATTTTATGCTCACTAATAACATGCATGCCAATAACAGTAATTGAATACCATGTAACTGATGGCAGATTTTTGGATCCAAAGGTGGAGGTTTTACCTGTAGTGGGCACAGTTCAATAGCAGAGAGCTGCTGCAAATACTGAAAAATGATAATAGTCACTAGGCCATATTTATCCTCATGCAACTCTACTGCAATTATTTGAGTCTTAAGTATCTTGATGTATGCTTCCAATAAACTATTCTGTTTACAAAGAGAACCCTGGTATTAAAAAAGAAGAAAACATTCTTCCTTTCCCACAATCTTTACCAAGCAAAATTTATCCATGGTGAGAGCCTTTGATTAAATTCTAATCAAAATAAAAATATTTAACATTCATTTAACTTTAGTCATCTGTAGGGAGACATGAATAATCTAAGTATTCAAATTAAATTAGCACATGCATGATTCGTGGCAAGTAACTCCACTAGTCTAAACTCACAGAAAGCCAGCATACAGTTACATACTTCCCCCCCACCCCCCATATCGTTTTCACAGTGCTATGTAGCACCATGCATCACTGGGCCAAACTGTAAATATTTGACATATAATGAATAAGTTAAAGAATGGAGAAGCTGAAGTTAAAAAAAAAATCAGTCATTTTTGCACTTCCTTTTTCTGTGGTATCACGTGCGATGCTATGGGCAGGCCTAGATTACAAATTTACATCAGAGCAGTTGCACTGATGCAGCTGCACCTCTGTGGCGCATCTGATGAAGACACTCTGAGCCAATGGGAAAGAGTCTCCTGTCGGCTTAATAACTCCATCTCCTTGAGACATGTAGCAATGATGGTGGGAGAAGCTCTACTGTTGACATTGGGCAGTCTAAATGTGGGGGTTAAGGTATAACTGTATCATACAAGGGTGTGGATTTTCCATAGCCCAAGCAATGCAGTTATATTTAAGTATGTAGTGTAGACCAATCCTGAGAATTTTTTTTTTTAAAAAAAAATCTCATATACCACAGTAAATTTTAACTACTTGTGGTGTGAAGGGTGGCATTCACAAAAGCACGCTAAGCATTTTATTTCCCATTAAATTCAGTGAAAGTTAGGCACATAAATACTGCTCTGAATCCCACCCCAAGCATGCACTTTTTAATGCTCCCCCACTATGCAGTGAGACAAACCCAATATTAATAATGTTTCCATAATTTGTGGTAAAGCATCAGGTTATAACAGCAAATTCAAACTTTTTTGCCTTCTTACTGTAAATAAAAATAGCTGTAAATCTTCAGTGGGAGGAAGTCAAAAGTAAATAAAGTCCAAAAGTTAAGATTTCTCTGGCAATGATACTCCATCAGGTTGAATTTATTTTCCAGCACACATTACTTGTTTTGAAACTTGGATCCCTAAAGTTAGCCACATAGAACCTCCCTATACATAGGCACCTAAATAAGCCTGATTTTCAGAGGTACTGAGCTCTGGTAGCTCCCACTGTCTTCAGTGGGAGTTCTAGATATTCAGTCACTGTGGAAGTCTGGCTATTTATTCTGGTGCCTAACTTATAGCACAGAGTTTGAAAATATTGGCATTGTTGCTAATTTTGGAACAGAGAGTTTTGGGTTCAGGTCCTAAGAGGAAAGAATTTTTCAAAATATCTGACATTTTGAAGATAGCTAATCTTACGCAACCAAAGAACTCAATCATTTGGATTTTTGCCTAATCTCATTCTTTTCCATGTTAAATTCAGAATACCCTTGTAAGGCTCCCAGAGAAAGGCAGGAAGCAAAACCAGAATCTAATCTATGAATTTGCCCTCTGCTGACAGTGAATACAAAAGTAAGCATAAAACTTACTTATTGGGTTGGTAGAATTTTACACCTACTTTTAACTCATTTTATACAGATGTAAAGGATGACACAGATTGTAAGACAGTAGAGAAGTGGGCCCTGAATTTTTTACCATGCAAAAATACACTCTTGAATATACGATCATCCCAGCTAACTTGAGTAATAGGAACGACAAAAGCCACACTGAAGTTTGAAACCCAAGAAAATCATCCTTACGAAAAAAAAGAGAAAGAATTTCTGCTTGTTTAAAACCCAGTTTCCTAATGCTTGGTTTGATGTTATAGTAAGCAATAAGAAAGTAGTGGGCGAGCCAGGTGCATCACCTTTCATGGTCTCAAATAAAAATAAGGGATGACATAAAACCAGCATTTTACTACATAATCTGTCATTTAATAGAGAAAAGGCTATATTACATGTCCATATTAAATAGTGGCTTAACTCAAGCTTGACTAAATATTATCTATTTCCTAGTATATAAACACATAAATCTGTAGGGGTTTTGTTGCATTCTGTATTCAAACAATTTAAAAAACTAAAAATGCTATTAAAAAATCATTAAGAAACAGATAGAAACCAAAGTTAGTTACACAGAAGTTCAAATCCAGAAACAAACTTAAGGGAATTGCCAATAGTATTAATCTAAATACTACATAGTTTTTTAATAATACTCCATAATCAGCAAAATACCAATTACTGAAATAAACACTTTCAGAAATCTCAACTACCTAAAGTAGATTTGTGAATAAAATGCAAACATAACTTACTCCATGTGGTGGTTTCCTGCAGCTGTGAGGAGTCCTACTGATTTTCTTTTGGCTCCATGAAAATGTGGACTATCTGCGTGGAGCAGTATGTAGGTTGAGGGCTAACAAAGTCATCCAAGAAACAAAAGGTGGGTGAGTTAATATCTTTTAATGAAGCAACTACTGTTGGTTAAAGAAACAAATTTTGAAGCTACACCAAGCGTTTCTTCAGGTCTGGGAAAGATACGTGGAGTGTCACAGCTAACTATAAGGTCAAATAGATTATTTAGCATAAATAGTCATCCAAGATACTTCCATCTTCTGTCTTCTACTTCCACCCCTACGTACTTTGTCAGGGTTCCCTCCCCACTCTGAACTCTAGGGTACAGATTTGGGGACCCACATGAAAAGACCCCCTAAACTTATTTTACCAGCTTAGGTTAAAACTTCCAAAACACAAGTTTCTCCTGTGTCTGTCTGATAGGCTGCCACCACCAAGTGTAAACATGAATTAGGGAAAAGGCCACTTGGAGCTCCCTATTCCCCCCAAATCCCCTCCCTCCCCTTCCTGGGAAAGGCCGGAGATAAATCCCTCACCTCTCCTTACCGGTGAGCCCGATCCAAAAACCTTGGGTCTACACAATGGAAAAAAACAGATTCTTAAAAGAAGAATTTTAATTAAAGAAAAAAAAACAATTTGCCTCTATAAAAGTCACTGTGGAATTCACAAAAGATTAAAATAAAAACCCACAGAGGAATCCCCTCTGCTTAGTTCTAAAGTTACAGAGAAAACACAGGGATATCTCCCTAAAGCAGGGATCGGCAATGTTGGCACGTGGGACCACAGGGTAAGCACCCTTAGTAGGCCCCGCTGCTTTATTTACCTGGCATTTCGCTGATCCCGTCTCTCACTGGCTGCAGTTCGCTGTCCCGGTCCAATGTGGGCTGCGGGAAGCAGCGCGGTGCAAATATTGTCTTTTTGTAATGTTATGTTTTTTTCTGAGAATCACAGAAACAATACATGTAACATCCAACATTAATATTTATAAAGCAAGTTGCAGATGAAATTTGCTGTTATATATTAATATACAGCTAGTATAAACATTAATGAAGTATTTTTTCATTATATGAGGATATGACTTTAGAAAACATCACTTGCTGGTGAGGGTCTGTTTTTCCTTCTCTGCTCCACTGAATATTCACATAGTTTTTTCCAGTTGTGACATCACTTGGTATCGAAAGGAAAAAGAATGATCCACTTAGAGAGCTATTGATGAAAGAAAGCCTCAAAGGTTTATGCTTCATTTTCATCAGAAAACTGGCCATTTGTTTCCCTTTGGTTGAACTACCCTCTAATGTCCTATTGATTCAAATATATTTACATACACTGATTTTTCCCAGTGAATCAGTGACTGCATAATATGTTGATTTGAATTAGGCCACAAAATTGTTGAGTTTTTTTGTCTGCAAAATACCCAGTGTATAGCTGTGCTCTTGAGTAAATTCTAGTATAAACTAGCACCCCATTTATTTGATTGATTGCAATTAAACTGCAGTGACACTTTTTTTGTCAGAAGAGCTATATCATTTAGTGTTTCAGCTTTACTCTTCCCTTCTTGTAGACCAATTTATTTAGCAAACAAACCAGGCTGTTCTTGAATAATACTATCTATTGCATTTATTTATTCTCTTTTCCTTCTAGAGGCTGAAGGTTATATTCATGCTGGCCTGATTACTAGGTGTATTTTTGCAACTGGCAAGCAGTTACACAACTGACAAATGTCATTCAGCTTAAAAATGCTCTTGTCTGCTTTAGTGTGATGCTCTTAGAAGTGTTTTACTGTAAATACTCATTCTTACATAAACTGTTAGAATAGTGAGGTTCTTGAATTAAAGCGATGAGAATGAAAGTGCTTACACAACACATGCTTTGCTAGATGAGAGTTCAGCACCTTCACTGGAGAATAATAGACATTTCTGTAGCAGAGTTTCAGGATCACCCTATTCTGATGGTCTTACTTGCATGAGCAGACCAAAGGGCATTCTTTGTTTTATTGTTAAATGAAAAATAGCTCGATAATGAGGGAAAGTTGTTGTTTTTGGATGTCTCATCCTATTGAGTCTTAATCCTCTTTCAAAAGATTACCACCTGCAGATGCCTCAGACTTGAAATAGTAATCATTCATTTTCAAAGAACTCACCATTTTTCTATAAATTCAGAAAGCATCAGCACCACTGTGCAGTTTTACACACACCATATTTCATGTACCACAGGGATCGGCAACCTTTGGCATGCGGCCCGCCAGGGTAAGCCCCTGAAGGTCCAGTTTCTTTACCTGCCATGTCTGTAGGTTCAGCTGATTGTGGCTTCCACTAGCCATGGTTTGCTGCTCCAGGCCTATGGGGGCTGTGAGAAGAGGCATAGCCTGAGGGATGTTCTGGCCGCCACTTCCCGCAGCCCCCATTGGTCTGGGACAGCGAACTGTGGCCAGTGGGAGCCACGATCGGCCAAACCTGCATACGCAGCAGGTAAAGAAACCATCCTGGATGACCGGGGGCTTACCCTGGCAGGCCGAGTGCCAAAGGTTGTCAATCCCTGATGTACCATGTGTTGTGTAATCAGAACAGAACTCCATTCTCCTAAAACTAAACTAGCTCTTAAAGCACCTGGTTGAAATGCTGTTTTAATAGAGTGTCTTCCTGATTCTTCTACAAACTCTTGTCTTCCACAACCTTCCTTTTAAATTTCATGCAGGTTGCTACACAGTAGACCCTTAATTATATATTAAAAACCGTACAAAGAGAAGCGTGTAAAGAAATACAGTGGACTTATTTCAGCACTCAAATAAGCACCATATCCCACTGACATATTTCTAAGGGCAAATCTGGGTCTGATATGTTGACATCTATAAACAAATAAATGGAGAAGTGGTCATTAACATGAATATGTTGCTATTATAGTACAGATCATAAGTGTCTGATTCAAATCCCATTGATGTGAATGGGAAGCTGCTCATTGATTTAAATGTGTTTTGAATCAGTCCCCAGGTCCCTCATCCAGCAAAGTAATAAAGAATGACTCAAAAGAAGTTAAACTCTGAAATTCCACAGAAATCAATAGAAGTTAGGAACCTAAATTGAAAGCAGGAGCCTAACTCCTGTTAGTCTCTTCAGGCATGTAAAGAGTTTCAAGGAACTCATTCATCACCTCTTAAGTCTGAGGATCCACCACAAATCTAGTTACCCTGTTTTAATGGCTAATTTATCCTCACTGTTAAAATATGCATCTTACTACTATTCTGAGTTTGTCTAGCATTAATTTCCAGACGCTTGGGTCTAATACCAGAGAAAACTCTCTCTACTTTGCATTTCTGATCTGTGTTCTGAATAAGCAAAAATAATTTCACGCTGAGGTGGAGTCCAAGAACCCTGAGAATGCTCAGTGAGAACTCAGGATTTCTAAGCAGAGGGGGGGGGAAAAAATAAAAAAGGTGCCCTGGCAAAGAACCCAGTGTTTGTGAATGTGTCTCAGCAGAATCAAAGCTCTGAAGCAGAGGACATCAGTGAGCATGTGAAAGATTAGCAGTTATTGAGCATGAGTAAAGCATGTCCAGGCAAAGATCAGACATGACCAGGCAAAGACCTGACAGTGAGCCTAGTATTATTAAGCATGAGCAATAAAGGAAAGTGTGGCAGAGAAGTCAGTCAAATAAGCCTATAGTTGGTCAGAACCCACTGATACCAGTCACAACTTGTTTTAAAGGTAATTTCTGTCAATCAGAATTCTGAAGTAATGGTCAAGACCGCGTATGTATGAGTGAGGTAAGCTATATAAGAAAGAGCTACAGAGTAGCATAAAAGGCCATCTGCCTGCGGCAATTCTGGTAGTGTAAAGACTGCATCTGAGAAGACAGGAGCTGTGCAGGAAGAACCAGAAAGCCAGCAAGAGAAGCTAAAAACAAACTACTGCAGAGAGAGAGAAAAAAGGCAGAGCAGAGCAGAGCAGAACTGACTGACCAGGAGCCAAACAGCAGCAGTGATTTGATTTTTTAAAAGAAAATAGCAAGGCTTTATAGAGTAAGCTTAACATTCTTTAATATGACTTTAATATGAGTTAGGATAGTTTTTACAGTATTTAATGTGTATGCTTGAAATGTGTATTTTAATTGTATTTTAGCTACGTGAATTTTAAAGTAATTTAAGATATGCTGTTGGTAATTTGTTGCAAACTGTCCACTTGCAAAAAACTCGTTTCACTTAAACTGTTATATTATTTAAACTATATGTTCAATGTGCTTTAACTTGCAATAAGGGATTTGTGACTCAAGGATTCTTGTGCTTTATTTAGGATTTTTAAGGTACTTTATTAGGATTATTTGTTATTTTAATAAACAGATACTTTGCTTTCAGAAGATCACTGCCTGTTTCAATTATTTTATCAGAAAGTTATTTCCATGGCCATTAAGTGTTTTCTTAGCAATCTTGAGAGTGTTTACCTTGACAAGAACAGATTATGCGGGTAATAGGCAGGTTAGTGTAGCAGCACGCCAAAACTCTTTTGGGGTAACAGATCCTATTATGACTGTCTGCAAGCTTAAATAACCCTCTTCTACCAGAAACCATAATGTCCATATGTGGTGGGATGGCTGCCCCACTCCTGCAGAAAAGGGCTTAAAACAGTCCTGCAGAGGGCTGTAGAAAGCAAGCTCCCAGGCTGATTAGGCATAGCAGCCACAGCTGTGGCTGGGTCAGTCAGGGCCCAACTGGCCCTGATAAAAAAGGCTGACAGTTTGGTGCTCAGAGAGATGGTCTTCTCTGGTTGCACTGCTCCACAGCCAAAATGCTTCTGAAATAAATGTAGTCAAACTTTACTAATTCTGGGTCACTGAGAACGAAAAAGATGCTTAAAATTGTTGGTTGGCTCTAGTTTACAAGATATGCTATTGGGTCAGTATATATGACTCTTGACATGGGAATGGCGGAGGATAAGTGAGTTATAAAGGGAAGGGATCTCAATTTAAACCAGAAATGACTAAAATACATCTTTGACTGGATCTATGAATAAATCTATGACTGCGTTTGGACAGTACTTGCTTTTTAGGCAAAACAATGAATGATGCAATCTGAAGCTGGTATTGCATCATACATGATATGAATTGCATCATGCTGTTCCTAGAAGTCATGGATGATGCAATCATAACGAAGCTTACATCACTCTGCTGAACAAATTGCCCTATATCAGCTCTAGAAATCATACAGTGTCGTGCTCTCTTATTTGTCAGTGTTTGATTTTGCAAAGGGACACATTTCTCTTTAGCCAAAGTGAGCAGAGATGCCTCGTACTTGTGTGAACAGTGCAGATAACTTCTGCTATGTTTGTGGTGAAGTGACTTTTACATCACAAAAGCGCAGTATAACCACTATGGTTAAGAAAGCCTATCACCTTTATTTTGGCTGCAAAATTGGAGATCAGGACAAGAGGTGGGCCCCACACATGTGCTGCAACACTTGTGCAACAAATCTTTGCCAGAGGTTGAACAGGAAAAGGAAATCTATGCCTTTTTCAGTGCCAATGATTTGGAAAGAGCCAACAGATCATACCAGCAATTATTACTTCTGCATGGTGCCTCCGGTTGGGAAAGGTGTGTCAAAGAAGAAAAAGTGGACTGTGCATTATCCAAACATTCCATCAGCTAGATGCCCAATACCCCACGGACGAGGACTGCTGGTTCCTGATGCAAGAATCATTCTCACTGAGTCAGACGAGGAAGAGGATGAAACTTCTGGTCCTGAACCATCAATGTCACAGGACCCACATTTTCTCCCATCCTCCTCCTCTGAACCACACCTCATAACACAAGCTGAACTGAATGACCTTGTCAGGGATTTGGAACTACCCAAGAGTAAGGCAGAGCTGTTGGGCTCTAGACTACAGCAGTGGAATCTCCTGGCAGGTGATGTTAGGGTTTCCATGTTCCGTGACCGTCAAAAGGATCTTGTCCCATTCTTCTTCATGGAAGGTGATTTTATAGCCTGCAACAACATCGATGGTATGATGACAGCCCTCAACATCGTTCACGATCCAGATGAGTGGAGATTCTTCATTGATTCATTGAAGATGAGTCTTAAAGCTGTTTTGCTGCATAATGGCAATGTTTGGCCATCAATTCCCGTTGGTCATGCAGTCCATATGAAGGAAACCTATGACAACATGAAACAACTTTTGAGTTGCATAAACTATGACCAACATCAGTGGCAGCTTTGTGGCGAATTGAAGGTTGTTGCTCTCTTGCTTGGTCTGCAGACTGGATATACAAAGTACTGCTGTTTTCTCTGCAAATGGGATAGTCGTGCAAGAGATTCCCACTACATCAAGAAAGATTGGCCACTCCGACGGTCATTGGAGCCTGGGAGGAAAAGTGTTCAGCATCCACCACTTGTTGAATTAAGGAAGATTTTGTTAACACTCTGACATATCAAGCTGGGTCTGATGAAGAACTTTGTCAAGACTATTGACAACAAACAAGCAGCTTTCAAGTCCCTCCGTGGAAAATTTCCAAGGTTAAGTGAAGCTAAGAGAAAGGAAGGTGTCTTTGTTGGTCCTCAGATTCGTGAACTTCTTTGAGATGATGCATTTGACCATGCACTGTGTGGCAAGGAAAAGATGGCATGGAAAGCCTTCCATTCAGTGGCAATATATTTTCTCAGAAACAACAAGGCAGATAACTACAGGTTGTTGGTGGAAAACCACCTCAAGGCATACAAAAGCCTTGGTTGCAACGTGTCACTAATGATACATTTTTTGCACCCTCATCTACATTCTTTTCCACCGAACTGCGGAGCAGTGAGCGATGAACACGGCGAGTGATTTCACCAGGACATTGCAACAATGGAGAAATACTATCAGGGCAAATGGAGCCCATCAATGCTTGCAGACTATTGCTGGACAGTGAGAAGAGATGCTCCATTTAATGAATACAAGAGACAAGCCAAGAAGCGCCGAGTAGATGCTGAATAGGACTACACTATGTACATAATAGTTTTTTGCCTTTTGTTTCATAATACATTTTATTTACATAACCCTTTTGCTGATTTTTAAAGTATTACGTAAAGAGGACAGGTGAAATATTATCATGTAAAGCAACCATAAACACATAAAAAGACCTAAGTTTACAATTTATGATTAAAACTCTACTGTCTACACAATATACATAGACATAAAATGTAAAAACTTAAATATCTTAGAAACAGTAGCCAATCAGTTGTTCTAATTGTCATATTTGAATTCAGCACATCAAAATACATATTAAATATCACATTTTATCTCTGAAGCAGACGACTTCTAAAAAATTGCAGACCAGTGTTGCAGAGGAGGACAGGCCTGGCTGCTGGAAGCTTGAGCAGGGTACCTAGAGTGGTGCAGGGTTGGGGTGGGGCAGGGCAAGAGGAGCTGGGGAAGCTCTGGCCTGGAAACTCCCACGCTGCAGGGCCTAGAGGATTGCCCAACAAAGGGTACTGGGGTTGTAGGGGGCAGCCCATGGCTCTAGAGGTAGAAGCAGCAGGCCAAACCCTCCTTGCGAATGATGAGTGGCAATGATGCTGCAGTCTGCCCCAGTGAATGGGGGCAAGTGATGACTAGCAGTTGCCTAGACTGAGGCAAGGTAGGGATAGTGGGTGAGGGTTCCCCATGGAGGGGGGACCCAGAGCTAGACTTTGGGGTTAATGTAGGGGTGCAGCACCCCAGGGAAGAGGGCACTGGGGTCCAGGGAGGGACACTGGGTCAGTTGCAAGCAGGACTACAGGCCTGCAGAGGACGCTCTGGATGATGGAGTGAGCAAATTCCCTGGATGACCAGCGGGAGATGCCACAGGGTGAGTTGCCATCCTGTTACACCATATCATTTACAGTAGGGATCATCAGCCTTTGGCAAGTGGCCTATCAGGGAAATCTGCTGGTGGGCCAGGCCGTTTTGTTTACCTGTAGCATACGGAGGTTCAGCTGCTCACAGCTCCCTCTGGCTGCAGTTAGCAGTTCTAGGCCAATGCAGATTATATATAAGCAGTGGCCAACAAATCCCTTAGCCCATGCCTCTTCCTGTAGCCCCCATTGGCCTGGAACAGTAAATCGTGGCCAGTGGGAGCTGTGATTGGATGAACCTGCAGACGCTGAGGGTAAATAAACCATGTGCCAAAGGTTGCTGATCCCTGATATATAGTTACTCATGTGCTTAAATGATGTGCTGGATTAGTGCCTAAGAGCAAAATCATTTCTGATCTACACAGGGTCCAGTGATGTGATGGAAGTTCTACATGTGAAATGAATGTGGAATAAGCAATGTATCTGCTCTACAGATAGAAGATTCACAGTAAGGGTTGGAGAGGGAAAAAAAATTGTGAAGACACTACATACCACAGGAGAATGCACTGCATTGAGGACAGAAAAATGATAAGGAATTCTGGGAGTAAAATTTCATAAACAAAAGCATGCAACTACTTACATGATATTAAAAGCGGGGGGGAAACAGGAAGAAAAGGGAAGATAATTAATCCCTATCTTTTCCCTTAACAGTGAGCAAATAAATTGAGAGCTGTAAAGGAGTGAATTGCTAAATAACTATTTTGCTTCAGTCTTTACTAAAAAGGCCTCTAGTGAGGGGTGATTAATTATGTCTTGAGTAGGGCACAGACTACATTTTTATGTAACATTTTAAACTCATCAATAGTTTTCACACTCTCTTGCGATAATTGGTGATGGTCCATTTTCCTGAACAACAGGAAGAGTTAGTTGTAAGGAATCAGTTAGATCTGGCAAGAAATCAGCTGGATGTGGTACCAAATTTTCTTCCATCAAGTCCATGAAATTAGGAGTTGCAACAGGAGAAGTTTTGATCAGAGAAACAAAAAATGTGCCTGGAATTTCCCTCAATTCTGGTACTAGTTGAGGCAACAACTGGTCCATATGTTTCTATAAAGCACTGTTAGATAGCTTTACCATGAAGTAAATAGATCCCATGTATATTACATGTTCTCCAGGTACTCATTTCACTTCAAAAATTACAGTTGCAAATGCATACTAAGTATCCTACTTGAAAAGAATGATGAGTCATGTTGTCAATCAATCTGCATAGTTTGAGATTTGGCTACATGTTGTAAGAATGTAAGGTCCAAACAGGTAAGCAAATATCACTTCAGAAACAGAGCTGCAGGTGACTCTTGAGTAGTAGCATGTAGTGTATTCCTGTAGACTAGTGATCAGCAACCTTGGCACTGTGCTGCTTCCCTCTGCCCCAATTGGACCAGAGCGACAAACCACGGCCAGTGGGAGCCATGATCTGCCGAATCTGCGGATGCAGCAGGTAAACAAACCGGAAGCACCCGCCAAGGGTGATTACCCTGGGGGGCTGCATGCCAAGGTTGCTGATCTCTGCCGTAGACAAACAAGAAATTGTCCACTTTTTGTTAAAGCATTCCACTAATCCATTTGTAGCAAGATAGTGTAGAGCAAAACATATTTTGTATTCCATTTTCAGCTACTAACCTCTGAAATTTCTCAGAACAGAACTGAGGTCCATTGTTAATCACCATCGGTATTCAAACTGGCTAAACAAGGTACGAAGATATCCAGTGGTCTTGGTAGCTCTCATAGATGTCTTTCTATAAACTTATGGTGACTTCAAATAGACTTTGACTATGACCAAAAACGTAAAACCTTCTAAGGGTCCAACAAAATCTAGGTGAATACATGTCCAAACAGTATCTGCCATAATCAAAGGTGTTAAGGATCTGGAACAGGATCATGCTGAATTTGTTGACATGTAGTATAGCACTTCACCTTCCTCTTAATGACTCTGGTGATCTCTTGCTATCAGACCTGGCTCTGGCATATGGTCTTCATCAATGCAGTGCCAAAATGACCTTCATGAAGAGCTTCCAAAACATGAGATTGAAGTGAGTTTGTAGTGATCACTCATTGCCCATAAGATACAATCTTGATTCACAAATTTACACTGATGCAACACAAATTGTGTAAACTGTGGATTCTTATGATCCACCACTGTATCATGTAGTATCATTCTCTTCCCCATCATAGAGGTTCTTTGTTGATGTCTGTGCTACTGACAGATTATCTATCAAATCCAGATAAAACACATTATCTAAAACGTCTTTGGTTGCTGGGAGCTTGGGAATTGCAAGCTCAACAGCCTATCAGCATTGTCATGATAATTCTCTTTAAATAATTTTTTGATATAGGAAAGAGCTGAAAATAGCAATGCCCATTGTTGTGTACAACCAGTGGGTAATGATGAAATTTAACAAAAATAAAAGGAAGTGATTCATCAGCAAAGTAAATTATCTATCTGTAAGGACCCAGGAACTAGAACCTGAGTCTGTGGGTAGGTTGGTAGTCCCACAGTGCCAGCAGGAAGCCATGCAGAAGCACAGCCAGGGAACACTGGAGAGTAGGCACCAGAGAAAGTGCCATCCAAGAGACCCAGCAGGAAGATACCTTGTAGGGTTCTCTCCCCACTCTGAACTCTAGAGTACAGATGTGGGGACCCACATGGAAGACCCCCTAAGCTTATCTTACCAGCTTAGGTTAAAACTTCCTCCAACACAAGTTTCTCCTGTGCCTGGATGGTATGCTGCCACCACCAAGTGCCTAAAACAAATAATCAGGGAAGGACCACTTGGAGTTCCCCCCTACCAAGTCCTTACACCCCTTCCTGGGAGGCTTGAGAATAACCCCCTCACCAACTGTTACAGGTGAGCCCGATCCAAAAAGCCTGGATCTTTAAAACAATGGAAAAATCAGTCAGATTCTTAAAAAAAAAATTAATTAAAGAAAAGAGAAAATAACACCTCTGTAAAATCAGGATGGAAGTTAATTTTACAGAGTTACAACAGATTCACAAAACACAGAGGAATCCAAAATTACAGAAAAAACAGGGATGCTTCCCTCTGGCAAAGAGAAATTCAAAAGTGAAAACAAAATTTAAACTGACCCACTTTGCCTGGCTATATCCACAATTTTTGTAACCTGAGAGACTGGTAGAATTTTGTGGAGGAGATGGATTGCTGTCTGATTCCTCTTAAATCCAAGAGCGAACTCACAAAGAAAGAGCCCACATACAAGCTTCTCCCCCCCCCATCCAGATTTGAAAGTATCTATTGCCCCTGTTGGTTCTATTGGTCAGGTGCCAACCAGGTTATTTGAGCTTCTTAACCCCTTCCAGGTAAGGAGGATTATAGGCTATGTTTATGAGATACCCTATGGCCCTCTGATTAGCTAAGCCCCCTATTCAAGTCCATGGGTTGGGCCCAGGATGTTCTCAGAACAACCACTCAGACTTTGACCCGCTGCAATGCCAGACCCTACTTGATCTCCTGATCTCTAGTCTGATTCTGATCCTGATTACTGCCTCTTGATTCTAACCTGGTACTGCCTCTGAACTGTGGTCTCCGATTCCAGACTGACTCTGACTCTTGCTAACAGAATCTGGCTTTTGAGATCCCTTCAGTTCCTGCCCAGAAACGACCATCCCCGATGGGCAGATGTCATCCAGGTGCAACCTCTAGGCCAGACTGTATGCTCCAGTCCATTACACTACCATAAAGATATATATGCAGTGTTGGTGTAACCATGACAGTCCCAGGATATTAGAAAGATAAGGTGGATGAGGAAATATCTTTTTTTGGGGTGGGAGACCAACTTCAGCTGGTGAGAGAGGCAAGTTTTTGAGCTTAAACAGAGCAGTTCTTCAGGTCATACAGAGAGGTATGGAACTGCCAGATTCCAAAGATGATGCTGAAAGCTTCTTGCTCTGTTTGAGCATAGTTCTTCTCAGAGGTGGTGAGAATTCATGAAGCATAGGAAATTAGTTTCTCTCTGCCATCAAGAAAAATGTGGGAAATGATTGTACCCACTCCATATGTTGAAGCATCACAAGCCAGTTGTAAGGGTAACGAGGCATAAAAGTGTGTAATACCTTTGGCTGATGTCAACAGTTTCTTTGCTTCCTTAAACGCACAAGCACATTTCTTTCTTTTGCTTCTATTTACATAAAGCAACAATACTGTTGCCAGATGAGGCAGAAATTTACAATAGTAACTAAGCAGGTTCTCTGGCAGTGGCGCTTCAAGAATCACCTTTTTCTCTGGTGATTTTCTTAAGCCCGTGGCATCACATCCAAGGTAGTCAACTAAAGATTTGAATAACTAATGTTTGTCTCAACATACTTTCAGTCCATTGTTGTCCAAACATGGCAAGATGCCCGAAATTCCAAGATGAAATTCTTGATCCTTGCCTACAGCAAGGCTATTGTGCAAATAGCACTGAGCATTGTTCATTCCTTTCAGGGTCTCATTCAGGGCTTTCTGGAATGTAGCAGGAGTCAAGGTGATACAAAAAGGCAACTTGTTGTAGCGAAATAAGCCTTTTTGCATGTTGACTGAAATTTGGAAGATGCTGGATCAATCTCCATTTGTAGGTATGTACTGACCAAATCCAATTTGATGAAACACAGACATCTATTACAAGTAGTAAATAAATCTTCAATACAAGGTAGCGGATACAGTCCTATACATAAAACTGTATTCAATGTCACTTTGAAATATCCACAAATTCAGATGGAGCCGTTCTTCTTGATCACTGATACAAAGTGTGTAGCATACTTGTTTTGTTAAACTGGTGACAAGACTCCAGTGTTCCTTAAATGTTCCAAATCAGCTTCCACCAGAAGCTTCAAAGCATAAGGCACAACTCTGGCTGTCAGACTTAACAGTGAGCTTCACCATCCTGTTGTTCAGCTGACCAAGTACCATTTTTTAAAAACTATTACTATTCTTCCAAAACTTTGAAGTTTCTGTCTAATATTTCTTGATGGTTTCCACGTGCTTTTGTAATCACCCTAATCTTGGTCCAATTCAGCTTGAGCTTCTCAAGCCAAGTTCTGCCAAATAAATGTGGGTAGCTTTCTTCAGTCACATTCAAGGGTAAAATGACTGATTGCTATCCAGCTGATCTTTCACTAGGAATATCTCTTTTGGAACTAATTTTTCCTCCTCCATTCTAATTCTGAAAAATTGTGGTGGTTTCTTACAGAGGAACTTGTGACAAACTCTGGTGATAGGTACATGCAAAAATCAGTAAGATGGCAGCTCCACTCTTGAGCTCCATTCATACAGGAACTCCTTTGATCCAGGATGTGGCCCAGATGCCATCTTTTCTGATAACACCTAAAGTGCCAGGTCTTGATTAGTATCACTAGAGTGCTTGTCTTTTTCCACATTATGATTTTCTGAGTTTCATCCTTTCATTGGTTCAGACTTCAAGATGTCTTTTTGCATGGACAGGTAGTCTGTTGCTGGTCATGGAACTGTAGAACAGGTCACAGAAATGTGTCCTTTCTTCTGGTCACTTCTTGCAAATAACCTGGTAGGCCTGCAATCCTTCTCAGTATGTAATTTGTTCAGAATAGCCACACTGAATTTTCATATGTTCCCGAAGTCCTCTGTCTTGCCGATTC
This sequence comes from Dermatemys mawii, assembly GCA_007922305.1. Taxonomy (NCBI): domain Eukaryota; kingdom Metazoa; phylum Chordata; order Testudines; family Dermatemydidae; genus Dermatemys; species Dermatemys mawii. The sequence continues at coordinate 31,127,171 of ML677348.1, read as the reverse complement.
AGAAGTTGTATTTCTGAGTTCACATTAAATTCCAGAGAATCCTTCTATATAGTTGCCATAGCAATAGCTACCTTAACAGCCTTCTTGAATGTAAGCCCTGATACAGTTAGTAACTTCTTTTGGATCTGGTCGTTACATATTCCAGAGACAAACTGCGTCACTTAATGTTTGTCTGAATTGACAATGCTCTGACAACTTCCCTAGAGCAGCAACAAACTGTGCTACTGACTCTCCACATTCTTGATATTGCTGATAGAACAAATATTATTCTGCTATCATTGATGGGATAGGGGAGAAATGTTAAGCAATTGCTAAAGTAATTGCAGTGTACATGGCATTTCCAGGGATAGCTGGCAACAACAGGTCACAGTGATGGATCCAAAGCCATGCCAACTGTTGTGGGCGAGGTTGAAACTGTTTGTCTGTCTAGAATAGAATTGCAAGCTACAAAATGCTCAAAAAATTACACCACCTATGCTTCTCAGTTATTGTCAAATTCACCAACATTGCCCACAACAGTTGCCATTTCTTGTCTCTCCCATTGAACCTTGTTCCCTCTCAGATGTCTCTCTTCCCCCAGGAAACCTTTTCTTTCTGGTTCTGAAGCTTTTCTTTGCAAGTTGCACTTTTAACTGTACAAAGTGCTAGATCTCACTCTGCTGTTTGTGTGCTTACACTACAGACTGCAAATTCCCTCTGCTGGCTATAGACTGTCAGTACAGGCCTTGAACTCACTGTCTCTATTCTTGGCCAAAATGGCTGCTTTCCCTTGTCTGTTGTCTGGCAGTTTTTTCTTTTAGATAACCCCCAATACTAATAAGCACCTATTCTGAGGAATTAATTTACTGAGATAGGAGATCAGATCCAAGAATCGTGTTCCTTTTGCCTTGTGGGATTTTCACATTGCTGCCACCTCCTCTTTTGTTTTATTCTTATTTGCCCACCTCCCTCCCACTTTCTGGCTTACCCATTGTCACCCTGCAACCAAAAAGCAGCAGTCTGTCACCTTGTGTTTCTAGGTGAACTTCTTTTCTTTTTAATTATTTGCTTACTCTTTTCTTCTTTGCTCAGGCAATGGGAGTACTGGACATTTGTGGCCAAGAGCGTCTTTTCACCAGCATTATATTTGGACCCAACTGTAAAGGAGACAGACACAAGCGAGCTGATTTAAATACAGCTATGGTAACTTTATTGTTCTCTCAGCAGAACAGAAACAAAAAAAGTGAGGCTTTGTACTGAGGAGAGTGAGTACAGAACACGCAAACATTTGGGACAGAACATCACACTGCTCATGAGAATAGCTGCTTACCAATAGACTTATGGAATTCACAGTCTGGCCCATGCTCTTGATCAGTATCATTAATACAAAGTGCTATTAAGCTTAACAGGAGCTTGATGACATATCCACTGTGAATGTGTTTTTTTTCCCAGCCCAGTATTTAACTTTAAAAATGTATCCCTGCCATCTCAAAATCATACTCTGTAACCTTAATGATGCTTTATGTGGCTCTTTATTGTGAATGGCTTCTGATCTATTCACCTTTACAAATTGGCTGTACATATACTGGCGGAATTTAACACAGCCAAACACATTGATAGTTATCCTTTGATCCATGTACAGGTATTTTGTGATCCATCAGCTGAGTCACCTGGTCTTGTTTCTTTCTTTTTTATATGATGATCTAACTTTTGGATTTCTCCTCCTTGTTGTAGCCTTAATCCTGTCTATATGGGGTTGGCTTTTTGAGTCCTTCTCCATTCTAGTATCTCTTGAAGCAGTTCCTCGGGAACTCTGTACCCAGGCAAATTCTTATCTGTGATATCCATCCATACGTTTTGGGGTCCTCCAAACCTTCTCTTACCCTACACTTCCAAAGTTTAATGTTTCCTATATATTTTTTTCATTCTCATTTCCATATGCCCAATCTAAGCCTGTATTCCTACAGGCTTTTCTAGGAAAGCTCAGGGAATTCACTCTTCCCCTAATTCTTTCATTCTTAACCCGGTCCATCCTTGTAACTCCAGGGATCCATTTTAACCTTTTCATTTCTTCTATATTCACAACCTGCTTCTGTCAATGCTCAGCATTCAGAGCCAGACAAAGGTAAAGGCCTAATTACCATCTAGTAGACTATACTTTTCAATTAGATTGATTTTCTCCCATCGTAGATTACTCCATGAGCATGCTCTACCTTTTGGACTACACATAGCTAATTGTCTGCTGTGAGTATTTGATATTTTCTAACTGGTTGCATAAGTCACATGATATTTTTCCTATTTCCCAATAGGTTATAAGGTGCTTCTGCTCTTAATGAAATTAATTTTGTCACAAAATTACTTTTGTTGCATGATAAAATAAACCTCAGGAATGGGCTTGAAATTCATTTTCTGCTGCCATTCATACCACTAAATTTTACTCATATAAATGTTCATAAAAGAAGGAATAAAAATGGGAGTCTTTGACACAGCCAAAGTGAAATTAGAATGTAAATATTCTGTGTGTTTGTACTGGAAAGGGATTGGGCTCGGGGAGATCCGAGCGTAATGTTCAGGTACGAAGGAAAGAATGACACTCAGTCTGCTGTAAGAGGTAGACATGACAGTGTACTTAAGCACAGGCAGAGGGGAAGCTTACACTCCAATCAGCACGGAGAGCCCCAGAGATGCTCGGAGTGGTTGCAGTGGGGATCCTCTGACAGTTAGGGACAGCTGATCAGGTGAGACTCCGGCATCGGAGTCACTCACAGAGGTTTTTATCCCTTCTCCACGATAGGTTGGGATTATGTACAGCCAAGCAGTGAATATGTAAATTATAATAGATTATCCTGTTTACAAACTAATATATGCCTAATTAGCTCTCCCAATCTTACAGCTGTTCCTTACTAGGTTGCTTTGCTGACCCCACACTCATTACATCCGTGCACTGCCCTTGACCACTTACTTTGTCAGTCTGCTCCAGCTCCTTGCCATTTTTCTGCAGGACCCTTCCCCCTACAGTGTTATAACCATGACATATTACCTTTTTTCTCTGTTCACACATCTGCAGCTGCAATATTGCTGAATTTTTTTCAATTATTTTCTTGTATTTCAACTTATTTTCCTCATCCCAACACTAAGGCACTCACTGCATCTCATTACTGACTCAGCCTAGTAGCACAGCTAAACACATTAAACTTTCACAGTCTTTTTGTTGCATTTTTCAGCAATCTGCCTCCAAATTATATGCACTTGGTAGCTTGAGGGGCTTAGTTTAAAAGCAACTACTTTCAGTTCTGTTTCCCACTTAGATGTACAAAGTGGGGTAAATTCTGTTCTGTTTTACACTTGATATAGATTTCAAGTAATTTCATAGATGTCAAGAGCATGACTCCAGATTTACACCAGAGCAAAATTTGGGCTCTTATGTATAGACTGGCTCATGATTTGTATTATATATTGACTGTAATTAGGAAGCTTCTTTGCTTCTTTCTCTAAACAGCAAGCTGAGAACTTAGAATTTTCGAAAGCACTCACTGCTCGCCTACCTCTGCTCCCATTGAGTTCAATGGAGTTTAACCATTCACTCCAATGTGAGCAGAGATAGGCCAACAACATTGAATGCTTTTGAAAATGACATTATTAGGACCAAAGGCCCAGATTCTATGTACTTATTCACATTGAATTTAATGTGATGCATCAAAGAGTTGCACAATGGGTCTACTCAAAGTGAAAAATACAACTCAATCTGAATAAAGGTATCAAAATCTAGTCCAAGCATCATAAAAACATCTTTGCTTCTCACCCATACCAGATTTGTGTTTATATTTTGAAAGCTTAACCAGGTCAGTCCAGCATTAGACTAAAAATGATACATTTATTAACCATAATGCTAAGGACAGTTGTTCCACAATACCCATCCAAATTATAATAGCAAACCCTATTTGGGAGGTGAGATAGAGTTATTTGATTTTCAGCTTGTTGGGTTTCTCTGTATTTTTTTCAGTCACAGCCAAGAACTGCTCCTCATTGTGGAATGAGCAAGGGGTTTTTGCCCCAAAATATCTGGATGGATGTCCTGAAATCTATGTACATTTGTGCACCCTCAATTTTTTTTCTGAATTATTTGAGTAATACCAACTTAAAAACTAGATAGACTCAAGGGTGGGGAGAAGTGCAATAATAACATATGGGACCAGCTTCTGTTGGTGAGAGTGATAGAGTGTTCACTTGCCCTGAAAGAGCCACTGTAGTTTGGGGGCTAATTAACCCAACAGGTCACAGCTGAGAGGAATCAGGTGGCTATGTAATCCCCTGACTCAGGGAGTCAGCCCAGCTGGGGAGAAATAAGCTGCACTGGATGTATACCATCAGCACCTTCTGCTGTCTTTAAAGTCTTCAGTCCCTTTTTAGGAGAAGGGAGGAGTGTCTGGAAGTTGCAGAAATAGGTAGCCCACACTTAGTCCATGGGAGATGGGAGTTGAGAGGCTGGAAAACCCAAAGATGAGGGAGTGTCAGATGGTAAAGATAGGACTAAGGGAAAGGCAGTAAAGTCTAGAACAGACCTTGGCTGGAGACTAAAGGGAGTAGAGAGTAGGCCTTGGTTACTGAGGAAGTAGCACTATGAGGCAGTGAATTGGAAGACTGCCCAGAACTTCTGAAGGAAGAATTTGGTACCCTGGAGGGGAAAAATGCAAATAGTGACCTGGCTGGACTGCTGAATCATGCAGAAACAGCAGAAACTTGTGGATCAAGAGAGACTGTAGACTGAGATTGTGATGGAGAGATGGCATACAACTGGAAAAAAACAAAATAATCCCAGAATGGGCAGAAGGAGTGACCATCGTAGCAGTGAGTTGAGCATCCTGTCACAATGAGAGAGACCAGCTTTTGATCCAGAAGTTGATCCAATAAAAGATAGATAGGAGTTCATAGATCTGAACATCTTAAAATGGCAATAGGTATGATGCATAAGTTACAATATAATACACCGCATCACTTCCCTCTTATCATTGAAACCACTGCAAAGTCATTTCCAATATATTGGAGGCATCAAAATGTTGACTTTTTTTTTTATTTTTGTATTTGATTTTTTCCCCAATGGGGAAACAATGATTAGTTTACCTAGTCATTGTAAATCTGGTGTTTTTTTTTTAAAAAAAACAGGTTCACTATTGCATTAATATCTGTTGTACATACCACCTCCCATGGGACTTATTCTAGCACTCCTTACCAATGAACAACTCTAAACAACTGACATTTCAACAACAATGGGGTTATAACCTGTCTTGGCTAATACACATTGATGGACGCATCCTCCATGAACTTATCTAATCCTTTTTTTGAATCCAAGTTATACTTTTGGTCTTTACAATGTCCTCTGACAAAGAGTTCCACAAATTCACTCTGCATTGTGTGAAGTACTTCTTTAGGCTTGTTTTAACCCTGGTGCCTATTAATTTCATTGGGTGACACCTAGTTCTTGTGTTGCTTGAAGGGGTAAATAACACTTCCCTATTCACTTTCTCCACACCATTCATGATTTTACAGACCTTTGTTGTATCCTTCCCTGTCCTATTCTCCCTCCCCCACCACAGTAGTCTCTTTTTTTCTAAGCTAAACAGTCCCAGTTTTTTTAACTCTCCACATATGGATGCTGTTCCATACCCCTAATCATTTGTGTTGCCCTTCTCTGTACATTTTCCAGTTCTAATACATCTTTTTTTTTGAGACAGGGGACCAGATATGCATATAGAATTCAAGGTATAAATGGACTATGGATTTATATAGTGGCATTATGATATTTTTCTATCCCTTTCTTAATGGTTCCTAATACTGTTAGCTTTTTTGACAACTACTGCACACTGATCACATGTTTTCAGAGAACTATCCATGATGAGTCCAAGATCTCTTTTTTGAATGGTAACAGCTAATTTAGACTCCATGACTTTGTATGTATAGTTGGGATGTTTTCCAAACAACTTGTGGGTAAAAAAGAAAAAAAAAAAAAAACTTTCCTCCGACTGGAGAAAAAACTTGTCACTTCTACAGAATTAAATATTGTCCAGGAATAACTGTAATTTTGGAAAGTTAAAAGTCCATTGTCACATTTATACCTTTCACAGGTAGAAACAGGAGCTTTATACTGGTGGAAAAGGGAGAAACAAATGGGACTACTCACATAGGAAGGTTCTACTCAGTGTGAATAGAGATGGCAGAATCTGACCAATGTATTGTTAAGGCTTTTAAATTTAAGAACAACAAAGTTAAGATGTACAAGCTTTGTTCAGCATCTTTATTAATGATCTAAATGATGGGATGAATTTCACCCTTAGCAAAGTCTCAGAAGACACTAAGCTGTGGGGGAGAGATAGATAAGCTGGAGGGTAAAGATATGATCCAGAGTTACCTAAGCAAATTAGACTATTGGGCCAAAAGAAATCTGATGAGGTTCAACAAGGATAATTGCAGAGTCTTGCACTTAGGAAGGAAGAATCTCAAGCACCATTACAGGCTGGGGACCAACTAGGTAAGCAGAAGTTCTGCAGAAAAGGACCTGGGGATAGCAATGAATGAAAAGATGAATATGAGTCAACAGTGTGCCCTTGTTGCCAAGAAGGCCAATGGCGTATTGGGCTGTATTAGTAGGAGCATTGCCAGCAGATGAAGGGACGTGATTATTCGACATGGTGAGGCCACACCTGGAGAACTGTGTCCAGAGTTGGTTCCTCTGCTACAGAAGGGATGTGGACCAATTGGAGAGAGTCCAGCAGAGGGCAACAAAAAGGGGCACATGACTTATGAGGAGAGGCTGGGGGAACTGGGGTTATTTAGCCTGCAGAAGAGAAGAGTGCGGAGGGATTTGATAGCAGCCTTCAACTACCTGAAGGAGGGTTCCAAAGAGGATGGAGCATGCTTGTTCTCAGTAGGGGTTGATGACAGAACAAGAAGTGATGGTCTCAAGTTGCAGTCAGAGAGGTCTAGGTTGGATATTAGGAAATACTGTTTCACTAGGAGGGTGGTGAGGCACTGGAATGTGTTACCTAGGGAAGTGGTGGAATCTCCATCCTTAGAAGCTTTTAAGGCCTGGCTTGATAAAGCCCTGGTTGGGATGTTTTAGTTGGTGTTAGTCCTGCTTTGAGCAGGGGGCTGGACTAGATGGCCTCCTGAGGGCTCTTCCAACCCTAATCTTCTATGATTCTAAGTCAAGAGTGTAGTTGTCTTAGACTGAAATAAATAAGGAATCCTGCCCCCAAGTACTTAAGAGAAAATGAAATAGATTGAAAAATAGGAGACATTTACAAAATCTAGCTTAATTTCTCAAGCCCAATTTAGCTCACATTATGTTTTATTTTATCTGATGCATCATTGTTATACATTTAATTAACGGAAAAATACTCTGAATGGAAATCTGTCTGGAAATGACTTAATATCCAATTACGTCTGTGCAACTGTTACCAGTGTACAATTTAACTCACTTTTTCTAACTGACTAACAGTTAAATACAACTCATGACTTCATATTAATACATTTTCAGAATGATAAAAATATTTATTTTTAATTCTTGAGTCTCAAAACTAAAAAAGTTATGCTGACAGTATTAATATTAAATGATATATAGTATAAACATCAGCAAGATGAGGAAGCTAGGAGAACTGTGGAGGGAATAAAAGCCATTATTGATTCATATACCATGCCACATTAAAAAAAGGAAAAAAAAATGGACTAGGCACTTTAATTTATCAATCTGTTAACATACAACTATGCTATCCAAATAAATATATGCAGAAATAAATAATGCTTTACAGATTCATTATAGCTATCCCCAAGCCCTTTTTAATACAAATCTAGCAAACGGATTTCATCATAATATCTGGGATCTAAATACAAACAACAAGACATCTGTTCAAAGGTGACACTATAGATCCTATCAGCACCAACTAGAAATCTAAGCATCATTTGTAAAATAACTAAAGGGTATGCTCTCCTCTTGATGTATTTTCCTTATTTCCTTCCATTTAAATAGGAGTTAGGCATATTCAGCAAGAGGGAAATAAGCATCTTCATATATCTGCATAGCTAGAATGATCAGCTAACTTAATAGATCCTGCTATCTCCTTGTGCTTCTTTGTAGATAAATTAAGCTTCCCTCTTTGTCCTCCACTACTTCTAGAGAAAAGTGGTGTTAATGAGTGCATCCAGCCTCTAAATATTAACTCTTTCAGGTACCTTAAGTCTAATACCAAGCAAATGATTTCTTTCTCTGTAGTTGAGGGGGAAGGATCTCTTTTCACAGAATAAACCCTGTATTAACATGTTGACATGTTTTGTTAGCATCATGCTATTAGATCACATCCTTAACTACTGGAAGTAGAACTTTAATGCTACAGCACATTTTCAGCATCAGTGATATTAATTTATTTTGTAAAACTGTATTTTTATTAAACAATGAACACTTTCTAAACAACAATATCCATTAATCTGCAGAAGGGCTAGTTAGATCTTCCAATTAGTGAGGGTTTTAAATATATAATCACTAAAACTTTCATAGTATTTTAAGCAATTGTCATTTTCTTAAACCCTCCTGTGGCATACAATGGAACCTCTACACAACAGAAGACCCTTCTGCTCTAAGAGAACTCTAAAGTACTGGAGTATAATTCTGTCCCAATTTAGAAAATTACCTGCTTTAATAAACCAATTTTGTCTGTCTCTTGAGCGGCCACTGAGGACAAGATACATATTGTATAGCTGTTGTGAAATTAACTATCATGCACAGATGATTACAAGCAAGTGTTATATAAAATTAATACTGGTAACCAGTAAGATATCTACCAACCAACATGGAAGGAGAGTTTTTCATATCCTGGCTGTTAAGGTCTGACACACAGCTGATATGCTTCTGTTGCATAAGGAGTGTTTGTGGTTTGTAAGATAGTGTTTCTCTAGTCTTGATGTCATACATATTTAAGTTTATTCTCAATATTACTTTTCTATCTAGCATTTTTGTCAGAGCTGCATGGATGAATTGTTTATACACTAATTTTGTTTACATCTAAATACAATACAAAATGAAGTAAAAGTAAGAGAAAGTTTAGATATCTTTCTGTCCAAGGATATTGTTCAGTGCTTCTGTAACATTCCAAGATACATAAAAATGTAACACTTAATTAATTCAACCATCTAATTCAGAGTACAATGTTTATTGAACACAAAATACAAAACATTTTAATAAGGTTTAATAAAGTTAAATAAGTAATGGTAGGTAATCCTGATGCTGTATAATTAACCCAACTCTGCAAGCTATAAATGTGCTATTGCACCGTAATTGATACATTAAACTTGCAAGGACTTTGAGGATGTCATTGGTGTTTAACAAAATAACTGTAGTGGGTTGATTGGATATCAATTAATTGCCAAAAATTTGCATTTAGTTGGCATTTATTTTACCATAGTGGTAGTTATCTAATCAATTGCTAATGAAAATACTTAAACTATGCCTTTCAATTTCAATGAATGAAATTATCTAAAAATTTAGTAGATAATAAGTGTACAATGATGTGGCAAGTAAATTTATGTCCCATATTTACTGGAGCTCAATAGCTGCAACAGATATTTTATTATAATTGAAAAACTTTTATTACAACTAAATTGTGTACTTCAAACACTGAATGTACTAGAAAACTTTTAAATCTATATTTCACTTTGGAGGATGCAAAACAGTGATAAATGTTTCTTGTTCATTCCTATAGTATACATTTTAGGCTTGCTGTTCTTTCTTTTTGTTCTGATAAGTATGCTGTCACATGCTTGATAGTGAAATACTACACTGTAAAGATATAGCAGATAGCAGCATAAAGTTCCTTTATAATAACTGAGTTGCATGCTATGTAAAAAGAATATAAAAGTAGATAGTTTAATTCTATTATAGATATAAAAGATAGGTAAAGTCATACCTTTCATTGGACCAACTTTTGCTGGTGAAAGAGACAGGCTATTGAACTTAGGGCTTGTCTCACATGCAGTAGCACACACTGGTGCAGCTTTACCACTGTAGCACTTTAGTGAAGATGCTATTATGCCAGTGGAAAGTTTCCCCCATTGGTATAGTTAATCCACTTCCCTGAGAGGCAGTAGCTAAGGCTATATCTGTCTTATATCTTACAAAGTGGATGTAAGTTATGTCAGCAAACAACCACCACTATAATTAAACCGCTGTTGCATGTCCGCACTACACTCTTTGTGTTGGCAGAGCACATCCACAGCAGCAGCTCTTGCTTCAACACAGAGAGCAGTGATGATGACGAGTCCCTCCATCATAACAAGGGCCAAGTACATGTCCATAGTCCTTCATTCACATAATCAGGGTAACATCACTTTATCATTCCTGCCCCAATAACATAGAAACTGGGGCTCCCACATCAGCCGAAGTGGCCATGTGGGCCGCTGTGAGCTCAGGCTAGGCGCGGTGGGTGTGCCTATGCAAATTGATCAGCCCCGAAGTTATTTTCCACCACTCACTGCAATTCCTATAATTCACCACCAGATGTCAGAATAGATCTCATTCCTGACCCTGCTTACATGGCAAAGTAAGAAATAAGCAAGAAGACTAGGAATTATAGAAAATGTTCAACTTTTTACTTTCTGGGCTGTTGAGCCTTTGCCCAGACAAACAATTGTGGTAAAAAATAAAAGGCTACTTTAAGATTACTGGCTGAGTGCAGAACTGAAATTAAATTTCCATTCATAGCATGCTTAGAAAGTAATCTCTGTGTGTATAGGTTGGTCAGATGAAGAAGCAGCTCACAACAAGGAGAGTCATTTTGCACATTTCATGAATAAGTTTCATATTCTTAATGCACATGAGCAAAAGCCAATGCATTGGAAGCCTGAATATAACCTACTCCATGAAAACACTACGTTTGAAATTTCTTAGCTGAAAAAAATTAGTAAGGGAAGCTTCCTATCAGCTTAATAAATGACTTAAGTAAACATTTCCTATTCATTATTTTTTAGGAAGATAAACATATGGCATTACTATGGAGAATTCTGTCTCAGCAGTGTAGCATTCACAGTATAAATATGTTATTAAAGATGTACTTGCTAACCATGCTTCCATGAAGGCTAACCAGCCTTCACTTCATTTATACTCTACACGTCTTGTTTACTCCTTGCTCAGGTCAAATTATTTGGTTTCAATGATAGATTTGCCTGCGCAAGAATTGAAAAGACGCCTGCATATTCATTTACCTAAAACAACATCAAGGCCCAGATTTTTTATTAGTGTGAGAATGCAATCGCACATACAAGACTGAACATGTGTGCACAAACAATTATAACAATCATTGTGCATGGAAATTATGCTTGCAAACCTTTGTATGTGCACTACTGAAAATTTGGGTGCATGTGTAGAATATATAAAACCTTCCGAGGAGAGTTGGGGTAAGGCATGTAGTTGTGTGTGGCTAAATTCTAAAAATAAAAAAAAAAAAAAGCTGCCAAAATACATCACCTTTCTGCACTGTGAGACAAAAGCAAAATTATAAGGCTGGAGCGTCATATAGGCCCAGATGCCTTTGTTAGTGTGTTAATCCAAAAGGGCCTATACCAGCACCCAGTGAAAGCAACAAAGACATTTTTCAGTACTTCAGTAAAGAAGTGTCTGGGAACGGCAAACTGTGGCCACTGGGAGCTACAGGCAGCCATACAAATGTAAACAAACTGTCTCACAGCCCACCAGTGGATTACCCTGACAGGCCGCAAGTTGCCCACCACTGAGAGATAGCATAGTGATTTGGGAGTTACTTGATTTTAGTAATTGCCAGTAATGCAGCAGCTGTTTTCAACCATGCTGAGGTTGAGCCAAAAATTTTGTCAGGCCACCAGCCAACAATATTTCAGTACCTGATTCTCAAGGCGAGAAAAGGATAAATCAACAGTTCTGCATGCTAAGTGTTAAGGCAAACATTAGAATAATCTTATCATTATTATGCAAATTGGAAAAGGAAACCCTAACACAATAATGTCTGAGTTTTTGAATGAAGGTCAAATAACTGATTTACCCTCCACTGTTCAGTTTTTTATACTCAGATTTCATGGATGTCAGTACCAACCTTAATACTGTTCATGAACTGTAAAAGATCCTTTTTTAAACTGTGGCGGGCCCAATTATATTTAATGTTTGATTTATTTGTATTTATCAGGAAGAAGTTTTGTTACCTCCATAATTTTGGTTTTGACATTGGCCTTTATAGAAAATATAAATCTAGGTTTCAGGAGCAGTACCTTCAAGTTGGCAACTTTTAATTAAATGACTGTACCTGTTCTGGAGTGTTAGAGGTACATCTCAATTAAACATAATTATGAGGAATGCTATTGTAGTAAAATCAATAAACAATGTGATGAGACTGTGTTTGAAGATGTGTCCTCAAATGTGTGTGGGCTCTAACGCATCCTGACAAAACCATTTGATAGCTCAAAAAATACTGAAACTACATGAGAACGATAAAGCAAACATGTTCGTTTAGTAATTAACTAAAACATAGATTTAGTAACAGTGGGGCGATAGGCTGCCATGATCATTGGGAGGTCATAATATAGAAAGTGGAATGTGTCATGCTGCAGAGGACAGGAAGATGGAGTTGGAGGTTTTGCTGGGGCAGCTGCTTGTCATGCTATATAAATCACATCGCAGGTGTCCATTTGTTAGGAAAGAGGCCAGCCTGAAACCCAAATCCTGGCACTACTTCATAACTCTAGTTTTACTTCTAAAAACTGCAGACTGAAAAATACTATTTTTTATCAGCTGGTCAAGGGAGTAATAGACAGAGGTAGTTTTATTGTGGTTGCTTCTGGCAGTATTTTGTCTTTCAATCCTCATTTTGTGTTCTGAGTGTTTTTTATGCATAAACCTTTATTGATGTTTTTTGAGACATACAAAACAATACTGTACATTGTGACTGGATCAACATTAATATAGCACTTCAATCCATGCTCCAGATGTTTCTTTTCAGCCTATTGTAAAATAAAAGCAGGGTATAAATTTACTAATAATTAAAGCATTCTATGCATTTACTCCTGTTTTGTACAGAGATTATCCACAAACATGATTTTCTTGTATTTATTAAGTATTCAAATATTTTTGCAAATGATTCTGGATCTGTAGCATTAGTTCAATATTCAGATGTCAACATTCAAAATTTGAACTGTGTTAATTGAATACATAGGTCACAAGGTATCTTTCTGTAAGATTATTGGAATGTAATTCTGAGATTAAATCTTCTAGTATGAATAAATCAAAAATACATATTTGGCATTTGCCTTTGCAAAAATTCTGCTGAAAATTATTTTTATTTCCAACAAATATTTCCACCGATAAACAAATTCAGTTTGCTATTTACAGCAAGTGAATACGAAATAGGACGTAGACACAGTTGAAGGAAATATATTTTAAAATAGAAATGATTGCAGTCCCCCCACCACCCCTTTGATGCGTTCTCTCATATGATACCAAACATTCTAGAATATATGCTAGGATCATCCAGCCATATCTCACTTAATTTCCCTGCCATTGCACGGGCATCTGGTGTTGATGTATCTTGGTTCCTCCGTGGTCCACAATAGTCTTCTTAAGGCTATTATAATACTTTGGTCTAATTCTGGTGGTTGGTCTGATTGCAGAGGTGGCTGGGTGGTGTTGTGGCCGTGATATATACAGCGGGTCAGACGAGAAGATCTCATGGTCCCTTCTGGCCTTAAACTTTGGCTATATGCAATCTGAATCTATCACCTTCATTCTGACCACTTGTATTCCTCAAATGCCTGAATTTAATAAGCATATGGCTCTGAGAGACCCATCCAGTGGAGCTGTCTTACATATTTTGGGTGTACAAACAACAATAATACTAACTTGGGCCAGATCAGCTGGGAACTTCATCTTGATCACTAAACTGAAATCCTTTGCAAAGAAAGAACTACCTTTATCTGGAATGTAAAAACAAAAGAACAACTTTTCAGTTGCCAGCTTCCAGCTTTTTAATCACTGCTATCTATTCCTATTATAATAGGAATACCTATTGCTATATCTACCCTTAGGGCTGGGGGGAAGTGGAGTCTCTGCTTGTGCCGATGTTGTCCCACTAGCTGTCATCAATCTAGCACTCTAAAAACAATAATATAGTCATGGTAGCATGGAGTAGCCATCCCAAGTATAAACATGTGCAGACCCCATGGGCTCATACTGAGGGCAGCTAGCTCATGCCATAGCTCGCCAGTCCTGAAAAAGAGTGCTATGTAGTTCAAAAGCTTATCTCTTTAACAACAGAAGTTGGTCCAAAACAAGATATTACCTCACCCACCTTCTCTCTCTAATATTTGACATACTTTGTAATGAATTAAAATTTAAAAATAGAAATTAATTAAAAATGCATTGGATGCCTGAAATAAAATTGCAAAGAAATTCACAGATAATGAGTAATCTTTCTAATGCTGACTTTATTTACATACACGGACCAATTCAAAGCGCACTGAAGTCAATGGAAAGTTTCCCACTGATTTCACTAGGCTTTGGATCAGGCCAATAAGGCTTAATTCCATTCCCATTGAATTTAACTGTTTGGGGTTTTTTGTTTTGTTTTGTTTTTCCTCTTAATGTCACAGGCAGTGGAACCCATCCCATAAGTCTCTGATTGCAATATGGTTTCAGATAAAATTGCTAGGAGTGGAGAGAGTGGATTTCAAAGGAATAAAGAGGGGTGAAAGTCAGTGGGAAGTGAATGCAAAACTCTTAATTGTGCCTTTGGAAATCTCTCTCTGGATTACAATACCCTTATTAGTCCCTTCCTCCATGAGTAGACACATTGACTTCTATGGAAGGATTGAGTGAACAAAGCATTATTCATGAAAAAATAAAGGGAGGAGCAGAGTCTGACACTGTAAGAAGTTAGTAAATATACTGGCTCTTTTTAAAAAATGCCTACTCAATCACTGTTTAAACCTTTAAATAAACTGACTAAATTTTCAAGCACTCAGAATGTCCTGGACTTCAATATTTGAAAATCTTGATCACAGTCCGAGCCATGCAACTGACTACTTGTGAAAGAAGAGCCACGGAATATGTTTATAGAACCACCAACGAAAAAAAAATCAGCTATTTATTTCCATTATTTGAGCAGACATATATTTTTACAAACCCCCAAAAATAAAGTCAGATTTTGAAGTGCTCAGCTCATATTATTCTCCATGAGAGTTGCTGGGTGCTGAAAACTGGAAAATATGGACATAAGAAATAAATTACAAATAGGGCAGGAAGTCTGGTAATGTCATGGTGAGGAATGCCACTATGAAAACTGCCTGTAACACTGAAATGGGTGTAAACACATTAAAGAGGTGGATGAATGTTAGGGTTGTTCAGAAGATGTATCGTGGAAAAATAGGAAAAAATGAGCAGATTAAAAGTAAAGAATATTAAGAATCTATCAGACTAGTAAAGTTACTGAATGATGGAACAGAGTCCATAGGGAAGCGGAGGGAAGCCCAACACTTGTGGGTCAGTTAAAGATTGACTGAACAAAGTACTCAAGGCTATAATTTAGGGCTGCATTGGCAAGGGGCAGACTAGGTCATCTAATAGATCCTTTCCATTTCTAATCTCTGTCTCTGTGGGATGTTAATTATAGTGCATATCAATATATCATGGCAATTATACTACTGTAAATTAATGTAACAATGCATTACTGAGAGAGTAATTGTTTTAAAGTATTTACATACTTCCCCTATTCTATGGAGCACATAATTAGTTTAAGTGTAATAGAAAACTATCCTTCTATACGTACCAACATTCTGCTACATCTGCATTTCTTATCATTTTTCAAGACAAAGGGTGTCCTTCATAAAGGAGGTTAGGAAGTCAGCAAGCAAAGGCTTAGGAATCAGATGTATGCAGATTAAATGTATGCAGATTAAATACACTGCTAATCAAAAGGACAAATACACTCTGAAAAATCCAGGATGACTGAACCAGATTATTTTTATTCTAGACATTAAAGCCTATTTTTCTAATACAAAAAATAGGTAAGATGCCTGCATTATGATACAAACTATTATAGGCAGAGAAGTACTATGAATTCAAAATTTGTAAATGTTTTGAATAATGTAATTGACATTTGAAACAATTGCCTTAATTTAAGAAAGACAATGGTAATTATTATCAATATCTTTGTTTTAGCATTTCATTCTTGTATGCTGGAAAAATAAATGTTTAATAGATATAGTAATATAGTACCTCCTGCATGACTGACATTTGCCGATGGTCACCTAATGTTAGCCTTTGAATGTCTGCAAGATTTATCCAATATATATAACACAATAACACTTAATAAAATCAGAGGGGTAGTGTTAGTCTGGATCTGCAAAAGCAACAAAGAGCCTTGTAGCACCTTGTAAACTAACAGAGAAAGCTTATGAACCCAAACATCTGTTAGTCTATAAGGTGCCATAAGACTCTTTGTCACTTAATAAAATGTTTTTTCTGATCAATATTAGAATGCAAGATCTTCTTTCAAAGCCTTACTATACATCAGTGACCTGACCTAAACAAACAGAATTTCTGTCTCACAAAATAGATGCAAGAATCAGAGGGGTAGCCGTGTTAGTCTGGAATTGCAGAAGTGACAAAGAGTCCTGTGGCACCTTAAAGACTAACTAAAATTTTTTAGATGCAAAATAGATGCAAAATCTCATCATATATTATATTTGAAGCACCTATATTCAAATACTCTACATATTTTTCTTTCTTTTTTCATTAGAGTCAAGTAGAATAACACATTAACATTTTCCACAGTATGTATTTTCTAACAATTTCTCCCCACTCCAATACTCTGGATTTTCCCTCTCCCCCCACCTTTGGAAAGGGTGTAAGAAGCTGCAGCTTTTAAATTATGAAGATTTCTTTAACCAGATTAAAAACTTCCTATAAAGTGGAAATAAGATGAAGTATGTGGATACCCTATTCTGGCCAATCAGGTTATACTATTGACCAGTTTATCCCATTATCTATAAAGGCCAGATTACAAATGCCTAAATCATTCTGAGCTGTTGCTCATATGAGGAGTTTCACTGGGGTCAGTGAGATCACTCATGTTAGTAATTGATTACTGTGAGTAAGGAATTCAAAATATGGCCCTTAGTTAATTCAACCATAGCGTCTGTTACAATCTTCATGGTTCCGCTACTGACTTGTGGCTTGTTCAGAAACACAGTGAAACCAATAGAAGTTCTCCCACTGATTTCACTGCTCTTTTGATCAGGCCCTGATTGTGCCACATTTAATTATAATGCCACTTTGAGCATTACAGGACCTTTTCTTGGAAGTGAGGTGGGTGTTGATTTCTATTTAACTGGATGGAATCATTCTATGTAATCATGGATGTTAAAGGGACAATATTTGTCTTGATACAGAAGATAAGTGAGAAGGGGGGCAGATTTATATGATATGCAGAAAGTTTGGGAGCAAGCTGGTACAGAAAGTTGGGGAGGGACAGAAAATACCTATCTGACACCAAGTGAAGTCCACTTAAGAAGTATGAGCACCACTTGTAAGGATAAGGAGGAGAAAGCAACATGATCTGTATATTCTGTATGTTGCAATAGGTTACTTGGTTATTTCTCTTGACAATATGCAGGTGATTTATTTACAAATTTTTATCCATAGGATGAATTGATCTTAATGATGATTTACAAGTAAATATTATTGTGACAATATTAAATTTGTATGCAGTGTTGTAGTTGTATTGTACCAAGATATTAAAGAAACAATAGACAAGTTTGTTTCTCTCACCAACAGAAGTTGGTCCAATAAAAGATATTACCTTGTCCAGCTTCTCTCTAATATTTAATTTGGCATTCATCTTGATATCTGAATTCACTACAAGGTTTAAATGGAAACATTCCAGATTTCAATAAGAAAAATTAAACACCATGCTTCCCTATTGACTGCAGCTTTACTAGTCAGGTAAGAAAAGAGGATTTAGCTATTGGGGAAGGCTTGGGCAGAGGTCTAATGGAAGACTGAGTCTTTAGTTTACAGAAAAGAGTTCTGGAGGTTTTCTAAGCAGAAGAAATAATGCTCCCTTTTTCTGAGAGATGGTTTAGGATCTTGGATGCAAGACAGTGTCATTCATGGGACAGTCACTTTGTGCTATTATACTGTCTTTTAGGGAAAACTAACATGACTGAGTAAACATCATCGGAGATTAGCATAAAGGAGCTACCCAGAACAATGGCATTTCTGTTCAAGACTTGAAATCTATTTGCTTGTTGTCATCCAAGAAGGATTAATGAAGGGAGGTTAATGTTATTTTGCCTATAACAGGGACTGGCAATATTGGCACGCGTCCCCCCAGGGTAAGCACCCTTGGCGGGCTCGGGTGGTTTGTTTCCCTGCCACATCTATAGGTTCGGCTGATCGCGGCTCCCACTGGCTGCGATTCGCTGCCCTGGTCCAACAGGCTGTGGGAAGTGGCACAGTGCTGGATGCTGCTTCCCGCAGTCCCCATTGAACTGGAGTGGTGAACCGCAGCCAGTGGAAGCTGCAATCGGACAAACCTGCGGATGCGGCTGGTAAACAAACCGTCCGGGCCTGCCAAGGGTGCTTACCCTGCATGGCTGCATGCCAAGGTTGCTGATCCCTGGACTATAATCTCATCTTCCAGTTAGAAAATATCCCCTTAAAGTATATTTCAAAATTAACATAAACTATAGTACAAATCTGCATTGTTAGCTGACAACTTGAACTTAACATTTCAGAATTTTAGTTTTCTTATTCTCATTGCATTAGCCTCAATCTGACAAAGAGTATATCACAACAGTATGAATTTCATGTTCATTAAAAGGGTTAATCCTAGGCATACTGCATTGAGTGGTAGATATACTGGAGGGTAGGGATAGCATACAGAGGGACCAAGACAAATCAGAGGATTGGGCCAAAGAAATCTAATGAGGTTCAAGAAGGAGAAGTTCAGAGTCCTGCACTTAGGACGGAAGAATCCCATGCACTGCTACAGACTAGGGGACCGAATGGCTAGGTAGCAGTTCTGCAGAAAAGGACCTAGGGTTTAGAGTGGACAAGAAGCTGGATATGACTCAACAGTGTGCCCTTGTTGTCAGGAAGGCTAACGGCATTTTGGGTTGTATAAGTAGGGGCATTTCCAGCAGATTGAGAGACATGATCATTCCCCTCTACGCGGCATTGGTGAGGCCTCATATGGAGTACTGTGTCCAGTTTTGGGTCCCACACTACAAGAAGGACGTGGAAAAATTGGAAAGAGTCCAGCAGAGGGCAACACAAATGATTAGGGAGTTGGAGCGTATTAGTTACAAGTTGAGGCTGGAGGAATTGGGATTGTTTAGTCTGCAGAAGAGAAGAATGAGGGTGGATTTGATACTTGTTTTCAGCTACCTGAAACGGGGTTCCAAAAAGAGTGGATCTAGACTGTTCTCATTGGTAGCAGATGACAGAACAAGGAGTAATGGTCTCAAGTTGGAGAGGGGGATGTTTAGGTTGGATGTTAGAAAAAGCTTTTTCACTATGAGGGTGGTGAAGCACTGGAATGGGTTACCTAGGTTGGTGGTGGAATTTCCTTCCTTAGAGGTTTTTGAGGTCAGGTTTGACAAAGCCCTGGCTGGCATGATTTAATTGGGGATTGGTCCTGCTTTGAGCAGGGGGTTGGACTAGATGACCTCCCAAGGTCCCTTCCAAACCTGATATTCTATGATTCTATTATTCTACTATTGCTTTAGTGAAAAATAGAGTGTAACTTGTGCTAAATGTAAACTTTAAATGACTTATTTCAGGAAATGGATTTTTGAATACTTTTTTTTCTCTAGAATTTAATGTTAAATTGTTTGTTGTAAATTTAGTAATTTTAAATGACAAGGGATTAAATAATAACAAATGTGTGTTAATCCAAAGGTAAACTCTAAAAGTGACAAAAAATGTAGGATTTCCAGAACTGTTCAGCTAATCCACATTTACAATGACCTAGGCAGACCACCATTTCCCCAGAGAATAATTCAACTTCTAGGAGACAGTTGTGCTAAAATATACAAGATGTATGCAGAATACCACTATCATAAAGGGCTGCGTCCAAAAATAAATCAGCTGAGACTAGCAAGATGGTTTTATTTATAGGGTAAGCCATAATTCTCTCTGATACTATTAGCATCTTACTGTCAATTTATCAGAATAACTGTCCAAGTAGTTATTATTTTAATCATTTTATCTATTTATCAGTATTATTTACCTGTGTGCGTAGCATTTACCAGAGGTCTGAGGGAATTCTAAAATCAGCCATGTATCATATTAAGTGTCTAAAAGAAATGTTTTCACCCTTCCTTTATTTTTTTAAATCTATTTATTTATTTATTTATTTTGGTAAATAAGTGAATCTACTTTCTCCTTTTTCCTAATATTATTTTTTGCATTCAGTTTCAATTACTTAACATACTGTCAAATAAAATTTCTGCAAATCAGATGACAAATCATGTTCTAATTACCAACTGGGATGCAAAAGAGTGAAAAATAAAATACAAAGAATGCTTTGCATCACAGTTAAATACAGTTTGAAAAGAGGATATTGCAAAATGAGGGAGCAGGTGTATGTTTTCTGTATTGTGAGGATAGGAAAAAGGACTTGAAGAAGTCTTTAAAGAACACAAAATCTCACAGGGGGAAAGAAAACAGCACAAGAACAAAGAAAATGTGAACTTGGGATTTGCAGTTCTGCAGCATGAAGTAATGCTACTTAAAATGTTTCACTTCCATTCTTTACAGTCTCGAAAGCAAAACAGGCCAGATCTTCAGCTGATGAAAATCAGCATAGCTCCATTAACTTCAATGGACCTACAAGGATTTATATCAGCAAAGGATCTAGCCCAACTATTATAGAGCAGTGGCATAGGATAAAGCAAAGCCAGAAACCATCAATTCTAGAGGCACCAGGGAAGGGAAAATCTCAAAGCTAAAAAATAAATGTATGTACTAACTTCAAAAAAGACAATAAAAACTCAATTCAGTTTTAAAAAATTCTAAAGCACTTTTCATTGGTGTAATTCCATGAAACTCAATAGTACTTTACATCCCTTTTCACCAACTGACGATCTGGCCCGGGGATGATTCCTCCCTATCCCCAACCCCCTGGTGCAGAATATGGAGAGAAAAATTTATGGAGAAAGATATAATGGGATTTAATTGAAAGTTTTGCTTCAGTATTGACTTTGTGATCAGACCCTATGTGTGCAAAATATTTTGACAAACTCAACTGAGCTTCTATCAATGCATTTATATATATGGCCAAATTGATAATGTTACTCACACAAAAAATCCCACTGAAGATTAGTTCCTTCAAGGCCTTCTGTGATGTACACCAAAGTGTGCAAATCTGTTGCAATACAGTGAAAATGGAGGCTATCTCTGTGTGCAAAATAAATGTAAGCATAGTGCTCCTCATCAGTCAGTAGCAAGCTGCAAACCCCGAGAGCTATCCTCATTTTGTAAGTTCACAAGGTAAAATGGTGTAGTGTATGAATGGAGATGTGGTATGTTGAAAGAACAGGGTTTTCTGAGTGATTATCAACACTCTAATGAGGTGCTTAGCTACACTTTCTCATATAGGCTTGCTTTTGCTGCTAAACAGGAATAACTCTTTGGTCACATTGCTGCACTCTTATTAATGCAAGACCAGATTTCACTGCCCTGCTAATACTGCTTACCAAATTTTATGTTGCCTTTACATGTGAAACACTCCACACTGGTTGTGTTTGCATCTTTAGCTTACCAGTTAACCTTCATATCCAAACTCCTTCTGGAAGTGGAGCCCAGCTGCTAGTGCCAAGATGTATGTGTAGCTGCCAATGTTAGAAATAACAACAATTATGTGGATGAAACCAGACACTGGACTAACACAGGAAAATGATAAAAGACAAAAACACTATTGAATTATCACAATTCTCCTTCCCCATATTGTTCTCCCTGGTTTAGAGATGGGAAAATTCAGACAAAAGGATTGTAATTTGACTGAGGCCTGATCCACACTACAGAGTTAGATCAATATAAGGCAGCTTACATTGACCTATCTCAGTAAGTGTCTACACCAGGGGTGGGCAAACTTTTTGGCCCAAGGGCCACATTGTTGTTGCAAAATTTTATGGAGGGCCGGTTAGGGAAGGCTATGCCTCCCCAAACACCATGGCCCCACCCCCATCCAACCCCCTCCCATTTCCCGCTCCTTAACTGTCCCCCTCAGAATCCCAGACCAATCCAACCCCCTTCCTCCTTGTCCCTGGACCATCTTCCCCCAAGACCCCCTGCCCCTAACCATCCATCCCCCTATCGAAGCCCCCCTGCTCCTCGTCCCCTGACTGCCCCAACCCCTATCCACATCCCTGCCTATCCATCCCCAACCCCATTCCCCGTCCCATGACTGCCTTCCAAAGAACCTCCTCCCCATCCAACCGCGCCCTGCTTACTGTCCCCTGACTGTCCCCTGGGACACTCTGCCCCTTTTCAAACCCTCCTTTCCCAGACCCCTTACCATGCTGCTCAGAGCAGCATGTCTGGCTCCACACAGAGCCAGACATGCTTCCCCACAGGAGCGCACATCCCTGCCCCGGAGCGCTACCTGCATGGCGGCATGGCTCTGGGAGAGGAGGTTACGCGGGGGAGTGGTCAGGGGAAGCCTCCCTAGCTGGGAGCTCAGGGGCCGGGAAGGATGGTCCTGCGGGACAGATGTGGCCCGCAAGCCATATTTTGTCCCCCTTGGTGTACACTACAATGTTGCTCCTGCCGATGTAAGTCGCCCATTTCACCAACTTAATAACTCCATCTTCACAGGAAGTGTAGCTCTTCGGTTGGTGTAGTTAGGTCAACCCAGTGTCAATGTAGGCCAACTGACAGCCCAGACAGAGGCCTGCTGGGCGGAACTGGGGCTGTCAATACCCTACTATGTCCCACACTGACAGCCAGTTCAAATGTTCCTGGTGAGGACACTCACCAGCAACACAAGTAGTTGGAGTGGACATAGAAAGCCAGTTTAATTACTGCAGTAGCAGTACATTGACATAACTTAAGTTGACTTATTTTTGCAGTGTATACATGCTCTATGATCAAGAGGGAGTAGTTAGTGCCATGGTCAGGATTTGAATTCAGAGGCCCATTGCTCTCACTAACAAGCTTAGTCCATTAGCCCACACTGTCTCTCACAGTATTAGGCTGCTTCTCTTTCTAGGCAGTGGAAGAAGTGGCTCAGCTACACACAATTGGCTTGAAGAAAGTTTACATGTGCCTTAGCGCTGTATGTGGCAGCATGTCTGGCATTGTTCTCTACAGCTGCAAACTGACACCTGAAAATCAAGAGATCACGGCACAAATCTAAAAGCCTTGGCTGGCCATGGGGAAGAGATGCAATAGGGAGCCTGTGATCCATAGGAAATAAGGGACAAACTTTCAACCTTTGGGTTGGTTTACGTAATTTTACTTTTTCAAGGATATCTTCACAAGGAAAGGACCTAGAAACTCTTTCTAAAATAAAGCTGCAGTTAACTCTGATGCCTCTCCGTCCCCCAAATCAGTGAAGATATCATGGCCATGAGTCTATGGCCGCCAAATCCTGCCACTGCCTTGTGTAAAATTGCTAAACTTTTTCCATAGTTTGGTGAGATGATTCAGCATGGCTAGAATTTTACTATTGTATGTATAGTTAACTATTGTTAAATAATAAAAAGAGAAGATTTAGGCCCAATGCTTCAAACAGCTGGATGTCTCCTGTCAGGTACTAAGAGCCTGCCACTCCCTTGAAGGTAGTGGGAATTAAGGTGACCATGAACCTCACAGAAGTAGCACATTGTGTGGACCACATTGTGGTACCCATACTCACACTAAATGATACCTTATTCCACAGAAGTTAATGGGACTATTTGTTGAGTAAGTTGCTACTCAGTACATTTCAGAATTTGGCTCAAAATGATATTTACTATTGTCAAGCGAACTCTTGAGACACTGTGCAGAAAGAAATACTTTTTGTCTATCATATAATAGAGCATACTTTGCATAAGAAAAGATATGAAACCTATGAAGCGTATCATGAAAACTAGAAGACTAGAAGGTATAAGCATACATATTTCTAAAGCCATGTTGATACATTTCCCAGATCAACTTTGTGGTTGGAAGCTGTCAGCTCTATTTAGAGTACTTTTTGTATAAGGGGGCAATAATCCTAGGAAGCTTTCAATTATGACCTCAGTTCATCCTAATTTTAATACCTTTTACTCTATTTCCCATAAAAATAAACAAGGATTTCCTTTTAGTATACTGTGCAACTCACTCACTTTCTCCTCACTTCTTTCCTACTGGGGGGCATTTCATCTAAAGGAACTGATGTAAAGGTCTAGGCATTTCCCTGGATCTAAATCAGCAGAGCTGGTAATGGCAGATCATAATGCAGCTGGCAATGAGAGAAAATAAATGGCCGTAAATAATGTATAGAGAATGAGCCCTCCTCTCTTATTGCTGTAGCCCAAAGTACATCTCCAGGCAATCCATCCATTTACCAATTAGAGAGCACATTTCAGTGCTCCTGCATTAACCTGAAGAGTAGAGAGCTTATCTAAGAAATTGTTAAGCTTCTTCCTAGATATTAAGTCCAAAAAAATTCAGTTCAGCATGAGGAATTAATTATGCATGTTTCCATGCTTTAAAGAAAAAGATGGGTCTCAGCTGCAACCACACTTTATTAAAAATGTTGTTGTAACGTACATTACATTACCAGGAGCACTGACATGCACAAAGCTGGGGGGTTTATTCAACATTTTCATTATGTGTACAACAAAAATGCTGACTTATTTTCTGAATAATGAATAATACATGCAGGGTATTTGTGATTAAACATAGTATAATATCATTCTCAGCACACAACTTTGATGAAAAGTGAAAATAAACCTCATCAGATCTAAATGTGAAACATGACTAACATGTTTTCTATTGTCATTCTACTCTTGAATCAATAAAGGTTAAGCGTGTGACTTAAGGCAAATCTTTAACTATGTGGGGTCTGATTGTCCCCTCCCACAGAAGAATCATTGGTGGGAGGAGGAGCCTGCTGGGAATTCTGTAAGGTTTTCTCTCTTCATAGAGTTTTGTTTTTAGTTTGCTCTTTAAGATGCAACTTTTCCAGCCTTTCACTGAGAGGTGCAGGTGTGGCCTGGATAAATGACAGACCTCTAGGATCCAAGCTCATAAATCCTGGAGATACTGCAAGAAGAGTCAGTGGTGTTCCCTAGGACTCTATCTGCTCCCAATCAACTGAGTGGGAAACTATTTCTTTACTTCACTGGGGGAAGGAGGGGCAGATTGAGCCTTCACAATTACCAAAGAAAGCCTGACCGTTCTCTCTGAACCTCTCCTTGAAGAAAGGACCATTATTGACCTTCTGTATCTTTACCACCCATAGGCTGTCCCTCCTCCACCCCCACCAGGGATCCAGAAGTCAGGGAAGAGAAAGTAATGGAAGCTTGTTGCAGAGTGAACTCTTGGATGGAGATTTTTTAGAATTATAAACCTGCAAAGGTCAAATAGGGTTTAGGCTTTATTCGTTCAAATTGATTACTACCTTCTTGTCAGGCTCTTCACTCACTAAATCACTGAAACATAATATAATGTTCTATTTCCAAATACAGACTTCCTAGGGGAATATGTAAACATTCTGACAAATTTCTATCCCTACACCCATTAAAGCCACTCCTGATTCATTCCCTTTTTCATCCCAGCCTAGCCAGCTCAATAGTCAGAGAATATTGATATTAAATGTCTAGCTGATATATTTTGATCCCAAAGGTCCATTTTCTTTTTCAGAGCTACCAACAAGATAGAAGAAATTCAAAGCTTCCCAAAGTCTATTTTCTATATATACCTTCAGTTGAGACTTTTCATAAAATTATAGAAGTGTTATTTATATATTGCCCTGGCTTATTCACTCCTAGAATTTAATCATTGCACCAGAAAACTTGTAAATGTCTATCTTCCTTCTACAAATTAGTAAATGAAAAAGGCATATTTGTTAGACCTAAATGGGAATGCATCCTGGAACAGTATGCTGATAAATAATGGTGGAATTACGTAATACATGTAATTCCCAAAGATTTCATTGCAGCAGATGCAAGAGAAACAAAGTAGAAAATCCTGTAGACATTGTACATTGACTTATTGCTGAGAAACAAATTTATTTTGAACCGTGGTGCACAAGTAGCAGATTGAGTCTATTGCTGGATGGTCTCATACTAAGAAGAGACAAAGTCATTTCAGTACTGAAATCTCTAGGCCCTATGGTACAGCTGGACATTATCTGTATTAAATTTCTCTTTCTTTAGTCAAGTGATGCCTTAGGCTGTCATTTTTTGCATCATAGAAAACAGTTCTGCTAAGCTGGATAAAATCTCCCCACATTCAGTATTACCCTGGAAATCACTAGTTTTGGGAATCCTGCTTACGAAGAATAAACTGCAAGAATGAAAAATGAAACTGAGAGTTTCTATAAGATCTGGATACTACTTTATTTCTCTGCCTGAAAGAACTCGATTAAGAACTTGATGGTGGATTAAGTGATGAGTCTTTGAATCTTCCTCAAACACTGTTTAATTGACAGCAAATTTACATGAGTTTAGAGGGAGGTTTCTCATACTCTAAGGGGTTAGGATGGGTTTGGAGGGTGTTTTATGTTTGTAATTAGTTTACATATTACTTTGGAGAGTGGGAAGTGAGGAGGGATTTAGGCAGAAGAAAGGATTTTTTTTTTTAAAAAAAACCCTCTAAAATCACATTATATACTTATTATGCTTGCGGTTTTAGAAAAAAACACTGTCTTACAAGTTTTTTGGTTGCTATTCAACAGTATGTACCACCTCTTGTTTTACTGTGCATTGTAGATATGCATATTAATAAGGAGCAAAGATGCCATCCTCTTTGATGCTTACCACCCTGTACATCTCCAATAATACATAGAAGCTGATATCAATAAGTAATATTAAAATAAAACGTTTACACTCAGAAGTGTTCAAACAGGAATATGATGGACTGATTTTGATTTCATGTCATTGCACCTGGACATAGCTCTTCCCTACCCACAAAGCCCCAGTTGTGTAGTATGCTGTAGATGGGACTCTTCATGTTCGGCACAGGGAGATCTAATGCAATAGAGCTGTTGCTTCCTCCTTCTCTACCTACTTCTTGGTTCCACCAGTTTTAGCTTTCAGCAACAAAATAGAGTGCAGCCAACCCAGGGAAATGAAAGTAAGTAAAGGCAAAAGTTTGTCAAGGACTTATATTATAACAAAAATAGTTTTATTTCTAGAAGGAGAGAGAGATTTTTGGGGAAAAATCACTCCAAATAGGCACATTAAAGCTTTTGTATGGCAACTTAACTGGATGAGGATGACCTTAACTGTCACTATTTTTTTTTCCTCGTGAATTGGTTTTAAAATAAAATACCCTTGTTTTTTCTGGGGTTTCAGTTACATTTTTTTCCCTCAAGGCTAACATAATGATGAAGAATGGGCATTAAATAGTTATACTGATATATCTATTACTCTTTTCATTTTTTCCAAATAAAAATAATACTGATATTTATTAACAAAATCTAAACTCTTTGGAACATAAGAACTTATGTTCTTGTGTTCTTATGTTCTAAAAGCATTTAGATTTTGTTAATAAATATCAGTATTATTTTTGTCTGGAAAAAATGAAAAGAGTAATTGGTATATCAGTATAACTATTTAATGCCCATTCTTCATCATTATGTTGGCCATGGGGAAAAAAAATGTAACTGAAACCCCAGAAAAAACAAGGGCATTTTATTTTTAAACCAATTCATGAGGAAAAAAATCTAAAAGTTAAAATCGCTTCAGAAAAATATATTATTTTGGAAGCTCACACACAGCAGCCCAGCTGCCCACAATGGAGTCCCTTTGCCAAGTGCACTTGCGGTGGATCTCTTTACTATGCAAGTCACCTTGGCAGAAAATCTATTGTTTGTTTTATGCTAGTCTCCTAATTCCAATTGATTTGTCACCACTCTTTCAATTGCAGCTGTAGGTGACCAGTTTTATTCTTTTTAATGAGGTGATAAAAAATATAGAGAATCCAGATGGTTTCTAGTGGTACTAGATACTCAACTGAAAATGAAAAACTTAGCGATGAAGTGAAAATGAGGTTTACTTTTTGGTTTTTTTCAGAGTAGTAGCCGTGTTAGTCTGTATCCACAAAAAGAACAAGGAAATCTTGTGGCACCTTAGAGACTAACAAATGTATTTGGGCATAAGTTTTTGTGGGCTACTGCCCACCTCATCACATGCGTAGAAGGGAGATATATACAGATACAGAAGGGATATATATATATATATACACATACACAGAAGAAATGAAAAGGTGACAGTTGCCATACCAACTCTAAGAGGCTACTTAATTAAGATGAGCTATTGTCAGCAGGAGAAAACATTTTTAGTGGTAATCGGGATGGCCCATTTCAGACAGGTGTGAGTAACAGTAGGGAGATAATTAACATGGGGAAAGAGAGTCAATTTGTGCAATGACCCAACCACTCCCAGTCTTTTTTCAAGCCTAAATTAATGGTATCCAGTTTGCAAATTAATTCCAGTTCAGCAGTTTCTCATTGGAGTCAGTTTCTGAAGATTTTTTATTGAGGTCTTGCCACTTTTAACTCTGTTATCGAGTGACCTGAGAGGTTGAAGTGTTCTCCTCCTGGTTTTTGAATGTTATGATTCCTAATGTCAGATTTGTGTCTATTTATTCTTTTGTGCAGAGACTGTCTGGTTTGGCCAATGTACATGGCACAGGGGCATTGTTGACACATGAGGACATATATTACATTGTTTGTTTGTGTAATTGTAAGGTTGTGTTTGTCTGTATTAGGGCTCATTGAAGTTTTATTTTAAAATTGATTTCAGTGTGTTTTAGATCAGGACCATAAAGCCTCTTGGCCCCGATCCTGCAAGCTGCTCTTGGTGAGGTTCCCAGGTGTGCAGTGTCCACTTATTCACAACAGCTGACAGAACTTGGACTATTGCTATGATGATGGTGGTGTCAGGAATCAGACTCTGCAGCAGAGCCAGTCTGGAAGCAGGGCCTCTAGTAGAGGCAGTCTCCAGGCAACCTAACTAGTGCAGCTGGACTGAAGTAGACTGTCTAATTGGCAACACTGCCTGATTGGCTGTAAGAGTCAGCAAACCAGCTCTTAACCACTTTACCAGCAGCTGTTCAAAGCATTTGCCCATGACTGCATTACTGCCTGCCTTGCTACACTCCATGTAATCCAACTCTGATTCTCAAGTCTATTTGCTCACTTTTTGACTTCAGCTCTGATCATTGGCTCTGGCCTCTGACTCCAGCTCTGACCTTGAGCTCTTATTTTTGGCTATTGATTCCTGCTCCAGACACTAGTTGTGATTATCAACATCCTGCTTCCTGACAGATGGGAAAAATCTATTGTAACTTCTCTTTTATTTTTTTTTTTACTATAGCAAAAAGACATTTGTAAATATATCTCCAAACTAGGGGTGACCAAACTGTGACTTGCAAGCCACAGGAAGCTCTTTTACCATTAAAGTGTGGCTTGCAGAGCCTCCCACATACTCCACCTACCAGACTGGGGGGAGGAGCTAGGGATCTCTGCCTTGCAGTGGGTAGGAGTTTGGCCCTGTGGGGTGCACTTCCAATGGCTTCAGACTTCAGTAGGAGTGAGGCTGAAGCCCCAAACCGCAGCAGGTGTGTCCCACGTCTCAAACTGCTAAAGACTGTCATATGCGACTCGGAGGGTCAGTAAGTTTGGCCACCCCTGCTCTAGACTGTGCAGGCACTCAGATAGAACAGTGATGGAAGCAGTGTGAGAAACAAAACAGAGTAAAGTTGAATAACGTATATTTTGTACCTCAATCTGTATGGAGAAAGATGATTACATTTGGTGGACGATCTCAGTATTTCAAAATTTGGTTTAATTGCTGTTTGGAACAAAAATCAACAATTCTGAAATTCTCCCCAAAATGGAAAGAAAACCAACAAATTTGACTCCGTGACGTTCCACCTGGTGGATCCTGGGAGCCCAGGCTACTGAGAAAATCAGAACCAGGATTCCCAAGGTCCTGCCTCCCCATCATCCTGTCTCATGAGCTGAGTCAGAGATGGTAGTCCTGGCTGAGTTGGGAGTTTAGGATCTGGATCTTCCAGGGCTTCCAAAGTCTTAACTCTCCATTAAGCCACCAGGTGTTGGGTTGGCAGGAAGCAAGACAGGATTTAGAACATGCCTGCTAGTTAGAGTTCCATTGGAATCTGGTAGGTTTCATCATAATTTAATTGAAAATCAAGCAGCCTCTGAAATATTTGGTTTTGACAAATCTGTCTTTGCCAATAGAAAAATGTCATCCATGAATTTATAAGCAGATGATTGGCTAATATTAAATATTATATATATAAAAAAACATATGGATAGTTTTTATGAGTAGAGATGAGAGAAAACTGATTTTTTCAGTTGGGTGGCAATTCTGAGAAGAAAACAATGATTCAGATTAAACTGATGCTGACTTCTTTCAGTCTGTTTTAAGTTGAACAAAATGTTTAATTCAACCTGAAACGTTTTGTTTCAAACTATTTTTAAAAGGCTAGATTTACAAAATGGCAACAGGAGAAGTCATGGTGGTGCATTCCCTGTACCGTTTAGCCCAACAGTCAGAGCACTTGCTTTGGGTGTAGAAAACCTAGTTTTGAATCATTGTTCTGTGATCTGTTAAATGAGTGATCTAACCACAAGGCTATATGGTATTCTGGAGCAGAGTTCTCTCAGGCTCTCTTGTTGAAGCTATTCCACTTAGTACTAATAATTAAATTGTCATTGGAGCAGGGGGATTAAAACCTTGATCAGCCCCGCTTTAGGTGCCTGGCCAAGCCACCAGATTACAGCTGTCTCGATTTCTGACTATTCAAGTATTTCAGACAAAATAATACTGCATCACTAGAAGAGACAGAAAAGTCTGTCCCAGGCTACCCCATATTTTGGTAGGTAGGGCTCATTCCTGGGAGGTGAGAGATCAAGTTCATATAATTCCTTCTCATGAGGCAGAGGGGGAATTGAACCAGTATATTGAGGGATTCAGTATACTGGCCTATATTTTCAGAGTTTACTTCTTCAACCCTTCGCTGCTGAAGAAGGAATCCCTCAGGCCATTCTGAAGCCATTTTTGTCAATCAGCTTCTTTTAATACTAATTGAGGTTGCGTGGCTAAAGCTTGATTTAAAGATATGCTTCTCTGAGACCATTAAAATTACTTTTCAAATGGTTGTTTTGGTTTTTACTTTTTTTGTTTTTGTTTTTTCTTGATCCACTGGAAATTCACCAGTATTGTACAAACATTAATGGAGGAAAATACACCAGAACCACTGTGATGGTTTTTTTCCTTTTGATACAGAAAATAAACCTTTTCATGTACAAACTTTCTGATATTTATATTATACCCTTTAAAATATGACCCTTAGCCATAACTTTCACATATCAGTGCTTGTTTGTAAATGATGATCAACTTTAAATGAACAGTTGTCAAGTAGACAGCAGCAGCGTGGCCATTCAGAATGGATTTAGAAGCAAGTCTCTAGGTAGAAACATTTTCCTCAATTTTTCTCTTGAAATAAACTCGAAGTATTGAATGCTGCACAGCCATTTACAATTTGAAATGACCAGAATTGTGGCTGACCATTAGGGATTTTTACTGCAATAGAAACTAAGTCTCCTGACTGGCAAACTCCATTTAATTTTTCCTCTCTTCCCCAGAAATAAATGTTCCAATGCTTCTGACTTGTAACCTTAGGGACTTACCTGAAAGTCAAAGTTAAAAGAGGTAGTAATGTAATAGAACTTATTGTAGCTGTTTTGGAGGCTAACAAGGAAAACCAGTATGGTGGAAAAGAATGGAACAAATTTGTTTCTCTTATGCATAATTAGGAAGAGGAGCTACCACAACAGAAGGAAACTGATAGCTGTCTATCTTAAATGCAGGAAGACAGATTAGCAATTTAAAGTTTATTTTAAATCATATTACAAGCCTAAACAACAGTAATATTTTTTTCTTCCTTCTCATAATCCAGTTGTCTTGATACAATCTAAGATAGTGCTTAACTAATTAATAGGCCTTTGGATCTTTAAACTATCTTACTCAATGCTTAATTCTTGAGTTCATTAATTTTTGATTGTCTTCTAGGCCTCTGACATGTAGGATCTGAGAAAATGGCTACATAACACGACCGTGATCTATCCTTCTCTCTTTTATTCATTGATCTTTGCTTCTATTTAGTTAAGAGCCATAACCAGTGAGATATGTGTTGCCCTGGAAAGGAACTCAAGCAATTTGCCAATATGGCGTCTCTTATACAGTTTCCTTCATCTATTTTATTTATTTCTATTGAGAGAGTAACTTATTACTGAAGATCTGAATGGAGTCAAAGGTGCCATTTTCTGACTTCAAGTGATACTGAACTAAATTCCAAATATCCTGTCATTAATCCCAGAGTGAGATCTCAGCTGCACCATCCATTAACTGAACTAATCAACCGTTCTCAGAAAGATGCAAAGCAGATGGTAAAGATACTATCTCAAAATTCTGCAGTTTTTTGAGGAGAAACTCCCTGTCTAGTGCAGTTCTTCCTCAAATTCTAGTAAATGGGAGCTCAAAATGAAATACTCCTTCCTCTTCATGAGACCCATTCTTTTCCAATCATTCTTTTCATTTCCAACCTTGCTAAACAGAGGGGAAAATACCATGACCTAGTAGTGTCAGTATACGGCTTTAGTTTATTCCATTAATTTCTGATCTAATTCTAGTTGGGGTACTGACCTCTGCTATGGACAAGACAATATAAAATCTGTTTCAATTTCTGAATCTTTGAAATGGAAATAATATTTTGAGTAAAAATTATATGTTGATGATTATATCCAACATTTATAAATTGCTATATACTAAGATCATGTTTAAGTCAATTTAAAGAGGTTCTGTAGTATAGAGTCCCAGATATAATATGATCTTGATGGTTAATGTTTGTTAAATCTATGTTGCTGTGGCAAAGAAAATAAAAAGCAAAGAAACAATAACATAATTTATGTATGAGCCTATTATATTTGTGCCAAATTTCTGTAGAACTACATAATTTGTACTCCCTGCGCTGGCAAGTTTATCTAACAAACCTTGTTTTGGAACTGTGTTGATGGCATATAATTGCATCATTTATGAGACTGGCAGAGAATAAAGGAGATCCATGATAAATTGTGCCATACAGAGAAACAAAGGAAGGGGAGAAAAATTCAAAGTTAGTCAAAAGAAAAAGAACAAGATGGCCTATGAATTAAATGAAGAGCAAAACCCAAATATTTATGGCACGAAAGAATGATGAAAAATTGATTGATTAGTATAAGGAATTTGATGCTAATAATTACTTTTTCTTCTGTCTTTTCTTCATTCCCCTTTATCTTCAACAATTCTTTCACCTTAGACATTACATTGAAACGTGCCTTGTTTTCTCTTATGGTGAGCAATATTTTTCAACCAACTTTGCTACCCTATACTTTTCTGCCTCTTTTTGCCTCACAGTTTTCACTCCCCTGTGTTTTGTTTTTTTTTTTTACTACCAATGAGAGACCTTCTTAGCTAAGTCTACAGATCTTTTTTCATGCTTCATTCTCTTTGACCTGTCTTTTTCCTTTAACAAAAGATCTGGCTACAGCACAGAGACTGCACTTGTCATTTTGGTTGAATACCTTCTGCTGGCAATAGACAGTGATCAGGTGTCCATAGTGATGTTGCTATATCTATCAGCTGATTTCTATATCAGGAAACTTGAGGTATTATTGATACAACCATAGTGCTTGGCAGAGTGGATGGAACATTTTGATAAATATAAGAAATGGAAACAAGGTGTAAATAAGTTATGATGAAAAGTAGAAAGAAAAACTTAAAAAAAATATTTACTTTTTCTTTTCCATTTTTTGATCAGCTGTACCATGTTTCACACATCGGGTGACCTAAATGTTATTATTGCAATGTGCCTTACATGGAGCTACACATAAAATCAAGTTGGAAGAATAAGCTAATTCAGAAGGTGACAAGCATACTTGTTAAATAGATTGTGTCATTGTGAGAACATGTCAACTTGCCATCATTGCTCTGGAACTACATTGGTTTTCAGGAGGAATTTGAGATGTTGGTTTTGTTACATTTTCCTCCGGGTTTTTAGATATGTCTTAATGCCACAGCAGAGATCAGCATAAATGCTGAAGGAGGAGCTAGCTCTTAAAGTAAGTAACAGCCAAAACTACTGATTGGGCATTCTTCTGGAAAGCCTCTGAGCTTTTGATCACAAACCATATTTGTTGACTTTCAAGCAAGTGCAAAATCCATTAGGAGGACTGAGGTACTTGCAGGACTGTTCGTTTCAGGAATGTGATGGTTGGGGACATTTGGATTTAACTCTTGACCCTACAATGCATGCCACAAGGCGCAGATCCCTGAAGATGGAGTTTGGGGCACCATACACCTAGAGGTGTATTCCTGCACTGAGTTAATGGAAGAATGAGAGCCTATATATCTGAAATATATTCTTGCTGAGACATTTCTGGTATATGGTGGTGAAGAGAATATGCTGCTGTTTTGGTTTTTCAATATTTTATATTTTTAATAGATGGCAAGTCTACCTACTAGAAAATATGTTTTATCATGTTACTTTATTTGCATCAAAATATCTAACTGAATAAAGCAGATCAATCAGTACTAGTCAGGCTGAACCCATTGCTCTACAGAAAACAGGATGGAAAGGTGCTAATAAGCATTGTTTTGGCAACTGCAACAGAAATATTTGGAGAGTCTGAATTTGTTTATTTCTACTTTTCTGTCACTCTGATACCCTTAAAGTTTGGTGATTGACTTAAATATATGAACATTAAATTCAGGGTGAGAGAATAGTTTTGACTCATCTTGGGTATTTTTCTCCTTTCAATGTCCATTATTTGAGTGATCTTGCAGCCTGTAGATTATATTTGATTGCAAATTGGCTGATACTGGGTTTAGAAGGAGTTAGGTACATTGATGACAATGTTTTATCTTTAAAACACGGCCCATAGACTGAAGTAGTGCTCAGCTGCACTACTTGAAGAGAAGCACCAGGAGACATTCTGACTCAAGGATGCAAATGGTCTCTCAGCATGAATAGGAGTCCATCCACTTCTGCTTCCTTTTGTAGAGTGCAACTTACTTTTCTATTTGTGCTGTCTTCAGCGTGGCTCTTCTCTGCTCCCTCCAGTCTTTCTAAGTCACTGTTTACCCTCTGAGGATCAAAGAGAAAGCAGTAGAGGAGACCTTCAGACTGCAAATCTGAATTACACATGTTGTGCAAAAGGTGGTGGGAAGCTATTTCTCCCTTCCACCCTACCCCACTTTTTACTAGAAATCCACATACAGGACAGCCACAATGTTGTCTTAAGTAAGGCTGGAAGGAAGAGACTAAGGGAGACAGAATAGCATGGATGTGCAAGGAGGTGCAGAAATGTGGTAGTGCACACTGTAAACATGGCCCCAAAACAGAGGCCTGCTGTGATTTCTGTCTTCTGATGATAATAAATGGGGATAGCAGGCCAAGAGCCTGCTGGTAAAGATATCTGGACAGTTTTATAAGATCCTTGAGATAAAATCTATCAACATAGATTAGCATCTAATCTTTTGGATCTCAAATTCAGAACAGATCTAAATTCTCTCATTGTTTTATTATTATTATATTTTATTAATTTATTATTTTAAAGGTTTGTTTCTATCCTGAGGCTTTTATAATACTGCATTATTGTGATGAAATATCATTATGTACTGATGCAACATTAAAATGCAATATGAAATAGATCACATGGGATTAATAGATTTTTGCTATGGTGGGGAAGGAGCTATTTAAGAACAGCTGGAAAGCTGTATCCATTTGGAGGCAATAGTAATTAAGATAATACATTCCAAAAAATCCTGTATTCACCAGAATGGGTGTTCAACCCTTTGGTTGTTTGGAAAATGGTCCCTTTGACAAACACTGAAAATGTCGGCAACTGCTTATGATACAGCAATAACACACAAGGTCACCAGCTCTTTCTAATTTCAGTCTTGGCTCTAAGTGAGGGGAAAGTGCCCCCTTCTTTCTCCCTCTCCATACACTCCAACCTGCTGAAAAGGAACAAGAGAAAGTAAGTGCCCTTACTTATTCCCCCCAGTCCCACCATGTTTAGGATTCTTGTTTCTTTAATTTCCAATTTTCTTTTTTTCCTCTTGCTGGTTTTTCTTTTTTTAGTTAAATACAATAGCTTCCCATGCCCAGAAAGCTGCAGAGAAAAAACTTAATAATTGTAAGACTGATCAGTCATAAAAGAGAATGTCTAGCTAGGTTCCTGTCATGTGTATACAACATCAACGGCCATTGAAATGATGAACTACTGAAAGGAAAAACAGGTCATAGGATTCTGAATTCAATACTTAAAATTATTTATCATCTGAAAATAATTTTAGCAAGCGATCTACTGCTCTATCCTTTAACAAAAGTAAATTTTAAAATACCACCACTAAAAAACATTTTCTGATCACGATAACTTAAATATCAAGATCTCTACTATTAAATATCTTCCTTTCTGATTCTATGGGCCAGATTTTGCTACACTTACTCCTTGAGTAGTATTTTAGTCCCACAAGCAGTCCAAGTAAGTTAAAAACTCATGAGACATGAGTAAGGCTGCAAGGTGTCATGGCATGACTTCTTCAGAGGCCGGTGCTAGCTCAGGGGTTGCTCGAACTGGGCAGCACCTAGGCCAGCAGCAGCACTTTGGATATGTGGGAGGGGGCTAAGGGCAGGAGGTTGAGGGCAGGGTGGCACCTACCTCTGGGTGGGAGCTCCACAGCTCCCATGAACATGGGCCTGCAGCTCCTAATTGGTGGAGGGGTCAGGGGGCTGTGGTTCCTGGTCAATGGGAGCTGTGCAGCCGGTGCTTGTGGTGGAAGCAGCATGCAGAGCCCCCTGACCCTGTTGCCACTTAGGAGCTATAGGGACATGCAGAGCCAGGTATGGAGACTACCAGCCCCGCCAACCCCCTGCCTCCCCGCCAGCACCTGCGACACCCGTGGACCACGACCTCCAGAGCACTTGCTCCCCCCCACCCCAAGTTTTAGTTAGGAGTATATAGAAAAAATCATGGACAGGTCACAGGCAATGAGTATTTGGTTACTACCTGTGACCTGTCCATGACTTTTAATAAAAATACTCATGAATAAAATATAACCTTAAGCATGAGTAAAGAAAATATGGCCCTAAATTTGCAATTACTCTCAAATGTCATATTATCTAATAATGTATTTCAGAAACATAATTTTACTAGATATTTAAATGGCTGCATCTCTGACAATCTTATCTCATTTAATTTGAAATCTCTTGGGCTTTGCATTTCCGTAGAATTCATTTAAGATCACAGTGATTTTTTTTTTAAAAAAAGGGCCAAATTCTGTCTTTATGTACACCTGTGCAACCCCCATTAATTTCAGAAAGGTTGGAGGGTTCAATGTGAGGACAGGATCTGATTCTAATTTTTATTGCAGACTTTGGCTGAGGAGAAAAATACGAACAAAAGAAATATTTTTAATAAAATTTTAGAATCAGAAAACAAGAAAAACAAAC
Organism: Dermatemys mawii; assembly: GCA_007922305.1. Classification (NCBI taxonomy): domain Eukaryota; kingdom Metazoa; phylum Chordata; order Testudines; family Dermatemydidae; genus Dermatemys; species Dermatemys mawii. The sequence continues at coordinate 31,089,406 of ML677348.1, read as the reverse complement.
CCAAAGAAGGTTGACCTATTAAAACATGTTTATTCTGGAAAACAATGATAAATGCATATATACATTAAGTATAGTCTACACTAGCAAAATTACTTGAGGCTTCAATGGGACTGAGTCTAATTAGGGAATGTAGAGTAAAATCCGAAATCCCCGCCTCTTTGAACTGTCCATCCCATCTGTTGCATGGGACTCCCTTTCAGATAAAGACTGTACAGTGGATGTAATACAGTTTTAAAATGATTTTGTCTTACACTAGGGATAGATTTGGCCCTGCAAGGAGGTTACAGATCAGTATGAATTTCTGTGGCTGAGTTATATATACTTGAAAATAAATGTAACAAGAGACACATTCTTTATCATAATTGGGATAATGACACTACTGTAATAACCCAAAGGAATTTAGTAGCCTCCAGTTTGCTACAAACTAGGATGGTGAATCCTTAACCTAAGATAAATATTCTTAGGGGGCTTCTGTTTCCTAGCTGTCAAAACCTGTGCATTTAGTCTTCATGATTAGCCAGTTTAATATATGGGCCTCAAACAGAACAAGGCAGACTGTCTTGGCTATAAGTCAAGACAGCTTTTCGTCTTCATATTAGGAATACAGAGGTAATCATCCCAGAGTAATAGACACAGCGGAGACTCAAACCAGGAGAATGTACGTGCAATTGGCTGTGTGATGTTCAGTCCAATTCAGTTCAGTTTGACAAGAAAATTATTTAAAATCTGAAAAAAGTTGTTTCTGCTGAAAGATAAAGGCCTCACCAAGGAATAAACAACCAAAACTTTTCTGGTAAAGAATCTGCTGTCATCTAGTTCCTTAGTCTAACACAATATGTCTTCATTATAAATCCAGGGAAAGAAATTAATCACGGACACAATTTGAGCTAGATTGTGACTCTTGTAGCCACAGCTGTATTGTGGGTGCATGACAGTTGTTGATTCATTCTGCTTAAGGAGAACAAAGGCAACACCCCCACCTCCGCAAAAAAAAAAAAAAAAAAAAAAAAAAAAAAAGACAAAAAAAAAAAAAAAAAAAAAACTGTCCTGAGAAGTTGCTAGAACATACCCTGGAGGGGTAGTTTTAAAAAAGTGTGGTGTGTACCTTCAGGTGCACGCAGATGGAGAAGTCTGCCACTAGGCACACCCCCCCACCTCAGCCAGCCACATCCCCTTCAGGCTGTGGAGTACTTCACCTGCTACCTTTGTATTCAGGGAGTGCAATATATATTAAAGCATATTTTATATGTATGGAGTAATTCTCTGCTTCATATTTGTGTCTCTATCTGAAAACACCTAAAAACACCTGAAAACACCTCTCGCTGTCATGGAGAAAAAAAAGATTAGGCCTGATTGTGCTCCAATTTGTATAAAGCTCAGTTCTGAATATCAACCAGAAGGGTAGGTTTTGCTCCAAGAAAACTGCTTTTCTGCCTTGCTAACTTCTTTGTCCTGTCCTTTAGACCCATGGCCAGAAACATAAACCAAATCTCACCTGAGGTCCCATTGCTTCCCACAGGTCCCAATTGCTTTTTTAAAAAAATATAATGATCTAAACCCCATCAGTAGGACTATAGTATCTAAGGCTAGTGAAATATTGTAATAGCTTTATTGAGATTGGCATAGAGAGCCAGCTGCTCTTCCAAAACACACTATGGCCATTGCCATCCCAGCACTGTGCCGCTTTCCGCAGCCCCCATTGGACCGGGACGGCGAACCGGGGCCAGTGGGAGCCACTGTTGGTGAACTGGCAAGTAAACAAACTGGTGGGACCCGCTAAGGGTGCTTACCCTGCGGTCCCATGTGCCAAGGTTGTCAATCCTTGCACTAAACCTCTCAAGTTGTAGTGGGGGGGTTATTATTTCCATGGGGCTCCTGCTTTATATATTGGGGGTTGAGTGGAGAAGGGAAGCTCCCTGTCAGTGTGAGGTTGGAGGGACAGGAAGGGGAGTGAGAGGAGCTACTAAGACTGGGTTTAAGGGAGGAGGTGAGGGCAGCTGGTTCCATGTTGGGAAGAGGTGTCCTAGCAATTTCTACTGCAGGACCTCCTGGGCACCTGGTACCCTGTGCCCTACCCCCTTTGTCATCTGGCACCCTGTGCACTAACTTCCCCTGCCCTCCACTCAGCTGCTGATACCTCACTCAGCTATCCCTCACCTCACCTTGGTGGTTAGTACACATATTGTTGCTCCTCCACCAGGCCAAATGTCTCTGTTGTGACCTGTGGTGGCTAGAAGGTGGGAAGATGGGTTGGGGAATCCTACCTGATCCCCAGTGGCTACTCCAGCCCCACCCTGTTCAGGTGCCTGCATTTGTCTCCCCACATACCAACCTTCCCATGTGTGCATGGGGGAGGAAACATAGCCAAGTCCTGCTCTTGCCTCTGCCATATATTGTGAGGTCAGTAAACATTGGGGGAAAGGCTGGAAAAAACAATCTCCCCCCCCCGCAATATTTCCAATGCAGAGCCACAGTGCCCTGACATCATCTTAGTTATGTCTCGCTGGGATGAGGTGCACAAACCCCACATGATCCAGGTGAGGGTTAAGGAATTACTCTAGACCAGTGGTCTTCACAGTGGGGTTCATGCACCCCAGGGGGTGTGCGATAACCCTCATGGGGGTGCACGGTGTCCTGGCACTGCCGCAGAATCAGCCCCAGGAGACGCTGAAAGCGGAAGCAATCCATTTTTGTCCCACTGAATTGCCGCTTTCTATTTGGTGGAGATACCGTGGGGCCATGAGTGGACATGGGACTGTGGAAAGGGGCCACTGGGGAAAAACTTTGAGGAATGCTGCTCTAGACACATATTCCTCTGCTCCCAGTGGACGTTAGAGTTTAAAATGGTGCAACTCAGTTCAGTTTGGGATGACTGAGCCAGAGAGAGTTGGGTGCTGCAGCCTCCTGTAGAGAAGCTGTTGGCACTCCATGAGGCCGGTACCAGGCCTGGGCCTTACATACAAGCTGCCACAGACCTTGCAATCCATGGGGAGATGAGGAGAACAAGTGACTGCAGATAGCGGAAGGGGCTCTGGAGAGTGACCTGAGAGGATTCCATGGGAGATCCCAAGACAGAGCAGCTGTGTAGATGGAGAAACAGAAGCCACGGTAGGGACTGGCCCAGGGAACAAGCAAGAGGGTGTCTTATATGTCCCAGTACCCTCCTGGACAACACAAGCTCATAGAAATTCTGTCATGTCATTAATAGAAAGCAGTATTCATATACCTTATTATTTCAAATAATGTTTCCCAAACACTTCAATCCAAACACACATGGGTTTAGATAAAACAATAAAACAAGCTTATCAACTACAGAAAGATTGATAGATTTTAAGTGATTGCAAGTAATGAGACATAAAAGTCAGAGTTGTTACTAAGAAATAAAAGGTAAAATGCAAACTAATACCTAATTTATCAAGCAAAATGCTTTTTGCTTAAAGCAAAAAAGTCTCTCTTCCCAGGTGCTTACAGTAGTCTGGCTTGATCTTTCAGCCAGAACCATCCCTCCAGGTCAGTGACGCTTCTTTTGTTTTTCAAAGTACAATTCGATTTTCTTGACACCTGGCTGAGGCATCATTTGCCTTTTGTCTCTGAGGAACTGGTTTGGGCTGCTTCCCCAGATTTGAAATATGTCTTAGTAACATCATAGGAAATCTTATAACTTTAGATACAATGTAGCCACACATATTTTACCAGGACAATAATGATCAGTGAATTATGAGTTTTCAAATGATACCTCACAAGACATACTTTGTACAAAATTATCAGAGTCTTGTAAAAGTGGTGAAGATAGGGGTACTCTCTGGCACACAGTATTTTTTGGAGTCTCGCAGGGGAAATCTTGGATTGAAAACCATTCTATATTTTCATTAATGATTTGGATAATGGAATGAAGAGTATCCTTGCAAAATTTGTGTGTAACACCATGCTGGGATGGGTTGCAAGCACTTTGGATGAAAGGATTAGAATTCAAAAACACCTTGACAGACTGGAGAATTGTTCTGAATTCAACAAGATGAAATGCAACAAAGAGAAGTGCAAAACACTTCACATAGGAAGAAAAAAAATGCTTAACTATAAAATGGGAATAACTGACTAGCCAACACTACTTCTGAAAAAGATCTGAGGTTCATAGTGGATCACAAATAGAGAATGAGTCAACAATTTGATGCAGTTGTGAAAAAGGCTATTTTCACTTTGGGATGTATTAACAGGATCATGGTATGTAACTCTGGGAGATAATTGTCCCAATCTACTCAGGATTCATGAGGCCTCAACTGGACTACTGGACTAATTTTGGAATTCCACTTTTAGAAAAGATGTGGACAGACTGGAGACAGTCCAGTGGAATCAAAGACAGAATAGGGGAGCTTGGCCAACGTCAAAAGTTCAAAAATAATGAATTAGACCCATAAAGTCATGAGATTTTCTTTAAAATGATTATTTCATGATTATTGGCCTGTCTCTTGATACATATATACACATACACATCACGCTAACTGGCCATCACTAGTGTGTGTGTGGCAGTGAATGTTGCCAAGTCTCCCAAATTTGGTTTGGCCCTGACTGTGGGAAGTCTTGCTGAAATACCAAGTTGAGATCAAATTATATAGATATGTATAAAATACTCCCTGGTGGTACAGAGCTGCTAGTTTCTCCCTAAAATTTTAATTAATTAATTCTGTGCTACACCAGCCCCAGATCTATCTGTCCCCCAATCCATTCATTAATTATGCACCCTCCCAGTCCCACATCAATACTGCCATCCTCTGCCCCTCCCCCATCCCCACTCTACATCTGCCCCTTGCCCCTCAGTGCACCTCTGCTCTCACAGCAGCTCCAGGGTTTCCTTATCTATCCCACTCATCCTGGAGGGCTGAGGCAGGTTTCTCTTCTCCCCCAGCCAGTCCTGGGAGAAGGGTGGTTCCATGAGTTCTTTGTCTCCTTCTACCCTTTCCCAGGCCTGGTGTTGCAGGGTTGAAAGGAGAGGAGGGAAGCAGAGAGCCCATTTTTCATAGGAGGGAAGAGGAATCAGGGAGCAGGGCTAGCCCGAGCTGCTGCTCGGATCTTTCTGGTCCCTCTTCTCCTTCTGTAAGAATAGTGCTGGCTGCTCCTTCTCTCGCTGTTCCTACTCAAAACACCCTCTAGGCTTCCGAGGCCGAGGAAAATCTCTGTCTTCTTCATGCAACAACCTTTTTTTTCCTGAGGAAGTGAGGAAGGCTGGAGATTCTCATGCCAGACTGGTTTCCACAGGGGCCAAAATCATTCTAGTTGCAGTTTCATCAGAGTTGGCACCATGGAAAGGGGAAAGTGCAGATTGCTGAGTGTGGCAGGCTGTGGCTGTTGGAGAGAGATGGCATTCATTCCAAGAGTCAGAAACATCCTTCTACAGCTGAGGAGCCCAGAGGACCCATGGAAAGCCAAAGAACTAACAACTATAGAGGTTCTTCCCAGCTAGTCTAAACCCTAGTTGATGTGTCATAGGCCCCTGCACAACCTTAGAACATGGTGTGTGCAGAGTTGGCTTAATGACAACTGTGCTTCCCCCTTCTATCTTTCTTCTAACATCAGTAATGAAGAAACTGAGATTCAGGTCCTGAGACCTCTTCCTTAGTTACATACAGAGTGCATACTCCCTATCTGAAAGCCCAGAACCTCTGAGGTTTAAATATACTACGGATAGTTGCACACAACCTCATTATTTGTGTGTTTCCATCTCCATATGCCACATCCAGAATATATCTCTCACTAAGAGGTGTTTATTTTTCATTACATTCAGTTGGAAGAAAAAATACTTGTAAGAAATAGCAGTTTTGTATTTCCCTATTGCATGGGATCAAATGTAGCATTATACGTATCTGTATGTGCATTGCTTTTATAAAATTAAAATCATAAATATATAGTTACAATGTATTTACTTGGTTGTTAAAATTAACATTTTGTGATGAAAGATATCTGTGCTCTTTAGTAAACTGTGTAATTTAAACATCTACCAAAGAATTATCTATTATGCCTTATAACATGAGATGTGCCTGAGATGTTATACCTAAATATCTCTAAAAATCCAACCTAATAATAAAAAGGAAAGAAATGTTGGCAAATATCATGTTTTAAATTATTCCTGCCTACCTATCTACCTACCTACCTACCTACTATTTTATACTGCTGCCCATCATCTTAGTATCTGGGCAACTTCCAGTTAAAATCAATAGTGAAGTCCACAGTAGAGTTCATGGATTAAATTCAAAACACTGCTAAACTTCTATCGAATGTATGGCTCATTCACCATAAACACTAGAAAACAGTAATGTAGCCAGTGACAGACGAAAAATCCCAGTCTGTTTTCTGTGCCAACCTCATATGATTTCTAGCCATAGCCATTCATCAGTTGAGAGGTACTCACAATTACTCTGTGCAGCTACAGTAATATAAATTAGTACCTTTGCAGGTTTCCAGAGGAGGGGATCTGCTGAAAAATATACTACCCGTACAGATAATAGTGTAACTGATAGTAAATGACATTAGCTATAATTCAAGCTACTGACAGCTGTAATCATACTATTTATCCTCTTATTTTTGATATCCCATATTCAGAAATGCCCAGAATTTGCTACTTATTTTTTATAGTTTACTGGTTTTAAACAATCGCTATTTTGATATTTATTGTAAGTTTATTGTATCAATAACAGCATTTAAAATGTTTCTGGTGTCAAGAGCCATACTTAGGCCAAGTTGTGCATTGCTGATCTGAAGGTACATACAAATCAGGCTATTACCCCCTTTCCCTTTCACAGCCCTGCACTGAATTGGGGCACAGCTGCAGTCCTTGTGCTGTCCAGAAAACAGGGAATACTCCCACCATGTATGTCCAGGAGTATGTGAGAAACTATGTATTGGACAACAGAAGAGGCACAACCATGCTCTCACTCTCATGTATTTGCCAGCAGTGTGTGTGAATGTGGAACATGCTGAGCGGATGTAGCAGCAGACATGCTACCTAACAATCCAGATTGTTCAGGAAGGAATTCAGCTTACTTTAGGCTGAATTCCATCTGGAGCTCACCTAGGGGCAGCCTGGCTCACTGGCCCCAATGCAAAAATGTGCTTTAAGGTGGCAGCTAATTAGCAAGGTAACTTGGATACCACAGCAGCCTTGCATGTGCTAAATTTCCGCATTTCTGGAGAGCGGGCAGAATGGTGGCTTAAAATAATCTTTCTGGTCCCCTGATCGTGTTCCAACTAAGAGCTAAAATGCCCTAGTGTAACTTGGAGGAGCATAGGGGTTGCTCTGAATTAGTTTGGCTACATGCATCCCATAGGGACCACCTCACTGGCTGAGGATCAGACAGAGTGCCTCGTACTCTTCCTCTTCCTGCCCTCTGCATGTCCATTTCATGGAGGTGGGAAAAATAGGTGACATTATGCCAGTTCTATTTTATCCTGGTATTCCCTTGTCAGGCAATACCCAATGTCTACAGCTCTGGCCAGGGATCTGCCCCTTGAGACTGAATCTTCACTGCCTTTCTCTTTACGCAGTCAGGTACAGCTGTGCAAAGTTAGCACAATGTATGTGTAAATTGCTGTCAAATCATAATTGTCCATTTTGCACTCAGTTTGTGCCGTTCCAACTGAGTATGCATGATATAAGTCAGAGGAGAAGAAGGCTCCATATTTCACATTTCGATTCTCCAGCTTAGCTTGGATTTGCTGGAAGGCTTTGTTTGCACTAATGGAACTATTCAAAGAGGAACACCACTTACAGAGCTCAGCAATTCTTCCTTAGAAATTGCTGGGTGCCACTCAAAAGGAGTCAGGAGTTCAAGACTTAATGCTCTAATAAAGCTGTACATCCCAAAGTGAGCCATCTGCAATGATACTGCATCATCAGTAAAGTGAATCCACCAGATATCCTATACATTACAGTGAACAGTTTCAAATCTCATCTCCCTACAGCGCTCCAAGTGAAATGAAGCTGAATAGAACAAATCCTGATTTTTCACATTTACTGTTATTAAAGAAAGGAACAAAGTAGTGCCAAGGGGAATAAGAGAATAAAGCTATGGCTATTCAGTTGTGAAGAAAGTAAATTAATAAAACTAACCTCATTTCTTTGGTACATGCTTTCAGTAGATGCCCCTGGAGAACAATTCCCTTTATAGAAAAGAGTAAGGTGGGGAACAGACTGTATTCTTCAGATATAGCTTTCTCCAGTGCTATTGACAGACTTTGTGAATCATCATCAGCTAATGTGTTGTCATGTTTGTTGTTAGATATATTTTGAGCTATATTTGGTTTTGTCTCTTCTACTATTGTTTTTCAATGATATTTGCTGGAAACTTTTGCAAAACCATAATATTAATATGCATGTTTTAAAACCTGGCAGACAGAAAGATTCAAATGTTGTCATGTTAACCATTGGAGGCAGATCTTTTTGTTGAGCTAATCTTCAAAAAGCATTACACTTCATATTCATATGAAATATTAAATCCATCTACAGCTTTTCCTGGGTGAGAGCTAATGCAGTTGTGTTAAAACACCTTTATGTGTTGTGACAAACTGAACAACCTCCAGGGCGCTCATTTGCCATGAAGCTTATTTTTCATTTCAATAGCCATCTGAGTGACGCATGGAGAAATAATTTAAAGTTGTTCTACTTGGTGTCTTTAGACTTAGGTGACACAGTTTAGAAATTAGCACAGCCCCATTAAACGAGGTGACAGAAGACAGGAATGTACTTATACTAGGAACTTACCACTACTCTCCCCATCAGACTATCCCACAGACCACAGATTCTGAACATTTTTTTTCTGAGCCCCCTCAACATGCTATAAAATTTTGTGGTTGTGATTCTGAACTGTATCACAATATGTATGTCTCCAGTAGCAACTAGGAAAATTGTGCATCATGGAGCTTGCAGCTATGCAGGAAACTCCATAATCTCCCTAGTTAAGGGAAGGAACTTGTGTTGACTTATACAATGAACTAGCTCCATAGGCCAGCCTCATCTCATTCCTACCCTCTTTTTAGACACAAGGCAGATCAAGAATGGCAATTATTGCTAATCCCTACCTGTGGAGTGCTCAGGTTTCTTTTTCTTACCTTTGTTCATCCTTGCAGGAGATGAGCACAATCTGTCAATCTCTTTATAAATGTCTTTGGATTCTTGGCATTTCCAAATTTGCTAATGTATCACATTTTGCAGCTCATATCCTCTCTGTTGTTATGAAAACAAATATAAACCACATTTATGCAGTGTACATACCATTGAGTACTCCCCCCACACACATTCTGAATAATCATTCTGCAGCAGTAGGATCGGAAGGATGTACATCAAACCTCTCATTACAGAAAAATCTTAAAACTTGAATACCCTGTCTGAGACTACAACTATGTTATCTAGATAACCATGTTGAGATGGAATTCTCCTCTATATGTGCAAAATACAATCCAGGTGATTTTTTAAAAATGTTCTCTCCTTACTTAGGTAGTGATTCAAATAATTTATGAAGATAATTCTAGAAAACTATACCTCCCAACATTATTTTATATGTAAAACTAAGTAACCTCAGAAAATATGAAATAATTTCCCCTGGGAGGATACTTATACACAGAAATCAAGTCACCTCTTGATCATATTTATATAAGCTAAATATCTTACATTTTTCACTATATGACATTTTTCTGGTCCTCAGATATTTTTTGTGACTCTTCTTGGTACCTGCTTCAATTTTTCAACATGTCTGTAAAAATGTTTACATGAGTACTATATGCAAAATTCCAGGATGCTTTGCACCAATGCTATTTACAGAAGTGAAATGACCTCCCTATTTCTACTTCCTGTTCATGCATTCAACAATTGTATTTGCCCTTTTCCCCACAGCATCTCAGCTGAAACTCACATTGAGTTACTGGTCCACTATGACCCCTAAAACCTTTTCAGTGTCATTGCTTTCCAGAATGTAGACTACCATTCTGTAGGTATGGCAGACATCATTCTGTAGGTATGGCAGACATTTTAGTTCCGTGATATATGACACTGCATTTGACTACTGTATATTAAAACACATTTGGTTTGATAGTACCTAGTCTATCAAGTGATTCAGATTACTCTGTATGACTCTCCTGAAATAATCAATATTTATTGTACCTCCAAACTTTATGTCATCTCCAAATTTTATTAGCAGTCACTTTGCATTTATTTCAAGGCCATTGATAAAAATACTGAATAGTTGGGCCTAGAATTGGTCCCCACTGAACACCATTAGAAACACCCCAATGTGATAATAATTTCATATTGATAACTACTTTTTTATATTGGTCACCCAGTTGCTAATCCACTTAATGTGTTTATTGATATGCATTTTAATCTTGCTGTCATGCATTATTAAGTCAAACACAGGATTGGCCATTCTGGATCAGATCCAAGCCCAATCTAGTCCAATATCCTGTTTCGGCAATGGCCAGCACCAGATACTTCTGGAATAGAAAGATGTGGAGTAATCTGTCCCCCCATAAGTCAACTCCTGGTCGCTGATAGTTAGAGACTGGCTTCAGCCCTGAAGCAGACAGCTTAATATCTCTTCCAAAATTTGTTGTCATTCATTACGATAACTCTGGGTATTTTCTCATAGCCATATAAATATCCAGTTCTTTTTTAATCTTATTAAGTTCTTGGCCTCAATGACTTCCTCGGGCACCCATTTTTACAGTCTAATTATGCACTTTGTGAAAAGGTATTTCTTTTAGCAAACCTTACAAAAGGTGTATTATTTATTAACCAAGCTTATTTGTGTGACAAGACGTATTCCCTACAAACATTGATTTCAGTGTGCTTTTTATTGGTGGTAGGAATACAACTGGCATGGTGCACAAATGTAATAGCTGAATATTTCAGTTCTCTTCCATTCATTTTCCCAGCAAGAACTTTAGAAACCAGATTTACACTTCCCCACAAATTAAAACAAACACTTTTTTATCAGGCTTTGCTCTGGGTTTCCAGAGCACCACTCATGAGAATTAGTGAACCGCTGCCTGATTCAATAGTTCTCTGCATTATAATCTCAACCCTTCTTCACAAATATATTTTCACAAAATTGTATACATCTAAATAGCACTGTAATACCAAGATTGGATGTTAAAGACAAAAAGTACTTTTTATAAGCTATTGAAAAATGGTTGGATGCCAACCTATTTATCTGTTTCTTAGCATTCTCTGAATGCTCTCTGTATGAATTCAACAAACCAAATAAGGCTGAAACAGAAAACAAATCACAACATTCTCCTAGAGATTTATTTTTTTTAGCAAAATTGTACCAGAATAATATAGATGAAGTTTAAATAGACAACTGTATACTTAAGTGGTGTATATGCTACAGAATAAATAAATGAAAAGAATAAAGATCTACTGTATCAATCTGTTCTTTAATATATATAGATGGGACTCAGAGTTTATACGTGATACTATAGCTAATGGAATATCAAAAATAATGTAAAGAGACATGATTGTTTAAGAGACCAAGGAAACAACTTCACTGAACAGACAACAGCAACAGGGTATATGCAGTTAATTATTCCTTAATGTGCCAAAGTAAGCTATATCTGAAATTCTGCTTAAATATTGAGCCCTCGCTACTGATTAGCTTACTTTCTATTGTACACTGATCTTTCATTAGGGCCAGTTTTTGAGGCAGCATGACCTCTTTGTGCCTTCAGACCAGGATGCCTCTCTTGTACTCTGATTTCTCCATTGCTTACCAGAGAGATTGAGGGACCACTATTCTCCCCATCAGACAGGCATTCTCAAATTTTTTTCCTGAGGCTCCTGAACATGCTATAAAAATTTCATGGTCCATCTTATGTAAATAGAGAATGTGCTACATAAACTGGGAACGTGTTAGTTTCCACACATGCTTAGATATTGAAACCTATTGAAGCCAATAGGTTTCAGCATATCATGCAGGAAAATTAACACACTCTCTGTTTAGTTTTGTTTTTTCAAAGCAGTGTGTCCCAACAATACAAAGTGAAATGGCTTTTATTTCATGTATGTTCTCTTTTCTATTTTGGAGGCCCCCTGAAACCTGCTTGCAGACTCCCATGGGGCTGCAGAACATCAGTTGAGAACCATCATCATAAACAAATGGTTAAAGCACTCACCTGAGAGATGGCAAATCTCTATTTAAATCCCTTCTTTCCCTTACATATGGGGGCAGGTGGGAACATAAAGCAGGGTCTCACATATTCCAGTTCACTGCCCTAATCGCTGGGCTAAAAGTTATGATGGAAGTGCTCCCATCCCCACCACACACACTCTTAGCTTATTATTAACAGCACAGACATCTAATGCTAAGAAAGGATTTATACCTGAGAATCCAAAGGGGAAATAAGTGTCTCTCTTCAGCCTGAAATTTGACACTTTTCTCTGAGAAAGGGGAGGAGCTTAACACATCCCCCTCTTGTTGGCATCTCCCACTGGCTAGCGTAGGCATCTCCCCATTTAGCATGTTTCCTTTTGTGAATTGCAGTCTAAGGTGCTCATTCCTCCTCATTCTTTCTATAAAATCTCAGGAACCTGAGGGTACAATAATCACACTATGAATCTGTAAGTCACACACCTTCTGGGTGTGGCACCTTTCCCCCTCTAATGGCAGAGATATCACTTAGGGGAGGTCTTCACTACCCGCCAGATCGGTGGGTAGCGATCGATCTTTTGGTGATCGATTTATCGTGTCTCGTTAAGACATGATAAATCAATTGCTAATGGTGCCCCTGTTGACTCCAGAACTCCAGCTCGCTGAGAGGCTCAAGCTGGAGTTGATGGGGGAGCATGCCGCCGACCACTGCCGCCGTGAGGATGGCAGGTAAGTCGACAGAAGATATGCCAATTTCAGCTACATTATTCACGTAGCTGAAGTTACATATCTTCAGTCGATCCCTCCCTCTAGTGTAGATGAGCCCTTAGAGGTTAATGAGTCTGCTACAGCTTAGCTAAGGGCCATGTGGCTTTTAGCTCATGAAGTAGAGGTTCATATGCTAAACTCTAGAGGTCTCAGGTCTGATCCTACTCGCCAATGACCAGGATTGTCAGTGTTACAAATCCATAAAATAAGTGAAATTAGAGGCAGATGTGACCTCCATGAAGTGTAGATTGAGCTTTAGCCAAATACTTCCCATCCATACCTAGATCACAGCCAGATACACTAGGAAAGCAAAGATTCCCCACCTTCCATGTCTGATTAAAAGGAGACACAGAACTGAACATCATTAGCATCCAAGATACTGACAAAAAATTGCAAGTGTATACACTGGTGCTTGAATTTGCTAGATTATTTTCTAAATACTTTCCAAAAGTAACGCACATGTTCATGTAGTCTGGGATGCAGGATTTTCATGCTTAAAAGCTGTAAAATAACTCTTTCATATACACATTCCTCTCTTTTGTCTGTAAATCACGTTTTTCTTTTCACGGTATAAATGATTATTCTGAACACACCGAAACTGGAAATGTATAATTCCACATTTATATTCTCTGTTTCCCAAGCCGAACACAAATGAAGAGTCTTTCTTGTAACACTTGAGCAACAGAGGGATGCAGAGAGAGAGTAAAACAAATTAAGAAGAACTGTACTAGAATTTGACTGTGAAACATGCCACTGTAACCTGCATTTCAAGCGAATTTGCTTTTATCTGCTAACATCTAATTATACGGAAACAATTTTTCCTTGGTTTTGATCTTAACACCACAGCATACAAGTCAAAGGTCAGTCAGCTGCTACCTTGCATTACTTGTCTTTCATTAGGCTAAGTGAATGTGCTTGGCATATTAGCTTTTGGCAATAAAGAAGACAAGATAAAGGGGGAAAAAACACGTGAATGAAATACATATACAAACATAACTGCTAGGTATTCAGAGGGGAAAATAATTTGGTAGCTGTTGGGAGATAATTTAAAATACAGACAAATTGAAAATGTGCTGCAACAATAATTCATAATATCAACCAACATGGCATAAAAATGTTCCAACTGTATTACTTAAAAGAAAAAAAGGGGAAAAGCTTCTAGCTCTGCAACGCACTGGATTAAAATACACCCTCCTTATGAAATTACCATGAAATTGAGTTGAAGCACATGCAGAACTAAACAGATTGCTTGGAAAGCATTCAGCTACAAATCTGTTCTTTTTTCATGCCTGCTGAAATCTAAGCTGATTTCAAGGGAACTAGTTTCAATTATTTGCTCTGGTGTTTAAGCAAACCATATCAAAACCTAAAGTGGTATACAGTATACATCTATGAGAAGTATTTGTTGACTGGGAAGACACAGGCTATTGACATTTCTCAAAAAAAAATAAATAATAGGAGAAAGTAGATCAGCTGAAGCCTAAGTATTTTAAGAAAGCAAGTAAACCCAAACAAAATTTATGTAGGCTGCTGAAATGCTGCAGCATTTGGGTTTGTACTGTGCTTAATATTTATTTGATGTTAGCTGATTTGGCTTTTCTGAGATGTAGAATGAGCTGTAGGAGATGAGAGGGTACAAAATGACACAGGTGAGAAAGCAATCCTGGCTCTTACTGAAGTCAACATCAATTTTGTCTAATTTTATCTTATTTTGAGCAGTCCAATTAATTAACATTGGATTTTCCTTCACATTCTTTTAGATACTCAAGGACTTGGGTCTGATTGTGTTCCTCTATACAAGAGATTCTTGCTACAGTTACTGAAGGTCTGTTCCTATCTGCTATGTCTCTAAAATATGCAATAGGAGTTTCAGAAGTATTGTGCATCAGAAGAATTGTGCATCAGAAGTACAGTGCACAAGACGGCACAACCTAACCTTTCAATTACAGTTCGTTCAAAGCTGAATCAGGTGCCAGACATCGTGGTCTAATAGAATTCTATTTAGTAAGTCATTTCTTCTGAAGAACTTTGAGCAGGATTTTTCAATGTTCCTTCTGGAATTCACCTCACAAAAATAAAGCAACAAAAAAACCCAACCCAACCCCCAAAATAGAATATCACCCAAACCTATACATAGTCCATTTAAAGTATGTATTTCCTTCTCTGTGAGTAAGGGCTTCCATATGTCTGCTGTTAATTATTTTCTTTTTTAACTTCCATTTAGGATTGCATGGTCAATATTCCGTACTGCGTTGAAAAGTTACCCAGGCTGACATTTTCTAGACCTTCCATACTTTTCTATGCTCCTATCAAAATCCTCCCCATGCACCTTTTATCTAAACTGCACAAGGTAGCATCTTTAATCTGCCTTTGTAACATATTATCTTTAATCATGGAAGATGCTTTGTTTGCTTTTTACTGTATGTTTTAAAGAGCTATAAATTCTCATTGAGATAGCCTCTGGGCTCCAAAACACTAAAACAAACATGCAAAAAACAATCTAAAACAGAACACAACAAAACCCTCCACCTTCCTAAAATGTAGATTCTGCTCTTTAAATATAATGGAAGAGCTAAAAATAAAGAAAACTGCTATGACTACAGTACAATAGCAACTTTTATAATTTTATTTAAAAGAGGCAGGCAAAACACCATTAAACTATGACTAACACTGCATATGCATAAGGTATTCATATTTTTTATAATGCAGAAATTGGTTCAATTATTGTACTGGCCATTTACAAAATGTCTCACTAAGCCACTGCCTTTCTTAATGGGATTTAGGCAAAGGCCAACTGGGTGTATACACATTTTTTAAAAATTATATTATATGCCTTACAGTGTTATGACTCTTGCCCCAACCAACAAAAATGATTATGGGCCTGGAGCACATGACTTATGAGGAGAGGCTGAGAGAACTGGGATTGTTTAGTCTACAGAAGAGAAGACTGAGGGGGGATTTGATAGCTGCTTTCAACTACCTGAAGGGGAGTTCCAAAGAGAATGGATCTAGACTGTTCTCAGTGGTACTAGATGATAGAACAAGGAGTAATGGTCACAAGTTGTAGTGGGGAATGTTTAGGTTGGATATTAGAAAAAAACTGTTTCACTAGGAGGGTAGTGAAGCACTGGAATGGGCTACCTAGGGAGGTGGTAGAATTTCCTTCTTTGGAGATTTTTAAGGTCAGGCTTGACAAAGCCCTGACTGGGATGATTTAGCTGGGGTTAGTCCTGCTTTGAGCAGAGGATTGGACTAGATGATCTCCTGAGGTCCCTTCCAAACCTGACATTCTATGATTCCTTTGACTTGCCAACCCCTGAGGTCACAGGGAAGCTAATTGCAGTCAGAGGGACTTCATCCAGTCATAGAAGTGTCTCCAGGCACAACAAGCTGCAGAATTAAGAGCTTAAATGATTCCTTATCTATCTATCTATCTATCTATCTATCTATCTATCTATCTATCTATCTATCTATCTATCT
>ML677348.1:31052656-31073017 GCA_007922305.1 Dermatemys mawii | reverse complement strand
TCTATCTATCTATCTATCTATCTATCTATCTATCTATCTATCTATCTGTCTACTGATAGCCAGATATATAAAATCAGTCCTCATATTTAATTAAATAGACTGATCAGCAATTGAACTGAGAAGAAATTTCTCACCATGGTATGGTATTTTATGACGTTGTGATAGGTATGTCTTTCTTGTCCAGGTTTAAAAGTGTGTGTGTGTGCACATGTGCATGTGTGTATGTGTAAATAATATCTAATTTACTTATGATCTCTTACTACTGATGTCTTACCATCAAGAACTGTCAGCTGTGACTTGCCCAGATGATATCTTAAGACATGCCTCAAATATACTGTTTTCCGAATCATTAAAAGCAGCAAAATATTTTTGTTGTTGTTTATTCTGATAAAAATATATTTGTTCCTCAATAGAAATATCAGGAACACATTTTTGGCGAGCGGTGGGGGAGGCTGCATTTGAAAGAAGCCATTGTAAATGAGAACTTAAAGAAATATTATCTAATAGCAATTACATCTAATGACATACATAAGGAAGAATTTTTCTACTAAATCAGACTTCAGGAATATAGGTGCTACTTTCTATCTAATCTGTTGGTAATATAGTGATATTTTACATTTCATTCATATTGACACATTTGGTTTTGCCTATCTTTTTATTTTATTTTATTATTTATTCTCTATTTCTGATATTCACCAGTAAAACATTATTTTCTTTAAGACTACATAAAATTGGTATCTGACCTACTAGCTGGGGGTAGGGGGCATAGTTACAGTCTAGGGAGTTTGAGAAGGTACAAGTTTTATGAGTTCTGTAGAAAGATAGAGAAGAATGTAGATGCCTATCTGAATGCAAGATCATGGTCACAGAAGTTGTTCTCCTCCTCTAAGAGCATCATAATATATACATTTAAGGTCTTTTGCTGGCACAGGAAGTGCTGTGTGATCTAAGAAGTACCAATCACTGCTATAGGTGCATTTGGGGAGTTTTAGAATTTCCTCTGAAACATCTAGTATTCACTACTGTCACAGGCAAGAGATATGACTGTATGGGTAGTTAGTTTTTCCTGGTGTAGAAATTCTCAGTATGTGTAGTCTTTGGGCCCAGTCCAAATGTTGTTCACCTTCTGTGAGAAACTGACTTCTCAGGGACCACAGTCCTGAATAAATATTACTGAAACTACTTGACAATTTCTTACCTTCTATAATTAATACATATTGCAAGTAGTATTGGGTGGACTGTGATCGAGCATGTGAGGCACTGAGCAACTATTACAAACTAATGTGTTTTTATAAGTGTCTTGCCTTATGGTAAGATTCTTATGATAAGAGCAGAAAATTTGATAATTAAACCTCAGACCTACTTCTGAAATCTCCTGCAGCCCCATCCAACCCCCTCTGAAGTAAACGGAAGAACTTCAGATCAGAGCCTTAGTACATAGACTTCAATTGGATGAATTTATTGTTTTTTTTCTGTGAAATCCTGTATTAAGAGCCTTTCAGAAAAATGTGATGGCCCTCAAGAATTATTCATAGACCAGTCACACTTAGGACATTTTCTCAAAATCATGTGTCCCCTGTCATACAATGGGTTTTCTGAATACTACTGCAGTATTAATAAGTGGTAGTTATACAGTGGGGTTTTTCCTCCTGCCCTATGACTACTGCTCAGAGAAATAACTTGCTAATATGACTAAAACATAAAGCTGTTTTGTAAGTAGATGGTAGTTTTAGAAATTGATTTCATCCCTCATTTGCTCTCCAATGCATTTTATAAATCATCAGTTGTAAGTGCCCTGGATACAGTATATACAGGAGACTTTTGTATCTCATTCATTTTTCTGTGTTAGTGAAACAGTTATCATATGTTACAACAAACATAAAATCTTTTGGCAATCCAGAGTGCAGTCAGTCTATACAGTAAAGTATAAATTTACGCAAATTATGAATGTATGCATATCTTTTATGCCTATATCTTTGGCTATTTAGATCACTGTTTCTCTGTGCATATTGCTCAGTGTGTTAGTGTAGCCTAAGAGTGTCAAAGTTTAAGGGAAGAATCTTGAACTCAATGTAGGTAATTGGAAGGAAAGATCAAAAGTTCTGTTTTAACTGCATTAAGCTTATGTTGACAGTTAGGCATCTAGAAAAAGTCAGAGACAGGCCATAATACAAGATTGGATGAAGGAAGGAAGAACAGCTTTTAAAAGATAGATTTGTGAATCATTGGCATAAGAATAATGCTTGAAGGCATGGATGCAAATGAGGTTTCCCACATAAAGAGTATAAATGGAGAAGAGAATCAGATGAAGGACAGAGCTCTGTCAGACCTCCATTGAGTATGCAAAAAGGAGGACTCACAGAAAGTGATTCTGAAGGAAACAAACATAGAGGTGGGATGAAATCCTAGGAGTTGACAAGATCAGCAGTGTCAAAGCAGCAAGTAGGTCAAAGAGAATGAGATTGAAGTTGTAGCTCTGAGATCTGAATACAGAGAGGTGTTAGAGATCTTATTGAGCGTTTCTGTTGAGTGAAGAATGTGGAAGCCAACTAGAGGGGATCCAGGAAGGAATAAAAGGAGAAGAACTTCAGGTAGCCATTTTAAGTAGTGCATTCAGTGAGTTCAGAGGTGATGAGGAGAAGGGAGAGTGGACAGTTGTTGGAGAAGTGATGAGGTTAAGACTTATTTGGCAATGGTGGAAATCAGAACATATTATTCTGAAAGCTACAAGAGAAAGATGTTGAGGGAGAAGAAGGACTGAGATTGGCTTCAGTGGTAGAAAAAAATCAGAAAGAGTGTTTACAGGGGGAAAGAGGGAGGGGAAAAGAGGGAAGGCAGAGAAGAGCTCATGGTATATTGTGGAGCTGGTATCAGAAGAAAGAGTGAGTGTTGTTTTTTTTCTCCAACCTCACAGGTATCTACGCACCTAATTCCCATTGAAATCAATGGGAGTTAGACACCTAAAAAGCTTTGAGGATTTGGGCCTAAGTTTCCACCAATGAGTATGGCTAAAACCATCTAAGTCTTGATTCTGCTGTACTGCTTGATGCCTTGGCACCAATAGGATTCTGAAATTGGGCATTCCTCTGTCTTTTTTACCTACAGGCAGAGAGCTCTGCTCACTTTTGGCCTCCTGAAATGTTGGGAGGTATGGTCTGCCAGGGAGAAGGTATTTGCCACTTCTCAGGTGAGTGCCCTAACCCCTAGGCTATTCTGATGTGAGATAGAAGCTGTTCCACTTTGGACAAATAATGAGTCATTGAGTCTGGAAGAGAGAGCAATCACATCCAAGCATTGGAATGAATATATAGCTGGTTGATCAGAGGACTCACACAGGATGAGGGAGACCCAGAAACCAGTCCTCCTGCTCCAATGATTCTAATTATTTGAAGCAGGTGTCTCCAACATCCCAGGTGAGTACCTTAACCACTGTAATAAAAGTTTATGAGAGAGATCCCTCACCCTGCCCCCTTCATTTTTGTATGGCAATGGGCAAGTTTACCTGTAAGGCCTGGTCTGGTCAGTGTTCTCAGATCTCACATACGGGTTTGTGCCCCAAAAGTGAGTTCAGTGACTGACCGCCTATCTTCCCCTGGTTCATGAATCAAAGTGGAGCTTAGAAAGGAGATAAGTGTCGGGATGCCTAGAGTGAGGGAGCAATTCACCGGCCTGGAGGCAGAAACATAGGAATTTAGGGAACACTTACTGCAAAAATTTAGGTCCCAAATGAGTTACAGTGCCTACAGGATTTAGCAGTAGCTGAGTGAGGTTTTTGTGAGTCTCAGTGTGGCCTGAATCTGGAATTTAGGCATCTAGGTTCCAGTTTAGGTGCTCAGGTCACTTTATAAATCTGTCTTCCTGAATCTAAAAGAAGCTGGAAGAATATCATTTTAGTATTTGTGGTAGTGAGTAGGAGCCCCCCAGACTCCATTGTGCTCGGTGCTGTAAAAACACA
Source organism: Dermatemys mawii (assembly GCA_007922305.1). Taxonomy (NCBI): domain Eukaryota; kingdom Metazoa; phylum Chordata; order Testudines; family Dermatemydidae; genus Dermatemys; species Dermatemys mawii. The sequence goes on along the minus strand of ML677348.1, from coordinate 31,069,062 downwards.
GAATAAAAAAGTGGTGCATTCCTTAAAGTTTACAATCTAAGTATAAGACAAGAGACAATGGGGATACAGATTGATGAGGGAGCAAAAGTAAACAATTGAACAATACTGGTCAGCCTGATGGAATTCATGATGTGGAAATGTACAGGTCCTGTCAACTATCCTGCTAGAAGGCTATCCTCATAAAACATTTATAGTAAGTGGTGTCAAGAAGGATTCTTCTAATATGACTTTGTGTTTCCTGGGAAAATTGGAAAACAGCATTCTACTGGCTGAAAGCAATTATCTTCCCACACAGAGAATGTTATGGTCTCCTTGGCTGGCTTAATGTAATAGAGCCAAATACAAGCCAATTTTTCTTTTCCATCAGCAAAGGTCTTCCTATGCCACACTTGGTATTATTTTCTCCATTTTTAATTTCTAAAGCTGATTGTTTAAAAATCTAGAAAGAAAACTAGTGCTGGGTCAGCACCTAGACGTGGAAAGAAAAAGAAACGGGAAGGGTAATGAAATGTATGTAGAGAACAGCATACTGGATTATAGATCCTATTTCAATCAGAATCCTTCTTGAAGCTGTAGAAACAATTGAATAAGTTTAAGGGAGAGGTAACAGAAACTGCAAGATACATATCTATCTATCTATCTATCTATCTATCTATCTATCTATCTATCTATCTATCTATCTATCCATACATATATATACTGTCTATTAAATGTTAACAAAAATAAGTAAAAAAAAAATACAATAGAGCATTACAGTTAAGATTTTTAAAGCATCACAAATTAAAATTCAGAATGACATTCCCATAGTAACATTAATTCTTGTACCTTGCAGGCAGGCAATAGAGTTTTCATAACCCTGACTAATAATGACAAATAATTGGTAATTAATGGTTATAGCGATAGGAATTTTTGCATTATATAATTATGAAAAGCAACCTGAGAAGTAAACAATTTGTTTCAGATCAAGAACTGTAATTATAGTATATGAGAGCAAAAATAGCATATGCAAATTTTCAGTTACTCTGCATCATAACTGCTTTAATATTAATATTGTCACCATGCTCGACAAACACTAAACTAAGACAGAGTTAAGGGTGAGACTCTATTTATTGCATTTGGACTTTGCTTCTAAACACAACCAGGACATCTTCTAATATTGTAAACCTCTGAACAGCTTTCCAAAGGCAATCTCCACTACTAAATCCATTTTTCCCACCAAATTTGGTGGAGGTGAAACTGACACTATTGTGAGGTCTAGGAGAGGTAATTTTGTACTGGAGTAGAAAGAAATTTAAGAGCTAATATCTTACAACTACCGGGGACAGAAACAGTTTTTCTCTCCCATACATGAGCAGGAATTACTGGCTTTCAACTGATCCATGTCAATCCTGGTGAATCATAATATATAATGGATAGTCTCAAATGTAGATAATAATTTAAGAACTTTTTTATATTTTAAAAATGTGTTCTAATTTTATGTTACTGAATCCTGTATTTGATAGGTAAGACAGCTGGAAATTTTAAGGCTACATATACCCTGCAGCAGGGACTGTGCTTCCAAATGTGAGTAGATGGACCTGGGCTAGTTCTGCTCAAGCTAACATGATAAAAATAGCAATGTAGTCATGAGAAGCATGGGCAACAGTTCAGGTTAGCTGCTAACATACAAACCATCCTGGATATGTTCTCGGGCAAGTAGCCTGAGCTGCTGCCCCTGCTATCCTTGGCTATGCAGCTATTTTTTGTGCACTAGCTCTGCTCAAGCTTAAGTGTGTCTATCTACACAAGTTGGAAAGCAGACTCCCGGCTTCAGGAAAGATGTAAACTTAGAGCTAGAGGGCTATGAAAATTTTACAAATGAAATGTTAAACTCCATAAAATTATTTTTAAAGTCACATCTTTAGAATGTGTCATGACAAAATACACACTTGTATGTGGGAATATAAAGATTTTGTTGGTAGTCATTTGGGATGACCTGTAGCATTCATTTGTAGCTTCTCCACTTATAAATAATTAAATCATCACAAACTCTTGGAAATAAAAGCTTTACAGTACCACACACCATCTGTATAGTTCTGATGAGATATTTTATATTTGTAATTGGCAGCTCTGCCATGCTCAGATCATAAGCCTAGCATTTCAAAATCACTGAACAGTTTTTACATATAAAACCAGATAGGTCTTTGACTGTAAATAATGAACTAATAAAGGTGTTGGGAAACCAGTGCATGCTTACACTATGGCTGAACTTATGTTGTTCAAGAGAGAGAGTGATTGGAAGTTTGCTTTCCCAAGGCATTCTGGGCCAAATCCTCAGTTGGTGTGAATTGGTGTCGCTCCATTGAAGCTAAACTGATTCATATCAGTTGAGGACTGGGCTGCTAAAGTAGACAGTGTCCATTAAGAGCTCCTTTAGCATACCGCATAAGGGAATCTGTAACAATAAAAGTGATGTCTGAAACCCAGGGAGGAATAATTTGCCTAATGGGTTAGTTCCCGAATTAAGCTATTGGAATGATGTCCAATGGTTTAGGGAAGGAATGTGGTCACCTGGGTAATTTAAAATGAGAATGTGGCATACAGTAAAGTTTGGTATGTTTTGTATTAGAGTAGTGAGAGGAGACAAAGAAAATTCAGACAAGCTGTTCAGAGAGAAAACCAAACATTTTTCTTATTAGCTTTAACAATGGATGTTAAACAGATTCTGCCTTTTAAAAGAAAGTGTATCTTGTTGTATTAAAAAAATCCCTATAAAACCATAATTTTCATTTTCATATTTTATTATAATTTAAGAACAGATCCCATATGTGCTACTTTGTAAGGTCTGACTATTTGTAGAGATTTTTGTATGTATATGAGAAATCTCATGTTCCTCATTTTATTTGTGAATTAATCAACTCCAGAACTGAGTTTAAGTTTACATGGGCCAATATATTAACAGCTTTTCCATGTTTGTATATAACAATAATCTAAAATCACATGCTGAGCATCAGATAAGGCAGGAAAGAGGGAAAAAAGTAAACTAAGAATGTGAAAAATATGACTCGGTGTAAAGGATGCAAGAAGAGATAAAAAGTATAAACCCTAGGCAGTGAATAAAAGTAAAAAGACAAGTTCTGAAATTAAAACTCAGATAGTTTAGAAAGATGATTAGAAAAATAAGAGATAAATAATAATAATAGCTTCAAAATCACAATAAAATATTGTCTTGTTTCAACAACTGCTGTAAACTACTTTAAAAACAAGTTATAAAAATGTAACAAAATTGAGGGAAGCTATAATAGTGCTTGCCTTTTCCTTGATTAATTTTTTTACATAATCCACCAATTTATTTTGAGCTTTGAATTATCTGGCTATTTAATTATGCATGCACTGCAAAATAATGCAGAGGCTGCTTTCTTTGAAAATATGCTGTATGTTTAAACAAAGTCCTGTTGCAGAAAAACAAAGTAATGTCCAAAGTGGAAAGTGACCATGCTGCTTTTGTCTTCAATTTGTTTCTTAATAAAAATATGATCTTAATAATATACAAGATTAATCAATTCTGCTAAGAATAAAGGGATAACTGCATGGCCTGATCTTGGCTTAAGTATCCACGAAAAACTACAGAACCAATATCTCCCTCTGCTGCTGTAAGCCCTCTCCAGCAATGGCTCTTAGTTCTGAAGACAATATGGACCTCTTACCATTCCCTTCTTCAGGGACATTCCCTCCCTAAACCTCTCAACCCAGCTATGTTTTTCTTGTGAGCTCTATCTACTTCTCTATCTACTCTCAGCTCTTCTCTGTTTAGGTCCAGGGCTCTCTGTTGCCTTTGGGCTGTCTCTCTTTTAAAACTCCCAGGGGGTCACCAAGCCCTCCACATTACACTAAACTAGGATGCACCTAAACTGGAGCAGAAGAGCTGGGTCTGATTTCATTTAAGGGGCTAGCTATCCCATTACAATTACAAATACACAAGTTGTCCTAGGATCACCAAAACATTCACTAAGATCCATGAATAATTTTACCAAACCTGGGCTGAATTTATTCTACCTTTTCTGTGAAAACATGGAAAATCTACAACTCTGCCAAGTTTTCATTTTAAAAAAAATGAGTAGAATTTCCAACTCAACATGAAAAGTAAAAATCCTTGAATTTCATAAGAATTAGGTAGTGCATTTCTCTGTTGAAGCGATTGTCCTGTTTCTGGAACAGCCTTGTAAAGAAAAGATAGTGTACAAAACTATGCTGATGCTGGCAGAATATCTGCCAATATATAATTCAGTTTCAACATAGCAGCAGACGGAAGCAGTTTGGGCAGTGATGTATATCAGTACTAGAATTTTGAAAGTGCAAAATTGGTATTAATAACTATTAGGCAAATACTGCTTCCTCCTTCACACCTGCAAGATGCAACAGGTGCTTCAGGAGTGATCTAGTTTTACTCCTGAGATGTGGCCAGTTTGGGTCATCATGAGTAAGGAGTGCACATCCTGTACACTATGGACTCTAGGTCTGAATGCATCTCCTGCACATCCTTTCAAGGGGAAGTGGGTGTGGTTTGAAAACTTAGGGTAGAGTTGGATCATGAAGGAACTGGAGTGGGACCACCAGACACTTCTTCCTGGAGGCTGGCGGGAGTGGGGGATGGGGACGACTGTCAGGGACTTGGACTTCAGAAATGGGGTAGTGGCTGCTGAGTGACTCAGATGGTATTCTCTGTTGAAGAGGATTCCTTTTCCTCCAGCCCTACTAAAGCTACGCTGAACCAAGCCTTTGTACTCAATTTTGGTACAGGGGAGAGGATTTAGTGCCACATCAATAAAACATAGGCGGCATAGTGTATCTGTAATCCTTGAATTTTGATGGGTTGCTTTCAGCCAGCCCTCCTGTTAATGCATTTTTGTTGATATGATGCACTGCTCACATTCAATCAAATTGCCTGGATTTGAGATACAAATATTGTTCATGCTGCAATGTTACAATTTACAGTTGCATTCAACGTGGTTAAGCCAGAGTTCCAAAATGACTTATTGAAACACCAGCAGATTGCACTCAAGTTCTGTGGGCAGAAGTCTGCAAAAACTACCGAGTACCATGTTGGAGCCATAGACAGAGATGTACATCGGTCTCAGGCTCATACATCACTCTCTTTACCATCTGCTTTCTTCACACTACATCCATTCTCATTATTTTATGGGCTTGAATGTAATTATCAAACTCAACACCTTCTTACATTTGAGTCATTAAAATGAAAGCACTATTCTTTTGGTATTTGGGACTTGTTATCCAACAAAGAAAGAACTTTTGGGGGTCAACATGGGCCTCCTGCCTAGTTATGAAATCAGGATTTTTAAAATATGAGTTTTACAGTCTTTTATTTTTCTCCCAGGACTTCATTGTTTAAAAGATGAATTTTTTCCCCCAAATGCCAAACTATATACTAGAATATGACACTGTGTTCTTTAAAGTCTGAGTATGTTATGCAAGCTGTGCCTATTCAGTGAAAATTGCTTATTCTTGAAACTTTCAAACAATTCGTGACCAAGTGTCAGCAGAAACAGGTAAACTTGTCTTCTTTCTCATGAATGCACTCTTAGTAAAACACCTTAAAAAATAAAAAGACCTCTGCTTTCACTGACAACTGTACCTGTGAAAATGTCTCCACCTCGCATGGACTTGCACCCATCCTGCAGCTGCATCCTTATGAGACAGCAGGAACTTGAGCCTATTCATAGTCCCTCTTTTCAAATAAACATGCTAGTGGTATGCACCCTGGTAACAGCAAGAAGCACTACCCTGATCTTGTGAACTTCCTCAGCATTATTACAATCCGCAGGAGAATCTAAGTGATAAGTTATATGCAGTGTACTACTGAAAAGGGGTTATTAAGTAAGGGCCAATAAAACAAACTCTAGCAGTTCACAAGGAAGCCAGTAGGGGAGTGTTAAGAAATAGAAAGGGAGGGGTATCATTTTTTATAACTCCGTTTCTACAATCTCAGTGTAATGCAGTGAGAGAACTATAAAATCAAAGAGCTATCTTCAGGCTGAGGGAGGCCCAGGTGAATAGAGGTGGTTGCCTTAGAGGCTTTCAATAAAACAGCTAAAGCTGCTATTTTTGTAAGGGAACAGAATAGCATTTAAAGAGCTTTTACACCCAAATAACTGCCTCAGGCTCTTTGAGAGCCATTAAAGAGATAGAGAGAGAGAAAAAAAGTTTTAATTCATTGATAATAATGATTCTGGCTTGTGCTAGAATATACAACATCCCCTAACTTCTCTATACCCCTGGGATGGAACCCTGGCCCTATTGAAGTCAATGCGAGTTTTGCTATTGACTTCAATAAAGCCAGGATTTGACCCCCATACATTTAGTTTGCTGATAGTTTTTTTCTAGACTTGAAACATTCAGGAATCTATAAATGTTCTTCCCAACAAATAAAAAAGAAAACCATTTTGTTGTCCATTTCATTACTGACTACTCGGTGTGAAACTTTGTCTCTCCCAATACTGACTGCCTTTTCCACTAACAATACCATTTCTGTCATGACATGATGGATGCCCTTATAATTGTAACATTGATCCACAGTTATGAACTAAGTCTCCCAACCACCAGGGATATGAGCCAGGATCTCTGTCCCCATTGTACAGAGGTAGAATATAAGGCACTGAGTTGAGAAAGGGCTTTGTGCAAGGTTACAGAGCGAGCCACCACCTGTGTAAGGCATATAACCTTGTCTCACTTCTCCCCCTCCTCATTCTAACTGCTATGTGACACTTACCTTTCCCCACCTCTCTGTCAGTCTCCAAGATTGCTTATTATCTTTCTAAATTTAAAATAAGAAATAACTGTTCAATTTTTCATGGTGATTACTGCACTTCCTTAATGTTCATCATCACCATCAATCATCATCATTATCATCACTCCCATAACTGCACTGGTCATTGGGGCACCATCATTGATGGGCAATCAATCGTCTCCACCCCTGAAAACTGTGTGTCAGTGCTTGAGTCTCTGTGAAGTCCATTCTTGTCCACTTTTTTATGTTGTTAATCCATCTCTTCTTCTGTTTACCTCTTTTTCTCTTCCCCTGTACTGTCCCTCGAAGGATGATCTTGGACAAGCAAGATGATCTTGTTACATGGCCATACCACTCCAGCTTCGTATGACCCAGTGCATTGGGTGATGATGTTGCGGACCTCTTCATTAGTGATGTGGTCGAAATAGGAGATGCCCAGGATTTTACAGATGCCTTAATGTCACAGCGTGGTAAGTTAAAGTTTAAAAGTAAAGGAGACAACTAAGTGGTGGCTTTATTTTATCTGTACTTCATTCATTTAGTCACAAATGCAATGCCATTAGTTTGCTCATAGTCTATCAGAATATACATTTTTTTTTCTGGTAAGTCACTGTCTCAGGCATTGATTCAGCAAGGTGCTGAGAATATCTCGATTGCAATCAGTTTCTGTTTGAAGCCAATGGGTTGTCAGCATCCAGTGAAGTCCCCATGAACTGCATTCCTATTGAAACTCAGCACCATGCAGGAGGTACTCAGGGCCAAATTTTAAGGTATGTCCACAAAAAAGGTCCACAAAAAAGCAAATAGCAACCTAATGAGATTTCCAAAAGCACCTAGATATGTAACTCCCATTGATTTCATTGTACTTATTGCAATTGAAATTATGTATGTAGGCACTTTTGAAAATCTTATTAGATGCCTGTCTGCTTCTTTAGGAACCTAAGTACCTTTAAAAATCTGCCTCATGATGCCACATAGCATTAAGCCCTTGAGTTCATGCTTTTAATTTCTCTCCCCAATTTTGATGTGGCCACATAGCCTACTTGTAATTGTCAGATAATATACTTGAAACAATTCCTCTATAATTCACTGTATCCGCTGTAAATGTTGGCACTGAAAGGAAAGCTCTTTGTCCCTCTTAAGCTTAAAAAACACAGACCTGACAGTTGCAGTGTTAGACTAACACTGAGAGTGACATGTGTCTTCTCGGCTCCCATCTGTCAGACACACTCCTTTGAAATATTAATGGACTTCATTTTTCTGTCAAGTATAAGGCATCCTTGTTAACATTAGGACATAATTTTGGGCCTATTTCATAAGCACAACTGTGAAATATTTATGACTAACACTCATTACTTAAAAAGCACTTCACATATACATACCTGTTTTAATTATTAATGTGGAGAGTTTGGACAGACCTTGTTTTTATTGCTCTGCGCTTCTGAAAATTAACTTTTCATATATTTCTGTATTAATATCTCATGGCCGTTATCACATTGTTTAAAGGATGTATCTTGAAATGCCTCTTCCTCTATTAACTCCTCACATACAAGGCCTATGGTGCGGTGATGAGAGGTATTGTATCAAACCCAGGAGAATTTTGGCCAGTACCTACTGTGCTGCAAACCAGCAATGAGACATAGATGCCTCTGAGAAGGTGGTAGTATTCATCATTATCCACTACAGCAGCCTTAGGTGTGTGTCTCCAGATAATCCTGCAAATGTACATAAACAAATTCCCCCTTCTCCCTCAAATGGCCATTCTGTATTAGAGTTTATGACCCAATCAAAATATACAACAGTAAATGTGCCCCATACATAAAAAATGTGAACAAATTGGTAATTTCATAACTATTGTATAACATTAGATGTGTCACTTTATGTTTTTCATCTTTAAGATTTTATAACATAATATGTTTGTGCCATTTGGCATTTCACATAACACTGTTCAATAGGATGCTTATTACCCTGTGGAATCCAAGAAACCTTAGTAAAATTGATACTTTTGGATTCAGATATTGACATTTTTGGCATTGAATCCAAAGAAAAATTGAGACTTCGGTTTTCTCACATCTTCACATGAATTAGAAATTTGTCTGCTACCTAAAGTTAAAAAAAAAATATCATTTACTAGTCTGTTGCTTTAGATTTGCTAACACCTGAATATAGAAGAGACTTTAAAACTGTTTTTACACAGCAATAGAAATAGCAAACTAACTTTTAAATTAAGCTGATTTAGAATTCCATTCCAGGCTCCAAGAATTACTTAAGATAGGTAAATTATAGTCAACAATTAAACAAGTAACATGCACATTTGAACAGGTTTTAGACATTTACTGCTATGTCAGTACACAATAGATATATTTCAAATATATATTGCTATGCCATTGCAGGCCACTTATGTTGTTTCAATACGTTGCAGTGCATAGACTGCATAGACTTATACACTGGAATGACCTCCCACTAGAGCAAACACTAATAATAATTAAATTAATAACAATAGTAATAATCATAAAATATTGTAAGCAGCATAACTGGATGCATACAGCCCATCTCCCCTTCAAGATTTCCTATTGGCTGGCTCAGATGGCTTCCATTCAGCATGGTGGCTTTTGTGGTCCCACTCTTAGGTGACAAACTCTCCCCATGATTTCTCTAGGGAACCTGGGCAGATAACTAAGGTCTATGGATTTCACTGGGTAGCAAAGCACATAAAATTTGAATGTGCCATACACAGCATTGCAATGATTTAAGTTTCTTTGTGGTCCTGGGCCTCACTCTCCCTCACCCATATGGTATTAGTATTGTCAAAGAAGAGGCAATCAAGTCACAGCCCTAAACATAATAGTCTAAATCACATGTGGGATTTGCTTGGACGTTATGCCTTCTCCTATTGTCCATAGGCAATGTGGTAGAGCTTCAGTGTAGGGGAAGAAGGTAGGGAAGGAGGAAAGTATCATGGTTTGTACTGCAGCGTCAACAGCATCTGCTTCTTCTACTAGGTGACTGGCTTCGCTCATCACTGCTGCTTCTTCACCAAAGATAGATCAATGTCAATTATACGTAAGCAGGGATGATGGGAGATTACTACACAGAAGATTTTATAGAAATAAATTCAGATATTCCAAAATGGTTGTCCAATCAAATTATCTATAAGCCCATTCCTACCAATATCTTTGGCCAAAACAACAGTATATTTATAACTTGTACAAATTGAATTAAGTCTTGTCTTGACTGGAGATATGGCTCAATCACAGGGAAAAAAATCTGGATGAAAAAAAGTCTTAACAATTTCTTTTTTTTGTTTTTAAAATGGCCAAGCTCTAATTAAAGTTCATTCCCATTCGGCTCACCTGGGATATTAAATAAACTAAGGCCTTCATTTGACTCATTCTGAATTCAATCTGAAAGATTTGCATTTACTTCAGTGGGAGCAAGATCTTCTGTCCAAAATGAGAGAAAGGGAGACTGATGATAAAAATGTAGTCTCCTTTTCTTCTTTCCTGCAAAAGACTAGTGGTTTATCAATGTCAAATATTAGCATTCATTTGTGTAATGTAGGGGGGAGTAGAGGAGGGGCTCAAAGATTTGGATAACTTTCATAAGCATTAGATAAGTATCCAAATTTGAAGGCCTTATTTGAATTATATACTGAACCAAAAGTGAAGAAGCTGCAGTCCTGAAATCTTTACTCCAAAGATTCAACCTACAATATTTATTTCAATCTTGTTGTCTACTAGGGATATACAAATAAGCTGAAGTTTTGTCATCTCTGCTAGAATCCCACAGCACTGAATGATTCAAATTTCTAAGCAGAACAATATCGTTCATAGCAAACAGTTGCAATTAGAGAAGCATAATGTCTGTGAAAAAATGAAGATGGGATAATTATACATGGACAGGCTGAGTCATTAATTATAATTCAGGACACAATTGTAAGTGTACCTATAGATTTAATATAATTAATTAAATCAACAGTTATTTCTAATGCTATTTAAAAATTATGAACTGGGAAATCTTAGGATTTTCTACGCCTTTTTGTATCATGCATTTCTTAAACACATATATAGTACATTACTACTAGTAAACTGATTAGCACATAAGCCTATATACTGTATATTGGATGTACATCAGTTCTCAGTTGACTGAGGCTCAATTTCCTATAGGAGATATGATAGTGACAGCTATAAATAAGATGCATAATTAATTCCATTTTCAGTATCTTCCCTAAAGGTAGGAGAAAAAAATTGCCCACATGTGCATTTTTTTTTTCCACATTGAAAATTAATTTTCAACTAAATGGAATTTTTTAGGGGAAAAAAAGGATCTGTTTTCATCAAAAAATTCTGCTTATTGCAAATCTCTCTCTCTCTCTCTCTCTCTCTCTCTCTCTCCCTGTATGTATGTATACGTATATAAACCTTGAAACATTTCAAAGAAAAAGTATGATTTATAGATGCATAAATTTCTTAGGCCAAAAGGGACCATTATGATTATGTAGGGTGACCTTCAGTATAGACCAGTTATTTCTGCAACAAACCCATAACTACTCTTTAAGTTATAGCATATTTTTTTAGAATGATGTTTGGCTTCAGTTAAAGACTTCACCTCTCTTGGTAACTTATTCACATGATAATTACTCACATTTAATTTAAAAAACAACAACGACATGAGCATGATTTCTAATCTGAATTCCAACAAATGGATTGTGTTATGTCTTTTTCTGGTAGATTAAAAATCTACCAGAAGTAGAGTAGCTTCTTAAGTCTCTCATTATAAGATTTTATATGCTATGACTTCTAGTATTTCTTTTTTAACTTTTTTCAATTTGTCAACATCATTTTTAAAGTGTACACTCCAGAGCTGGACAAAGTTTAGTTTTCACTGAATTCTTTACTTAAAAAGGAAAAAAAAAATACTGAAACATCTCTCATCAACACTTGCTGACATTTTCACCCTTTTGGTTGAAATTGTTTGGGCTTGGTCTCTGCATGAGGATGTTTTATTTTTAAAAGTTTGAGCAAGAAGAATCCTGAGACATTCAGATACTATTCTCTTGCAGTGGTTCTCAACTGACGGTCCATGGACCACTGGTGGTCCATGGTGACTTTTTTGGTGGTCCACATGAATATTTTGGAATATCGTCCAAAGTCAGATAGTTGGATTTGTTTCTCCAGGCTCAAGGGAAAGAGCTCTTTTTAATCATATCTAAAAAAAACCCCAAAACAAAGGAGGTGGTCCACAAAAAATTGTGGACTGAAATGAGTTGAGAACCACTGCTCCAGAGAAACATGAGGCTAATGGGGCAGCAGGGCTATGGCTCTGTCCCCACTGTGCATTGGTCAGATCATTGGTTGTTTACACTGCAGTAGTAAACTGCATGCCACAAAGGGATGCAGTACTGTGCATGACCAGGACATATATTTGACAAGTCTAGGAGGTATTCAGACTCCTCAAAGCAAAAGGTATCCCCAGTTTCTCTTCTGGGGCTGTGAAGCTCTACATCAGCCTTCTCTATAAATTGTATGTAGTTTGTACAACCTAGCCTTTGATTATTTACAATAGGCTTTGCTGATTATGGGAATAAAAATGTCATAGTGCCAAGGATTGTGTGTTCTTTCTCTTTCTTCCCTTTTATATCATTTTCTTAGTTACATATACCTTTCAGATGTAATAATGTTTTCAGTGAAACACATTAACATTACTATGTATGCTTTAGAAAGACAAATACCTGTAATTACATTAGCAACATACGGACAAGTCAGAAGATAGAAACAGGCAGTTTAAATAACTGCATTCAAAGAGTTTTATAGAGGACTATTGACTATATTTAAACTGAAGACAAGGAGCATGGAATTATGGCAGTAAAATTAAAATAAGATTTTTCAAAACAAGGTAGTGAATAGTTTATATAAATTTAATTCAGTATACAGAGGGGGTAATTTTCTTTTGTTTCTAACAAACAAATCCAACAAATACAAAGCACAGTATGAGTTTATGTACATCTGTATTATAAGAAATTGGAGTAGGGACCAAATATTTCTCTGCATTCCGTATAGTTGTATTCCATTGGCATACAACAAATAACAAATAGCGTTCTGTTTGTAGATAGTTATTGCTATGAATGTTTTTTGCATGCCCCATATTTACATGTCTAAGGAGTCTTCCTACCTGTCTGCTTGTCCTGAACAGTTTTAGTTTCAGATAGCTGCTGTTACAGAGTTATTCACACACTATGGACATTTGTAACTGACACCATTACAAAGTGAATGAAAAGCTGGTGTACAAATCAGAATTCTCCACTCACTCACTCCAGGGGTAGCAATAGCATTTTGCATCTACTATGCATCTCAATAGTCAGACCGCATTTGCACCAGAGTTCTGTTTGGTGTAGCTATTGGTGCGGAACTGAAGGCATTTTTAAACCACCTTTGAGGTCTCCTGGCTGGTGGAGCTTCTAGGGACTTCTCTGATCCTGACACAATTTAGAATGATCACAAAGATGATCTAAATAAATGCCCGTGGCGGCCAGCACCACGCCGCTTCCCACAGCTCCCACTGGACTGAGACAGTGAACCGTGGCCAGTGGGAGCCACGGTCGGTGAAACGGCAGGTAAATAAAGCGGTGGGGCCCACTAAGGGTGCTTACCCTGCGGTCCCACGTGCCAACTTTGCTGATCCCTGGGTTAGAGCCAAGCAAGCACATCCATAGTTCTACACACCAGCAGAGTCTGTTTCCCAGTGTTCTATTCCCAGGTCTGCTGCTGAAGAGTGTTTACCTGTTAGAGGGCCTCCCCTGTACCTCTCCCCTGGTTTTTGTCATGCAGACAGAAAGCAGAAGTCCAGAGTCCAAAGTATAGGCAATGCAATGTTTATTGGGGTTAGTTCCAAGCAAACATATCCATAGTTCTACACCCCAGCACAGTCTGTTTTCCAGCGTTCCATTCTCAGCTCTGACACCACAAAGCATTCACCCCATCTCCCCCTTCCCAGCTCTGACACTGCAGAGCCTTACCAGTGTCCCCATTTTCATTTTCTATTCCCTATTTTCCATTTTTCCACCTCCTTTTTCTTAGCAGGCCCAAATATACCTACAATGCACACACACAGTCCCACCCTTTACCACTTAGGGGCACGTTCCATTGAGGGCCGGGGGTCTTCATCCCTTTTATACCCTATGGGAGGGATAAGGAGTGAGGTTGTGCTCTGGTCAGGGATGGGCATTTCTTTGGTCTTTTAGTGTTTTATACCTTCCCCTACAAGGCCCTTTGCCCCTCCCAACGGGTTGCTTGGCTTTGCTTTGAGATAGAGATTGAGGCAATCTTAAAGTGTGCTCTGAGTTACACTTTAAATGCTCTTATATATTCCCATTGTACTAACAACTCCATCTGACTAGGCAAAAGTAACATCACAATGTCTTTGCCCCTTGTTTACACATTTTAGTATAAGAGTAATACAAAGTCAAACCCAAAATTCTATCCCAGGTTAACAAAGTGGCTTATATATTAGCAACTTTTTCTACCTACTTCCCAATAATGATATCAATTTCTGTGTAACATAACAGAGACCTTGAACATATGGAAGAGTCACTCACAATCATGCATATATAATACAGTGCATGATGTTAAAAGATGAACACATTTTAATTCTATACATCAAGCTTAGACAAAGTCAGCAGATTGTATTCCAAGTTACCTGATAGATTCTTTTAGATGTGATCATAAGTATTAAAAAAAATACTACCGTCCTTTGATCTTCGACTCTTCATAGTATAAAACCTAAAGAAACTAATTCATTTTTATATATTTATTTGAAATACAGATCAATATCTTTAACTTGTTTTTGTTATCTTTTATTTGCCAAAATGTCTTTATTTTAAAACTTCAAGGAGTTGCAGTGTAAATTATAGAGTTTTGAAGTCAGAACAGAGATCTTTTCACTATCTTTGGTGGAAGACCACTGACAAAGAGGCTAAAATAAATTGAACAATTAAAATGCATGAAAAATTCAAATTGGGTCCAATTAAACAGTAGCTGTTCCTCGTTCAGTTATGAAGATAAACTCAAATGCCCCAACTTGTTTGAAATGTCATTATAAAAAATTAATTGTATCTAAATGTATTTTTCCTATGATTAGACTTACAATACATAGATGAGTTTTTAACTAGTATTTCCCAAATGAGACTTTTTCTTTGCATTGTCTTCATCTTTTCCACATTTCACTCCCATTTATTATTGCACACACAACACTCAGTGCTAATGCCTTGTGTGAACTGTAGATGATTTTTTGCTGTTTGTTTGTAAAGCCTGAGGATAACAGGATACAGTAGGTGTTTGAGACAATTCTCACTAAAGTTAATAGCAAAACTGTCACTGACCTCAGTGGTGCAGAATCTAGCTCAAAATTGGGTAGGAAAACAAATCAAACGTCATTGGGTAAGAGTAGATAAATAAAAAAAAAAAGATTAAAATATCTGAAATTTCTGCTTACCTGGATCCCAAAGTATTGCTAGCTAAGGCCAATCCACTACGTTAGGTGTAGATATATAATATGCTGAGAGGCTCCTGAGATATGTTGAGTCACTTCCACTGCCATTATCGTCAATGGGGCTTGAGAGCACCTCACAATATTGGGCACTGGATACAAAGTGTTTCCACTGACTTCAGTGTGCTTTGGATCAGACTACAGATCTTAGTGCTTCTTTAGACAAAGGAAATTTTAAAAGGAAAAATTAATAACAGTAATATAATACATTATTAACAGTTTTTGGCCACATATAAAACAAAGTAGATTTTTTGTTTGTTTGGGGTTTCTTTTTTAGATTTTCCATACGCTTACAGTGGTGGCACTTTCAGGTTTTTATATGAGAGATGTCAGTTCTACCAGTATACTTTATTCTGACAGGGGATGATCTCTGAGTGGTAAAAACTTTAAAATCAAAAGAAAATGTTTAAATATGTATGTTGTCTACTTACAGCTCCACAACTTCATGTACAACAGTTAGGGGAAAGAAAAAATAATATTCTAAGAGGTTCTGCACTAATGTGTTAGATAACAATTTATCACAGTCACAAAAAACCAGACCAGAATCTGTACCTAGTGGGCCAAATTCTCAGTTATTACTCAGGAGTATACAACACAAGTTGAGGCGCAAAAGTGGGTGTAATGCTCACCGTTGCACTCTTAATTCTGAGACTTCTCTGTGCAAGGCCTGGCCTCATTTGAACAGATGCTGTAAATTACATAGGCTACTCTATGGAGATGGCATAGGAGCCTAAGACAGCTCTGTTCCATGTCAGGATCCTCTTTCATTAGGGTGATAATCTCAAAACTGATTATACAGGCCACAGGGCCAGAATCTTCTGGTATTGCAGTATAAAGCAGCCACACCTTGTCCTGAGACTTTGACCCTACATGTTTAATAAGATGAGACTAATTCCTTCACTTCCAGGTGAAAAATAGGTTGAGTTATTAAAAGAGAGTCACATAACAGGCTGGCTGTGTTAGCAATATAGCAGTACCTGAAGCTTGCAACCTGATCAATGAGATAGATAGATAGATAGATAGATAGATAGATAGATAGATAGATAGATAGATAGATAGATAGATAGATAGATAGATA
>ML677348.1:31031150-31041285 GCA_007922305.1 Dermatemys mawii | reverse complement strand
CAGGACCCACAAGTACACACTTGGAGCTTTGTCACAACTGGTGTAAGAGGTGGGATTTTCTGACAGTCACTGAGTGGCGGAAGAAAGGGAGAGATGTTTTTTGTTTAAAAAAAGTGCACCGGGTTTGGAGATGTTCTCACCACAATAGAGGACGTAATAAAAGCACTGTTGCAAGCCATTGCAGCCCAGCAGGAGGCCACCTGAGCCCATGCTATGGCACAACAGGAGTCCCTGCGGGTACAACAAGAAACTAATCAATTCTTAATAGGGCAGGCCTCTCAGGATCGAGCCCTCTTGCGGGAGGTGGTAGATCAACCGAAAGGCCTCACCACCAAAAACCAAGGTTCTGAGGGGTCGCGAGTATGGAGAGCTGCTGGTTGTCTGTTGAAAATGACGGTAGATGATGATGTAGAGGTGTATCTCCTCTCATTTGAAAGGACTGCTCAGTGGGAGGCATGGCCCCAGGAGCAGTGGGCCAGCATTCTCACCCCTTTTTTGTGCAGAGAGGCCCAGAAGGACTACTTTGATCTGCCTACCGAGGATACCGCTGACTGTTCCCGACTGAGGGCAGAGATCCTAGCACGATCAGGGGTGACAACAGCAGTACAGGCCCAGAGGTTCCAGGAGTGGAAACACAGGGAGGACAAACCTCCGAGGTCCCAACTATTCGACCTCATACACCTCGCTCGGAAATGGTTACGGTCTGAGGCATGCAGCCCGGAGGAGATTTTAGACTTTGGTCCTGGACCATTACATGTGGAGACTGCCGCCAGATCTCCGAAAGTGGGTATGCCAGAATGATCCATCCACCTACGACAAAACGATTGCCTTGGTGGAAAGACGGATAACAGGCAGGGAATTGACCCAGCTACCCCAGGAAGGCCCCTCACTAATCAAACATTCGACCCTGACCTTGGAGGGTCAGGCAGCCAAACCCCTGGGAAGTCCTAGGTGGGAGAAGAAGGAGGCTGAAAACCAGTTGAGAACCCAGAAGGAAGGGAAAGGCCTGAGTGGGGGAGGTCTTGGGACTAAAACCCCTAACCCACGTGATAGGGGAGTGACTAGAAGCAATTATAGGTGTTACGGGTGAGGGGAGTTGTGGCACATAGCTGCTCAGTGCCCCAATGTCATAGAGCCAATGCAGTGCAACTTGGAGGACGGAACAGACCCTTGCAGCCTACTCAATCTTGTAGGGGTCGTAGTCACCCCACATAAATATACAAGGCAGGTAAAGTTGAATGGGGTAGAAACTGTAGCACTCGTAGACTCGGGGAGTGCTATCATCCTAATTTCAGGTAAATTAGTGAAGCGCAGCCAGTTAATGCAGGCAAAGCGTACAGGGGTAACCTGTGTCCATGGGACTGTTAGTTACTATCCCATCATACCAGTAAAAATTGAAATTGAGGGAAATGTCACTGGGGTGAAAGCAGGTGTAGTCCCAAACCTTCCATACCCTGTGCTCATAGGGAGAGATTTCCCTGGGTTTGGGAACTTGCTCCCACCAGAGGAGCTGGAGGGAGGGGAGCTCCCCGAACTTCAGGAGACTTCCACGGCAGAATGTCACCTCCCATTTTTCACAGAAATATCCCAGGAACTATTCCCTGTCCTAGGGAAAGGTTGGAAGACCAAAAGAGAAAGAAGGGCAGCCAAGGCCTTGGGTACCCGAATCCTGATGCAAGGACAGAGGGCTGCCTGTATAGGCAGACGAACACAGGCAACTGAAGAGGAGAGCCCTGAGATGGAAGAGTGGTCAGAAACTGGTTCCAACCCCAACCTCTCAGAGCCAGGCGAGAGGGTCCCTCAGAATTCAGGCTGATAAGTCCCGAGAGAAAGACTTTTGGATGAGACCAGATGGAAGATCCAAGGTACGAGAACGTCAGGAAGGAGGTGGCCGAAATAGATGGAGTACCTATAGAGGGAAAGGCCCGGGGGCCAGGGCCTTATTTTGTGATAAAAAGGAATCTCCTATATTGGGTCACACAAATGCAGGAGCAAGAGGTACACCAGCTCCTTGTGCCCCGGAAACACCAGAAGGCAATATTAAGCCTCGCTCACAGTCACCTTTTTGGAGGACACCTGGGAGTGGAGAAAACCCAGACATGAATCTTACGCAGGTTCTTCTGGCCGGGGGTACATGAAGATGTCCGGCGGTACTGTGCCTCCTGCCCTGAATGTCAACTGCACAGCCCTCGTCCACATCTAAGAGCTCCTTTGGTTCCCCTGCCGGTCATTGAAGTTCCGTTTGAGTGGATCGCTATGGACCTTGTGGGACCACTAGAGAAAACAACCCAAGGCCATCAGTATGTGCTTGTCATCCTAGACTATGCAACGAGATATCCAGAAGCTGTCCCCTTATGAAACACAGCCTCCAAGAACATTGCCAAAGAATTGTTGGCAATCTTCGCCCGGGTAGGGCTGCCAAAAGAAATCCTCACAGACCAAGGAACACCATTCATGTCCAAGTTAATGAAGGACCTGTGTTCCCTGCTCCACGTCCAGACCCTGCGGACCTCAGTTTACCATCCACAAACTGATGGTCTGGTGGAAAGATTCAACCGGACCCTCAAGGCCATGATAAGAAAAGTGGTAAGCAAGGATGGGAAAGACTGGGACAACCTACTACCATACCTCATGTTTGCTATCCGTGAGGTCCCCCAAGCTTCCACTGGATTCTTCCCCTTTGAGCTATTGTATGGATGCAACCCCTGAGGCATCTTGGACATAGCCAAGGAAATTTGGGAGGAGGAACCAAGTGAGGGGAAGAATGTTATAGAACATGTGCTACAAATGAGGGACCGGATAGCCCGGGTCACACCCATAGTGAAGGAGCACCTAGAAAAGGCCCAGGAGGCCTAGAGAACTTACTACAACCATCAAGCCAAGGTTCGTCAGTTCCAACCCGGTGACCGAGTAATGGTACTGGTACCCACAGCTGAAAGTAAGTTGTTGGCCCATTGGCAAGGGCCCTATGAAGTAGTCGAACCTGTTGAGTAAGTGAATTACAAGGTGAGACAACCAGGACTTCGAAAACTAGAGCAGATATATCACATCAACCTTCTAAAACCCTGGCATACCCAAGAAGCATGTGTAGTTGCTCACAAGGACCCATTGCAGGAGAACCAGAACCCCGAGCAGGTGAAGATATCTCCTGATTTAACACCAGCCCAAAGAGAGGCGGTGGTTGAGATGATCAACAGGAACCAAGATGTATTCTCATCTCGGCCAGGACGAACAACTGAGACATATCACCACATCATTACAAACCCTGGGGCCAAAGTGACGATGAGACCTTACCGAGTGCCAGCGGCCAAAAGAGAAGAAATCAGAGCAGAAGTAAAGAAAATGTTGGAGTTAGGGGTAATTGAAGAGTCCCACAGTCAGTGGTCTAGCCCGATTGTGCTAGTACCCAAACCAGATGGCTCCACAAGGTTTTGTAATGACTTCCGTAGGCTGAATGAAGTGTCTCAGTTCGATGCATATCCTATACCCCGGATAGACGAGTTAGTGGACCGACTGGGAAATGCCCGCTTCCTGACCACTCTGGATTTAACTAAAGGGTACTGGCAAATCCCCCTTGCTGAAGATGCAAAGGAAAAGACTGCTTTCTCCACCCCAGAGGGACTGTTTCAATGTTCCTTCCATTCGGCCTACACAGGGCCCCAGCTACCTTTCAGCGCCTTATGAATAAGCTATTGTGTCCTCATGCCGGTTATGCAGCTGCCCACCTTGATGATGTAGTTATTCATACCTCAGACTGGGAAACCCACCTGGAAAAGGTAGAAGCTGTCTTAGACACCCTAAGGCATGCTGGCCTTACCTCAAACCCTGCAAAGTGTGCCATAGCATTAACAGAGGCGAAGTATCTGGGGTACATTGTGGGACGAGATGTAGTGAAATCCCAATTCAATAAACTAGAGGCCATCCAAAACTGGCCCCGACTGGTTCGCAAGAAACAAGTCCGGGCATTTTTGGGGGTAGTGGGGTACTATCGACGCTTTATTCCCCATTTTGCCACTAGGGCAAGTGCCTTGACTGATCTCATAAAAGCTCGGGGACCTGAGATGGTGCAATGGACAGACTAAGCAGAGAGGGCATTTACAGATCTACGGACAGCCCTTTGCAGTGACCCTGTACTTATAGCCCCAGATTTCACTAAGGAGTTCATCTTGCAGACAGACGCATCTGAAGTTGGACTAGGGGCTGTCCTATCCCAGATGGTCGGGGAAGAAGAACATCCAATCCTCTATCTGAGTAGAAAACTTCTCCCAAGGGAACAGAAGTGTGCTGTGGTCGAGAGGGAATGCCTTGCCGTAAAGTGGGCCATGGAAACACTGCGATACTACCTGCTTGGTAGCCAGTTTACTCTCGTGACTGACCATGCCCATCTTCAGTGGATGCAGCAGAACAAGGAGAAAAATGCGACAGTGACTAGATGGTTCTTATCCCTTCAACCCTTTCAGTTCCTCATACAACACAGAGCTGGAAGTCGCCACGGCAACGCGGATGGCTTATCACAGGTGCACTGTATGTCGACCCAAGTTGCCCAACCCCTTGGTGTTGAGCAGAGGGGAGGGATATATGACGGAGTCAGACCAGAAGGATATAGGAGAGTGCTGGAAGGCAGGTATATTAGTCTCAGGATATGCAGGTCCCTGTTCCCTGGATAACCAAACAAAGGCTACTCCAGACCAAGCAAGACACCTGGGGCCAATTAAGAACCTTTTAGAAAGGAGTAGAAACAGCTAGCCTAACTGGGACACCTGAAGCCAATCAGGGACTGGCTGAAACTAGATAAAAACCTCCTAGTTAGTCAGGTGGGCTGTGGGTGTCAGGAGCTGTGGAAGGAGGTTGTGCTATTGGTGAGACTGAGTGGCGGACAACATATCATCCAGAAGGAAGGAGGCCCTGAGGCAAGGGTGAAGTGGAGTTTGAAGAGACGGAGACTGCTGTGGGGAAATAGCCCAGGGAATTGTATTGTGTTTTGTGCCTAAAAGGTCAGCCATCTTAGCTGATACTATCAGTGTCCCTGGGCTGGAGTCCGGAGTAGAGGGCGGGCACGGGCTCCTCCCTTTTTCCACCTTCCATACTGGCCTGTGATGACGGTAACTCACTAGGTGGTGACTCTTGCCAATTATACTGAGAAAGGGAGGTCACTCTGGGGCCTAGATGAGTTTCTGAGGCCCCTAAATCTGCCAGGAAGCACAGGACCTACGAGTAGAAACTTGGAGCTTTGTCACACTATATATTTATTGTAATGTTTTGTGTCTTATTATCTATCCTTTTCTTAATGGTTCCTAACATTCTGTTAGTTTTTCTGACTGCTGCTGCATAGCTAAGGGACGTTTTCAAAGAACTATCCACAATCACCCCAAGATCTCTTTCTTAAAAGATAACAGCTAATTGCACACCGTCATTTGTATGTAAGGTTGGAATTATATTTTCCGATATACATTACTTTGTATTTATCAAAACTGAATTTCATCTGCCAATTTATTGCCTCATCAATCAGTTTTGTAACATCCCTTTATAATTCTTCACAGTCTGCATCTTAAAAACAAGTATACCATATAATTATTGACCAGAAAATTAGAAAGGAACACATTTATTTAAATTATGCTAACATAGCATTATTGAGTAGCATTTAGCAAGTGTAACTTGTGATCTAAAAGTAAGTGAGATGTGTCTTTCCTATTCTGTCAATAACTGCCTTAGTCTGAGATTAGAAGTATGATTTTTTTGAATGAGCTCTTAACTTACTTGGGAAATATATTTTGGGGTGGGTAACAATCATGAGCCTGATGGAGAAAAGTGGGTTTAGTAGCCTCTTCCATTTTCACAAGATAAGCTCAGTCAGGAAGGGATTTGGCCACTTGAAATAGTGTGTATGTTTTAGAAATTAAGAGGACTGAAATATTGAGGAGGATTTAGTAGTTTTCAACAGTCAGAACACACAAGCTAAATTTTCGAAAGCATCTGTGTGGCATAGGCTTTGTCTACACAGCCTACAGGAAGTGGAGTGCAGCACATATATGTACATCCGAACTATTTTTGGTCAAGCTAACTTGCTAAAAATGGCAGCAGCACAAGTGGTAACATGAGATAGCTGTTTGCATATGTATCCTGGGTCCAGGGCAGCTTTTAATTGGGCAGCTAC
Source organism: Dermatemys mawii (assembly GCA_007922305.1). Lineage (NCBI taxonomy): Eukaryota > Metazoa > Chordata > Testudines > Dermatemydidae > Dermatemys > Dermatemys mawii. The sequence continues at coordinate 31,035,131 of ML677348.1, read as the reverse complement.
CCATGGGGTGCTACTGTGGCTTTACTGATATTTTAGTGAGCGAACTTGATGAAAACTAGCTTGTGTGTTCCTATATTCGCAGGTTAGACAACCGCTTTCAGTGGAACTTATTTGCATTGGGAAATTTTCCTTTGGTACCTTGGAAATGCCCAGAACTGTTTCCAATGGGATCTGTGGAATAAAAACTGGTTCCAGGTGCAAAACTTCCTCTGAATCTCCATGAGGTTTGGAACATTTAGAAATGGTTGGAAATCCAACTCTAGTGTTCAACTCTTTCTCTGTTGTGAGCCTGAAGTGGAAACCAGTTTACAAACACCACTGAAGTTTATTGCCCAGATACTCAAATTCATTCTAACTGCACTGTGCTCATTCTATCACTACTTTACTTCCTTGGAGAAGTTCAAAGCATCTGGAGACTGCCAGTGAACCTGGTTGTACGATCAGATTTGTGTATTAAATGAGATATTTTGCTTGACTCTTCAGAATTTTCATCACTTTTAATTTTAAAGTAATTGATAATCATGCCTGTCCTTCTCTCCAAGAAAAGTACTTCTGCTTGAAATTTATAGTGGCAGACATGTCACGTTGTGAACCATCAAGTCCACATCTAGCAAGCATTTTGCAGGTAATGTAATATGACTGACTTAACTAGGTGCTTTACATTGCAGCAGTGATGTGTCAGCAATTAAACTAGGATGTCTGAAAACCAAAGTTAAAATAACAAAAAAATACTACTCAATATTTAAACTTTCTTTTCAAAAAATCATCCAGCTGTGAAGATACCCACATTTCCTGGATCATTTTTTTCCAGGTAATAACTCATTAAAATAACCTGTGTTTACACTGTTTTCCCACCCCCCATTAGATACTCACAGGCTGGTTGTGTTTTTTTTCTCCAGAGAACTATATTAAAACAAAGGAAGTCATGCATGTATATACTGTGAGTAAAATTCACCCTGTGCAAAAGGCCAGCCAAAGAATGATCCATTACTGAAATCCTACTCAAGCACTATCAAGTGGGATTTAATTTATGCATAAGCCTTGGTCTGGCATTCTATGCAGGACTGAATTTCACTCTATATCAATATATTTTAAAATATTAAAAAACACACAAAACCCAAATTTGGTTAAAGGTGTCTATCTATCTATCTATCTATCTATCTATCTATCTATCTATCTATCTTATACATGCGCATGTATGCATAGGTCATGTCTATGGTATGGGCCAGATTGTTGCAGGCATGTTACAGTCATGTTGCAGGAATGCAATGGAAGAAGATGGTATGCTAGTATAGGTGCGATGAATCAATCCCTGATCTCTCTGCCTTCGACTCCTGTAATCCACCAAGACGAGAGGCGGAAGCGGAGTCGACAGGGGAGCAGTGGCAGTCTACCCTGCATTGTGAGGATGCAAGGTAAGTCAACCTAAGATACATCAACTTCAGCTACACTATTTTCGTATCTGAAGTTGGGTTTCTTAGGTTGAACCCCCCCCACAATGTAGACCAGAGCTAAGGCTAAACTGTGGCATATACAGAGCTCTGTAGTAAGAAGCAGTTCAACTATAGGCTAGCATTAACTTTCGGAGCAGTGCACTGTGGGTAGCTATCCCAGAGTTCCCGCAGTCTCCGCTGCTCATTGGAATTCGGGGTTGAGCTCCCAATGCAGGGATCGGCAACATTGGCATGGGAGACTACAGGTTAAGCACCCTTAGCGGGCCCCGCTGCTTTGTTTACCTGCCGTTTTGCCGACTGCGGCTCCCACTGGCCGCAGTTCGCTGTCCTGGTCCAATGAGTGCTGTGGGAAGCAGCAGCCAGTACTGCGCCGCTTCCCACAGCCCCCATTGGACTGGGATGGTGAACCATGGCCAGTGGGAGCTGTGCTCAGTGAAATGCCAGGGAAACAAAGCGGCGGGGCCTGCTAAGGGTGCTTACCCTGCAGTCCCGCGTGCCAACGTTGCCAATCCCTGTCCCAGGGCCGGATGGGGCAAAAAATTTGTCACGGGTGGTTTTGGGTACATGTCGTCAGTTGCCCCTCCCTCTGTGAAAGCAACAGCAGGCAATCATTTCTCTCCCTTTTCCCTGGATTGTCCGCACAGATGCCATAGCACTGCAAAAATGAAGCCCGCTTAGGTCACTGTGGCAGTTATGAGCATTGCAAACACCTCACATTATTGTGCAGTTTGTGTAGAAGCAGAACCTGCAAAAGAAGGTGAGGAGGCGACACAAGCACGGTGATGAGAGTAATAAGAACATGGACACAGACGTCTCTCAAAGCATGGGCCTGGCAATTTGGACATCCTCGTGGCAATGGGGCAGGCTCATGCCATAGAACGCTGATTCTTGGCCCGGGAAACAAGCACAGACTGGTGAGACTGCATAGTGTTGCAGGTCTGGGATGATTCCCAGTGGCTCTGAAACTTTCAAATGCATAAGGCCACTTTCACGGAACTTTGTGACTTTCTTTCCCTTCCCCTGAAGCTCAGGAATACCAAGATTAGAGCAGCCCTCACCGTTTAGAAGTGAGTGGCAATAGCCCTCTGGAAGTTTGCAATGCCAGAGAGCTACCGGTAAGTCGGGAATCAATTTGGATTGGGTAAATCTACTGTGGGAGCTGCTGTGATGCAAGTAGCCAAAGCAGTCACTGAGCTGCTGCTATCAAGGGTAGTGACTCTGGGAAATGTGCAGGTCATAGTAGATGGTTTTGATACAATGGGATTCCCTAACTGTGGTGGGGCAATAGACAGAACGCCTATCCCTAACTTGGGACCAGACCACCTTGGCAGCCAGTACATAAACCGCAAGGAGTACTTTTCTATGGTGCTCCAAGCACTGGTAGATCACAAGGACATAGCACCGACATTAATATGGGATGGCCGGAAAAGGTACATGATGCTTGCATCTTCAGGAACTTTGGTCGGTTTGAACAGCTGCATGAAGGGACTTACTTCCCAGACTAGAAAAATACTGTTGGGGATGTTGAAATGCCTATAATTATCCTTGGGGACACAGCCTACCCCTTAATGCCATGGCTCATGAAGCCATACACAGGCATCTTGGACAGTTATAAGAAGCAGTTCAACTATAGGCTGAGCAAGTGCAGAATGGTGGTAGAGCGTGTATTTGGAAGTTTGAAAGCTTGCTGGCTCTGTTTGCTGAACAAGTTAGATCTCAGTGAAACCAAGATTCCCATTGTTATTGCTGCTTGCTGTGTGCTCCACAATATATCTGAGAGTAAGGGGGAGATGTTTATGGCAGGGTGGGAGGCAGAGGCAAATCGCCTGTCCACTGATTATGTGCAGCCAGACACCAGGGCTATTAGAAGTGCACAGCTGGACGTGCTGTGCATCAGAGAAGTCTTGAAAACCAGTTTCATGACTGGTCAGGCTACAGTGTGACAGTTCTGTTTGTTTCTCCTTGATGAAAACCTGCCCCCTTGGTTGATTCTACTTCCCTGTAAGCCAGCTGACCTCCGCATTTCGATCACCACTTTCAGAGGCAATAAAGTCATTGTTGTTTCAAAATCATGCATTCTTTATTAATCCATCACACAAATAGGGGGATAACTGCCGGGAGGGGTGGGAGAGGAGGAAACCACTGGGTGGGGTGGTGGATGAGGGGAAGAGGGAAGAACAAGGCCACATTTCAATTCAAAATTTATTGAATGCCAGCCTTTTGTTGCTTGGGCAGTCCTCAGGGGTGAAGTGGTTAGGTGCCCGTTGTCACATAGATGTCCTTCCATAGTATTTGCTCCTAACCCTTCTCATGCATGTACATACTGTGACGGAGTCAGACCAGAAGGGTATAGGAGAGTGCTGGAAGGCAGGTATATCAGCCTTAGGATGTGCAGGTCCTTGTTCCCTGGATAGCCAAACAAAGGCTACTCCAGACCAATCAAGACACCCGGGGCCAATTAAGAACCTTCTAGAAAGGAGTAGAAACAGCTAGCCTAATTGGGACACCTGAAGCCAATCAGGGACTG
>ML677348.1:31005468-31028150 GCA_007922305.1 Dermatemys mawii | reverse complement strand
CAGGAAGCGCAGGACCCACAAGGACAGACTTGGAGCTTTGTCACAACACATTTACAGTTACTTATTCTGGTTGAATGTCTGGGTATATATTATGTTATATGGTTCAATTATAGTATTGTTTAATTGCTATAAGCTCTCTTTCGTGCACCAACTATTCAACTGCAGAGGTTGTGCTTTTAATGCCACAGACCCTGGTTTTATTAGGCTGTATGTTGCTCAAGGTTATTGTTTGTTGCATCAAGTCATGGCCATATACAGTACTAGACCTTTACAGAACTCATCTATTGATTAGATATGATTCAGTTTTTTCTTCTGGGTGCTATATCATTGTCCTCTCTACTGTCATGGCCAATTGCATAAAAGACGTCTATGCATCAGATATCATGCTATACACCCTCAATTTCAACTAATACACTTCATTAGTCTTTAGATCTATACCTGCAAATAGAGTTTGGACATGCTCACAGTAGCCTGTTTCTTTTCTAAACCTATCCTTGCTACATGATTGGGCTTACATGCATCCACGTAACCATTGCTACTTTATCCAGATCAACATATATTATATTAGAATGTATTGAACAATACATTTTTATTCTTATTTTAATATAAATTTAGTATGAATTTTCACTCCATGCATTTGAAGAAGTGAGGGTTTTTACCCACAAAAGCTTATGCCCATATAAATCTATTAGTCTTTAAGGTGCCACCGAACTCCTCGTTGTTTTTATAAATTTGTGAGTATATTTATTTATTTATAAATTATATATATATATATGTATATATATAAATTTGTGAGTATATTTTTTCTCATTTGACCATTCCCTATGTAATAGCTCATAAGGTACCTCTGAAAATACCTGTTCAAAGTTTTTAATCAGTTCAGCCCAATTTCATTGTAGATGTGGAACAAGAATAATCTTAGATTTTATTCACACTTTTTGAGCACCAAGATTAACACATATTCTAATAAGGGATTTGAATGTGGTAGAAGTGTAGCAAAGCAGTTAGTTCTGCAAATTAGATAAATGTTGTGGAAAATGCATCTTCTACCACCCTGTGGCAGTTTGGAATCATTGCATATTAGCACACTTCATTAAACTTATTCAGCTTAATTGCTACTTCCCTAATGAATTTATGCATCAAGTGGTATTAAAAAAAAGGTTCACTTCAAATTATGATTAAATATGTTACATAAACATAAAATGCTGGGAGGGTCAGCCATGTTATCACACTTACTTTTAATAAACCTGGTGGTACTCATTTTAGACAAAGGATCATAGATTGATTTACTATTATTCTGTATTCTTCTTTTTCTAGCTATGTAGTATAAAAAGAAATTAACTAAACAGAGCAATTTTCTTTCAGAAATTTACAACACTGAAAATCAGCAGCTAAGTCATTCTTCCATTATGAATAACCATGAAAAATTGCCATTCCTTCAAATTTTAAGAGTGATAGGTGTTATCTGAATGCATTTGATTTGAATGGATGATATATCAAATATTAAATAAATGCACTCAGGGGGAAGAATTTTTGTAGGTTTTTTTATACTTATATAATCTGATCCTTTTACTAAACTGATAACTGATAATATACTAAAATGAGTAATTTACTTATTTTTAGGACATATATTTAATTTTCATGTAGTTTAACTCATGTCCATATCTGTCTTTAATAATAATATTACAGTAGTTTAATTTCAGTGTATAATTATCACAATTTACATTTCTCCTCTGTTTTGATCAGAATACTTTGGATAATTCAGAACTATGATAATCAGCTCTGTCGACATGCTTATGTATCTCTTCCTTAACATACCAATCTTTCACTGTCAAAAATTGCTAGGAAAGAGATAGCAAATCAATCAAAAAACTGCTCTGGAGAAAATATTCCTTTTCTAGAAATGAAATATAGACTGAACTTGAGACCAGTTCTGGATAGAAGTTAAATCAGCACTAGTGAGCCTGAAGGTATATTACCTTCATTTTATCACAACAAAGTGTAAGTTTTGACCCCCCACCTAAAAAAACCCACCTAGCTGTTCTAACATTTTGACCAGCTGTGCATGTATTCAGAAAGTTAAATCATCCATGACATGTACTGTTATGTATATAAGCCTAAAAGGTATCTAAGGTGAAATGCAAATCTAAGAAAAGGTCATTATGAGACTGTGTTTACAGGATGAAAAGGATATTTTTACCTAAGTGATGTATATATAGTTTCAAATAATCACATGCAAATGTAGCAGTTAATGGATTGCTAACAATGAGATTTTAATTGCAGAAATAAGGACAGTCAAAGGTAAAAATTCCTATCAACCTTGCACATATTATATTATAATAATAAATAACATTATGTTTTTGCCCATAGTGTTCTCAGTTCACATGCACTGTACACATGGATGAGTTAATCTCCTGAACATTAAGTTTTTTTGTGAACCAAAAGCTACTTTTTGTGTTTGCAAATCTACTTTGAATTCATGAGTGTTTTTCCTCTAATTTAAACCCATTGGTTTTTTTTTCCCCTAAAGATAATTTGGTTTTGTTGTTTTTATTTTTAAAAAAGATGTTTTCCTATAGCAGCTAAAATGAAGTTTGTGGTTTATATTACAGATTTAAAACAAAACAAAAACCTCCTTTTTAGGTAGGCTGGCACAAGCGACTGGTTTCCCTATGTGTGTCTCTCTCTACTACACATGGTGTGAAACTATCCATGTGATAAACTGCAGAACAATGTGACAAATTGCATTTATCATGCACCTGTGGCTGCCTCACCTGCTTTCTGCCCACTGAAGCATGCCCACCAGGATTTATTCTACCATTCCAATTTTCTAAGCAGCTTCAAACAGCTGTCATATTATGTATATAAATGGTACCTTGCAGTATTTCCCCACAGATTTATTTATGCTGGCCTGAAATACAGGATAGAAAATATTCAGTCCTACCCATTAGCAGGTTTGAGGTCTCATATCTCAAATTCCATTGCGGTTCATAAATGGTTGTTGTATGTCTATAACAGAAGGGAGAATCCTATCTTTCATGTATCTCTGGAGGATGTAAAATACTGGCCATTAATATTGCAGCATGATTATGTATAGAAAAGTTTTTTTCCCCTCGGTTCTCTGACAGTGATGGTATCCAACTCCTGACTTTGGATCCCCCACATCTACTAAAAAGCTACTTTAACTAAAGAAGTTGGTTCATCCAGCCTACCTTTCCACATATACAGATCCCTGAACTGGGACTGTATAAGCATAAACTCCCTTCTGCCCAGAAAATTGGAGATTTCTGCATGGAGGTTCCCTTCTGTGCTGGGATTGCTGGGATGCCCCAGTACTTTTTCATTAAATGTTTAAACAACACAGAATGAATGCAGTAATAAAAAAACCAAATATTTAATATAGATGTCAAGAAATAGAGGAAGCTTCAGTGTATATATAACAGAGGAGCAGGCAATTCAACTTAAGTCACCTATTGGCATGCAGCAGAAAAAAGGAAGGAGGATTCATAGAATCGTAGGGTCCTGATCCGACATAGATGGGAGCATGAGATGTTGTAAGATTTTGAGCATCCATCAAAACAACTGCATAGTGTTTCATCGTCATCTTCTTTATAGTTCGCCAGCATTCTACATCTTCCACCACACAGACTCTTCTTTTATGAGTGGCATAGAGACTATCTTGCCTCATTAGCTGCTCAGATATTGCACAACTAGTGACACTGTTTGGAGCTCCTGCCACAATCCAGTTCCCTTTGCCCTCATCATGGGCCCGTAGTTTGATTCTCGCTTCACTCAGCATCAGGGATTCTATTTTTCAGATGACACACTTGCCAAAAGAGAGAGATACTGACCCTGCATGGAGATTTTTCAAGTCCTTTTTCTTTTTCTATGCCTTAAAGTGATGTAGAGACATTCTATCCCACAGGAAACAGGAAATTCCATATCACTTCAGACCAGTGGTCTATAGAGTCTGGTGTCCTGTCACTGGACAGTTGTCAGTATCAGATCTTTCAAAGGTAGGTTCAAGAAATAAGATAATGGTCAACTATAGAATGTGTTTCCCATCTTGAAATTTCTTTCCACAAGTAAATTAATGAATAACTCTTGGAGCTTCAATTGTGTTCAAGGGAAACATACTAACTACTACACTCATTGTTGGGTGAAGTCTTCTCCTCTCATGCTCTCCACAGAATAGTGTGCCTTGGGTGGAAGGAAAGGAAAACATGACTCCATCTCACCACCACCCAACCTTGTTCTTTTACACTATGCTGAGCACATTAGGGCTGAATAAATAGCTGTGGTTCCTTGAGCCATGGGACTGTGATTTTGTCTAGGTCTTATACAGGCTGCATATACGGAAAAGATTCCTTGAGTTTCCATGAAAACTTAATGCTACATAAGGGCAGGCAAAATCTGGACCTCTAGTCGCCATGCTCTTCCTGATCCCTGCTTTTCACCATTCTGAATAACTGTTATTCATTTTTATCCATTTTGAAAATGGAAATGGAGAATGCCTTAGAGTATTTCAGTTAGCAGGATCTATTTACCCAAATTCTGATCAAGCTATGCCAGTGGCTCAATTGATAATGGTTCCATGGGGCCATTAATGACAATAGGTGGTCTGAACCTCAATTTTACTTCTGGAATGAGGAAAATAATATACCTTTACATAAAGTATACCTGATCTAGATGAAGATTAAATACAATAACCTAATCCAAACTAAGATTATTTACCTACAATAAAATTTCTGATATGAAAGGATTTATTCAGTATGACTTATTTCCACTGGCAGTTATTTAAACGGATGCACATCTTGTCTGTGGGTGGTTTACTGAAAAATACTTTTCTGCCCCAAATCAGTAATTGCCTAGAATTAACGATCAATTTATTAATTAACAACCAGCAGCAAATCTGAATTTCAAAGAAATTAACTATTTCAAAATATTTCTTTGGGCTTCCTAATTACATACTAATATTAATTAATGAAGGGAAAATAGATTGATGTTCTAAAACATGCTAAGTGGATTTCAGCTAGATATAAAAGAGATGATGAGAGAGCAGCAGTTCAAAAAGTTATTAATTTCCTGACACTTCAGATGGGATTTTTATAAAGTCCTCTACATTAGCTTTATTCTGCCCCCCTTGAAGTCAGTCTTGATTCCTGAGGTCTGATTCTTATTTACACACTGTCCCTTTTACACTGCTGTGACAAGATAAATACCTTTTTACACTTCCAGAGTGATGTAAAGGAGCCTGAGTTTAAATGAGAATCAGTCCTTTAATGTCTACTTTTTTCAAACAGGAAAGAGGATGAGGCTTGTAATTAAAAGGTATTAAGAAGTTGAAAACTGTAACCTCGCCATATAATAACACTCTAAGAAATTACTAGTTTCATTGCAAATAACAATTATTTCAAACCTGCACTTACTACAGTATATTCCATTGCCTGTTTGGGATGTGTTTTGTTTTGTTCTGTTTTTTTCCCCTGAAACTTATTGGGAAATGGCAAAGTTTCTTTGTCACTTTAAACTTGTTAAGTGCCTTAGGTTGTGTAGTTTATATTCAGCAAATGAGTACTTCTATGGCTCTATGAACATAATGGCAAATTTCTACCCAGGGCAATTTTTTTAAGAGAGTAGTTCACTACAGAAAGCCACAAAGAGTGATGGAAATTGGCAGATTACGCCCTGGATCAAATTTGTAAATACTCATAAGTGTGGAAAGTTGATAGATTAGAATGGCTAAAGACATACAGCAGGGACTAATACTTAAGAAAAAATGTAGCACATATCAATTAAAGGCATAAATACATTCTTTATATTACACCTACCCTTCAAGTAGACTATTACACAAATGGTTTACTATTAGCAAGCTGACAGAGAATAATTTTGAAAGGGAAAAGAACCCAGTGAACAAATTTCTTTAGGACCTAGGTTTGATAACCATTGTTTAGGAACTGAAAGGTGGGCACTACTGAGTGCCTCTTTGGCTTCTACGTAAGTGGAAGGTGCTCAGTAGTGCTCAGATTTTCCTAAGATCAGGTCTTCACTGACAGCTGGCTTATGTCTGTCACTAAGCCTAAAATTAATGGAAACACCTGGAGCTTGATAATGATATCATATCAGCATATGCATAGGCATTGAACATCAGAAATCATTGTGGGACCAGACAACTCCAGCTTATAACTGGGTCTATTTTGGGTCATTCACCAATATCCTCCAAAAGGTGCGATAGGACAGATATATGTGGCTAGTACATCAATGCTTAGATACTCCACACATGAGATGCAGTTTGATTAAGCCAGGGGAGACTTTAGCCTAATACATCCATTCTTTATCTTCTCTGATTTCAAACCTGCATACGTGGGGTTCATTTGATGAGCCTGTTAACGTGGAATTAATATCTTTGTGGCTATTTTATTCTGCATGAACGATGCTACATGTTGATGTTTAAAACTTGCCACAGTTGCAGCTGGCATCAGAAGAGGGACTGTTGCCTTTTGTACCCACAGACAACTCAAGAACTCTCATTCTGTGTAACTGGAAAGTGGCAACTTTGGCTGGTATTGCTGCCTAACAACAGGCATGACTTTAGACAGGGATAAGGGGTGGAATAGAAGGCTGTGCTCTTATTGGGCATCAAGAGGAAAAAGTGGTTTTGGAGCTGTGCATGTATCTATTGCTGACTTGCAATAGGCAAGGGACAGTGCTGCCTGGGTATAGTCTCTGACATTTAATTGATGGGAATTTAAAAGAAAATGTGACTTTTTGCCATTTTATAAAAGGTTCAGATATGATAGTTGCCCTATTTCCACTTACAGTAATTTCCCCCTATTTCCCTTGTGCAATACACAGTTATTGACATGATGACCCATACTAGCTCCTTTGGAACCATTGTGTCATACACTGACAAGGTCTATTCAGGGATTCCCTAATATGCATGTTATTGTAAATAGACCTTTTTGATTTCCTTCAAACACTGCATGTTCTACGAAACTAATGAAACTGTCATGCATGTACCTTAAATGCTCATGCTAAAAATCTTCAAAAAATGTTTAATGGAAGTTTGTTACTGTATTTGGATAGTAGCTAATTTTAACAAAAGCCCTGAATTTTTGTAAAAACAAACCTTCCATTCTAGCACAACTTTGCACCGTCTTTAAATTATAGTTGTAAATATACCTTTTAGACTCCTTGCAAACAAGGTAGTGTGATGACTAAGTTGTAGAATTTGTGACCACAATTAATGGTGAGAGCAAAACTGAACTCCACCTTAAATTGAAGTTAACTTGAGGTTATTTACCAAATTAGAGCACAAAAAGTAGGTTTGTATATATGTGTGTGTGTAAAACATTAAGTTTTCTTATATTATATACCAGGGATCGGCAACCTTGGCAATGGGAGGGTAAGAACCCTTAGCGGGCTCTGCTGGTTTGTTTACTTGCTGGTTCGCCGACCCGGTCCAACCGGGGCTGCGGGAAGTGGTGGCCAGCACCATGCCGCTTTCCGCAGCCCCCTTTGGACCGGGACAATGAACCGAGGCCAGTGGGAGCCGTGGTCGGAGAACCAGCAAGGAAGCAAACCAGTGGGGCCCACTAAGGGTGCTTACCCTGCGGTCCCGTGTGCCAAGGTTACTGATCCCTGTACTATATCTTGGCTGGCCCATATAGCATTTGTTATTAGACTTCTGTTGCAAAAATTTTGAGTGACATGGGTAATTTTAAAATATACTTAAAGTAAATAAAATCTCTCTTTGGGATCCTTTTTATGATGGATTAGTTGAAAGAATAATGATGGGTCATTTGAAAGAACAGCTAACATTCCACTACTTTAACAAAGTTAATTGGCTGCATCTAATTGTTGGAAACTAGCAAAATCATCAGTGTCAATGTAATGCTGTAAAGGGACTGAGGTGTAGTTGCACAATGGCCTCTCATATGTACTTTGCCATTATGAGTCTCATATGCCATGACCTTATTCCTTTGTACTTCAATGGTATACATTTTGAAGGAGTTTCTATTCCATTTCCTTTTTATCTCCCACTTGTGTGCTGTGTAAGCTTCTATCCTTGCTACTGGCAAAGGCACTTTTATATAATACAGCTGCTGCTTCTGCTAAATTTGTTTTGAAACCATGGTCTGGTTTTGAGTTTACATCAGGATCATTTGCTTTGTTTACTTCACAACTATATTGTCTTTTATGTTTGCCAAGTTCTCTTTTGATCATTATGACATTATCTCTATTTGTGGCAGTTTAGTAGCTGTACTTGTCACTTACTTCCATATTTTGTATCTGTCACACTATCCATATTTGTTTTTCACAGTACCTGCATTTACTTTTCACAGTTACACTTGTCAAAGTCTCTTACACTTGCTGTTTGTCAACTTTCTGGTATTTGTTTTATTTCTATTGTGTTTAGACCCTGTTGCAGCATCTACAGAATATGTTTTCCTCCTATAGTTTTATTGATAGGGGATGGTCAAACCGGTTCAGTAAAAAAATAAGAATCTCGCTGACCCACAAATAAAGCATGTTTCATTTTTTGAAAATGTTTTCATAAATATCCAGTTCCTTTCCCTGACCTCCAATAATATTTCAATCTTTGTTAATTTCTAACTCAGAGACTTAGAAGATCTAGTTGCTCTTTTCAAATCTTGTGAGTCTGGAGGCTTGTCTCCCGACCTCCTGTGATTATGGAGAATGCACTGGAGGGCATCTCTGACTTTGGAATCTCTGGAGCATAGAGGATTTGCTTAGAGCCTTTGGTCAAATCCCTGCAAAATGCTAGAACTGAGGAACCATATAATACCCTATGGCTGGAAGGTGGTGCTGACAAATTTCTTTATGGATGGAAAAAAGGGAAACTTGGCAATTGAGAATATAGGAATCTATAACCGTGCCATCCAGAAGGCATATGAAGATCTTGATATTAACGCGGACACCCCAACTAAGGAAGAGATCATGCAAGGAATCAAATCCTTAAAAAATGGGAAAGTTCCCCCTGGCAAGGATAATTTGAATACAGAATTGTTCAACGTAAATCCTGAGTTAGCAGCATCTATGCTGGCCCCTCTATTTACATCAGTCTTGGAAAGAGAAAAAGTGCCAGATGATTGGAACAATGGGATTATAGTGAAGATGTTAAAGAAAGGAACTCTCAGTGGTTGTAATAACTAGCGTGGTATCACAATGCTATCTGTGCTAAGCAAAGTATTGTGTAAGATCATAGTCGATAACATTATCAGAAAATAACAAGCTGTTTTTTGGAAAGGGTGTGGATGTACAGACTAGAGCTTCACTCTAAAATACATAATAGAACAATGCTTAGAATGGTAATGGCAACTGTACATAAATTTCATAGACTTTGAGAAGGCTTTTGATAGCATTCACAGAATCAGACTATGACACAATCTCTGGGCATATGGGCGAATCCCTGTCCATATGATCAACATCATCAAATGCTTTTATTTCAAATTTTTGCAGTGTTGATCACAATGAGCTCAGTTTTGAAGTCAAAACAGGAGTATGTCAGGAGTGTGTCATGTCTGCAGTCCTCTTCAATATTGCCATTGACTGGGTAACACAGAGTACACAGAAGACATGGCAAGAGGTATTAAATAGATACCCTTCTCATCCCTTTTAGAGCAGGACTTTGCAGATGATCTTACTCTCCTATCACCAACACCATATACAAGAAAAAAACAACTTGACTCAATGCATTCAACCAACAAATTGGACTGAAAATCAGCTGTAATAAGACAGATATCATGACTTTAATATTGTCTCACCACCACCAGTATAGACAGAGAATTATGTTCTCACCAGTGTAGAAACATTCACAGACTTGGGCAGAACCATCAGCCAGGATGGTGGAACAAGCCAGGACATCCAGAACAAAATCACCTAAGCCAGGACAATTTTCTGGAGCTTACATACAGTCAGGAAATCACCAACATACAAAACCAAAACCAAACTCAAGATTAATTGGAGCTGCAAACTTTCAACATTACTTTATAGTGCAGAATGTTAGGGAATGAGAGAGTATGATATGGCAAAACTATCTGCATTCTGTTCAACTTGCCTCAGAAAAATCCTCCATGCTTTTGGCCCAGAACAATTTCAAACAAAGATCTATTGACACAGAGCAGCCAAGAGGATGTGAGCACTATCATTGCCAGAAGGCATGGAGATGGATTGCTATGTCTTTGCATGGGAACTGATTCCATCAGCAGGGTAGCAATAAAGTGGATAATAGAAGGCAAGCAAAAATGAGGCTGCGCAAAAACAACATGGTGAAGAGCTGTGGAAGTTGAGCTGAAAAAGCTGGGGCATAGTTGGGGAATCATTGAAAGACTTGCCAGACACAGACAAGAATGGAGGAGCTTTGTCACTGCCCAGAATGCCAGAGGCATAATGGGAACATGATGATGATGAACCGTGCCTCGGTGGGACACAGCTGAGAATACCAATTTCAGAACAAACATTTGAGAAATAGGACATATACACCCCAATAGTGGAGGTTATTCTCCCATGAGACTTACCGAAACAGCAACAAAAGTAAACTTCTGTTTCACCACACTGGCTAACAAGAAGTCAGAACAGCAGTTTCCTTAGACATTCCAGTCCTTGTATCACCACCCAAAACACTAGATTTAGAGACGAGTGGTTCTTTTAAACAAATCTCATCAAAAAAGGTTCTTCTTATCCTAAAGACCAGCCACACAGCCAGGTCAACATACAACTCTGATCTTACCCCAAAATCATGCTGTTGCCAACCATTTAGTATCTAAAACCTTAAAGCAGAAAGAAAGAAAGAAAGAAAGAAAGAAAGAAAGAAAGAAAGAAAGAACCGTGCCATTTCCCACAACCCCCATTGGACCGGGTCAGCGAACCAGGGCCAGTGGGAGCTACAGTCGGCGAACTGGCAAGTAAACAAAGTGGCGGGACCCACTAAGGGTGCTTACCTTCTGGTCTCATCTGCCAAGGTTACAATTTTGGATAATTAAGAGCCTATCTTGATCTAATGCAGGGATAGGCAACCTGTGGCCAAAGGCAGCACGCAAGCTGATTTTCAATGGCACTCACAATGCCTGGGTCCTGGCCACTGGTCCAGGAGGCTCTGTATTTTAATTTATTTTTAAATAAAGCTGCTTAAACATTTTAAAAATCTTATTTAATTTACATACAACAATAGTTTATTTGTATATTATAGGCTTCTAGAAAGAGACCTTCTAAAAATGTTAAAATGTATTATTGGCACGCGGAACCTTAAATTAGAGTGAATAAATGAAGACTCGGCATACCAGTTCTGAAAGGTTGCCAACCCCTGATCTAATGAATGAACATTTTGAATTTTGTCTATCACTAGCATTCATTTTTCCCCCATCACTCATGTCTGTCTTATTGTGTATGCTCCTGATTTTAGCACTCTTACATTGAATTGTACTTTACTGCATGAGTAATAACACTACTGAATTCAGTGGGAGCATTTTCAAAGTAAGTTATTTTTTAATATCTATAAGGGTGGCAGAATCAGGTCCTAAAATAATTATGGTCAAATTTGAAATAGTGCCCAGCTCAATACATTTAGGATGTAATTTTAAAAGGTACTGAACATCTTTTAGGTGCAATTTTTTTTTTTGAAAATATTAACCGTCAAAAAAAAAAACAACCAAAACCAAACAGTGACAAACCTTTTAAAAGCTACATTATTGTCCATTCTCTGATCAACTCTTTTCTTCAGTTTTAAGATTAGCAGCCGTCTTAGTCTGTATCCATAAATAAGATGACGAAGACTTTGTAGCACCTTAGAGACTAACCAGTTTATTTCAGCATAAGCTTTCGTGGGCTATAGCCCACTTCATCGGATGCATAGAATGGAACAGAAGTAAGATGCGCTTATACACACAGAAAGCAAAAAAAAAGGTTGTACATTAGCATACCAATTCTAAGAGGCTGTTTAATTTGGATGGGCCATTATCAGCAGGAGAAAAAAGTACCTTTTGAAATGATATCAGGAGATAACAACTATTGAAGGTAAATTACCTAGGGAAATGCAATCAGTTAGTGTAATGAGCGAACCATTCGCAAGTTCTATTTAGTCCTTGGTTTATTGTGTCCAATTTTAAAATTAATTCCAGTTCCTCAGTTTCTCATTGGAGTCTGTTTTGGAAGTTTTTCTGTTTCAGAACTGACACCATCAAGTCTTTAATGGAATGGCCAGGAAGATTGAAGTGTTCTCCTACTGGCTTTTGAATGTTATGATTCCTGATGTTAGATTTTAATCAAAAAGGCTGACAAAGGAGGTTCTGTTGTCATCATGAATAAGTTGGAATATGAACAAGAGGCTGCTAGACAGCTCTCTAACTCCACATTCTGCAGGCCATTATCCTCTGATCCCACTGAGAATTACCAAAAGAAACTATACCATCTGCTCAAGAAACTCCCTGAAAAAGCACAGGAACAGATCTATAAAGACACATGCCTAGAACCCCGACCAGAACATTCTATTTACTATCCAAGATCCACAAACCTGGAAAACCTGGACGCCCCATCGTCTCATGCATTGGCACGTCTTTTCTTCAGTATAATCCTTCTGCTAGGTGCAGCCTGCAGCAACCAGGCTGGGTTCAATATCCAGAAGTTCTTTTTCAACAATACAACACAGAACTGGCTCAAGCCCCCACCCAATAACAAAGGAAAATTACATACCACCCCGGGTGCCACTGAGAGGCAATACTTCCCCACTTGCAAGACAGAGTCTGAGTGTAGAAAAGAAAAGAAACTTTTAATGGAAGTAGAGAAGTCGCCTGACAGTTAGGGAAAATTCTGCAAGCAAGATTCATAAACATAAAACTGTGAGCAGGACTCTCACCACAGAATGCAAGAGGCAGTCTTCTGCTTCATGTTCTTGAGTTCTACAATCAAACTTTCCTTTACTGTGCCCCCCTCTGCTCTCTCATTACACTCCATTCACAGCAGTTGTCCTTGGTCAATGAGGACCCTGGGTTCAGAGCTACATCTGTGTGACTTCACTTCCTATCCTGAAAAAAAAGGAACCTGGCTAGATCCACCATTTAAGAACTTTCTCTAGTTATTCCTTGCTGTCTGGCTGCTCCACCAGCCACTGTTCCTCATTGCCTGGACATTTATCTGCTCACCACTTTCATTAGCCACCCATGAATCATCTTCTGCTGCCACCTGCCTCTCTGTTGTGACCTCACTAGGTCAGTTTCTTAGTGATGTTTAGCTCTCAGCAGACTGAGTAGAAACACTATGCCACCACAAGTGATTTCAGCTCTGACTGAGTACTTAAAATACAAAAGCTTCCTAATGAAGCCTGCTTAGCTTTGTTTTTGAACAGTGAGAAGGAACAGATTAAACCAAACCAAACCAAACCAAACCAAACCAGGGCCCCTTAGGAAGCATCCACATCTCATGAATGTGATCCCTGTCCCTACCATCCTGTCCTCATTTTCACAGGAATCTGGTATTGGAGCCCTTGGCTTAGCGAGTTCCTTTCAGCTGAGGGTGACCCCTCAACTGGGACAAGCTCAGCACAGTTCTGCTTCCCTTTAGTTATTCATTGAAGATAACAACATTGATAACAACATTTCATTCAGTACTAAAGTGATTTGTAACCTAACACTAGCCAAAATTGATCACTTAGAGCTACACAGCTCCTATCTGCTAGATTCTATGGAGAGTAGGTGTGTTCATGTAAATACAGTTTGCTCCTGAAGTCTCTCCCCCTCTCCAACTAGTTGTCAGGGGAGAGTTCATTTAAACTATGCTTATATCAGTACTTTTGAAAATCAGATCCTAGGGCCCATAGGGATTATGGCCCTTCAAATTAAGGATCACTTTAAAAAGTTACAGCTTTAATTTTAAATGCTGCCTTTATTTAGGTAAGTTTATGAATTTTAGTTATCCATGCAAAGACTCTGCTGCTCTATACAATTTACAAACTCTACATAAGCACTTTGCCCATCCCTGAAATACAGACAGATCTGCAGCTGCAGGCAGCAGCTGTCTAATTCTGCACAACAACACTACACAACAGATCAGAATAGAAAGCAAACAATGCTTTGGAATGTGTCTGTTTTTCACTATGATTTTATCCACTGATGCTGCTGCTGCTGTTCTGGAAGGAAGGGCCTAACCTGATATCCTTACGTTTACTCCAGTGAGCTCTAGATCACAACCTATGTATAGCTTCAAACTATACTATAGCTTGAACCTATGTATAGCTTCAAAACTGAAGGAGGTCAAATGTTTTCATTTGCAGTTGTTTGTCAATATATTTTCTTCATTTAGTCACCTCAAGTTTCAGATTCAGGTTCCTAAGTGCTTAAATCACTTTTGAAAATAGGATTTAGGATCCTAAGTAGCACTATCTGGAAAACAAGAATTCCACTTTGTGAAGGTTTTAATATTATTTTCATTCATTCTCATATAGAATAAAAATGATACCTATTTCTTGTTCTTTGTTTTTTAACACAAGAGAGAGAGAGAGACACCTGAGAATAGCCAATAGTCGAATGGTTTGGCCACTCACTTGAGATATGGGAGACCAGCTTCTAGTCCCTGCTGTGCATGATTCAGAACCTCAACCCGAAACAGTTTCTCCAGCCTCCCAGGCAAGAGGACTGTAGAGTCAATCTCTTGATTTCTCCTACTGGATCTTTTCCACTTTGTATAAATAATTCAATATTCATTTGTCCAGAGGGAGACTGAAATCAGTTCATTGTCTTCACAGAAGAATTGAAGACTCTGAATTTCAGATATTTCCGTTCTGCATTTTCTTTTCAAAATGTCAAATTTGGTCATTAGTGTGAGGCTTATGAACATTCAGTGAGAATCAGAAGTTATGAAATATACTACATTTGCTGTTACTTAACCTTTGTTAACTGTCACTGGAATATTTTTCCATAAAACAACCCCTTTCAATTATTAATATTGATTACTAGCTAGAAGAAGACTATAACGATAGAGAAAGCAAAGATTCTATTAAATAATGCAAGGAAGGAAATGTATTGGTCACTGAAACGTTATTGGGACCCTTATTTCTCCTCTGAGCAATCAACAAAAATGCAGCAATAAAACTAATAGAAAGGATAGGATTTTCAAAAGCACTCAACACTGACCTAATGCTGCCCCTATTGTAGCAAATGTTAAACCTCCCTTAGACTTCAGTGTGACCAGGGAGGTGAATGTGAAGAGCTTTTTAGAAACCCCACACTCTTGGAAAGGTTGATTATCTAGAGCTGCACTTCCAGACAAAAGACTCATGTGGCATAGATGGAAGAGGAAATTGCCTCCAGGGCTAGAAGTTTGCCCAGTGACTTGGCTGGTCTACCAGCAATGTTTCAAAGAAGAGGGAAATTTTAAAAAGATGTGGTCTAGCTTTTTAGACACCTTTGATGTTTAGAAACCCTGCAGATGAAAACTGAGGTGTGACTCTCCCCTTCCAGCTTCACTTCCTTCCTCTCCTTTTCCTCCACTTCCATCTTTTCACCTTTCTGTTCTGCTGTCTGCCTCTCCACCCTTCCCTTCTTTGGGGGATTTTCTTTTAAATAAAATATAAATAAAAAAGCCCTCAATCTCCTCCCCCAAAGCCAAATAATCCTAAAAGCTATTTCCATTAATTTTCAGAAAGAGAGGAGGGGGTTGAAGAGGTATGAACAATTATAAGAACTCAGACTCTATTACTAAACTTCTTTGTCATTTTGCTATCTAATATTTTCCAAAATATTTTTAATTACTTTGCAAATAACTAATCAAATACTAGTTAGCTTTGTGCATCTATATACAACATGGTAATGTCCTGCTCAGTGAAACCTCCATTACGAAGTCCACAGCAAAAAGAAGTGCTTTCTCCATTTCACGCTTTCCTTTTATCTCCCTTTGTTTTACGCATTTTGTATATTCTTCTTCATTCTGTGCCAGAGATACGACATACTAATGAGATGTTTTGCTTAACCCCAGCTGCCAATCACATGCAAGTTACTGATTCAGGTCCTGAAGACCCAGTTTATTTTTTGTAGCCAATTTGTGGGCCATGTAACCTGTCTACTGATGAGTAAACGTTACTCACTTCAACTACTGTAGGCAGCAAATCTTCCAGTTTCAGGCCACCTCTAAATTAACATAGCTGAATTGACTAAATGGCAAGTTAGCAATAATCTCCATAAATAGTGACAAGTATGAACCTGTGCACAAGAAGTAAATCATTTCAATGACTAACTGTAAAAAAAGAGGCACTCTATAATTGGTGGGCCAGATAACATGCCTACTCATCTTCAGTCATAAGCAGCAAGAATTTCATCGTGTTTTCACTCTATTGAAGTAAATGGTGTTAAAATGTCTGTTGCAGTTCTCCTCTTGCTCAAATCTCTCCAAGTTTGTTCTGTATATTTATGATATTGATCGCCAGGAGATTTCTACTCTGATTAAAAATTTCAGACAAGCCTCCTAGAATAGCAAATAAATCTAACTATAAAAAGCTCTGGTAGGCTCAGATAGAGAACTTTCCTGGCTATGTTAAAACCTTAATTTTCATGCTTAGTTAAACACTGAACTCAAACATTGGATAGCATGAACCAGTATAGCATACATTAGAAATGTTATTTCCCCCAACGGATCTATTCACACCCATTGGCATTGGGTATCCTTTGCATTATCAATTATAAATTAGGAACTCAGTATAGAAGAGTAGACAATATGCACGAGTATGCCGGATTGTTTCTTTGGCACAGGGTTGGCTCTTATAGGGTGTGTATGGGAAGTAACAAGGATTTAATTGAAATATAACTTTTTGTTGAGGATATCCATAGGGATTTAGAAGAACCTGATAAATAGCTGGAGAACTTGGCTGTAGCTGGCTATAATTGTTCATGCTTCCACTAAAATATCATTTGAGCAAAGATAATGATATAACTTACTGAAATATATTGCATATACTTTTACCTCTAGTTGAGATAACTAAATACTTCAAGAATCAGAGGGGTAGCCGTGTTAGTCTGGAATTGCAGAAGTGACAAAGAGTCCTGTGGCACCTTAAAGACTAACTAAAACTCTTTGTCACCTAAACACTTCAGTTTGTCATGAGAGATAATCTGTGTTATATCTGACAAACTGGCAAACATTTCATTCTCATAGGCTTTGTCAAGTAACAAGATGGAGAGATCCCAACAGTATTTATTGTACAGTCCCAGTACAGGTGTTCACAAAAAAAAACAAAACACCACACTTATGGAAATCACATATTCATGACATTACAGTGAATATAAGTCCAACATGTTTACAATATTTTCGTCTAGAGATAATTTTTTAAAGCTGTCAGAGTCTGTTGAGGGTTTTCAGAACAATGATGATATCTTACCCATAGCTAAGGAATATAAGAATATCATATTCTTCACTAGAAGGAAACTT
The DNA here is from genome assembly GCA_007922305.1 of Dermatemys mawii. Classification (NCBI taxonomy): domain Eukaryota; kingdom Metazoa; phylum Chordata; order Testudines; family Dermatemydidae; genus Dermatemys; species Dermatemys mawii. Next base: position 31,010,717 of record ML677348.1, on the reverse strand, counting down.
TAAGAGAATGAGACCTGATAACCCACAAATAGCACATTTATTTCCACTGTGGAGGATTAATACAGCAATGAAATTATTCCCAGTTCATTAATTGTCATATAATCACTCCAGGATACTTGGAAAAGGTAGACAAGAATGCAGAGAAATCATTTTTTGAGGACCAAAAAGTCAATTACTCATGGGCCACCTGAGTTTTATATGGTTCTATAAAACTCTTGCATGGATTAGGTGAAGCTAACATTCACCGTGTTTTTCATGGAAACAAAAAGTTTTTGTGTAGCTTGTATTTTGCTGTTGTTTTTGTTTTAACTTGTAAGTAGCTATGGCATAAAATACATTGAGAGCTCAATTTTAGTTCTATATGTTTTGCCTGTAGCTTGATCCCAGTGTCGTTAAAGCTATCATATGAACTAAAGTCTGTTGTTCGCAATGGGGGAGGGGGGAATTATAAGCAGATTTCAGTAATGATTTGTGTACAGGCCAGCAAAATGTTTTGTTTTTTTTTCCTGTGACAAACAAATGAGATTGCAGCTGTATTAAAATCTAATCACATGCTTCACTGAATATAATACATTCACTTATTTCCCCTTTTATTTAATCTTCAAAAGGTACAGGTCACCTTACATTTAATATAATTACACTGATGTGTCTAATTTAAAAAAAATCTAGCAGCAAGAAAATTCATGACTATTTACTACTTGAACTGCATATAACAAAATGTATTGATTTAAAAAAAAATGTTTTGTGTGTGGTAACAATACGTTAATACAGTGTTGTAAAATGTATTTTTTCTTATTTATGCATGCGAACGTAATATGAAGAAAGCTTTAAAGTAGGCCTATGAATATTGCATGTGTATATTAACAGTAAAAAATGTAGCTGGTATATACATTATTGAAGACTATCTTAGCAAGAAGTTGCTCGTTGAATAATTTTTTTCTCTTCAGATTCTTCTCATTTTCATGTTAATGTCTTTGGAAATGTCACTTCAGTACTTTTGCTGTTACAAACTTTTCAACAAATAGACATAAATAATGCATTAGTGGCAATATTGTTCTAATAACTTATTTAGGGCATAATTAATTCACAGCTTTAGGCATATTTAAATAAAGGTCTGCTTTTAAGTTTGTAGCCTTTGACTGTGCTTAGCTTAGACTAGTAAACACAAAAATCTTGAGGGGGAGAGAAGGGGAATAAAAACCCAGACTCAAAACTTGTACATCCCATTGTTTAATTTTGGAAACACTAATCTGTATCAAATCTATGCTACAAAATAAATTACCTCTAATATTTGAGCCCACCTAGCATATATCCCCCACTTTAACTTACTCTAGAGTTTTTAATAGCCATCTATGGGTTCTTCCTCTTTATTCCCCAACTCCCACTTTTTATGCAGAGGTGTTAATGGGGTTATAATTTTGTAATTAAAGGACATAATTTTAATTTCTCTGATGACTCTTTATTATGATAATCTTATTAAGATTATGGTGTTCATTTGTTGCTGCATATGATCATTTGGCTTTTGTAGAGGCTGTCTGTGCTACTGAGTCACTGAATAATTAAACAAGCAGAACACTCCAGCCAGCAAATTCTTGCTGTTAATGGAAGACCAAAGTTAGATTTAACTCTGTAAACCTATTAAGGGATTCAGCCATACAGTATATCACAGATTTCTTGTCAGTCATCAAATACTGATAAAGCTTCATTAACTATCTAATTTCTCATTTAATGAAAAATTGTCATTCCAGATTGGACATTGGTGGAGGTATCCCTGAGACAACAAACATAAAATGTGATGATTCTGAATTCAATTAGCTAAAATACTGAAGATGGTATATGTTTGTAGAGGATTCAACTCAAGTAAGATCCTGGGAAAGTGTTCCACGCACAGTATTGTGTTAAGTACACTTGCATTCATTTCTTTAAGACTCTTCTGCAATAAAGTATCATACACATTGAAAATTAAAAAGAATGAATCATCTCCCTTGATTGCAGTTTTCTGCAAAGTTTGTGTTTACATGGCTGACCTTTATTTTAAAGCTTGCAGTCAAAGCCAGTTGAATTAATAGCTCTGGTGTACTGCAGTGTGGCAATATATGCTCATATGCAATATACAGCAAGGGCTTGTATAAGCACTAAAATATATTGTGTCAGAGTAACTACTTCTATTAATTTAAAGGTTTTTTCAAAGTGAACAGCTGGGTGATTTTTATGAAGCTGTTTTTATGTTTTTGGAGGTGCAAAACACACAAAACATAAGCCACCCTGACATATTAACTGTCATAACTGTGCATTTTCTGGTGTGGGATGCTTTAATTTGATCACTTTTTTCACTGAGAAACATATGTAACTAAATTAATTAGTCTGTCTAAAAAAATAGGGTGTGGCAGGACATGCTATAAGGATAATGTAGATGAAATGCTAAGATGTTGGCTTTCTTGCTGGACAAACCCATTTCCGATCATTTTAATGAATGTCAGAAATTAAGGAGAAACTATTTTCACAAATCTAAGATGAAGGTAGCATGTCTGTTGCAGCACTATTTTAATAAATCAGATTATTCCTTGTGTTCATGCTGAGATTTTATATAAAGTGGTCCTTTCCATATCCCCTCTTTAAAAAAAAACAAAAAATCTTGTGGTAAAACAGTAGATAGTCCTTCTCAAATGAAGTTAGATAACTTCACTTCTTTAGGGTGAATGTGGAATTTGATAAGATAATGAGTGCCTGAAGCTAGAGTAAGCACTAGAATCCCTAGTGTAATTTCAATATATCAAGGACAATAAGGTTGTTTGGTGATGAGACTACCCTGTGGACATATTGTAACTGGATGTGACTTTCCCATGTTGCCAACCTGGACATCTAACTAGCTTGCACTGGGATTCCTGTAATAACCTTAGGAAGGAAAAGGATGCAAGACCATATAATATACACTTTATATAAACATGTTTCCTGAGAATCAGCAAATATTTTATTATTTACACACAAATAAAGATGAAATACATTTCCCTGAAAATGTTTATGGTTGCATATAAAACAAGGAGGTTCTGTGAAGAACCATACCAGAAAGAAATTTAATCTGGAGATCACTGCTTTCATGGAGCATATATCTTAAATGTTATAACACCAAAAGCCCCAGATATTGACATAAGATTTTCTTAGTTCCTTACTGCTTGCCTTGAAACTTCTACTTAAGGTGCCTCATGTTCCTAAGGAGGCTATCAAGTGGCAGTGTTTATTGCCATCTTGAGCACAGTATCTCTTTTCCTATGTGAAACTAGTATGCTATATGTACCCAATATCCTGAAATCCCTTCCATACAAAAATACTCTACTAATTATTCAGCAAATTAAGAGCCTGCCTGTGGTAAAAGGAATTTTATATTGATGAGCACTCAAATAATAATAATTAATAATAACAATACCTTATTCTTATATAGTACTTTTTATCCATAGAACTCAAAGCACTTTTCAAAGGAGGTCCTTATCATTATCACTTACAACAATGGGACTACTTATATAAGGGCTTACCACTCGGTGAAAAAGAGGACCAGCTCAAAGACTTCAAAACACTTTGAATCAGGGTCATAGATCTTGGAGTCTGCAAATATCTGTTCTGAGGATTTAAGAGGTGTAAAATCTTTGTTCTGACCATCTGCATAATATTTCCACAACTGAGCCCTTAAATACACACAGAAAACATTTTGGATAAGAACAAAATTTGGAAATGTCACTGCCATTTTTAACGTAGCCATACATACACTTCAGCTAAATGGATATGTAACATCATATGGAGAACTGCTCATTTTAACTGTGGGAGGATTAGGGGCAGAAACCATGGACAAATTGTCTCTATCAATATTACCTCTACAATTTATATCCAGAAAAAGACTGACTGAGGGACAAGAAGAAGGGGAGATATCTGTAAGCCACTGGCCTGATTCTGAGGCTGCAGGAGGCCATTGGTGCACCTTAGAGCAGCCTAAGGGTGCTCTCTGGAACCCTGTTGTCCAGGATACCCCAGCACACTTCTTCCCACCACCAACATACTCTGTACCCAACCAGAAGGAGGTGGCATCAAGCCAATGGAAAACCAGCCTAAGGTCCATTCTGGAGCAATCAGCTTCACTAGGATAGCGTAAAGGGGACTTAGGCATGACTGAGGATCTGGCCCAACAATTTATTTCCAAAAAAGACCTAAATTATGCATGTATAACATTTAAAGGAGTCTGTCAGTTTATAGCCTTATTTGACAGTGCAGGATTCATTTGACACATCAGACCGCAATATTTGACTATGAGGTAATGCATATTTTTTTCATTTAAAGGCTAGATTTTGATTGAAGCTTAAGCTCTTCTTAGCACGTCTGTGAGGAATCTCTTGTGTCTAAAGGAAGAAATTCCACTACCCATGCTAAGGCAATGATGTTCTTAACCACTGAGCCCAGAGTGCCAGCTTTTAGAGAGCTCCATTCTACATCCTTACTTAGAGAAATCTCTTTTTCTGTAAGTAGAATGATTCAGCTTATGAAAGAGTTTTCAGGCTCTTGAGATAAGGTCAAATAATAGATCATTTTACTGGGCTGACATTGCTCTCTCTCTCTCTCTCTACTTAATCAGCATTACTAAATCATTTCCCATCAGAAGTATTAGGCATAATTAGGATGCCTCTTTGTTACTGTACCTTAAACGTCTTTCTAACTAAGCATTTATTTCCACAGGTACTGAGCAAATCAAAAGATTTCACCATGCTTGTGTTTACACCAAATTCTCTCCCCACCCCCCATGTCTTTTAGACACAATCTAATTTCATTTCAAAATCTGTTGGCTTATACCTAATTAATTCTAGTACTAATTCTGCCAACCCTGCTCCTGTTCAGTAGTCCTTTGCAAAGCTCCATTCTTTGCATAGCTCCATTCATTATAATAGGATTATTTGCAGCCTGTGAGTTTCCTTCATGAGAGTAAAAATGGCAGAATCGGGTTGACAATTATTTTGTAATATATATATAAATATATATATATATATATATATATATATATATATTACATAATATATATTACAATATATATATTTTAATATATATGTAATGTAATGTGTATATATATATATTATATATATAATATATACATACATACATTGTATGTATACATAACATATGTATGTATATATTATATATATATTATATATATATACACATGTATATATACTGTGACGGAGTCAGACCAGAAGGATATAAGAGAGTGCTGG
>ML677348.1:30792283-31005368 GCA_007922305.1 Dermatemys mawii | reverse complement strand
GGAGTCAGACCAGAAAGATATAAGAGAGTGCTGGAAGGCAGGTATATATAGTCTCAGGATGTGCAGGTCCCTGTTCCCTGGATAGCCAAACAAAGACTACTCCAGGCCAATCAAGACACCAGGGGCCAATTAAGAACCTTCTAGAAAGGAGTAGAAACAGCTAGCCTGATTGGGACACCTGAAGCCAATCAGGGACTGGCTGAAACCAGATAAAAACCTCCCAGTTAGTCAGGTGGCTGTCAGGAACTGTGGAAGGAGGTTGTGCTGTTGGTGAGACTGAGTGGTGGACAACATATCATCCAGAAGGAAGGAGGCCCTGAGGTAAGGGTGAAGTGGAGTTTGAAGAAGCGGGGACTGCTGTGGGGAAGTAGCCCAGGGAATTGTATTTTGTTTTGTGCCTAAAAGGTCAGCCATCTTAGCTGATACTATTAGGGTCCCTGGGCTGGACTCCGGAGTAGAGGGCGGGTCTGGGCTCCCCCCTTTTCCATCTTCCATACTGGCGTGTGATGAAGGTAACTCACTAGGTGGTGACTCTTGCCAATTATACTGGGAAAGGGAGGTCACTCTGGGGCCTAGATGAGTTTCTGAGGCCCCTAAATCTGCCAGGAAGCACAGGACCCACGAGTACGGACTTGGAGGTTTGTCACAATGCATATAAGTCTGGATAATACTTACAGGAAAATATTGGTTTGTAGTTTGTCAGCACTTAACTGTGGATCTAACTGTACAGTGGATATTGTCGCCTGAAGTCTTGGTTAAGCATCTTGAGAACTCAGAGGTTTGCTTGTTTGAGTTACCCAGTCAACAAAAGCAACATATCTGATGCACACGCTACAGAATGTCATTGTGTCTACTTGCAGAGAGAGAATTTACCTTTGTAGGAATATTGTGGTTATCATAAACTGTGACATCAGTGGTTGAAAGGCTAGGAGTTATTTGAAGATACTTGCATTCATTTGTGTGCTCTACTTAATGGACCATGGTAAGCCCTGCTATTGTGTACTGCTTGGCATTGTTAAACTTGCAGAGAAGAAGATTACATTTTTTTAAAGTCAGCAATAAACAATGCAATGTATAGGGATGAAGCTATAAGGTCTCCTACTTTGACTAAAATCAGGAAATCAGGAAATATATATGTATTTTATGCTCTTGCTGGGTTTAAATATTAATCTAATGCAAATTGTTTCTGTGTAAAACAGAGAGACCTATTTAGAGCAAATGCAAATGCAAGTATGTAGAAATGCTTTTCTGTAAACTACCCGAATATTTCATAAAGAAGTTAAACATAACAAAAAAAAATCTATAATATTTTAAAAATAAGTTGTTAAGCCCGGAGAGGAAAAGATATAGAATATCTATAGAAGACAAACATTCTACCTAAGGGTGCATGAACTACAGCTGCTTCTACAAACTTCTACAAACTTTTACAAAGTTCTGCAAACTACATCTTTGCAGTATTATTAATCTGATAGGGGTGTTAATGAAACAATATTCTCTAACTAGTCTTCTAAGTGTTCTACTTTTGAAAAGGATTTTGAGAGTTTGCTACTAGATTCAAGAGACATGAGACATTGTTTCCACTAAAATACTGACTGTGACATTATAGAATAAATTGGAGGATTTTAATGCCTGTGTAACTCGCTTCTTCCTTCCTATTAATTCATATAGGGTTTTGTTTTTTGTTTTTTTTTGTTTTTTAGTTTTGGTTTTTTAAGTAAAGAATTCACAAGTGCTCCCTTGGTAACATCTGGCTTCCTATTCCCCTGAACAAAGATATTAACAATCTACCCAAACAATATCTCCTCACAATCCATAACAACTCAGACAGGCAATGGCCAAATTCACACTGAGGGTTTTATTTATACATTCAGTATGCTTTTATTGGTAAGTGTTCTCTTTCTCTCTGTACTCATTTGTTTTCAGCTTTTTGTCTCTCCCTCTGCTTCTTACTAGTAAGAAGGAATGAAGAAACTGATTTGGAAAAAAAAAAAAAAAAAGAAGGGACATCTCAAGCTTTTGGCTATCCCTGCCCCCAGCTCAATATTTTGCTAAGGTTTAGATTTGTTTGGAATTTACAAACGAACCAAAACCAAGAAGAAATGCAAAAGATGGAAAATAAGATTTGTCTTTTCTCTGTTTTAAGTATTCCCATCTTGCTTTTATAATTCTGGTATTTCTTCATTAGATACACAGCTGAACCACATTTTTAGGGAATTTAGAAATCTAATAGAGGAACTCCTTTAAGATTATACGGGCATGCTTTTTAGTCCTGCAGAGTGTTTGTATGTGCGTGTAGGCTTTTACTTCCAGTTTTGTGCATGCTTCAGCATCTTAAATGATATTTACTTAATACCTATAAAAAACATTTTAATAGAATTATTTCTAAAACATTTTCTCAGTTGTTTTTTGCACTTAAATGCCTAAGAAATGATCCAAAGATTATCAACCAACCAGCAAAATCCAAGTTCTGGTAAATAATAATAATCATCTCCTGGGATTAGATATCACGTCTTCCTCTATTTCAGACCATTAAAAAGTTGGCAAGATCAATTTTACATGGAAATTTAAAAAAATGTAATATGAAGGCTGGAGCTGTTTCACCATGAAATATGATTTAATAAAAATAAAAATGGAAACTCCCTGAGTATTTCCCTGGTGTCAAATCTTTCACTCTGCAGTGGTGGTGGGGCAGCAGGGAGGCAGCAGGATATTACACTTTTAAATATAGCTATATAGATTCGGAGCCATTACTAGGGTGTGTAGAGAGCTATGTAGGGGACATTCATAAGAACATAAGAATAGCCATACCCGGTCAGACCAAAGGTCCATCTAGCCCAGTATCCTGACTTATGGCAGTGGACTATGCCAGGTGCTCCAGAGGGAATGAACAGAACAAGTAATCATCAAGTGATCCATTCCCTATTGCTCATTCCCAGCTTCTGGAAAACAGAGGCTATGGATACTATCCCTGGGCATGGTTACACTTACAAGATGATAGCACTATTGGTTATAGCAGTCCCCTTATACAGTGATATGTATAGCGCTATTGTATGTCCACACTCAGACGCGCCAGCGGTATAGCATGGCCACATTTTGGGCACTTAATGCAGCATTAAGAGCAGCGCATTAGGGCAGGTATCCCAGCTTTCAGCTGGGTGCAACATGCTTTTTAAACGAGGGGGGTGAGGGGGGACGCGTTGTGTGTATGTGGAGGGAGAGAGAGTGTTTTTGCCATTCTTCTGAAAGCCTGCCAGCGAGCCTCCGTTCACAGAAGGCTTTGTTTTCACACAGGCTCCCTCCTTAAACATTTGCATTGCTTATCTGCCGAGTTAAGAGAGAAACTCTAAAGAGGTACTTCCGCATTCCTCCAGCCGAGTTCAAAACAAAGGGAAGAGACGTCAATTGCCTTAAATGGCTCCAGGCATCTCGAGAGATCACTTGTAGCGCAGTGGGTGTCCACATTCTTGCTGTAGCGCTACAGCAGTTGCGCTACAGCCCTTATTCCCCATGCGGAGGTGGATTACCAGGAGCGCTATAACTCCGTGGTTATAGCGCTTTATGTGCCTTACCAGTGTGGACGGGGAGGAGGTTACAGCGCTCGTGGGGGCTTTATAGCATTATAAAGTGCCTGTGTAACCAAGCCCTTATTTAGTTCAGGCACGTCTTTACTCACCTAAGCAGTGAACACTGCAAGGGGACATGGTAACAGTTTTCAAGTACATAAAAGGCTGTTACAAGGAGGAGGGACAAAATTGTTCTTCTTAACCTCTGTGGATAGGGCAAGAAGCAATGGGCTTAAATTGCAACAAGGGTGGTTTAGGCTGGACATTAGGAAAAACTTCCTAACCGTCAGAGTGTTTAAGCACCGTAATAAATTGCCTAGGGAGTTTGTGAAATCTCCATCATTGTGGATTTTTAAGAGCAGGTTTGACGAACACCTGTCAGGGATGGTCTAGATGATACTTAGTCCTTGTTTGAGTGCAGGAGACTGGAGTAGATGACTTATCAAGGTCCCTTCTAGTTCTATGATTCTATGATTTTGCCATTCATTTCTTTGCACACAATTACGACTTTTATGCCTCATTACTTGTATTCACTCAAAATCTATTTTTCTGTAGTTACTACACTTGTTTTATCTAACCCAATGTGTTGATTGAAGTGTTTAGGGAGCTCTATTTGAGATAACAAGGTTATCTTTAATGAAATGACAGACTTTATATGATCTTGTACTGTCCAGCTTGGGCCATACAAGATGAACGTTCCTGGGGGAAAGTCTGGGACTGGGAATTTGCTGGTATCATTCTATAGTATAATTCAAATGTGGCAGCCAGGCTGGCTGAAGCTCTCTTGTAGTAGAGGTGGGGGTAGTTTAGATGCTGGAGGCTGTATGTGAGCTGGCCAGGATTGGCTGTTCTCACAGCAAAACAGTGTAAAAGGTTCCCCAGATTGGAAAACTGAGGGGACAGAGCTGTGCAACAGTCCACATTCTATCCTGGGTAATTTCACAGTTATTTCAAATGATAAATAAATGTAAAGTGAATTTAATGCTTAATAATTGTGGCACTTTGATAGCCAGGGGAGCCTCAGTGTATCCACAGAAAGACAGAGCACAGGCAAACTTCCCTATATTATCCCACTGATGTGCCTTAATCATTAGTTGGAGGTAACACATGAAGGTAGAACTTGGTAGTTCATTCTCCTATTTCATTTAAGCCATAGCCACCTGACTAACATAAGGGTGCATATTAGTGACAGTTTGGATGTTTTTTAAATTATTTGTACTAGGAAAGGGACTGAGGACCAATTCATTTCTCATTAATTATTGAATGGTGATTTCTGTCACTCACTGTATACCTGGGCTGCATTTGATCTAATGACTTAGAAGCAAAAAACAGTAAATCGAGGTAGCAAGTCCCAGGACCCAAATCTCTGTTCATTATTGTTATTGATTTTAATTTTACAATTTGGCACACATGTAATTAAATCTGTATCAGCTGTGCCAGAAATCCATGTTTCAATGACTTGAGCATCTTACTCTTCTTTAGTGATCGGCAATAGTTATAAATAAAAATAGCAACTCATTTCCTTTGATGTGCACCAAGGAGATATGACTGCTGCATTTTGTTGATATTGGCCAAAAGCATTCTTGGAATTTTTAATTATGAAATAAATCATGACTTCTTTGTGGAATACAGATTAATAATGGCACAAAAAATTAAGCCTTCAAAGCATCCAGTGCATATTTTGAATGAGCTGCTCATACAACCTGCATGAGAGAGCTGAATAATATTTTCCTCAAAAGGTGACATCCATTTTGTTCTATTGAGCCTGAGAAATTTTATGAAACGGAGACATAATTAAAATACACAAGTAGTAGAACTGTCCTAAGCAGGAAATAGTCTTCAAGTAGTGATGCCAATCACATTCCTGAAAACTCTTACTTGAGCAGAGATGTGGAACTCCCAAGCTCCAACATCATCAACACTGAAGTGACCTTTTCGTTGAAAAGATATTGCATGCGCTAAGCTATTTCCACACATATTCTGCCCCAGGTTCCTGCAGAGAACTGAGGATAGTGTTGTGTGAAGGAATGCAGTGCCGCCATATGCCTATCAGGCTTAAAGCTGCTGAAAACTTGGTCTGTGGAATTCCTTGGAGTAAAACCTGTTTTCGCTCATCCTGTGTGAATACCAGCAATAATAAAACAGCTATGGTCCCAAACTACAGGAGGGTAATTTTCTCTTCATTATGAGCTATAATTGGTGAATATATTTATATTTTCGACTTGAAAAGGAAAGAATTAACTATTACTTCTTATTAGCTTCACAAATACTTGTAACTGCTATACAGCTTTCACTTGCATGAAGTGTATGGCATTCGAAGGCCATGGACTAGAAGGAGAGAAATGTAATATTGTTCTTAGACAGAAAACTAAATGTTCCCCTAGCTAAAAGGATTATAGCTAGGAATCTTTCCCAAGGACAACATTACAGCAGCATAGTCATTTATCAGTGAGAAGATTTTCTATAAAGTGTGCCTCTCCTCTATAGGTGGCAAAGAATGCAATTAATTAATTCCTAGAATTAAAAAGCAGCAGACTTTTATTCAGGAGATTAATAAATAGCATGCAGTCTTGACGCACAGCCAAAGTTTACTTTATTCTTGAATGATATGCTGCCTTTTTTCCATAAATACATAATCATTAGTAAAAAGAATTAAACAAATGTTGTACAGAAATGAAAACAATTCTGTTGCCAAATTGGTTATGCTTTAGGCAAATATGAGGATTTTTTTTAATAGAGTGGTACTAGTATTCCTGCTGATTTCATTTTCATTTAAACATTTTACTGGCTGTCTTAATCTGCAACATGTGCCCAGTGGTAATAAGAAAAAAAAAGCTGTAGTTTTAATAATTGCTTATATGATTTATGAAAATGTTATCCCAGTAACTGTTTTTAAAGCACAGCCTGCCTTCCTCAGTTTTCCCTATAAATTAGCAGTAATTTGTGGCACCTCCATTACATATTCTCTGGATGTTAATGAGGCTTATAGGAATTTGCATTTTCCAAATACTCTGCTGGCAATGGATTTCTTGATTCTGATTCCAGCCAAATTCAGATAAAAATCCAATCCCATAGGTAAGCAGAAAAGCCTCCTTCTTCAAAATGTCAAGTCATGCCTGCATCTGTTCCATTCATTAAATTCATTAGGTTAAGGTGGGCAGGGCAAAACAAAATAATGAAATATAGCAGTATTCATCTGCTCTATATCCAGGTATGCCCATGTGTTTATTTTATGCCAAGCACGGACTGTAAGACCTATTCAATGCTGGTAAAGAAAGAATGATATTGAACAGAATTGCTCAGAAGGAACCCCTTTCCCCCAAAGATTGAAATCATATGTGTCAGTCTGCCACGCTCCCTTCACTAGCTGTGAGGAAAAGAAAAGGCTAAAATGAATGAAGAGCATATGTAAAATTACACACGAAAGGCTTTTAATCCACAAGAAAATATTTCCCACCTTTTAGAATGGCTGTACTGTTAGCCGGACGAAAAAGTGAAAAGTCAGACAGCCAAGAAAGTACTAACGATGGCTTAGGGCATAGCAAGTGAGCTTTCCTCCTGCTGTGGGCTGCAACAGGCATTTATGTGACACATTTATCCTTCCCTGATGACTATATTCTAATTATTTATTTTTATTTTAAAAAAGTTAAAACTATTGTTTGTTCTGCTCTTGAAAAAGATGATTGTCCTTTCCCAAACCATGGGAGACCTAATGCCCTCTAAGGTTCCTAGACATATTTTTATTTATTTTATTTTTCTGGTCTATTGCTTCTTAAGAGTTCCTTATTGCTTAGGTAACTGGTAGGTTTATTACTAACATTAGACAAGAAAAACAATAGACAGCGAGGTATACTAAATGTGTGCCTGTATGCTTCACCTCCTATAACAGGGGTAGGCAAGGTATGGCACGGGTGCCAAAGGCGGCATGAGTGCTGATTTTCAGTGGCACTCACACTGCCCAGGTCCTGGCCACTGATTTGAGGGGGCTCTGCATTTGAATTTAATTTTAAATGAAGTTCCTTAAATGTTTTAAAAACCTTATTTACTTTACATACAACAATAGTTTAGTTATACATTATAGACTTATGGACAGAGACTTTCTAAAAATGATAACATGTATTACTGGCACATGAAACCTTAAATTAGAGTGAACAAATGAAAACTCGGCACACCACTTCTGAAAGGTTGCTGACCCCTGTCCTATAATATTCTCACTGTCTCTCTACAGCTCCAGTGGAGCCCTCTGCTAGCCAGCCTATTAGTACTAGATCTAGGAAATCTTTTTTACCTCTAGTGGTAGAGGACTGAGAGTTTGTAGGTAAAGCTCCAAGGTTCCAATCTGAGCTTCACAGAGAAAATACGGGACCTACAAATACTAAATATTGGAGATTTTTTTTTTAGAGAAAATGTAAGATGAGTCAGGGAAATCAAATCATTTTTTCCTATAATTTCAAAACATTGAGTTGATTTAGATCTTTTTAAAGCATTTCTACAATTCGCTTAAATTTCTAAAAAAAAGTCTTTCAAAATGAAAAAAAAGCCTAGTTTTCCTGTTCCAAAGTGTCAGAAAGAAACCTTTTGACAATTTAATATTTTTCTGAGTAAAAATTTCTAGCCCAAACCTATCTTGCCAAAAAAATCAGTTTTGTCAAACTGGTATTTTCTGACAAAAATTGTTTTGTATAAAAACCCCAACAAGTCCTAGTCTGCAGTTCATAGGTTCATTACTCTTCCTTAGAGTACTGTACTGGGAATGTAGAGTCACACCCCAGACATAATCATCACTTTGGCTGATACCACCACTACATTAGGTTCTCAGGGAGATTCTACGAACATGCATGCTGTGGATGAATAAACTTCAGAGGCAGTTAAAAATCAAGCTAGACAGATCTATGATTTATGTTCTAGAGAGAATAAATACTTAATATGTTGAGCATCCCCAAAACAGAGAGAAATATAATTAATTTGCAAATCGTACCACCAAAGAGACTCTCAAAAGCTTTTCTGAGAATTAGCAGCCATGCAGCCTGACTTTAATCCTCTGCAAGTTGCAACTTTGTGGGAGGAAAGAATCCATATGATTTTGTATCTACCAGCAAGTTCAGTGCTTTGTCATAATTTGGTTTTGTTACTAAGATACCAGAGTGATAGGACTGCCTAGCACTACAAATACATGGGAAGTATACCTCTATTCCCATTCTTTGTACTCAGTTCATTTCTACGGAAGTGCCAATGTTACAAGAGATTGCTGGCCTTTCAAGATTGTTGCTTCTATTAGGAAGAAGAGGAAAATAGTTGAGTATCTACATTTAAAATAATTTTGCCATTTATGAAATTGGCCTTGATGCAAAAGGGAAGTAGGAGCCTTACATCTGCCTGTGACAGGTTTGGACACAGAAACTCCCTCAAGACTGTGACTAGATGTGCTGGTATACCACTGAGAACAACCCCTCTGCCAGAGTTCACTGAAACTGAGATCCACTCAGCTCGGGGTCTTCTTAATTAACAGATATTTTTCTAGCATCCAGTATTAACTTTTTCTGGGAGCCTAAACCCCAGATAAATCCACTTTACTTTGTATAAAGCTTATATAGGGTAAATACAGAAATTCTCTGTCTCCTATGACACTGATAGAGAGAGATGCACAGCTGTTTGGTCCCCCAGGTATTAATAACTTACTCTGGGTTAATTAATAAGCAAAAGTGATTGCACTAAGTATAAAAAGTAGAATTTAAGTAGTTTCAAGAAATAACAGACAGAACAAATTAAATTACCATGCAAAATAAACAAAACACGCAAGACTAAGCCTAATACAGTAGGAAACTGAATACAGGTAAATCTCACCTTCAGAGATGTCCCAATAAGCTTCTTTCACAGACTAGACTCCTTTCTAGTCTAAGCCCAATCCTTTCCAGACCAACATTGTGGCTTATGGCCTGAGTTGAACAATTACTCACATCCCCCTAGTTACAGATCTTTGTTCCATTTTCTTTCAGGTATTTCTTTGGGGTGGACAGGTCATCTCTGGAGGCAGCTGAAGACAAAATGGAGAGGTTTCCAGGGCCTTTTATATTCTCTCTCTTCTGGGCAGAAACCTCTTTATTCCTCTGTGCAAAATCACAGCAACATGATGGAGTTTGTAGCCACTTGGGCAAATCACAGGTTCATAAAAGATTCAGCTTTTTGCAGACGGATGCCATTGTTTACATGTTAGTTTGGACATCCCCAGGAAAGCTCAGATGTGGATTGGCATCTCCCAAAGTCCGTTGTCAGTTAAGTGTTTCTTGATTGGGCATTTACTCAGAATAGTCCTTTCTCAAGAAGCTGACCAAATTCTTCACTGATGCTACTTAGAATCAAGCACACTGAGATAAAAGTACATAGACAACATTCAAAACTTCTGATTCAAAAATGATACACACATACAGACAGCATGATCATATCCATCATATTACAACCTTTCCATAGACACCCTACTTGATCTCACTTATACAAGATTTGGTGCAACAATAGGACCTGGTTTGCAACAAAGATCTATATGGTCACAGTTCATGTTAATAATGTCACAATGTCATTTTCCCTTTGTGTACTTAATAGTTGAACCAGCTCCATTTACTGTATAGAGATTCATCTCAGTCATACAATCTCATATAACACTGATTATTTTCATCCCAAATTCATATAGTATTTGATTTTATAGTTCCAAACAATGTGACATACATTTTTATACCTTCAGATCCTTAATGGTGAGCTTGCTGTCTTTCCATAGTCGTATCTTAAGCAATGAAAATATGGGGTTTCTAGATTCTTGTATTATTCTACATAGCTATCAATGATCATCTAGTAAAGTATTTCACCTCCATCACTCCCCTGCCAGAGGATGAGCAAAATATAACCTCTTATAAATGTATACATAGTCCAAGAAGCAAGGGTCTGATCCAATGCCATAGGAGACTTCCCATTGTCTTCAGTGGACTTGAGATCCGGTTGTAAGAGTAAAAAGTTTGCTGCTGTTCATGGTCTTCCCAGGGTAAAATATTATTACATTTCAGGGTGATCATCCTTATGGAGTTCTATGACTTTAAAAGGCTTATTCTTTTAAATTTAAATGCAAAATTCACACTTTCTTCTAACCATAAGCTGAATGTCACAGAAACAATTATACTAAAGGAAGATGTCCAAAATATAGTCTGTTCACATGCACCTAGTTTTTTGCCTCTGTTAATGATATGAAAAAAGTATACAATCTCAATGTGCTAAACCTATTTGTAAAGCAAATGAAAGGTAAACTGAGCATGAATTAGTTGTATACATATACATTCTATAATGTTCATGTGCACAAACGTGTTGCAAGTAATTTGCATTGTGAAGATGGAAACTAATATGATGCCCATTTGAAAATTTGACTAATGATGATTATGTGTTATGTTTGAGGTCAGTGTTGACTTTAAAGGAAAGTGTATTATTGTAATGCAATCACAGAGATAAAAGAAGCAGAATCCAGGAGAGGTACCGTAAGTATCAAGTAGATCTAGCTAGAACTTTTTTGTTGAAATATTTGTTAGAAAATGTTGATTTCTCAAGATTTTTCACAGAAAAGTAGCTCTTTCAATGGAAAGATCATCAGGAAGATTTCTCAGGTTCAGGATGTAGTACAGTGAGGAAAAGACACACCACCCTTGAATACCCTTGGGGTAGGACCCTTATGGGGGATGTGGGAGAGCCCAGTTGAAGTCCCTACTCTGAATCAAGTATAACAGATATTTGAACACAGGTCTCCTTGATATCAAGTGAGTTCTGTAACCACCAGAATTTTGCCAATTTGGGGGTCTTTGTAATTTTTCATGAATAATTTTGAAGGGTATCTGTTTTGTTCTGCATAGAAACAAAAAATAAATGATGTGACCTTGAAATATTTTGTGAAATGAAATTCTTGTTTTCTAGCCAGCCTTAGCCTCAAATGAGACCATGCTCCTTTTATAGTTATGACATTTGGGCAATTCTCTCAACTGTGGGAGAAAATTGCGTCGGGGGAGAGGTTTGGTTTCTGAATCCTTTTGTTGATTATGGTAGATGCTGTTCTATTGATGGTTATAAGGGATTTATTCCTTTCTTTTTTTCTTTTATTAAAATCTTTCTTTTAAGAAGCTGACTGCTTGTTTTTTCATTGTGTAAGATCCTGGTTTTGGATCGGGCATGTCTCGCAGGATCAGGCGAGGTTTGGGTTTTCTTCTCTCAAGCTTCCCAGGGAAGGAAGAAGTTTGAGGGGTTAGTGGAAAGGGAAAGAAGGGTTCCAAACTACCCTAGACCTAGTTTGGTGGTGGCAGCGTACCAGGTCCAGATACAGAAGAATTTGTGTTCTGGGGAAAAACATTTTAACCCAAGCTGGTAAAATAAGCTTGGGGGGGTTATTTCTTTTTTTCATGCGGGTCCCCACATCTGTACGCTAGAGTTCAGACTGGGGAGGCAATCCTGACAGACCTGTTGTGAAGTTTAGTTAGTAAGAGACAGAATTTTGTATTGTGTCTATGATAAATAGGTTAGAGAAATGATGATGGCCTGAAGTCCCCAGTGTGAATTGTTTTAGTTATAAGATTTAGCAAGGCTTAATTTACAATGTATTCTGTATTCTGTATTCTGCTACCTTTAAAGATTTCTGTAAGGGATTGTGTGATTGTTTGGGTGAATGAGGAATGCATGCATCAGGAAGAGATAAGTGTGAATCCATTAGAAATATCTAAAGGAGGTCAAGAAAAGTGAGAGACTTGAAAAGACCAGGAGACAATCAGAAAACATCCATTGTATTGGATGCTAAGCAGCATTCACAAGCCTCAGAGACAAGAAAAACCCCCAAAGGTGAAACAACAAATAAAATATAATGACAGGAAGCTGGACAATAACCATCAAAGGATGACAGCAGGAAACTCCAAGATTAACACCACTTAAAAAGTAATGATTACAGGATGACATTGCAAAATGCATGGACTCAAATGGAAATTTACAGGTATAAAGCTTGAGTGTTTTGCCATGAAACTCTGAGTTCAGCCCTGCAAAGCTTCGGAGCATCAGATCATGACCAACAGAGACCCCTTAGCTTCTTACTTGTGCTTAATCTGACTGGCCATTAGACTGACTCGAGCGACAACAAGAGACTGGTAACTATGAACTTCAACTGGCAGAGCTGTGGGTGTAATTGTGTGTGTGTGTGTGTGTGTGTGTGTGCGTGTGAATGAAATGCATATGCTAACTGTGTTGCATTCTTAATAAAGTATTACCTTCCTCTTATAAAAGATCCCGTGTGCTCTGTATAGCATAACAGACTGACTAAAAGAAAGCTATAGCTCCATTAACAGTCTTGCAGAATTTTCACAGTACAAACTGCATATTATAATAAGACTATGGTTTTTACATATCCAAGTTTGATTTCTATATAATGTGTTCTCCACAACTTTTGCCTTTAGCTTTGCTGATTTCATGGTCAGATCTTATTTCTGAAGCACCCATAGTACTTGCATTGTAAACTGAACTAAAAATACTGTACACAAACAAGATTAAAGTATATAGTATTTGCATTAGTCAGCCTTTTCGAGATTTTAAAACCGGAGCTCATTTAAAAGGGTATAATATTTAGATACAGATTCTGTCATCTACACCTCAGATTCTTAGTTTTATAAGAAGAATGATTAAGTTCTGCTATAGTGTAAAATGAAATTCAAACTTCTAATTTAAACAAATGTCCCTTGTAGTCTAGTACTATTGCAAAAAATAGCTGGTTTTAACTTAGGCCTTGGTTACACTGGCACTTTATAGCGCTATAAAGCTCCCAGGAGCACTATAACCTCCTACCCGTCAACACTGGCAAGGCACATAGAGCACTATAACCGCAAAGTTATAGCGCTCCTGGTAATCCACCTCCGCACGGGGAATAAGGGCTGTAGCGCAGCTGCTGTAGCGCTACAGCGAGAATGTGGACACCCACTGTGCATTAATTGGCCTCCAGCCTGTCACAGAATTACCATTCGAGCCACTCTGGTCATCACTTGCAAACTCTTTTGTCCTGTCCTCAGGTGACCACACGTCAGACCCGCCCTTTAAATTTCCAGGGAAATTTGAAAATCCCCTTCCTGTTTGCTCCAGCCAAGCGTGGCGTGCTCTCAGGGAATCCTTGCAGGTGATCATTCTGATTGATCATGCCTCCACGTGCCATGCCTCCTCGCGATAGGTGAGCCCCAGCGTGGAGCAATAGCGAGGTGCTGGACCTCATCAGCTGTTGGGGGGAAGAGGCTGTTCAGTCTCAGATGTGGTCTAGCCACAGGAATTTTGATACGTATGGGCAGATATCATGGGCCTTGGCAGAAAGAGGCCATGAGCGGGACACTCTGCAGTGCCGTATTAACGTAAAGGAGCTTAGGAATGCGTATCGCAAAGCCTGCGAGGCAAACAGCCGGTCCGGGGCAGCCCCAGTGACTTGCAGATTTTATAAGGAGCTGGACGCGATACACGGTGGTGATCCTACGTGCACTCCATTGACCACCATGGACACTTCCCAGCCCACCAGTAAAGGGGGGGGGGTGAGGAGGAGGAGGACGAAGAGGAGGAGGAGGATGAAGAAGAGGAGGAGGACGAGGAGGCGGCAGTGACTCAGGGCTCGGAGGAGTCCCTGGACGCATGCAGCCAGGAGCTCTTCTCAAGCCAGGAGGAGGGCAGCCAGCCACAGCATCCAGCGGTTGCAGGGGGCAGCACAGCAGTGGATTGCAGAGGTAAAGCTGCTTTTCTATTGTGTAGGCAGGCAGCTTGGGATGGAAAGAGATGCTTGCATGCTTGCCTACATGTGGAATAGTGCACTGATATAGTTTATCACATTGTGGTAATTGTCATCAGTAATCTCTTCAAAGCTCTCAATAAGAGCGCTTGCAATGCGCCTGCGCAGGTTTCCCGGGAGAGCCAGCGTGGCCCCCGTCCCGGTCACTAGTCCCCGCCACTGTGCTACGATGGGTGGGGGGAGCATTGCTGCACAGAGGCAAGCTGCATACAGCCCTGGGCAGAAGCCACATCTCATTAGAATGCCCTCCCTTTCTTCCTCGGTGACCCGCAGCAGCGAGATATCTTCCAGGACAAACACCTACGGAGAATGTTGGGACAGTGTTCAGAGTAGGGCTCCTGCCACTTCCCGGCACTCCCCTCACCCCGGCCATAGCACAGCACGGCAATGAAACAATCATTCCCCCTGCCTCTGGAGAGGACTCACCATGGCAGGGGATCTGTTGTTGTCTGTATGCTCTCTGTGGGACAGGCAAATGAGGAATGCAGGGTTATCATAGGCATGTCTGCTGTTTAAAAGGGAGCCACTGTTACATGTATCTTTTTCTTTTAGAAGCATCGACCTTGAGCCCTGTGCCATTGCTGTTATCAGCAGCTGACAGGCTGAGGCAACTGAGGAAGAGGCCATGAAAGAGCAAAGAGGATCTAGTACAGCAAGTAATGCAACAGGCTGTAATGGAGAATCGAATTGCACAGAGGTGGAGGGAGAACGAGAGCAGGTTGAGGGAGAAGGTATGGCAGGAGAACGCGATTCACTGGCAGGAAAGCACCAATAAGCTGCTCTCATTACTGCAGTTTCAGTTGCAGACTATGCAGCGGATTACCACCCTTTAGGAGGAGAAGCACCACGCTCTCTGCCCCCTTTATCATTTGCCCCCAAACCCTTCTTCTTCTGGCCCTCTGTACCCTCCAGGCCACTATCATCAGCTATCTGGTTATCACCACCCACAGCTGCCTCCAACCCCTCTGTCTTCACCGAACAACCCCCAAACCCAGGACCCTTATCCACTGCACTCAACCCCTAATAACTTGCCTTATTGCCCTCCGCAAATTGGGTTCGGGGGACATGGCAACTCTGAGGGCACTGCAGACTCAGAGATCCGGACATATTTCAATCTCTGACTGACCCCATCCCTCTCCAATTGCACCTCCCCCCGCTCCTCCCACACATGCATCAAAATCTTTTCTTTCATCAACCAAAGTAGCTGTTGAATAAATGAATTGTCTTTTTAATAAATGGGTTTCTTTATTCAATGTACATAGATTATTAGTGGCTATAGAAAAGCAAATGCCTGTTCCTATTAAAAGAATGCACCCTCCCTCTCTCCCTCCCTCTGTACTTCGCATTAGAACTGGCTTTCAGCCTCAAAATGCTCCCTGAAGGCATCCCTGATCCTAACAGCCTCTCGCTGGGCCCCTCTAAGAGCCCTGCTTTCTGGCTGTGCATATGTGGCCTCCAGGCATTGAACCTCCGAGCACCATGCCTGAGTGAAGCCTTCACCCTTCCGCTCACAAAGATTATATAGGGCACAGCATGCAGAAATAACCGCGGAGATACTTCCCTCAGCCAAGTCTAGGTTCCCATAAAGACAGCGCCAGCGCGCCTTGAGACGCCCAAAAGCACACTCCACAGTCATTTGACACCAGCTAAGCCTGTAGTTCAACCTTTCCTGGCTGCTGTCCAGGCTTCCTGTGTAGGGTTTCATGAGCCAGGGCATTAAAGGGTAAGCGGGGTCGCCAAGAATCATGATGGGCATTTCGACTTCCCCCACGGTGATCTGCTGGTCTGGGAAAAAAGTCCCGGCTTGCAGCTTCTTGAACAGGCTGGTGTTGCGGAAGATGCGTGCATCATGCACCTTTCCAGACCAGCCGGCGTTAATGTCAATAAAACGCCCACGGTGATCTACAAGTGCCTGGAGAACCATACAGAAGTACCCTTTTTGGTTAATGTACTTGTCTGCTAGGTGGGCGGGTGCCAGAATAGGTATATGGGTGCCATCTATCACCCCTCCACAGTTAGGGAAACCCATTTCTTCAAAGCTAGCAACAACGTCATGCATGTTACCCAGAGTCACGATTTTTCGTAGCAGGATGCGATTAATGGCTCTGCATACTTGCATCAGCACAACTCCAACAGTCGACTTTCCCACCCCAAAGTGGTTGGCCACCGATCGGTAGCTGTCTAGGGTGGCCAGCTTCCAGATCGCGATAGCCACCCACTTCTCCACTGGGAGGGCAGCTCTCAATCTGGTGTGCTTGCGCCGCAGGGCGGGGGACGAGTTCAGCACACAGTCCCATGAAAGTAGCTTTTCTCATGCAAAAGTTTTGCAGCCACTGCTTGTCGTCCCAGACTTGCATGACGATGTGATCCCACCAGTCAGTGCTCGTTTCCCGTGCCCAGAAGTGGCGTTCCACGGCCGTGAGCATGTCCATTAATGAGACAAGAAGCTTCATGTCAAACACATTCACCGCTTCGATCTCGTCTTCAGACCCATCATTGTCATCTTGCATGTCAAGGATTAACTCCACTGCACACAGAGAAGTGCTGGCGACAGTCGTCAGCATGTCCCTCAGCAGTTGTGGATTCATTGCAGGACATGAAAATGGAAGACAGAGCACGCCTTGCTGAAACTGTTGAAAGATGGCTCCTGAGGTGGATGGAAACCCAGGGATTGCTGGGATACGACACAAAGCATCGTGGGTAGTTGGAACAGGATGCAGAATGCCCCGCAAGTGATGCCCCCCTACCACAAGGCATTGCGCCAGATCGGGAAGAGGTGCTCTGTGGGATACCTGCCCTAATGTGCTGCTCTTAATGCCGCCTGAAGTGCCGCAAATGTGGCCATGCTATACCGCTGGCGCGTCTCAGTGTGGACACGCAATAGCACTATACATATTGCTGTATAAGGGGACTGCTATAACCAATAGCGCTATAATCCTGTAAGTGTAATCATGCCCTTAGCCTATAGATATATCTCAGTGCTGTACAGAATATAAAGATTGCTCAGAGATAGTTTTTCATTAATGATTAGAATTCTGAATAAGTGTTATAAAAAAATTCTGCCTAAGGTAAGTCCTGTAAGATTTTGTCTGTGTGTAGAAGATGATCTTATATTTTTGGTGGTCCTATACTGAAAGAAGAGAATAAGACAAAATGAGAGCATTGACTTATACCTCTCATGACCTCTTTACAATGTGTGTTTGTGTGTGTGTTTAAGTCTTACAGAGTTTGATCCATTCCCTGTAAATCGGCTATTTTCAATATTTTTCTCTCTTTCCAGTTTCATAATCATACCTTTGTATATGCAATATTCAGCTAAGAAATGGGATAGAACAGTATGGGAAGAACTACGAGTCTTTAGTAATTATTTTTTATGATATGAAAAAAAATAGTGTCGCTGTTAGAGTCACACTTCTAACACCCTAGGCCAGGTCCTCAGATGGTGTAAATTGGGTTAATATTGGAGTCAGTATTAGCCCCCAGAGTTCTTCCCAAATTCTAATTTTGTTAATTTTATTTCCCCTACTTAGCTATATTGTCCTTTTAGCTGTATTTGATCAAGATGTTGCAGTCTGTGCCAGACAGTTATGTCATGTGGACCTGCACTGTTAAACAGTTTCTGAGTTCCACTCCAGAAATGGCTGTACATATTACCTAAAACTCTGTCAATCACATCTATAAATCTAGGTTATCTATTCATTAATAATATGCATTAAATTAATGGAAGTGAACTCTCAGCATTTGCCTCTCGTGAATCACTGTCACATTAATTCCTTTTGTTCTTGTAGATCGTATTATTTAACTATAAAAAAGATTTTGCTGCCAAATTCAAAATGTAGTGAAAAAAGATTGTCAGTTATTCAGATTGTAGCTTGTATGATTCTTCTTACAATGTATTAGACACAAAATATATGGACGAAAGTGAGCACAAATTTATTTATGTGTTGTCTGTGCTGTAGATGGCTATGGGAAAAGTGAGTGGATGTAAAATGTGTTGTTTCTTGATTAGTTGTGTTTGTCATCTAAAATATTAATATCAGCAAAAGGAAAGGAACAATAAGCAGACAGATGGTCATTTCCATTATCAAACAGTAGGAAGTGCCTGAAGAATAGAGTTGTATGTGAAGACACATAATATTTCCTCACTGAATCAACAATAGTAAAGTTGGCTCACTATATGAATAGTGGGCTTGGGGATTAAAGCCCTTCTTTGCTTCTGAGATATTTTTCTTTAATCAGTTAGAGCACATTTTACTTTAAAGTACTTACCTATTTATGAAGAGATTACGAGATGTTCTGGGATTATTTGTCATTATTATTGTTATTAGTTCTTAATGATTACATAAAATGCAAACCCCAGACTCAGCTGTTTGAGGTGCAATGTAACTTAAATATTACACAGTGTTGGCATTTAAATGCTTGCACAGCTTGAGAGGTCTCTCAGAAGAACTATTTGTGTTACAAGCTACAGAAATGAAATCGATGTTTTGTGTATTACTATATATTTTATCAAAGGCACTTTTGAAATAGGAGCCACATTGTCCCTAGATTTTGCACAGGGGTGGGAGGGTTCAAGGAGAAACACCCATCTCCCTAATTTTGTACAAGGATCAGTGACAGCCATACTTTCTGTGCTCAGGGAATAGAGGGACTGTTCAGTCCATGCACCCCTGAACTGCAAAGGAGTACTGAATGGAGCAGCACCCTGTTTTCCAAACTGAATGCACTAGACAGCTGACCTGTCTGGCCACCAGGAGAGCAAGCATGGAATGAGGCAGCATGTATCCTCTTTTGCACTCTAGAAAGTGTAAGGAAAGGTAGCACCTTCTGAGCTGAACTCCTTCCTGTGCATACCAGGATGGTGCAGCTGCACGTCCTTATTCTCCATCAGTACTTTAGCTGAAATGCTTCATGCTGCAAACAAGATGCGAAGAACTGTCTTTATCGACAATGTTATGTTTCTTTAAATGTAAATTGATTCAGGCCTCCATATGGGATATGGATCACATTTTAAATGTTTGTGTTGAGCACATACACAATTCACTTTAGAGGTTCCCCGCCTCCCGCATCCCACGCTTAAGAAAACATTGTGTTTTCAACTTAAGAAGGATGACAGCTACTTAACTTAACACAATATGTGTCCTCTTCCATTAAACAACAGGCTAGTGAGCATTACAGGACAAACTTCTTTTTCATATACAGTTTGCCTTCAAGATTTTCTCTCTATTTCCATTGTTATCAGAAGCCAAACAAAGGACAGAGAAGACAGGATCAAACAGGGACAGCTTAACAGCTTAATGATTTGGAACAGTGCATCAAACTCTAGAAATTTTGAATTTCTGAATCTGCAGTGGTGCTAACTGACTGATAGCAAATATTACTTGACACATTTCAGACTTTTATTCACTATTTAGAGACTGCAATGCAACTATTATCAACAGAATCAAAATAAAGCAATATTTTGTAGAAGGTTTTCATTTTTTATCTGAATATGAAGCATGATATATTTGCAAATGGAATATGATGACAAATGTCATATAGCGTAAATATAATAATTTTCCCTTTTAATCATAGTTTTTTTATGATATTGTGTATAAAATGCTAATAAACTAAGGCCTCAGTCATTCAGAGACTTACATGCATTTATAAGTTTTTGAAGGATCATACTTTGAATACCTCTTCCTCTAGGAGCTACTAACTTATCTGATATACTATCCTAACTGAAATTTTAACACACACATTGTTAGATGATATCCAACTAGTGATGGATGAAGAAGATCTAGTGTCCATGGTGATAATATGGAAACAGCTTTTTTTACGGCACTATCACCTGGAGTTCTGCAGGAATCTTTCCCTCTTCTCTCCAATATGTATCTCAAATCACTGGAGAGATGACACTCAACTATGTATCTCAAGATCAACTGATACAACACTGCTACAGCTAAAATGGGAAAATTAGCTAGAGGAAATTAGCTTTTGGAGGAAAATCAGCTTGTTTCCAAGTTCCAAGTTTAGTCCAAAACTAAGTAAGGATCACAAGATCGCAATAGTAACCAGACCATAATACTCAGACTTATTCTATAACAGGTGAAATTGACAGATTTAACAGGTGTGACTGGATTATAAGTATGGACCAATCAGAGAGGGTCTGAAGGTGATTGAAGGATAGAGTGTACTAATATCAGGATTCAGAAACAAGCTAATCTGAAAGGGTCCAATGTAGTGGTGGACAACCAGTAGCCCACGGGCTGCATGCAGTCCGTCAGAGTAATCCACTGGCAAGCCATGAGACAATTTGTTTACATTGACCACAGGCATGGCTGCCCACAGCTTCTAGTGGCCGGGGTTCACTGTTCCAGTCAATGGGAGCTGCAGGAAGTGGTGCGGGCCACAAGGACATGCTGTCAACACAAAAAAATTTAACCAAGATAGTGAACCAGGAGCAGAACAATTCAGAAAAAAAGAAACCTAAAGAGAGAAGAGAAGCAAAGAAAAAGACCTGAAAGAAGAAGCAACCACAGGGTGACAGCAGCAGCAGCAGTGCAGCTGGGACAAAACAGAAAAAGATCCTGAGAGAAGAGAGGGAGAGAATAAGCTTGCACAATATAGATAGAAATAGGATTCATATTGTCTCAGTATGTCTCAACTAATAAAGATGTGTGTTTGTGTTATGAATGTTACCTTGTTCTATATGTATAAAACTGTAAGATTCAAGATTGCTGTCAGCGACTTCACACGACTGATCACCTCATGTAGAATGTAGCCACTTAGTACATAGCTCTAACTATATATTTATGGTTCAGGTATTTTTAATCTGTACCAAGGATTGTGCTAAGAGATTTATGTTTATGTTTTGATTTTTGTTTAGATTAATTGTATTAGGAAAGACTGGTTAAAGAAAGAAAACACTTTGTTTTGGAAGTGTAATGTGTTGGTATCAATCCCTTCAGTACAGAGGGCTGTATCTGTGTCCTCTGTTCTGGGAAATTTCCTCAAGGGCATAGGGAAATCATTGGTTAATCTTGGTAATTCTACTAGGGCAGGCCCCCTTTTTTTTCACTTTGCAGGAGCAGATTAATAGGCTAACATCTGGGGAACCTGGAAGTAAGCAATACAAGGGTTATTCTGGGATACCTTGTGGCAACACTGTATGACCTCGTAACAAACTTGGATGACTAGGTAGCATCCGTTTCCAAGAATGCCTTCTTTTGCCTCTGGCTTAGTAGAATCTTTTTTTCATTTTTCTCCTATGGTCAGGGTCATTCCAGTACGAAATGCATCATCCTACCTTCCCTGTGATTCAGGCTGCTGTAAGCATACCAGGTCTGTGCTTACGTCCCTTCACTGTCTCCAGTCAGCTTCCAATTCCAGGTTAAGGCCTTGTTCCTAATTTTCAAAACAGTTAAATAGATCAAGTCCCAGCTACATCTGAAACAAAATTTCATTCTGTGAAACACTCTGGCAGCTGTGCTCCCCTGGGATAATTCAGGCATCAAAGCCGGTACTAAAATATCTTCCTAATTCAAAAAGTGTTTATATCCAACATGGAAGAATTCCTTGTTTTGAACTAAAAATAAAAAAAAGGCAATTTAGGCAAAACCAGACTACAAATAAGACTTTATTTTTTTTTTTTTTTGCAGTGAGAGTTATTAACTATTGGAACAACTTATCAAGGGTCATGGTAGATTCTCCAACAGTGAGCGCTTTTTAAAATCAAGACTTTCTGTATTTCTACAAGCTATGTTCTAGGAATCCTTATGTCCTGAGTTACACAGAAAGTCAGACTAAATGATCATAATGGTCCCTTTTGGCCTTGGAATAGATGACTAATAAAAGAAAGGGGACCAGTGGTTGATTCCCTGAGCTCTGGTTCAAAATAGAATGAGTTTTTGATCTTCAGAACAGTCTGCAAGGAAATGTAAAGTAAAATGTAAAAATTTAGGAAGAAACTTAGAATACCCAACCTTGGCCATTTTACAAAGCTCAGAGGCAGCAGCTTGTTTTATGGATATATTAGAAGCTTCTGTTTTACTTTTTAATCATAGAAGGTATGCATTGAAACATGCATGGAATTGTGATTGGACTAATGATTTATATAGTACACCCCACCTATGTACTTATTCTCTAAACCACTACATACTTGGACTCTTAATATATTCCATGGGTGATGTACATGAGCCCATTTATCCACCTGCGCTTTAAAATCTCCCACACCCCAATCTGGATCTATTCTGGTTATGCGATATGTATGTACCTGATGAACCTTGTAACTGATACTTTTAATCTCTCATAACCCAAGCCTGACCCCATATGTACAGTACCTTCCTTCTTAACTTGTGTATATTTTGATTTTAAAGATTAACTTTAATATTTTTTTTAAATCAGTTCATGGTCTGATGCACATTTGCAAAATATTACTGAGACAATGAGATAAGGTGCATTTGATGCACTGGCTCATTCCCTATGCATATGCTGTTCAATATACTTAAAGTACAATTACTAAAACACCATACCACTTACTTCTAATTTCAATGCAGAAAAAGAAAATTTCAAGTCTTCTAACTCATCCAAATCAAAATCAATTTTCATGATGCACATCAAGATATATCTTGTTAAGAAGGCCTCTTTCCCTGCCAATTTTTAGTTATATATTCCCAGATATTTTGGCCCAGGATCTGATAAAAACAGCCAAAACAAGAAGAAAAGGTAACACATTTTTTTAAAAAAATAATTAAGGTGTATATTTTCCTACTTCCATACTCACAAAAAAACAACCCAGGGATTTCTGGAACACATTTTGCAAAACATCACACCCTAAAACTAATCTGTTAAAGTTTCAGCCCAATAAGTGACATTTTTGGACAACTGTAAGTGAATGAAAGAAGTTTTTAAAATTAAAACACTTATACATCAGCAGTTACAGTTAATAGTCCATCTATACAATACTATAAACTGATTACACTCTGTGAAGTGCAGAAATTATTTATAGGTTCTGATTGCTAGCTAATTATCTATCTACAGCTATGTAAGTTCAATTAAACCAGAAATATAGACTACTCCATCATTTCTGATATATTCTGTAAATGTTTTCCTTACTATTCTAAAAGGAAATAAGGTATTTAATTGGCATATAAAACAGTTATATTAAGATTAAACGACAGTACCACCAACTGACAATTAGTAAGCATCTTAAATATATGATGGCACCTCTTTTTAAAGTACTACTTATAAATAAAAATATAATTAGATCTTTTGTCTGCATTTGTGACAAATAAAAAACATTTAACTAGCTCTTGCCTTTTCTTGTTAATTTCACTTTATTCAGATTTTTCTAATTGGGAGAAAAGACTATACCATGTATTAGCTGGTGTGGTGTTTATCACCACTGTCTTATTATGGATGCAGCGTCTTATGTGATCAAGTGTGCATATGATATAGATTATATTGAAGTGACCAGTCTGCAAGAACAATGTATTAGTTGAAGTATTTATAACTGTAAATAGCACAGGCTTGTGTTTTGGAGCAGTCGTACGAGTGTAATGCACCGCTTCCACCTCTAAGACCAGCCTGTATGAATTGACAGGGCAGTGTATCAGTAGGCAACTAAAATTCTGAAATTTGTCATGACCCATGGGCTTCAAACCTGGGTCTACAAGATCAGCTATGTTCCTGGTGTCCTGACCTGGCTTGGCTCCTGACCTCTACATTGTGGTTCTGATCTTTGGTTTGTCTTCTCTCTCTGATCCCCTGGTATCCTGACCCAGCCTGACTCTAGTTACTGACTTGTGATTCTGATCTCCAGTTTTTCTTCCTGCTTCTGCTCTACCAGGTATTCTGACCCAACTTACTCTCAGCTCCTGACTGTGGACTCTGGCTCTGCCTATGACTCTGCCTTTATAAAATTCAGTGTCCACATTTTCCAGTTTGAGGACCACTGGTCATTTGCAAACATTTCTGCAGTGCTCTTTGCAAAGGATTTAAGTTATGAAAAGTGGTTGGGCACATTCTGGAAATCCCATGATGACACATGGCAATTTACTATTTAATTAATTAGCTGAGCTAACCTCATGTGGTTAGATGCTGCAGCAAGAAAGTTTTCCATACATTTTTCAGCGGGGCAGTGGCTCCATTCTGAGGCCATGTCTACACTACAAGGACAATAGTGGAATACCTACAGCTCTGTAGCTATGCTAGCATAACCCTGAAGTGTACTTGCAGCTTACAGTGACAGAAGGGGGATTCTGCATTACTGTAGAAAGTCCACCTCCCTAAGTGATGATAGCTAGGATGATGGAAGCACCTCCCAAAATGATGGGAGTGAGGTCAGTGGAAGCATTCTTCCATAACGTAGCTGCATCTAGCTGTGGATTTTTTATACCTCCGAGCTATGTCAACTTCTGTTTTAAGTGTAGACCTGGTCTGAGTCTTCTCTCTGAGCCACTTGGGAGTGTGGGAAAGGCCAAATTCATTACTAATATTTGGAGAAACAGCATCATTTTTTTTCATTAGAGCTATGATCAATTATCTTAAACCTGAATTTAATCTCTCAGTCCCATATATTCTATGAAAACCAATAAGCATCAACTCCTGTAGACCCTTGTCTGTTATCTTTACTTACATAGATAGTACCATAGACTTCAGTGGGATTACTTGCGTATAGAAGGACTACTCACCTGAATTAGCATTTGCAGAATGAGAAAGGATGGTTTTACAATGAAGGCACTAGATTGGGACTCAGGATACTGGGTTTTCTTCACAACAGTACTATAAATTAGTATGTATTCTTGGACAAATTACTTAACATCTGTGTCTGAAAACTATAAAATGGGGATACAAATATTTCCCCACCTCAGAGAAGCGTTATGAGAACAAATTCATTATGTGTGTCAAGTGTTCAGCTACTATGGTGGTGATGAGTGTCACAGAAAAGTCTATGAATAAATGAACAAATTAAAAACATTTCAGGTGTCCCCTATTCCATTTCCACTCAACATTTCACAAATGTGAAATTTCAAGTACATTTAACTATTGATATTTTATGTGATTCATGGTGGACAGACAGAATGAGAGAAAAGGAAATTTCCTTTAACAATATATACACATTTAAACTCTCTTCCACAGCTCGGTAACAATTCAATGGTTGCACACAAAGAGTTCAGGACATTAAGGGGAAAATCTTTTTAACTCAGTTACATTTAAAGTAAAAATGTTAATTTTGTTTTAAAATGATTTTTTGAGAAATATTAATATGTAGAGAACAGGTAAATTAAAACCCTTGTTTCTTTGAAGTTAACACCTTGTGCCTCTAACAGCATGTATAATTAGTAACATGTTCAAATCATTTAACTTCACAGCAAATTGCAAAAATAAAAAAATAAAAAATTCCAGGAATCATTTGGTCCATTCTCATTTGTAGGCGTTTATTCTGTTAATTAAAAACAATGGGGGAAAACAAGCCTCAGTTTTGTCTTACAAAAGTGACAGAAAAAAGTAACTTGTTCTACAATAAGGCATAATTAAAAATTCATATGTTATAGGATGCAAGAAAACCTAGAAAAAGAGGCTTACAAAACAAGATTGTTATCATGTAAAATCCCCAGAATCAGGCTCAATGTTCTTTATTTATAAGTTGCTTCTTAGCCCCAATAGCCCACGCTTACCTGGAGAAATTATGTTTGTGCTGGCAACCTAGCTATTGTATGCAAATGACCCATAGCATCTCAGAACACTTTACTAATCATTGCTTTTCTCAGAGGACAAAGAGGGGCAGAGGCTGAAGAGAGAACAGTTTTTTACTTCATGGGTGAATAAGAAATAAAAAGTGATTCAATATATCTGTAACAAGGACTCATGCATAAGAAATAATAAACAAATGCAAAGCCCCTATATTTCCCCTGGACACTTTCATGAGGAAATAAACAACAACAATAATGATCACTTTATGCAGATAGATACCATAGCAAGAAGCATTTGGTTATTGCTTTTCTCATATTGTTCTATCTTTAGTACTTGGTAATGAGGGATCGCCCTTCACCATCATCAGTACTTTGTAACAGTTGTATTGCAGTAGCACCTAGCAGCTCCAGTAATGGACCAGGTCCCCATATTTAGGGTGAACAGATGACCTGATTTATAGGGACAGTCCCGATTTTGGGGTCTTTTTCTTATATAATGTTCTATTACCCCCACCCCGTCTCGATTTTTCACACTTGCTGTCTGGTCACCCAACCCATATTCCTTGCCCCCAAAGGGCTTACAAGCTAAACAATATATGACTTCCATTGTAGTATCCGAGAACCTCACAACCTTTAATATATTTATCCTTATGACTCCAGGTAAGCATGTATTATTATCATTGTCATTTGCCCACAATTACATAGGAAGTCTGTGGCAATACAGAAAATTAAACCCAGATCCTCTAATTTGCAAATTAGTGCCCTGAATACAGGAACATTGTTCCTCTTCTTGTCAGACTTATTTATTGTCTGGGACTGGGAAAGTGAGCAGTTTTACATACTGTGGGGACATATTCCAACCAGCTCTATGTGGGATCTCATTTATTGTTTGATATATGTACAGTAATTCCACACTTAGCATCATCCTGGTTACTGTTGTTTTGTTGTGATGATGCTGATCAGTTAGAGAATATGCTTGTTTAAAGTTGTGCAATGGTTCCTCCTAACGTCGTTTGGCAGCCGCCTGCTTTATCCACTGCTTGCAGGAAGAGCCAGCCCGCTGGAACTAGCTGATGGGGGCTTGGAACCAGGGTGGATCGGCAGCTTCCCTATTAGCTCCCCTAAGTTTCCTGTGTAACAGTTGCCCAGCAGATTATCAATTACCAGGCAGTTCAGCTGTCCCTCTTCCCACTGCTGTGTGCTACTCCTGCCCTCTGCCTTGGAGCTCCTCCTGGGAGCCTCCTGCTTGCTGTGCAGTTGGTGGGAGTGCTAATGTCAGGGTGCCCCCTCTGCTCCATTACTCCATCTCCACAGAGCAAGAAAGGGAACATGGCAGAGATCAGGAGGGAGGACACTTGCTGGCAGCAGTACTGTCTCAACTTGCTAATCTACTTAAAAAGACAATGTATTTAGAGTGGGACTAGTGTATTTAAAGGGGCAATGTGTCTGTCACTCACGCACACACACACACACACACTCACTCACTCACTCTGTGTGCCTCTGTCTCTCTCTGCCATGCTGTGTCTCCTCCCACCATTCCTGTTGCCTGGCAGAGTATGAGGCTACATTAACAACATGTCAACCCTTGAAGGCTCAGCCGAGAGCAAGATCATCATTTAGCAGTAAGGCATTCCCTGGGAAATATCCCACCCTCTTCCACCACCTGACTCCACCACCTCAACCAAGCTTCACAATCATCATCGCTGTGTACAATATTAAACTGTTTTTTAAAAAATCTTATACTGTGTGTGCATTTATATATAGTCCAAAAAATGTCCCTGGAACCTACACCCCCCTATTTACATTAATTCTTATGGGAAAATTGGATTCACTTAACATCATTTTGCTTAAAGTAGCACTTTTCAGGTCCATAACTACAACATTAAGTGTGGAGTTACTGTATCAATGAACATTACACACCAGAGATCTTAATCTGTTCTTTTAAAGTATATGATGCACATCCTCAGATCTCCTCAGTGCTGAACATTTTTGAATATCTACCCGCTTATTCTAGGGCCTAAGCCTGGGTTTCCAAAAGGACCTACATGAGTTTGATACCCAACTCCCTTTGAAAGCCAAGAAAGTGGAGCATCAAAGTGGGAGTTGAGTGCTTAACTCCCTTAAACCACTTTAAAAGTCGATGCCTAAATTGGGAGCTGAACTTCAGACTTAATTTTTGAAAATCTTGGTTGCTAGGTGTCAGTTTACATGCTTTGTGTGACAATGAGAGATTTCAGAGTTGTTTTTTTTTAATCAAAGAAGCTAATACAGATTTATGAATAGTTGGCCAGAATCTCACCTGGGGACTGGGATAAATCAGCACTGAAGTATACTGGAATTACGATAATTTACATCAGCTTGAGAATGTGGCTTAATACATTTAGCTGAATTTATTTCACGTTGAAAAAAAAAGTCTAACATATTTCTACCAGCTTTATTGACAACACTCATTGGCTAAGTGGCAAAATGGTTATAAATCTTCCCTGAATTAGATACATAACTTCATTTAAATACCTCTCTCAGGCCAGGTTTTGAATGACTGCTGGCCAGCTGTGGGAGGAGCCAAAGAACAAGGAGCCTCCATTCCTTCACGTATTGTGAAGGGCCAATCTCAAAAGCAGTTTCTGTGCCTCAGGGACATGACAACTCTACAAGGAATGGGAGGTTTAGAGGAGGGAAGAAGCATGTGGTGGGGTGCCATGATGTTTCTTTCACTGACAGAATGGGGAGATTATTGCCATTTTTTATTGCTATAAGAACAATGCAAGGTGTGCTAATTTTCTCTTAAAGTAGGCAGCATAGAAAAGTGTCAGTTTTAGGTAAAGAACCAGGAATTATACAGATCAAAGACATCTGTACAACAAGGGACTACAATTACTAGCCACATAAAAAGAATACAGTTCAGTTTGAAAACAGGAGGGTTTTTTACATGTACTTTTCCTTAAAAAACAAACAAAAACAAAAACTAGCCTAACAATGTCTATGGGATCTGGCACAGAAAACTTCACACTCTACATTGCCAAAAAATGGCAATGTGTAGAGTTGAAGTTCTAATGAAGTGGATGCATCCTGAGACTGAACAGAGAAGTT
This sequence comes from Dermatemys mawii, assembly GCA_007922305.1. Classification (NCBI taxonomy): domain Eukaryota; kingdom Metazoa; phylum Chordata; order Testudines; family Dermatemydidae; genus Dermatemys; species Dermatemys mawii. Next base: position 30,976,218 of record ML677348.1, on the reverse strand, counting down.
GTCAGACCTATTGAGCCAGGTACAGAAGATGGGCAGGAATAGAATCCAGGGACTCATTGTGGAAGAAATAAGTTGAGCAGAATGAGGCTATTAAAAGAAGAAAGAGAAGACAAACATCAGTATTTTGGAAGTGGAATATTAACTCTGACACTGAGCTCAAAACATTGTGATAATCTATTCAGTATTAGTTATTTTGGTTTGTGAACTCCCTGTTTCTCAGTCCTTCTATTCAGAGTTAGAGTAAAATATCTGCCAGAGTTCATAAAATCTCGGAGGTAATATGTAGTTATGTCCATAGTGAGTTTTCAAACAAATTTGACACATTTTAACATTATTATCCATACTTGGACCCCATTAACATTATACCTCACACTCCAACATTTTATTATCAGAACAGTCTCACAAAATCCCTATGAGGCAGGGACATGCTATTATCCTCATAATATTTAATTCTACAGAATTAAAGAGTAATTAAGGACTAGATCCACAAAGGGATTTAGGGACTTAACTGCTACTTTAGGCACCAAGGCCCCAAATTTAAATGTACTTGGTTGCTGCCTAACTCTGAAGTCCCCAGGCAGTGTCACCACCAGCAGCAGCACAGAAGGACAGCAGTACTGAAACCTCCCCTACAATAACCTTGTGACTTCCCCACTCACAACTCCATTTGGGTCAGGATCTCGACAATTACACCACCATGAAATTAGTTTTAAATATCTGAAATCATGAAATTTATGGGTTTTAAAATCCCATGACCATGAAATTGACCAAAATTTGGTAGGACCCTAATTATCAGAGAAAGAAAACATTTAAGTGGACTTCATGAGAAGGAGGTACAGGGCCACATTCACCAATATGCTCAAGCGATGCAAAGCACCCACAAACCAGGGTCTTCTTCTGAAAACTCAGGTCTCCTTTACAGCTATTTTATTTTGTCAAAACAGTGCAAAGAAGCCAGAGCATACTGGTGAATCTGATTCACATTGCATAAAGTAATAATTAGGTTGTTCGTAGTGAATCAGAAAATAAAACCAAGAAACTGATCACAATGGAAATTAAGCTTCTGTGCAGTAATTCAGTTGATCAATAAAGGAACAAAACATACTGTTTTTCTGCATCTGCATCATTTTCACCAGAGAATACATATTCAACCAAATAAGCATTGCTGAGTTAATTACAGGATAAATCTGAAAACCAGAAGAACAAAATAACAGAAGCTCTTTTGAGACAGTAAGCTGACATAAAGATTTAATAGTCATCATTTGATTTCTTGTCTTTTGGTCTCATTTTGTCAGTTACCATGTCACAGAAAATTCAAGCATAATAATGTATCATGAAAAGAAGCTTTAACAAATAATAATAAATAAGGCTGTAGTCTCTGCTGACACCTTTGCCATTGTTATGTCTTCCAGCTTGCAAAGTAAACAACTCAACCGTATGTCCTTATTCTACTTAAGTAATAGTTTTAGGCCTTCATTTAAAAAGTCATTCATCCCTCATCACTTCTTTCAAACAGATGTCACCTTCCATTGAACTTCAGGTTGAGTGATCCCTTCCAATCTGGTCACTGGGAAGTGGTGAATAGCTGCTGTGTCCATCAATCTGCATTACAGAGGAAGGGAAAACATGATATGCTTCTCTCTGAATCATAAAATATCTTCTGAGGACAAAATATGATGCAATCTGCCTCCTCTGTACAGCAAAAGCAGCTGACTGTCTGCTCCCACTGGCAGCCATTGACTCTGTTAAGTGCAGGGGCAGAGATGCCATATTAACTCTAGCACATAGGAGGTGTCCTGAAGTTTTCACACACTATTGTTTTGGGGGCCTCTCAGTCCTGCACTTAGAAAAGAAGGTGGTTGGCAGCAACAATAACTTGTCTGTACAGACTAAAGAAGGGCATGATACAGTTCATTATATAGGCATCTGAAGGCATGAACAATATGTCTTACTGATCACTGATCTGATCACTAGCCTCACACAATCAGTCTTCTCCAGGTTGGATTGTAGCCCTAGGGCTCTTCATTGCACAAACAAAAGGAAGTGTGACATGATAACAAAAAAGCAACATTCCTGTTCTTAAGTGAGATTGTGGAGCTCTCTAGAAACTAAAGAGGCTTGTCCTCCCACAATCAAAGGTGTTCACAGACCCTGCTTCCTACTTACAGGCTTCTACTGTAGCCACAGGAGAGTCTATACCCAGACTCTAATGGGGCTGAGGGCCTCACTGATATGCCCTATTTGGAACTTAGACCCAGCCACTAGATGCTGTCTAGATGAGGTGGCTGATTCCATCACTTGCCTGCTGGTTTCTCTCCAGAGTTGGGATGGCTGTTCCTTTTCCTTCACTGGAGCCCTGCCCAGACCTGAAAGGGAAAGACACCTTGTTGTACCTACATTCAGCACAGTATTTAAGCATATGCATAAATTGCTCAGGAAACACTCACACTAGAATTAAGTTGGATCTAATTCACAACATTTCTTACCTTCCTTTCAGAGAAAATATTGAGTCTGGAATAATTTACAAGTTTATAATACAAATTTTGTCCACCATTTTGTTTCTCACACCAGGGATCTGCAGTGCTAAAAAAATGAGATAATACAGAGTAAGCTAAAGAGCCAATGCTCTCTAGTTGGGGATGTAGCTGACCCATATATTTTGTAGTTTGTCAGAGAAGGAACTGATGACACACACTCACCAGTGGATTGTATTTGTGTGATTTGGGGGTCCTCATGAATCCTGCAGTTGCATAATTTATTCTGTTTTGTTCATAATTTATGGTTAAACACACAGTGAAAATGTAGTTAGTGACTTCATGAGGTCTATAATATCTCGTATTAAAATGAGCAATACTCTCATATTGTCTCTACTTTTGACAATGTGCTTCTTCTGAGCTGAAGCAATGATGAAGTTTTGACCACAAAGGAACCACATGAATGGGGTGTTGAAAGACCGCTCCTGCCAGAGAACATGATATGATTTGAGTGAATTCAGGTAAGCTTAATAGCACACAACCTGATTCTTTTATTATTTTTAATGTTTTCTATACAGTGTTATAACTTAGGAATAAAATAGCTTACATAAGAAGGGCTGGGGCAGGAGTAATTTATAACTGTAGCAATTACACCTGTGAAAAGACAGCAAGGAAACGTACTTTAGTAGCTTGTCTCTGCTGGGAAATATGCAGTTAAAGCAGGGTATTGTGCAGCCTTGAAATACCATAGTGAGAAGGGAGTGAGTAGCTGATCTCTCAACATGAGAGGTAGCAGCTGGGGAACCGGAAGCCTGAGAATGGGTGCCCGTTCTGGTCCACAAACTGGGCCAGCTCTAGGTTTTTTGCAGCCCCAAGGAAAACAAATTTTGGCTGCCCTCATCTTTTGGGTTGCTTTTACACTTGTTTGCACTTTACAATGTTTTTTTTTGTTTTTGTTTTTGCTTTGTTTTTTGGACTGTTTAAAATTAAAAAAATGAGAACAGAGAATTTGTAGTTAGAATAAGTAAATAAATACATGCTTTACTCACCTTTACCAAGGTTTGAGTACTTTGAAAGTTGAAATGATTTAAAACAAGTTCAAACACAAGCAAAATATTCAATACCAAAGGCTAAACCACTGGCACCAACGCAACAAAGAAATTGGAGTGAATGGTTCCGATAGGGAGGCACAATACGCACAAGTAACCGTGATTCCTGATTTAATTAATCAATAACCTTTAATATTAACATATTTATGCACATTCACATTATGAGTGACCCTGTTATGACATGACATGATATTTTTCACATCACCCTCCTATTGCACTACTGGAAATTTTTTGATCTTCATGTATTATTTTTTTAAAATACATTGGTGGATTTTTCTGAAAAAAAGGGATGGCCAGCGCCAGAATGCCACCCCTGGAAATGTGATGCCCCAAGCATGTGCTTTTTTTGCTGGTGCCAAGAGCCAGCCCTGACCACAAATATAGGTGAAGTTGCCCTGAACTGTAAGAGCTCTATTATCGCTTACTATTCAGACATTTATAGTTGTCACTCCTGGATTTTGTCCACATGTCACACTGTTCTCAGAGGGAATGGATCAGCATTCATATCACACTCCCAATCCATATCCGGCCTAGGCCAGGGAAGCTAATGACCCAGCCAGTGCCCCAAATTTGGTACTAAATCCTGGTCACATGCCACTAGAGGGATGTTGCACATACTCTGAGAAGACTCTATCCTCAGATGTGGGGATATTTTGCAGAGATCTGCAAGACACATGGGAGTGTCTTATTGGATATGAAGTTCTAGATTTTCAAAAGTTATATGTTGGCAGATCTGACTACAGAAATGCTATCTCAATTCATTTGTATTTATTAATGAATTTTCCAGCTAAAGTGTTAGTCTTTATAATATGTGAGGTTTTTTTTCACTTTTGTAGTCTTCCTCCTACAATATATGGGAATCAAATAGAAAATTGACTTCCTAGTCATTTGTTTACTTGTAGCTACGTTGTCCCTTTTGCTAACAATGAATAGGCTAAAGTCCTGTGGTCCTAGCAGATAATCCTTGGGAACACTAGTTAACAGAATCTTAGAAGGTACTTTGAATAAATGCACAAATTTGGAATTAAGATAAATACTTTGGAAACTTTGTCCAAGGTCTTCTGCCAAGTAATTTTCTGTAGAATATCCTTGAGACCTTGGTGTTTTAACTGTGCATTGATTGCATTTTTGGATAATCCTGCTCCAGTCACTAAGAGGACAACACAACTGCATATAAATATTTGTCAAGTCAGATAAAGGTAGACAACCAACACATGTATTTTACTGAAAAGATAAATGTCTGAAAATTAAGTTTGCTTAATGACTTTACAACAAAAATGCAAATCAGCATGATTCACCCTTCTTTAACAAATATGGAAATACAAGTTTGGAAGAGAATATGTGTTTGAATTTATCAAATGCTAATCAGATCTGATTACAGTTTGAAAGAGTGAAACTATTCAATATACATGAATTCTCTTGATTACAATATTCTCTAGGATCAATAATTTGATAAAATTGCTGTTATTTTACCTACATTGCTTTACTACAGTATGTAGATTTAAAAAGGAAACAAGTGCATACTTTAGGTATAAACTCTAAGCAAGGACTCACACATAAGGAATTTTTATAATCAGGAACATAGTGCTCCTCTACAAATTGCTATGCCCTAATGGAAATTGGGTGGAATCAATATACATTTTTGGATGACATATAACTGCATGAACTGAGCCCCACCAATATCATTTTTACCATAACGATAAAGACATTCAGGATTAATAAGTTGGAGATATAAGGAAATATATGTACCCTGATTTCAAACATGCTTACAGAGGTGTGAATCAGGAGTCAGCCCACTGAATTATTAATAATTATATTTAATTATTAATCATATTGCCTTATCTCCTAATCTTATGTCATTAAAATTAATGGGAGATTTGCCATTGACTTCAATGGACGTAGGATCAAGTCACTAGTGCCCTAAGGTCCTAGGCGTGGTCACTTGCATGTTGTGCTGGGTCCTCTACAAGCACAAAGGAAAACATGATCACTGATCAGAAGAGCATGCAATTTAATTTAAGACAGACCACAAAAATGAGAGGAAGTTGAGGGAGAAGAATGGTAACTGAAATAAGATCAAGGGGGTTATGGAGGCTAATAATATGCACAACTAGATGATTCTGAATAATTGATTATTTATATTGTTAAATATAATTTCAAAATATGTCTATGAAACTGTAATCTCCTGGGCTCCCTTAACATTGTCCCATTGCCTCTGGGAAAAGAGATTTCCATCTTACTTTCTGTTGTTGGGTTTTGGACTCATATATACACTATCCTCAACTGCCGCTATTGGTTCCTTTTTAAAACAGAAAAGACCCTCAGAATCTCCTTCAGCCAATGGGCCCACTCCATCTGTACCAGCCTCCTACCCCAGGGTGCTTTTCCTATGTAAGTCCGGAAGGCTGTTAGGACCTCCTGATGTCTTTCCTGCTATCCCGTGAGCAGGGAAGGATATCTGAAAATTTCAGATGATCTATCTGGGAAAGGATTTATTTCATGTATTTAACCCTTTAAGTTAAAATATTTTGAAAATATGAAGCTTGTACTGTGGAAATGTAGTCACTCATGCTACAAATTATGGGATAATTATAATCAGGATTTATAATGCTGTCTAATTTATCCATTTCAGTCTTTCAAATATACAAGCCTGACATGTTTATAGAAGTGACAAAGAGTCTTGTAGCACCTTAGAGACTAACAGATATTTTGGACTAAATATCTGTTAGTCTATAAGGTGCTATAAGACTCTTTGTCACTTTTGCAGATTCAGACTAACATGGCTGCTCCTCTGACATTTATAGAACACACTTTAGTGTTATTTTAACTTGCTGAAGGTAATGACTGCCAACTCACAGTTTTCCAATTTGCCCAACCAGGTTAGTCAATTTTCTGTCATATTATAACAAAGGCTGCCAAAGTCTCTTAAGGTATTGGCACCTGCTGTAGCATCACTCAAAACAGCCTTTCTTTGGAGGAACATCATCTGTAGATTTATAAGTACATTTTTGGTGGCATATTACAAAGTGATTTTGTAACTACATGTAATCAGGCCTCAGCCAGACGTGGACACCCCAGCATGAACAGACACCTCTGATTGTTCCCTTAAGCAAATTCCCCTCTTTCAACCAGGTGGCCATGAATGATATCACTTCCGTGAGGCTAACACAGAGAGATAACGAAGGAATGTTGCTTGCATGCACCCCAAACCCCGGAGCTTTCGCTGTTGTGTTCTGTGAAGCAATGATTCCCGACTACTTTTTACTGGTCTGGAGGGGTAAAGTGTCCTACCATGGAGGACTGAATAAGGCAGCCCTACCCAGAAAGATACTAAAAGGCTTGCAGAGTACCTCCAGAATGGCTTCATGGACATATACTTGGAGGATTGCTGCTCAATCCCCAGACATGTTAACAGACTTTTCCAGTTGCTGTACTGGAGGTGAATGCACCACAACTCTTCAGGGCAAATGAATCATTAAACACCCTTGCTTTTAAACCCTGTATTGTACTTAAAAGGTACACTCACCAGAAGTGCCTTCTCCTGTGTCAAGGTCCGGAAGCCCACCTGAGAGGGGGTGGAGGGTATTGGCCCCAGTGCTAAGAACAATTCCTGGCTGCCGGGGAGAATGGATTCACCACTTGCTGCCTGTTCACTGTCCTCCTCCTCCTCCTCTTCGTACTCCAAGATTTCATCCTCCTCACTCCATGTGACTCCCCCGTTGCAGGTGTCCACAGACAGTGGTGGGGTAGTGGTGGCATCACCCCCCATAACTGAATGCAGCTCACTGTGGAAGCGGTATGTGTGGGGCTGTCAGGATTGCCTCCCCACTCTGAACTCTAGGGTACAGATGTAGGGACCCACATGAAAGAAAAGAAATAACCCCCCAAGCTTGTTTTACCAGCTTAGGTTAAAACTTTTCTCCCCAGACTTTTCCTGTGTCTGGAACTGGTACACTGTCATCACCAAACTCAGTATCCCAAAAACTAGGACAAAAATGGAGATATTTGGGACTGTTCTTTCCCTTTCCATTAACCCCCAAACTTCTTCCTTCCCTTGGAAGCTTGAGAGAAAAAAAACAAACCTCGCCTGATGCTGCAAGATGTGCCCAATCCAAAACCAGGATCTTACACAATGGAAAACAAGCAGTCCAATTCTTAAAAGAACAATTTTAATTAAATAAAAAAGAAAGGAATAAATTCCTTATAGAAAATCAGTAGAACAGCACTACAATAATCAATAAAGAGTTAAAGACAACCTCCTCCCTGAATTTCTCCTCCTGCTGAAGCTTTACAATATTAGAGAAACACAGAGATAAATTCCCACAATCTGAGAAACTTCCCAGTTAATATAACCCAAACATCAGACTTACTGCTGAACTTGACTTGTTACTGGATAGAAAGCTTATAGTTACAGTGAAAGAAGTAGATGTGATTCATCCCATAGCCAAGTTGAACAGAGAGCCCGGAGAGAAACTGAAACTAAAAATCCTTTGTCTCCTGAGGAATTTCTCATTGGTTAGTTGTCCACTTCTCAGCTGGGGCCATCCTACAGGGAGAGTGGAGCGATGCTGAGCAGGAAGCAGGAGGAGTCTGTGTGCATGTGGGGGGAACATGAGCGTGGCCATGCCTGGTTGTTTGTTTGATACCCAACCTATGATACCCCACCCCCAACCATGCCTGCCAGAGTGAGAGGTGAAATCATGCAAATACATCTCTGAAATTTGGGTTTTCACTGACCAAAGCTTAACCTCTTACACGAAAACAGTAATTCTAGTCTACTTTATACTTATGACAGGGGCTGTGACCCCAAGTGCCTGTTTGCCTCCCTGGCTTTTTGGTAGGCTTGCCTGAGCTCCTTGATTTTCACTCGACATTATTCTATGTCCCTGGAGTAGCCTCTTTCCGACATGCTCCTGGAGACTTTAGCGTATATATGTGCATTTCTTTTTTTTTAATGTAGTTCTACCATAACAGATTCATCTCTCTGTACTGCAGTGAGATCCAGTACCTCCCGTTCAGACCATTGTGGAGCTCGTATGCGAATCTGGGAACTGCGTGATTTCCTGTGAAGGTGGGCTCTGCACAGTCGCCTGTGCTGATGAGCTCACAAAAGTTCCTGGGGCTTTTACTGCCTGCCTGGCTAGTGCATCAGAGTTGAAAGTGTTGTCCAGAGCGGTCACAATGGAGCATTCTGGGATAGCTCCCAGAGGCCAATAACATTGAAGTGTGTCCACAGTACCTCTAGTCCAGAACTGCGATGTTGATTTTCGTGCTACTCCACTTGCCGAGTGGAGTACAGAAACCAGCGTTAAGAGCCCTTTAAATCGAGAAAACAGGATTGGTCATGTGGACGGAATCAGTTTTAATTCAGATTAACTCGGCTAATTCCAAAATAATCGCATACTGAAGGCCAGGCCCAAAGTTCAGCAAACAAATCCTCACTTTCTACTCTAAATTGTAAATGTGATCTGAGAAATATAGAATTGGTATTGTCACAAATCTCAGTTGCACTAATCCTCCAAGGTTCGTTTGTACTGTAGCTAATTTATACATTAGTCCAGAGATCAAAAAATGTTAATATGACCCTATCACTGTACAATACTAAACCAATAAATAAGGTTCAGGATTTCAAATGCAGAAACATTGGCCTACTTAGTCCCACTCCATGAAAAATTGTTTAAACATTTTGTTATGATGCAAGAAAAAAAGAAGAGGAAAAAAGAAAGAAAAAAGAGAAAAACAAACAAACCCACAAATCAAAAACAGTTAAAGCATTTAAAATGTAAAGTATTGAGTAAGGATTTCATTTTAACAATATCTCTAATTCCCTTTTCCATTAGATGCAGAGAATTTTTAGAAGGATCATCTGTCTTTGACAGTCTCTGAGATGATATTAAAGATGCAAATAACAGGGTCTTTTTGCGAGGGGAAGAGAAATTGTTCCTTGAGATAGAGTGGAACTGTTGTTGCTATTGTAATTAAAGTCCAATCCTGTTTCCAAGAAGACAAAACAAGACAAATACACACAAAAGGGGAAAGAGAAGAACAGCATATATAGCAAATGCAACTTCTGTCTCAGTCTTGACTTTCATTTGCAGCCTTACTACTGAGAAACATAGACACAATTCATAACTTTATCAGTCATTCCAAGAGCTGGCAAACATGTACCAGTATCAGCCTGTTGGTTGCATTCCTTTTAGAAGCCTCTTTGGTCAGAGGCTTACAGCAGTGATGCAAAATATACAGTGTTTGCTGTCAAAACAAGACTCTTATTTAGACAGAATGCAAAAGGAGGGGAATAGAAAAGAGAAGAAATTAGGTGGGATAGGAGAAGAACATATGAGGGTGACATCAGGAACCAAACTGTCACATCCCAGGTGGTGTTTTAGATTTAGCCAGAGCTGGTGGAGGTGCTGATGTCATCCGGGTTCCTTTTCCTGGCTTGGTCTGACCAGGACGTATCTCAGGATCAGGAGAACAAAAGCCCAACAATGTCATGGTAGATCTCAGGATCCCTAGAAATAGTATGCATCGAAGCCAACCTGGTGAATATTGCTTCATCCTTTCCACCCATATCCCAGCCAGCAGTCATTATTCCCTCCCACTTCCAGTGTCTTCCAAAAAAGGAAGTAATGGGCAAAATCTCCCATCTCTTCCTTTTTCTGTCCATCAATTAGACTCTAATTGATTAGACAATTTCTAATTCATAAATTTTGCTTCTTTGGTTTCCGATCCCACATTTCTCTTATTTACCATACATAGTCTTAACTCAGTCCTTGAGTTATATCAGTAGGCCTTTTCCTTTTGATTAATTCAGTCTGTCTGTCTTCTCTTTTTCACTTCTCCTTTCAATATTTGTTGTTATAAGTGATTGGATCATTTTATAACTTTTATCCACTTTCCCACAATTTAGTTCATAATTGGGATAGGTGTGCCACTCCCCATATATCACAACATAATTTTCATAAAGTATTTAGTCTGTCCAGTCAACCTTTATTTGGAATGCATTTTAACTACTGTTAAGGAATATTATTTAGTATTAACCAACCAATATTAACCACTGACTTTCCCCCCACCCATGCAACGTATATCACTGTAGAACTGGGGAGTTTGTTTACAAAGTGAATGATCTGTCTGTTTAGCGAATGCTGCTATTTGATTGTGTAGTAACAAGTGATGATCCTAGCCTGACTCTGAGTCTGCACACTATCTTAACAGCAACTGGGCATACAAGGGAAGTATAATTTTATGGGCCCCATATGGGTGCACAGTACAGCAAATTCAGGCTGGGAATGAAATATTTTCTAGTTCAGGGATCGGAAACCTTGGCTCATGTCCCCCTCCAGGGTAAGCACCCTTGGCGCGCCCGGCCAGTTTGTTTACCTGCCGCGTCTGCAGGTTCGGCCGATTGCAGCTCCCACTGGCTGCGGTTCGCCACTCTGGTCCAATGGGGGCTGCGGGAAGCAGTGGCCAGCACCACGTGCCAAGGTTGCTGATTCCTGTTCTAGTTGGTGAACATGGAACCTTGTTTTATTGTGGATGTTCATGGTGCTTCACACATTCCCACAATTCAATGGGAATCAACCAAAATACCTGTTGGTGTCCATCAGAGCTTAACCTAAGGAGTGCAAGCTCAGCTCCATTGTCTTTGATATGGCAAAGAGAGATGCATAGTGCTAATTCAGGAAGAGAGACTACAAAATAAAGAAGTTATCAGAATAAAGTGCTCCACATCAACTTTAAATTACCCCTGACTATTCCAGTTGGGAAATTTCCAGCTAAAATATTATTCAAGAAATCAGTTAATGTATTATTAACGGTGTGAAGAAACTAAAGGTAAATTAAGTGGTAGCTTTTCTCCTAATTAGATTAAGTGGATTTTTTTAATATATAAAGAAGGAAACATTTGAATTACATATCTTTAATGTTAATTATTACTTCATTCCCTGAATTTCCGCAGTACCTCACTTCCCTTCACCTTTCTTCCCCATTAATTCACTAGCTTGCCAGACAGATTTTCTCAAGCTCTAGTAATTTTTAAAGTAGTTCACATTCACAAATTCCATTTACAATAATGAGGCTTAATGAAGAGTTGCTTGCGGTAGTAAAATATTGATGAATAAGACTAAAATTTTTTAAAATTTTATTTATATTTATATCAGGGGCATTGTTATAGGTCACACACACAAGCAATTTTAAAGGAGCTAATTATGTGAGCAACTTCCATTTAAATTGTTTAAGCTCTATTTCTTCCCCCCTCTCCATTTATATTTTAAAGGTTATTAATTAAGTAATGGAATAATTTGTTAATGTTGCCTACAATTTCATACAGAAACATACTTAACCTTAATAACAGAGAAGTCCAAATAAAGTTAGCCCCAGTATAGTAATGACAATGGCCAAATGGGTAGAATCCTAAGGCTCTTATTCAGTAACTTACTGAATAACTTAGGGAACCTCTTTATTAAATCAATGGGCTCAAATTCTGTACTGCTTACACTGGCAAAACCCCATAATTTGGGCTGAAATCAATGGAATTGCAGTGGTTTAATGAAGAGCAGAAATTGGCTCAAAGTATATTGAAGTAACTAGAATAAATCTGTGTCTTACATAAGCAGGAACAACTCTCCTGGAAGTCACCAGCTTTCTCTAATACCTTCCCGTTAGCTGCTCCTTCAACTTCTTCAACATGTGATTCACACCCATTGAAAAGCACATTGCAGCTACTTGAATGCTGGGATCGCTGCCCATAATGCACCGCTCCCAATGCAGCTGCAAGTGTGGCCATGCCAGTGCGCTTTCAGCTGTCAGTATGGACAGACTGCGGTGCTTTCCCTAGTGTGTTCTCTGAAGGCTGGTTTACTCCAAAGTGCTCTATATCTGAAAGTATAGCCAAGACCTTACTCTGATCCCCTTACTCAGCATTGATTACAGTGGGAGTAGTGTTGGTGTTAAAAATTATATGATCCTTTTTCAGACACATACTGTATAATAACAGAGTAACCCCAGTTTTAGGTAAATGTTTTCTTTAAATAAATAAATAAACAAACAAACAAAGAAATAAAGAAATAAAAGGTTCTAACTATTGAAACTCACTACAAACTATTCAGCAAGACTGAACATTGTTTTTTTTTCCTGATCCCAAATAACCCCCACTACTATTCATATTAGCCCAAAAGAATTAATTATTTTAACTTTTCATGCCTGTCTCTGTTATGGTAGCTACTTCCTTCAAATCTGCTACGCGCCAGGGCATCCCTGTTGTCATAAGCAAGCAATGTATTCTGTGGCAGCTTTTCATCAAAATGTTGCCAACCACGTCCATAAATTCATCACATATTTTCTGTATCATGATATTCTGCACAAAATTAAGTTGCAGTATCCTGGAGTCTTCCTACAATTGTCTTACAACTGGGAACAATATAATTTTCAGGGGAAACTCCATATTTCAAGTAAAATATAAACCAAACCACTGATTTAAAACATAATATGTACAACAATAGTCACCATTATAAAAGTCATCATTGACAGTGTTTACCACAGAACGGTATCTCTGATATCACAGTTTCCCTGTATGCTTGGAACTAAAAGTAAGAGTAGTAGAAAGAAAGAGAAAAATAGAAAGTGGTAGGAGGATTAAAAGAGATGGGGAGAGAGAAAAAATATATATTGGCATATAAAAACAAATCTGAGGACCATATTGTATCATTGATTTTAATATTTTGTAGTTATTTTTCAGTCTTTGGCTCATCTACAGTAGTGTAGTAAGCTTTGATTTACCCTAGAAACTCTTTGAGGCTTGGACCATGTCTTTCTGTGTTTTGTACAGCACCTATAACAATGTGGCACTGAATGTGACAGGGGCTGTAGATGGCACCCAGAACTGATTATGGGTAGAATTTCTGTCAAATATTGTGTATACTTTAGTGAAAGTAAAATTGAACTCTTACCGGTCTGGGGACTGGCTCTGCCCTCACTTCCCCCTCTACCCCAGAAAGGCCTTGAGTGGAAGGGACATAGCTGGGGGTCAGTGACCCCCAGACAGCCCATCTGCACTGGATGGCCCATGCTGCCCAGCCACTCCAATGGCAATTTAAAGGTCCCAGGCTCCGGCCGCCACTGCCACAGTAGCAGCAGCAGAAGCCTCGGCCCTTTTAAATCGCCGGCCCCAGGGCAGTTGCTCCTTTTGCCCCTCTCCACCTGTCGGCGGCCCGCAGGGAGCAAAAGGAGCAGCAACATTAAAGTGCTGCCGAAGCAGTGCTTTAAAGCCAACTGTATGGGCCGGTACCGACAGCGACATTTTACCAGTACGCTGTACCGGCTTGTACTACCTTACTTTCACCCCTGGTTTAGTAATGAAGACAAAATATTGCTTTCAACATGATAAAATATGCTTTAAAATATGCTTTCAACATATATGTTATACAATATGTATGTTATACAACAAAATATGCTTTCAACATGATAAAACTGTAACATACAACATGGGAAGATCATGAGAGGTGTCACACACAGGCAGCTCTCAGTGATTTCAGTACTTTTCAGGATTACAAAAAGCCAATTCTTTGTCCCACCAAAGTTAAAGATACTTTTGCCATGGCTTCAGTTATATCAGAGTTTGCTCCATAGTATACAGACTAAAAGATCAGTTCAGATTAAGAAAAAAATGGACTTCTAAATTGTGTGGGAAATAGAGGCTCATCTAGTAGTACTCCACATAACAAATCTGCGGTTTTACTTTATGCAGTCCTAATGATTTTCATTATCTCCTTAGTTGATAGAATCCATTTCAAAAACCAATAATCTCTTGAAATCGACTGAGCCGCAAATTACTCATTAGAGAAAATTTTCAAAGATCATTACCTTTCCCATAGATTTTAGCTTTTCATTTCCTGGATACTCACTTGTAATGTTGTTCATAATAAAGAGAGGGGAGATTATTCAGTCACAAAAGAATGATTCTAATATAATTCACACTGTTCATTTGTTGATTATCAGAACCACTACATTTTTATTAAAAGTCAACACTGTTTGACTTTTAACCTTGATTTTATGACCTCATGCTATAATGTTATAATGAAGTGATAAATGTCATCATCACTGTATGTGTGCTGCAATGAAGGACTGAACTAGAATTTTATATATTAAATATTGTATTTCTTTTCTTAACTATCAATACCACACACATACACAAATGGCAAGTAAAAACCAAAACATCTCCATAAATAAATAACTACATTTGAAGTCTTTCATTGTCAGAAGTAATGTCAGAAAAAACGCCAAAGCAAAGCAAAACAAAAAATAACCAATTTTTGTTCTGTGACTTCAGATGTGAAATTCTGTGGAGGATTAATTTAAAACAGCACTAGCTATATTTTAATCCATGGATTGCAAATTGCTTTATTAAAGAGTCAGTATTATTATTTCCAATTTACAGTTGGGGAAACTGAGGCACAGTGAGGAAAATGACCTAACCGAGGTCAGCCAATTGCAGATCAAGTAACAGAAGTCAGGTCTTCCCCACTCCTAATTCAGGGAATCTAGCCACCAGTACCTCTATCCATAATAGATAGATAAAGTAAACCAGAAATAGGATGAATATAGGAAAACAAAAGAAAAGCATTTATTTGTAGAGCTGAATCATGAGCAAAATGTAAAGCATAAGCTGGCATTCTGCTAATTATATACTTTAAAGATACCATATATATTAATAGTCTCACAGAAAGCAGGTCTTACAATGTTTTAGTTAAAAATGCCATCATCAGATATTTGATACTTTATGGCTGCTAGCTTTTGTTTTAAGTTTTACTATAAATTTTGAGTTTAGAGAATGTAAGCTATTTATAGTGTTCTGTGCCAGCCCTTCTGGGATTTTGCTCACAGAAAGAACAATGTATAGAAAATAGATATTGAAAATGTCTGAGTACAGTTCCTCTTTTCTACAGAAAGGGGAAACACTACAAAGAGCATTTAAAGATGATGCCCATCTTGTTTAAAACATTCTACAACAGTCTGAATTTCTATTTTCATTCAAATTATCCATGAGTCATGGATTGGATCCCATGTTTCTGAGACCCCCATAGCTGAGCTGCTATGGGGGTCTCAGAAACTAGATCAGGAAAATAATTTGGAGTCTTGCACCTTCTGTACTCTGAGCCAAATTAAAACTGTGTGTCCAAACAATCCTGCACTTCATGTATGGGTGTGTTCAACATTAGGATCCTAATCTTTATGACTCATTCCCTTAGCTCTCGTTTGAATCCTTAAGTGGTTTTACTAAGGAAACATCTCCTGCGACTCTAAATCAAAGCACTTGAATTGCTAACAACTATGTTTGGCATGAAATCAAAGGTTTTAGGGTAAATTCTGCTGTCACGTATGCTGATGCAATCCCTTTTTTTTTGTTTTTTTTGGGGGGGCACTTAGGAGTAACTGAAAACTGATTTGGTTTCGATACTGTTACATATGTTATGGAAACTTTTAATACAAAATTCCTCAAGTCTGAAAGATTCTATGGAATTCTCCCTTTTGAAGATAAGGAATTTGAAACACAGGATCTTACCCATCTATTATCTCTGGAATGAATGGAACATTAAAGGACATTCACTGTAGCACACAGATCTTGACATAGCAAGTAGGAATAGGTAAAAAATATATAACTCCAAGTCCATTTAAACATCATGAGTTTGAAATTAGAAGCAAATGATCACATTCAAGCTCACAACCCAAATGGATTCCCAAATCATCTCCAGGTGATTTCCCTCATAAGAGCAAGGAGAACAAAAGAAGCCCTGTTGAATGCAAATCTCACATTGCATGTCTCCTCTTGGAGCTGTATGAATACTTATTTTAAGGGGTACACTGAAGGATTTCAAAAAGCAATAGTCATTTTTTTCTAAAATTGTCTGCCATTTCCACTGCCTCAGTCTCTGGAAGCCTATCTCCAGAAATGTTAGACCACATTTTTGGAGATGCTGATCATCAGCAGTTCACATTGACTTAGAGTGGGTGCTCAGCACTTGTGAAACTCAATCAGGTGGTTCAAGTTCAGCATCCAAAATCAGGGGCCATTTGTGAGAATTCAGGCCTGTCTGGGCATCTCTTACTGCAGGAATCCTGGGAGTCATCTTCTCCTTGCTGATATAGGATGGATTGATGTTTGATGAGAAGGTTAGGTGCAATGAGGTTAAGAGAGTAAAAAAGGGTGTTACACTGTTTAAACAGTGAAAAATTATTCACTTATATCAATGACAGGCTGCATATCAGTATAAGGAATGATTCCTCCAGAAACAATGCAATATTTTGAATCCTTTTTATTTTCTTCAAATTCACGCTTAGTTTATTTATATTTTTCTTTAGCTGTTGAAAGTCAATAAATAGAATCAATTTTCAGGGGTTTCTCATCTCACCTAGTGAGTGTCTCTGTCACTGAGATTATAAATGTGTCTGTCTCTTATCTTTTGAAATTTGCATGCATCACATTTACATGATAAGCTGTGTTCTACTGATAAGTCAACAGCCCTCCAGAATTTCCTAATCTTATCAAACAAAGCTGCTTCAGAAACTGAATCTCATAACTGTTTTAAAAAAAAATCAAAGCAGCTGCCATTATATTCCAAGTGTTACATATCATCTGAAAGATTTCTAGTTCAGGTGCTTTATTTTTAAGGAGCCATTTTTTTCTGTTTTCTTCCTTCAACAAAGTTTTCCTGGTATCTCCATCTGTCATACTATTACATACTGGCCAGTTTGACTAGAAGATGTATAATAAATTACACATTTTCTTTTACAGTTTCATCCAAGTTCCTCTCCTAGTGAAGGCACTTAAATCTGCATATTATTTTATAACTCGCATTTGACAGTGGAACACAATATTGATTTATACTTGGATCAAAAGTCTTCTGCTAGTGCTACTAAATCTCAAACCATCCATCTATTATATAACATCACACAGAAATATAATGTACGGTGATTACAAAATATAGGCAAAGTTAAGGGCCACTGCAACCCGTAAGTCTGTAACTACAAAACTCTTGAGGTGTAGTTTAACACCAGAAGTCATCTCATTGGGTGGGTTTCTAGATTGCTTGGACTTCCACTTGTTCTGCAAGACTGACAGTTTTGGTCCTGTCCCCTTGATTAAAGCAAAGATGGAAAACCTGTGTTTCTGATAGCAGGGCTGACTGTTTGGAGATGAGAAGCCATCAGAGAAGCACCAAGTCATCTTTGTTTGCAACTTTTTTTTTTTTTAACTATAAGCAAAGTTATTCCTATCAGTGTGAATTACTCTGACCATGCTGTAAAACAGTACATATAACAAGATGTTGAATAGAGAGATAGTTAATGATTTGACATTTATATTGCCACCCTTAGGATTCACAGTTCACATCACTCCTAGAACTGCAGTGCCATTCTGTTTGCCTGTAGACTTCGGAAAACAGTACAACATTGGTTCACATTAGAAATAATATCTTCACAACTATAATGTCTTTCTTAAAGAAAGAAATGGTCAATAGTAAAAAAAAAAAAGAGGGAAGAAGAATATTTGTAAATTGAAGATATTGTGTGATCAATGAAGTAAAAACTATGAACAAGCTGTAAATCAGGGATTGGCAATGTTGGCATGCGGGACCACAGGGTAAGCACCCTTAGTGGGCCCCGCCGCTTTATTTACCTGCCGTTTCGCTGACTGCAGCTCCCACTGGCCGCGGTTCACCGTCGCTGTCCAGTGCTGGCTGCAGGAAGCTGCGCTATGCTGCAGAATTGGAATTAATTTGCAAACTGGACATCATCAAATTAGGGCTGAATAAAGAATGGGAGTGGGTGGGTCACTAGAAAAACTAAAAATTAATTTCCCCATGCTAATTTCCCCCTACTGTTACTCAGACCTTCTTGTCAACTGTTTGTCATGGGCCACCCTGATTATCACTACAAAAGTGATTTTCCTCCTGTTGCTAATAGCCCACTTAAATTGCATTGTCTCATTAGAACTGATCCCCCACTTGGTAAGGCAACTGCCATCTTTTCATGTGCTGTGTATATATATCTCCCATTATATCTTCTACTCTATGATCTGATGAAGTGGGGTTTAGCCCATGAAAGCTTATGCCAAAAAATTTGTTAGTCTCTAAGGTGCCACAAGTACTCCTGTTGTTTTTGCTGGAACATACGAACAGAGCTACCTCTCTGAAACCTGTCCACTGAATTCAGTAACTTTACTCCTGTTTTTACACAAGTTTATATAAGATCAGAATCATGTCTGGGAGCGGGGGGATGTTCACATCATAAAACTCTTGAACTTACTTCTTGTGGTTACCATGATGGCACATATCACAGTTAAGGACAACTACACCTGTATTCCCTTCAGTGGGTCAGCAAAGGCACCCACATGGCTTCCTACTCCCCAGGCATAGCCTTCCTGAGTGGAGACCCATGTCTCTCTCCCTTCTGACAAGGGTATTTCCAACTTGCACAGTTCCCTGCCTTCACAGTCTATTTCCCAGCACAGACAGGTTTCCCAAGGGCACCCTTTTGTTGTTGTTGTTTTTTAAGAGACTGTTAACACATGTAATTGCTAAAGTTGTAAGGTACCACCCATAAATTCCCATGCAAGCCTACTTTATTCTCAAGGTAAAAATGATGACAGAGAAAACAGATTAAAAACAATAAAAGAATCTATGTGCATGCTAATAAATTTACTAGAATTAACATAACCCTAATACAGAGTCTGGCTGGAGCAATCCTTCAATCCCCACCCCTAAGGGTTTTCCTTTGTGATCACAAGTTCATTAATGCTCCAGCTCAGAAAAAAGCTACCCAGTCTTATGAGGCCTCAGTAAACCAAGTCATAAGGATTAAGATCCTCAATGGATCAGACATCCTATCCATTTGCTGGATCTGGAAGAATGCCCTGAATGAGTTTATAACTACACTATTTTTAAATATTACTCCCTTGTGAGTTAAATGTTCCTTGAGGAGCCATTTAACTTGAATAGTCCCTTCAAGATGTGCAGGCTAAATACCTTGTGGGTGCTACCACAGGAGCAAACATATTTGAAATACCGATATATAGCCAATGTTCATAACTTCAAATACAACAATGGTACAGGCATACAAATATCATAATCATATTCAGCAAATCATATCTTTTCCATGGACATCTTACTTGACACACTTTGTACAAGATTTCTTTCAGTTATATAACAATGGTAGCAAAAATGATCGACATAGTCATATGTTATCAGACAACATCACAGCTACGTATGTGCAGTATCAGAATCAAAGTCTACTCTCAGCTACATCAACTACTGATGTAGCTGGAAATACTCTGCATTCACAGCAATATAACTGAGACCAGAAGCTGACCTGAAGTGTGCCTATAGACAATGTAAAAATACCTTACTCACATTGTGAAGTTCAAAAAGGTAGTGGAGTCTGGCCCTTTATTTTATGAAATTGTCCCTCATCATGCTTTCAGTGTGTTCATGCATCTCCCATTCAAGTCAATATGAATTCCCCCTGCCCCCTACAAGGTAAGTATGATTTTGTGCTTCATGATTAGCTACAAGAGCCAAAATAGTCCAACAAGGCATATTTTTGTGCACTTTTTGGAAAATGAATTGTGCTTTAATGTTTATTGTGCTTATTGATCTTAGCTAACAGTTTGATTTATACTGCTTTACCATGAAAAAAAAGACTGCATTTTTCATTCTTTTTATTAGATTGCTATTTTATGCTTCAAGTTTATTAAATCACCTCTCCCTTTCTCTCTGCCATAACCCATATTAATGCATAAGGTCCTTGTGATCACAGCTGTTGCAAAGAAAATGCAATGAATTAATAATAAAGAAACATTTTTGAAATGATTTTTTGTCTGTTTAAGATATACAGAAATGTAAATGGATTTGAATGAAGATTTTTCTTGAAAGTTTATTATTTGCTATTGTGAACTCCTGACTTTGGAAGTGACTCTAAATCTATCTACCTGGGCATGTCTTTAGCACTTGAACAATATCTAAGAGTACATTTTATCTGTCATTTTGATTTTAAAATGAAACAAAACAAAACAGAACAATCCAAAGCACAACAATATCAATCTATTTGGCTTGGTCCATTGTCAGTGATCTTGAACCATGTCAACTGGACCTTTGCCATGTTTGTGATGCCTTGTAGTTACATTTCAATGTATGTACTGTGTACTGTCAATATCCATCATTCGCTAAGTAGTTCAGGGGACATGCTAATAAAAATAGCAATAGCATTTCTAAAATGAGAAGAACTTTACTAACTCCAGTTACTACTCCCAACACCCTCCTGGGATACCTGAACAGGTATTCCCTTTGGGAATGCTGTCCACCTCACAGGAAATAGCCTGAGAGGAAAAGCAACTTGCCTAATGACAAAGAGGGAGACATTGTTGGAAATGGTATTATAACTCGTGTGTTTCAGTCACTAAGCCTGTGTTCAAACAACTAGACTGTGCATTCTTATCCCATAGCCTCTGATCATAAAGTAATGCTACTACTTCCAAAATAATTTTCTGTTGTGAGAGTAGATTGCTCTGAGGAAACCAGTCACAGTATTTTGAGATATTCTCAAGAGTACGTATAATCACAGCTCTCCAAGCACTCCTGCCAGACTACTATTTCCCAGTACAATAATTTAACTAGAGATTTAGCACCCAGAAAATGTATAAGGACACTGGTTATGGATAGCTGTAGATGGACCATAAGTCTGTACCATGGTAATTCACATATTCTGTAACCAGACACTCCAGATTCTTAGATCATCAGTGTTATGCAGTCTAGTTTGATCTGCATAACATAGGCCAAAGAGGCTCCCCGAGCAATTTCTATTTCAAGTTTGTAACTTCTAATTGAGCTATGGCTTATTTTTAGAAAGACATCCAGTTTTGATTTAAAGACTTCAAGTGATGGAGAATCCACTACATCCCTAGGTAAATTGTTCTAATCTTTAATTACAGTTAACATCTATTCCTACTGTTACCTATTTTAAAAACAGAAAATTTAAATAAACCAAGAAATATACAAATACATATTCTATGTACTAGATAGTGCTGTTTGTGAAATAATGTTCTTCAAAGTGGAGCAATCCTTTTTCCTTGTTTTGTGCTATTTTTCTTCCTTCTCTGATACTCTACAATCTTCTCTCATTTTTATATTGCTGAATGGGGCACAGAACTGGTCTTCATGCATGTCTATAAAGCACTTATTTATACCTATTTCATTACACCATGAAATATTAATTATTAAAATATACAATACAATGTAATATTTAATCAGTGTTAATGCATCATTTTGATAGATTTGTTTACTTTAACAGTTTCTTTACCTTTCTTCTCTGGCTTTTCTTCTCTGTGTTTTCTTCATGTGACTGAATTTGTTAATGATTACAGAAGAAAGAAAGATAGGATCTTGCATACATAGCCATGTGAAAAAAAATAAATCTTGTATGTGTAGGTCTTGCATGCGAACATTGATCTGTCAAAATGGCTGTATAAACATGATGATTCATTGCAAAGGTATCCAGGGGTTCCAAGTACATAATTCAATTCACACAAAAAATCAGTGATACCTATTTAATTATGGACTGGAATGCATGATCTTTCTATAATATTCTTCAGTGTGCTTCAACATAGTACTTTTTCAAACAGCACTATATTAAAGTGCACTTTGGAACTTTAGTGAACACCAAAAATGGACCAGTTAATGTGCCACAACAGAGTATGTTTAAGAAGTGACACGCCCATAGTCTTCATTGCTTCTCCATATAGATATGCCCTTAGATACAAATAACCATTTCTAGTGGTTTTATGGGTTAATTGGAAAAAACGCTGATTTTTTTGTATTGGGGGTGTTTTATCCACGATTATCAATTAAAATGAAAAAAGGAACCCCTACATTTAATCTATGAATGTCTCCTCTCCCTTTACTTTTCATTCAATTTAATTTGTCCCTCCGGGGATTGGGGGGATTAGGACGGAGGCAGCGGGACAGTTCATGGAACTAACATGATGTTTGCCTCTATCACATTGTTGACTCTGCTAGTGTGTGTTCTTCCCTTTTCCTCATCCTCTCTCTGCCTTGTTTATTTAGATTGTAAGCTCTTTGGGGTAAAGACCATCTACTGATCTGAGGCACCATTCTTATTTGGCACTCAGAAATTATCATAATAAATAAAATAAAATGAAATAAAATAAAATAATAATTATAACAACAGGTCCCTAAGGTGCAATAATAAAAGTGTGTGTGCATCAGAAGCTTTCCCAACATTGGTGGAGCTTTTGATGGAATTCACTTGCCCATTCCTTCTCTTCTCACTACAAGAAAAACAAAACAGAAAAACTATGTCAAGCAAAAAGACGATTATCCTATTTCAGTGATTTTCAATCTGTTGTCATTTTTTATGTTAAAAGTGGAACTCATCATTGACTCCAGTTCCAGCTGTGAGTTCTCAGTACTTCTGCAAATCAGACCCCAGGATATCAAGTCAAACACTCAGAAAATGAAGAATATACACTTCTATTTGAATTTTTTAAGGGGTCCTCACATGAAGAGAGGGTGACAAATAGAGGGTGGTCTATTGTAACAAAAGACTTGAAGGATCAGAGTTGTCAGTTCATAGCTATATATATGAAATTGAGATTTGCATAGATTCTGAAGAAATACAGATTTTATAGGAAAGCACAGAATGGAACACTATTCCAACCACAACCTAGAGTCTCTATTCTAAGGTGATTATTGAGGATCCTGCCTATGGCTTGGCCTGTTAGTTATTGAAACATTATCTCTCTAGTGGGGATAGATGTGGTGTCAACAATTGCCTCATCTAGAGTAGGATGGTTTTGGAAGACGTCTATGGAAGTCTGAAAATGAAGTAGAGATATCTTATGAACCCCAATGAGCATGAGAGACATTGAACTTTTATCTTATCTTATATTATTTTGTTGTATATTTTGCACAACATTTGAAGAGATTTTCTACAGCCAGTGGAATAAAGACACAGAAAAGGCTACCATATCTTAGCAACCCAAGACAGCTTGAATGAATAAATCCAGCAATGTCAAGAAAGCTAATGATATAGGATGTCCTCTGCCAATACTTTGCAACTACAACAAGAGATAAAATATAAATAAATAAAGTAACTGAAATCAAATGGCCACTAATGAAATTGTGGCCTAAAATTAAAGCTTTGCATTATTTCATTTTAGTTAGCTGCTTACCTGATTATGTACTGCTTGATTTTTTTAAGAAAACTTTTCATAAGCACACACACCAAGTAGAGCTGAAGAAATAACCTATAATCTATAGGTTTATATAGTGACAATGGATATGACTTGGGTAGACTAAGAGGGTGTGAAGGTAATAAAGGATGAACGGTTGAAGGTGATGCTTGGCTGATGTGCCTTGTCTGTTTTAGCCTGAGGAGTTAGTGCTATCTTTCAGTGTTCATCCACCTGATGTTCACATGGGGATATCTAAAAATGCTACAATACTTGTCCTTTTTTCTTCACCTGCAGATGCAGTTTCTTAACCTCTTGCATTTCTCATACTTTAATAGCCTCTTTATATGTCCTTATCTCATGCTGCAGCTGAAGGAATATTTAATCTTGAGTCATTTTTTCCCCTCAAGTTTTTTAAGGGGCTTGTCACTCTTCCTTTCTGTCTGCTTGAGATGTCACTGCTGAGGTACGGGTGATGGCTCAGGAGGTCCATTTAAACTTTCTTCATTTTGCAATGTAGTGGGGAAGCAGCAGATAAAAAATCATCATTATATTTTGCATCTGAGTCATACCTGTGTTGCAAGTCTGGAATGCAGCTGTGTAATGTACAGATAGGGCTTTACAGAACACATTGTTAGTGTTATCCGTTTAATATCATCCATCTTGTACAATTTTTCTCCCTGTAACTAACAGTGGCTTTAAGAAGAAATATGGAAACAAACAAGCAAAAAAGAGCCACTAAATACAGATTGTTAGTGTAAATAAATTGTCAAAAGTTCCTTTTTTTCTGAAATTTAATGTTTTATTATAAATGCAGGCCCTTAAATAATATATGTGATATTGCACTCCATAGGTTTTATGGAAATATGCTAATGAGTGTGAATGTAATGTAACTGGAATACGCTTTATGCAAAAGGTCTCATAAGATATCACTATAAATCTTATAATTCACTGTGTTTATCTTATTTGTATGTATATATCAGTCTTGCACCCGAAGCTAGAAATATAAAGTATAACTCTGAGGTACTATTGTAATTATGCAAAGTGTAGGCCATTGATGATGTTTTAGAATCTTGATGGTTCCCATTGACTAGGACAATAGGTTGTAAATGGCTCTGTTTACTTGCAACCCTCCCTGGGTATATGCAGGCCAGCCCTGGAAGAATAAAGAAAGAGTTCTCACAGGACATGTGACCATGTCACAGGATACTGGAATCCATCTTAAACCTGGTACCATTCCATTTAGAAGGAAGTGTGGGGATCTAGAGAGACAAAAGATTCCCACCTTGTGCCAAAGCTATAAAGGGAGATGGAAGAGAACAAAGGGGATGGCCAGTTGTGAAAAATCCCCTAGTTACCACATGAGCTGGAACTAACAAGGACTGTACCAGGAAAAGTATTGGGCCCAGACTAGGAAGGAGTCTAGTCTGTGAAAAAAGTTTACTGGAACATCTCTTAGGTGAGATGTGTCTGTATTCAGTTTCTTGATGTATTAGGCTTAGACTTGCATGTTTTTGCTTTAGTTTGCTTGGTGACTTACTTTGTTCTGTTTTTTATTACTTGAAACTACTTAAGTCCTACTTTTTATATTTAATAAATCACTATTTGTTTATTAAAGAACCCAGAGTAAGTGATTAATACCTGGGGGACCAAACAGCTGTTCCTATCTCTCAGTGTTATAGAGGGTGGACAATTTATATAAGCTTTATACAGAGTAAAACAGATTTATTTTGGGGTTTGGATCCCATTGGGAGCTGGGTGTCTGGGTGCTGGAGATAGGAAACCTGCTGAGTGGTTTTCGGTTAAAGCCTGTTGCTCTGGGGGTGTGGTTCAGACCTGGGTCTATGCTGTAGCAAATTAGCATGTCTGGCTCAACAAGGCAGGATTTAGGAGTCCCCAGCAAGCAGGGAAAATGGGCTCAAAGGTCATTCCAGCACGGCAGATGACAATCCCAAGGAGGTATCTGTGACTGAACCCGTCACAATATCTATATTGGAACAACAAATAGAACTAAGTAGCAATAAGAGCCTCTGGCAAAGATTTCTGAATATTCTCTCCTTGACAGTACCATTTTAGCATGGCCAAATTACATTTGGATGTAAATATTTTAAAATGATGATCATGGTTGCTTATAGTAACATTAACAACAGTGCATATCATGTTCAATGACACACCATGAATGGCTACTTTGCCATGTAATGTGGTTGTGGATCTGGAAAGAGGAACATCAAGAGGTTCATTGAAATGAGAGCAGGAGAATGTAAAGAGATTAAATGTAGGATAAACTTTTACATTGGGTGCTAAATATCAATTCCAATCATCCATGTCAGTGAAAATGAGCTCATTATACTGATTAGCTGTAAATGAGCAGACTATGAGCGTTGCCTGTAGAATTTAGTTCTGTGACAGAGTGCTGGCTTCTGTCAATAAGTAATATTTACTATGGAGTAAATGTGTGGTAAAATTGAATTATGGAAGTGTAAATTACTTTTCTGAATCTAGTCAAAAGCTGTGGAAGGAAGCTCACCTTGCAGACAAAAACAAACAAACAAAAACCACAGTCTACTGGAGACATATGCTAAACATTTGTAAGGGGATGAATTAGCACTGCTAACGTCAGTCTTCCCCAGAGTGAGGGGATAGAAATTTTAGACAGCTATTGCATTTGTAAGCCTGCAAAGAGTTGTTTCAGAAGTAAAATCAGAGACAGCTAACTGGGGGAAACTGCAGTAAAAACAAATATACAGAGTACTTTATAAAAATGTCCTCATTTGCATGTTTTGTTCTTATTATTATTAGTACATCTTTCCCACCTCAATGCTGGTGTACAGGCTGGAAGCCAGTCTCTTTCATTCTTCTCTCTCATTTGCTGTTGCTCCCATGTTCCCTAAGCAGTTCTGCCCTCCCTGCTAAGAGTTCTTCTTAATGTTTCTCTTGGATGACCTTGTTTCCTTACTCCAGCTGGCTTCTACTTGACAGTTTCATGTGGGAATCTGTGTGCTGGCATCTGAAGTATGTCTCAAGTATGTCCAGCTCCTCCTTCTGATTCTGGTAGAAGAGCTTCTGGTTGGTGATTTCTCAGATCTCTGGCTGGTGATGAAACCTTTCCAACTAAAGACCAGATTTTTTTCAGGTGCTTGCTTTCAAAGATGTCTAGTTTTCTTCCTACCATTTTAGTAGTTCTCCAGTTCTTACAGCCATAAATTAACACTGAGATTACATTTGAATTAAAATGGGTTCCATCCTATCCTCGATGTCACTTCTTTCTTGAGGTCCCTGTTGGTTAATATAGTGCTGCCCCGGTAGATGAATTGTTGTACTTGATATTTTGACTTCTAATGTGATATAACTGCTCAAGGATTTTAGTTTTAGTGTAACTAATTTTGAGCCCTGAGTGGCCTGCTATTTTTCAAGGTTGTCTGTTTGTAACTTTTCAGGGGTGTCAGTAGTACAATATCAACAGCAAAGTCTAGGTCTTCTATGCATTTGCCATCTACCCATGCTATCCCAGTGCTTGTGTTGTTAACACACTTCTTTATTATCCACTCTATGGAAATTCCAAACGGTGGGGATAAAATGCAACCCTGATTCATGCCAGGGTCCACACTGAACCACTATGTTGTCTGGTTCTCCACCCTTACTCTTGTCACTCTAGCCTTGCCACCTCCATACATGGCCGTGATGATGTTGATGACAAACTGGAATTTCATAGGACTGAAGAATATTTCAAAATGTATGTCTGTGGAGGCTGTCAAATGCCCTTTGAAAAATCAATGAAACTGATTAAGAGGAAATATTTTCATTCTATAATTCACCTACCATCCTTCTCAGTGTGAATATCTGATTTTCACAGGATCTCTTGTGCCTGAATCCATCCTGTTCTTCTATAAGCTTTGCATCCACTGCCTCTTTCATCCCATATAGTTCTGTAAGAGATAGGAGGAGCATGGAGCATTGGTCCTGGTATAAGACCTGAGGCTTGAACCATAGTCAGCAAAGTGAGGCCAGATCGTGAACCAAAGTCAGGCCATGTATTAAAGCAGATGCTTATAAGCTGACAATCTGATACATGAACTTGGCAAGGGCACTGCTAGCATTGCTAAAACACAGACACTCCTAAGAAGGAACAGATACTGAGTATGTATGTGAACACAATCCAAAAGATTAGCCCCCCACCTAACACCAGATAATAGGGTTCATCAGAAGTGAAGAATAGGGATATTTTGCTAAAGACATCTGCAGCAAGGTACAAGGAGAGTAACAAGAAGGTGTCATGAAACACGTAAGGTGATAAGTAAATGATGGGGTATCTCACCTTAACTCTTTGTGAGGTCTAGAGGATAGCAGAAATTCTTGCTGTTGACTGAGCCATTCCTTGCCATGGGGAATTCATGTATTAGTGTAACTATAGCTCCTATGTGATGCTAGGACTGTGAGTTGAGGACAATAACCCTGGCCAAGAGCCGAACTGTGCTTGTGTTCTTTCTTTATGAGTAACATAGCAGTCTGCTGAATTAGCAGGCTGCATTCTCTGCTAGTACTAATAGCACTGGAGCTCCAAGAATGTAAGGACTGACAAGCTGTAACAACCTGTTGTCAATATTCTTCAGCAATGTTTTTTAACAGTATAACAGTGCAGAAGGCTTTCCCTATAACAGAGAGTAATGTAAATCCTCTCCTGTTATTACAGTCAGTAAAATCACACTTTTGGGGTATTTTGACAATGCTTCAGTATTTTCATTAGTCAGGAGAGTGTCTCTTTTTCCCAACAAACATCATTTAACACCTCTGTCAATTTCATTAGGATAGTGGTAACAAGTACATTTAGCATTTCTGCTGTAATCTGATTCTTTCCCTCCTCTGAGATTTTTTTTTTTCCAGATTTCTGACTGCAGCCTGAACATCTGACATCTCTGTTGGACCAATTTTAATGTTAAGCTGATCAGGCTCATGACTTTCTTCAAAGTCTGGTGCTGAGGTGGAGCAAGAGTTATTGTGGACTTCTTTGAAATACTCTGCCCATCTGTTTTTCTGTTATACCTAAGTTGTAAGCATTTTTTTTTCATTGATTTTTATTTGCCAATGCCGTGTTTTGAAATGTCTGCATGTGGGTTTATTCACAAGGTAAACACTCTGTGGTTTCTGTCCTAAAAGCAGATTCAGCTTTTGATGCTAGGTCTTCATCATATCTCTGGTTTATCTTTCCAGGCATTGCTTTTTATGCTCTGTATACTCCCCCTTTGGGGTTTTTTCCCCCAATAGTTCATTGGTCTTAGCATTCAGGAATATTCTTTTCAATATTTTTCTTTCTTCAATGAGATGTCATATATCTTGGCTTACCCAGTTCTTGCTCCATCTATGTTGATATCCAACTGTGACTGCTGCAACTTCAATCATATTGTGTCTAAGAATTGCTCAATTTATTTCACATCTAGCCTGTGTCTTACCCTTCCTCTGCCTCTGGCAGTGCCGTAAATCTGTTCCATAGTTCTAGTCAGAATTTCCCACAGTACTCTTTGTTTTCAGTGTTGTACTGTTGATTTTCTTTATCACTTTCTGTTTAAAATTGAGCTCTCAAATTTAATTTACTTTTTTCAAACCAAAGATTGTAATTGCTGTTAACAAGTGCTTAATATATCTGTGTATCTTGGACAGATGACCTGAATCTTGAGCTGATGCAGTTGTGATGATTTTTTTCTCTTTTTTTTTCCACCTGATGAATTCCATGTTTCTTTATGTTGACGGTTCCCAACCCATGTTTCCCCATTGTTCTTTCCATTCCTTGGTTGTCACATATTTCTTCAGCATTAAATTCATCCATCACAAGGAGTAAGTCATGTTTAGATATTCTGTCAATCACACTTTGGAAGCAATTGTGGAATTCATCTTTATCCTTATTGCTATGTTCCTCTGTTGGAGCATAACATTGTGTGAGTGACATGTTTAGGAATGTGGTTTGTAGTCTAGTGCCTATGATGAATTGGCTAATAAGTTCCCAGTTGATGAGTGATTTTTCAGCAGATTCTGTCATAATGAGTGCTACTCCCTCTGAGTGTTTGTTGTCACTATGATCTGAGTAAATCAGATGTTTCTTCTCTTTCTTGAAGAGTTTCTTATCTGCAACTATCAATCTGCTCTCACTGATACCCAGCATTTCAAATCTATAGCTGTCCATCTCCCTTATGATCTGTGAGATCTTGATGTTTGAAGCATTGTTCTCACATTCTAATAACCAACTCTGAAGCATTTTCTTGCTGCTAGCAACAAATTTTCCAGGATCCTGACCTTCACCTGGAGCTTTCATGCAGCATGAGGGGTTGGCAGTGTTCATTTTCACTGGAATGGTAGACTGGTTCAGATTTTATAACCAACGAGGTGTTTTTTACAAGGCTATTTGTAGGTGACTAGCCTTGTGCTCTACTCTCCATAGTTTATCTGGGATTGGAATCATATAAAAGTGCAGCAGACAGAAGAGAAGTGATATAAGGGATAACTGACAAACAGAAAGGAAAGATGCTGGCAGGTCCCTTGTAGGAAGTGCTCAGAGTAAAACCTGAGGTACTGCATATTAGGATGAAGCATAGAGGATTTGCAAGGCCAGTGCAGCTGCCATCCCTGAAGTTTCTGGGGGAGAAAGCAGCTCAGATGGAACCAGAACAGTTGAGGCCTAGGTAGGCCCCTCACCCAAGGGTACACAACCAGCTAGGACAACCAAATGATACTAACATGCCTGGCACTGCTGTTAGGTTTACATATGTAATAGAGACTTTGATGGCTCAGGGGGCCTAGTGGTTTGCATTCTTAGTGCCCCTTCCCTGTGGATAGGTCTTGCTGTCCAGTCCCTCTTTTAATCAGAAGTGCAGTTAGTGGGCAGGAGATTTATGTGCCTCCTGTAGTAGGGATAATTGGTGTGGGGAGTCCAGGCCAACCCACTACATCAGGCACTGACCCAGCACTCTTTGAGAGTGATAGTGCCTGGCCCCTGAAGGTGTCCTCCGAGTTACCTTCCCTGAGTCTCTTCTTACCACCGGCTTTTCTCCATCAGTCTCCAGTCCAACATAAGGCAAAAAAGAAAAAGAAAAGGCAAGTAAACTATCAGCCCTCACTGGGCTCAGCATACAGTCTTATTCTCTGTTGCCCTTGTCATGGGCCTTAAGGGAAGGTCTATCCTCCTTCCCAGACTTTTCTGTGGGCCAGGGCTTGTATATAATTCCTCCAAAATCTGAGACCTTTGAGTTGGGGGTTTAGGCAAATCCACACCTACAGAGAGATATCACTAGTTCAAACTGGATTCTTCAGAGATCAACAGACCAAGAAAGGAATCTGGGGGAAAAATCCTCACTTTAAACAGATCAGGACCTTCATTGTTGGGGTGATCTCTGGTGAACTTATTAGAATGTGTGTAGGCTCTTCTATTGTTTTAAGAGGTTTTATGTGTAATGGTTTTATCTTAATAAAAAATGTGCTTCCTTAGAAAGAGATGTGTAACTTAATTATGGACAATTACACTGTTTACAGCCTCTGAAAAGAAAGCAAAGGCAATCTGTCTTGCTGGGGAACTCACAGTGTAGGCAGGAACTGTGCAACCTGGAAATGGCCCAGTCAGGAGGGAAAGACACATGGGCTTTCACCCAGAGATGGCTACAGAAGTGGAAACTGATAAGTAGGCAACCTGATGGACCACAGAAGGGGAATACAAGTTGCTCTGAACTGTGAAACTAGTGATACACTTTTTAAATCTTAAATAAAATTTAATAGGCTCCAACCTTAATATAGCATGTCAAAGTTATATATGCTGGCCTCTACCTATTGATTTTGAAAACTGAAACTTTTGAAATACCAAGTTTTAGAGAAATTTAAATCTCAGCATTTAATTTTGTAATTTCTGTGGCATACCATCAGTATTTTTCTTCTTCACTGAAACTATGTTTAGATTTTTTTTTGAATTAGTATCTTTCTTCACAGTTTCAGGAGGTCTTTAATCTTCTTTGCATTACACTGAGAATAAAATAAAAGCCACCTCTCTGCTGAAACCACTTCCCTTGTTATCAGCTTCCATTCACAGAATGACAGACAGATGATAAAGAAATAGGTGACATTTTCTTTTGATTATTGTACCATACAGAAAATGTAATTATTTTAAACAGTGTAAAATAAGCCTACCCCATATTTATTATGTTAGACATTGATGTGAAAACAAATCTGTGTTGTACACAGGACATTTAAGGTCATTCATTTATGTGGCAATATTAAATGCAGCTTTAGAGTACATTTAAAATATAAAAAGTAGAACATGTTGCTCTATCATATTACTGTATTGCTACACATAAACAGAATTAAATTTAAATTCTAAAAAATAAAGTAATTTAATTCAATTAGAACATGAGTTAAATGGGCCAGTGTTTAATTATCACTTAAAATATTTCCAACAAATTTTATGGAATTTCATATAATCTGCATAAAATATAATCATTGAGAGAGAGAAACTATTGGCGTCACCTTCCTAAAATGCAAGTTTCTGCTGTTTCAGATTCTTGATACACAAACAATTTAAACCTTATAAAAGCAAATTTGTAAGCCTGTTCAATTCCATTGTAAATAATAGGATTGTAGCATGGGTGCCAGCACAGAATTTCACCCTCTGACTGAACTTAAAGGACTGAATCATGTCTTTGCCCTATATGAATATAGACTATATGCTGTTGCAGTGCAGTGCCCCTAGAGCAGCCCAGAAAGGAGGTTGTGACTCTGAGGCCCTGTCTTGCTAGGAAAAAAATCTTGTTAACTCAATTACATTAGCTTAACGTGACTGAAAATATCCATTGAGATATGGATTAACATGTTTGAAGCCACGTTTAGCCTAACCTTCCTCCTACAGTATGTTTATGCTGCAGCTTGGAGGTGTGATTCTCAGCACATACAGAGGGACTCACACTAGCTCAGCTGACACAAGAATGCTAAAAATAGCAATACAGGTGTTGCAGCACTGGTAACAGTTTGGACTAGCTACATGAGTCCAAGCTCACCTAATTCCCTAGGTTTGAGCTTAGATGTTAACCTAAGCCACCATCCATTCCATAACACCTGCACCTGTTATTTTTCATGTGCTAACTCAAGCTGAACTAGTGTGCATCTTTCTACTTGCAGTGGAAATCCAGCCTCCCAGGGGCAGTGTTAACGTACCCTCTCTGGAGTAGCAACTATTTTATTTGTGTAAATAGGTTCTGCTCCCTTTGCCTCCAGCACTAGTCTTCTTGTGCTACAGGGTAGGGAAGGGGCCAACTACTGCATATTGTCTCACTTCACCCAAGTCTGCCTCATTTGGGATGTAGAGCATATTCAAGCCATATTTCCCTTCCACATCTCTATGCTTAGAAAAGGTGAACATTGTTTCCTATACTGCAGTAATTGGGAGGGCTCCCTGAAATTTGCCTTCTGTCAGGTACAGGCACAAGGTGGCCCTAAGTGTGTATAATCATATACAAATTGCATAAGATTTTCTAGGCCAACTAAAGGATTTAGACACACAACTTCCATTAATATATTGTTTTAATCAGTGTAAAATGAAGTTTTATCCCTTTGAAATTATTAGACAATACAACTGGAGTTAAATGGAATCAATGGAAATTGTGTATCTAAATCCCCTCATTGTTTCTGAAATTTTCAGTAACCCCAATCTTCTAGGATACACAAAGACTAGTCCAGGATGGACAGGGATAGTGAAGCCTTGTTTATGTTCATCTGTGATGTCTGATGGTGTGGGAAGGATTCAGATTCTCAGTCCTATAGTACCTTTGTTACTCATGGTACTTTGTTATGGAATATCTGTTCAATAACTAGCTAACTTTAATACACTATTTTACAAACCTATTCAACAATGTTATTAAAATGTAAGGTTCTCATGAGCAAACTGTAGTTATCTGTGTCTTACATAACCTATTCAACGGAGTGGAGGGTTTGAGGTTTGGGGGCTGGGAAGTACCCACCCCTCTTCATGCCATGTGCCAAGCTGCATTGGCAGCATCACCAAGGAGGCTGCTGACTTATTCCACAGCCCCTCAAAGTGCTGCATGCCCTGTGGGAACTATGCAAAGGTGTAGATGAGGAGCTGCTCTAAGACTGGATAGTGAGCAGGAAATGTGGACAGAGGCAACTGCTAAAGCACCAAAGCCAAAGAACAGATGGAGAAGAAGAGGGCTGTTCCTTCCATCTGGCCAAGTTTCTACTGAATCCTAATGACCCAGGAATTTCAATGCTCTCGAAACCTAACTCTTGCTCTGCTAGGTTTTCCCTGTTTTAGGACACAGAAAAAAAAATACCAATACATTTTCTGGTTATTCTTTTCAACTAAGAAATTAGATGGGACTATTTTGTTTAATCTGATCATCAGCATCGGTGATCCCTTGACTTGAAGATGATCTCTACCACAGATTTACATAAAGGTCATGAGATGATCCTGAGATGAGATCCTGGGACCCCAGATCTGTCCGCAGTAGGTACAGAAATTTCCTGGAGGGTCAGCTGCCTGCTGGGTGAAAGTTCTTTCTTTTTCCTTTGTCCTCTCTCCATTTTCAGCTTCAAGGGGAAGGTGCTTCTCCTTGAACCAGGCCACTGCCTGATGCAGGATATAACACCATTAAGACACCATTGTCTGGTGGCTTGCTCCTCCCAGTTTGTGATGTCCACATTAGTTTTCTTCTAAACACTTTCACAGGAAATGCTTAAAATGGTAACACCCCTTGCAAAGCACTGCTGAGCCACTTACTAAATAAAATAAATTTATTGAGTTTAAAGCTAGCTTGCTAAGGATGAACTTGTAACACAACCAATTCACCATAACACAAACACACTGACAATTCTGTCACTCTTTAAAAGCCATGATCAGTTGCTATATGTAGGAAGTCCAACTTATAAATGGAACTGAGAATTGGCATTCAAATTCCTGAAAGCAGGCTAAATTGGGCAGATGAATGATGAGTGATGTAAAATAGGGCCAAAATTAGATTAAAAATGGATACAATAATTATGGGTTTGTTATTGTATTGGCTTTTTTGTTGTTTTCTTTTCTTTCTAAACTCGTAATTCAGCAAGGAAACTTTCCTGCATTCACAGTAAATCCTTGCTGTCTCTAGAAATGGTTTTGTATTTCTTTACTGATTAGATTCACTGATTAGGTTTCTGTGAGTGATTAGCTTTGCAGGGCCAAATGTAGGTGAAACCTGTATCAGCAGAGCTTGTTACATTTAACTGCCACTGTAATGCAATTAGTCTAGAGGGTATTATTTTATGTTCCAGAGCATTAATAAAGTTAAATTAACAGTGGTAACCATAGTAACAAAGTAGTGATTAATGACAGATACTCTAATTGCCATAGAAACAAATCTAAAACAAACAAATTGCTTTCTTTTCTCTCTACCAAAGACAAACAGAGAGCTACAGAAAACACAATTATCAGTAAATAGCTTGCTGGTTATGTCAGGGAAAATGGTAGTTTTCAGTGTTATTTCCAGACATATTTTATCTTCTTCCAGAAGCTGGGTCTCATCAAGCTGGTCAATACAAGAAGATACAATATTTTTACATGGTTTACTATTAGGAATAAACATTTTGGCATTCTAAGTGTTGAAGGAACTACTAGATTTTTTCTGTTCTGGGGCACAAACAATACCAGCACATTCCCAAGTTATGGTTTTCATTTAAGAAATGAAATTGTACTTTTTTATATACTGTAGACCCCCTATATTTATTTTTTTCTTTATTGTCCTACACTTATATGGGTAATTATTAGGTAACTTACCAAGGAGTACTCCTTTCCTATGAATGCAATATGGTATTATTCAGGTGAGGTAAGGATCAGTTTTTCATTTCAAGCAGGAAGACAAACTCTTTTGCTAATATGAAGAATATAATATATCTTCCCCAAATTTATGGCATAATCAACAGTGCACACACCATCTGTGGGTAAAGACCGAGGGCTAGATTTTCAATGACTGTAAATCAGCATAGTCTAATTGATTTCAGTGGAACTGCACTAGGTTTCATATAATGTGAGAGTTAAATTCACAAAGGATTTAGTTACCTAACTCCAACTTTTGGTGCCTACATTCACAAGTTAGATCCTCAAAACCACCTCTCAGCTAGTACCTAACCCTGTAGATGCCTAAATTTCCAAAGAAATCCCCTAAGTGCCTGAATTTCTGCCAGTGAACATATACAAGGACAACTAAGTTGTAACACCATTAAGTAGCTCAGCAGCTAAGCAGCAGAGGGTCCTCAAACTAGGTGTTCCTGTCTCCCATTTATCTTGCCTAATCCAAGAGGCATACTCAGAAACCACCTCTCAGACTGGCCCCACCACAAAACACTGTCACTGAGGAAGTGGTTGATGTATCCCCTCCTTATCTCAGTGGTTAGAGAATTTGCTGAAAATGTAGGAGACCAGGCCTGATTCAGAGCAGAGTTTTGAGCCCAGGTCTCTGAACTCCATGCTCTAATCACTAGGTTATACAGTAATTCTCAGCTGTTGATGGTGTTTCACTTTGTATGAAATATGTACATATTCACTTGAGAGAGACAAGAAAGTGGGTCTCCTGAGTGAGCGCTATCCAACTGGAATACAGAGTCATTCTCTGTGGTCCAGTGATTATCAAAGTAATAGTCTCCACATTTTTAATGTTTGATGATATTTTTAATTAAATTTAATTTTCAAAGAAGAAATAGAAAAAATATTGACCACGTTTTGCAAACATTTTTGCTCTTTTTGACAAGTTATGGAGCTGATCAGAATTTTTTAGTTTTTAAACACATTCTGAAAACTGCAAAAGCGTAGTGTTCTGGCTGGGTATGTTGCTTTTCCAGATACAACTTTAAACAACTTTAAAATGTGAAACCATTTTAAAAGACACTGTGTGCCCACTACTCAGTGCAGCTGAATTCTTCCCCAATCTCCCCCTGGAGTGGTGCATCTCTGTGCATTCAAAAGACAATTGAGACCTTACCAATTTCCCTCTCTTCACTCAAATTATATTTGCCTGTAATAAAACAACTTGTAAATATACAAGTCAATAAATAATGTAGGACACAGACACAGGTTAAGTTTACTGAGTAGTTTCCAACGTTGTGGGCCTGATCCAAAGTCCATTGAAGTTAATTAGAGTCATTTTAATGACTTCAGAAGGCTTTAGATGTGGCTCTACAAAACTATAGATAATTCTGTTTTGGATTATTTCATTAATTTTGAGACCAGATTCACAGCTCCCCTGTTCATTTCTGATTCATTGTGCTACTGTTCTATGGTGTCAGTTCCTTTTTGTTTGCAATCTATGAAAAAAAAAAAAACAGTTAGTGTGGATTAAAATGAAAAGTTTAGCCCCTTTAGATACTGTGATGGAGTCAGACCAGAAGGATATAGGAGAGTGCTGGAAGGCAGGTATATCAGCCTCAGGATGTGTAGGTCCCTGTTCCCTGGATAGCCAAACAAAGGCTACTCCAAGCCAATCAGGAAGCTTCTAGAAAGGAGTAGAAACAGCTAGCCTGATTGGGACACCTGAAGCCAATCAGGCGCTAGCTGAAACCAGATAAAAACCTCCCAGTTAGTCAGGTGGGCTGTGGGTGTCAGGAGCTGTGAGAGAAAGTTGTGCTGTTGGTGAGACTGAGTGGTGGACAACATATCATACAGAAGGAAGGAGGCCCTGAGGTAAGGGTGAAGTGGATTCTGAAGAAGCGGAGACTGCTGTGGGGAAGTAGCCCAGGGAATTGTATTGTGTTTTGTGGATAAAAGGTCAGCCATCTTAGCTGATACTATTAGGGTCCCTGGCCTGGAATCTGGAGTAGAGGGCGGGCCCGGGCTCCTCCCTTTCTATCTCCCCTAATTACTTTCTGAGAAAGGGAGGTCACTCTGGGGCCTGGATGAGTTTCTGAGGCCCCTAAATCTGCCAGGAAGCGCAGGACCCACAAATACAGACTTGGAACTTTGTCACAATACCTACTTGTTAAAATTGTCTGGATGATTTCTAGGTAATGATCAGGCTTTATAATTTAACTGTTGTATATGGGTCTGACCCCGCCCTTTCATTTATGTTTGTGCAGAGCAATGCTTTGAAAAAAGTCATAATTAATATGATTATTTATTACATTTTT
The DNA here is from genome assembly GCA_007922305.1 of Dermatemys mawii. Classification (NCBI taxonomy): domain Eukaryota; kingdom Metazoa; phylum Chordata; order Testudines; family Dermatemydidae; genus Dermatemys; species Dermatemys mawii. The sequence continues at coordinate 30,938,254 of ML677348.1, read as the reverse complement.
ATGCTTTTTTAAAAAGATTTACCAATCATCTAAAGGTTTATGTAGTTCAGTTGAGCCAGAGGCAGCACAAACAGTAGCTTCCAGCATGCAGACAAACAAAAAGAAGAAGAGCTAGTACTTTTTCATGTTATCTATATCCCTTGAACTCTCATGAGCTGTGAAACTAGACAGGGCTCACATGAGAGTTGCTTTAGGACACAGGCCCTGATTTTCTGCCTGGCGATGGCTTGTTCTTGGGTACCCTGTGCTGGCAGATGGCATTTCTTTTTGCTGTGTAAAGTGCTCAGACTGTGTTCTGAGGTAAAATACACAAATAAGCTATGTTTCCTTGCAAAAAAATTATAGCACAAAAATATATTTTTGTAAACCTTTGCTAAAGCAAACTTTTTCTCCTAGACTAATCACCACTGATTGGAAAAAAATCTAATGCTGCATCAGGAATCTAAACAGAACCCAAGGGTGCAAAGCACTTTGACAACAGGTGGGCAGAACTCCTCATTTGAGTGAGCAGATTTTGTGTCTACCAGTTCTTCAGAGTGTTTTCTTGTGCCAGTTTAACTTCTATTTTACCTGAAATGAGCCTAAACTAGTTGTCTTTTAATCTAAATTCCTGTCTCTGACAAGCCTTTAGGGAGAAGGGAAACAATGCTGTTAGAGCCTGTTGAAAGAGCCAAAGCTGAAAGCCATCAGCATAATGATGACATTAGCCCATGCATCTTCGTAATGTCCTTAGTGGTTTCTGATAAACACCAAACTGCTCAGGCATACTACAACTAAAAATCCTTGAGGAGGAAGAACAGTTACCTTGAGCCACCTTCTCTGATTTCTCTGAACAGAAAGAGTGGGACAACTTTAAGACAATTCCTTAAAAAGCAAAAGATTCTAGAACTGGACCTAAAAACACTAGAAGCCTTTTTTCAAGACATGACAGTTAAAGCCAAATGTCTCAAAGACAGTGGTCTCAACTCTCCATTGCAATATTGCCAAAGCCAAGAAGATATTAAACATCAGTTTCTGTGGGTCACTATGATGCATGATCATAATTAGCTGTACCTGGAGATAACCCTGGACCACACACTCAGCTTCCATCACCACCTTGAACAAACCAAAACAAAGGCCAGGCTCAACATCATACAGAACATGTAGGGGAAGTGACACACACATGTTCTGAATATCAACATTAGCTCTGGTCCACTGAACAGTGGAACACTGTGCTCCAGTTTGGAGCGGAAGACAACACACACTATTTTGGTGGACACCAAAATTAGCACCGCTTTCCTCATAGTTAGCAGCACCTTCCCATTAATGTCACTTCCACAGCTACTGGTACTTGTTAACATTGGCCTAGAAAATATATGAGATGCTGTGACAATTAGGGAGTCCATAAAGATCATAGGAAATATTACACTGCTGCTCCTCCATGACCTAAAACATCCTCTTTGCACCCACAATTAAAATCAAGAAAACTCTCCTGGTCTCATGCCACAACCTTTTTTGCAAAAGGTAAGGATGTTTGCAGGTGATGGTCTGAAGCCTGGGCGGCTGCCAATGTACAAAACAAAAATCTAATCCATGACCCAAATGTGGAAGTACTGGGCTTCTCCTCCCCATGGTGCATATAGACAGCTCTAAACCATAATGACATCTGAAATGGAAGATGTGCACATGTATTCCATAGACTGAAAGCAAGGGAATTATCCAACTGTGACATGGTGCAAACTGTCAGACACATCATGGACAATTGCCCAATCTAGTCTGATCCTGGAGGTGCTGGTTCACGTGGCTACTCCCACCGTTCTGTACTGGATAAGAGACCTTAAGATCTAAGTGTAGTCATGCCATTGCTTTAACTGTTCCACCATCACCATATGAATATAGAAGAAGATTTCGTAGTCAAGTGAGTAATACCTTGGTCTAAGAGGTCATTGGCAGATCTAACAATATCAGCCTGGATGTCTACCCTCTGTTCATTATTCTGAGATGATAACTGAGTATCGTAATTATTGCTGTCTCTGTGACAAAACTTGGAATGAAGTCTGAAAATATCAAGCATTGCTGAAGTTGACAGGTTATCACTTTCTCAATGACTTTTCCCTGAAAAGGAAGATTATATGCTGGATGGTAGATAGCAAAGTGAATTGTTATCCAGAAGGGTTTTTTTTTGTTTTTATTTTGAGTAAGCACCAGCATATGGTATGCTTTACATTCAGCAGCTCATTTTTACAATCTCCTTCATTTTTGAATTTAGTCTCTGTTTTTAGCCAAGAGATCCATAATCTCTCCGACATATAGCTGGGGGGGAAATCACTAGATGCAACGAGAAATTTGTGTGAGTGACTGAAATTTAGCCCATGCAGGACATATGTTCTCTTCAGCATTGACACTGGTCCCACAGATTAAACCAAACCAATAAATATTCTCTGAGATGTATTGTCATCAACGGCTTGTTGCCCCAGATAGGCCTAAGCCTATGTAATACAGATGAGCAGAGGGTGGAAGTTCTGTTCTATGAAAGACTTAAAGATTTCAAAATCTGGCTTAGTTCCAAAGAATACTGAAAACAGAACTTTTCAAAATTCTTTAGGAAATTTCCAAAGAAAAATTCTTTTGCGGTAGATTAAGATGTTTCAACAGTACAACAAAATGGTTCCTTTTGATTTACACTTTTTACTATAATTTACAATTATTGAAAAATGAAAAATCAAAATGTTTCATTCTGAAAGTGTCAGAACAGGGTGTTTCAACGTTCTTGGAATATTTTCCCTCAAATTTTCTTCCAAAATGGAATTTCTGCAAAAACAACTTCATTTTGTGAAGCATTTCAGTTTCAATGGACCAGAAGAAAAAGGTTACATTAACTTTTTTGAATGAGCAGTGATACACAGAAATTAGTTAGAGTCTGCTATAGAATTATGAGAGCTCTTTGGAGGAAGAGACATTTCAAATAGATGATGGAGACAATTGTGGTTCATCAAGCAGTTCTGTAACCTTTGAGACTTCACGGATTGTAGAATGTGTGCGGGGGAATCTTAGCCTTCACTACTAGTAAGCATTAGTATTACAAAACTTCCCTGCCACATTATTGCTAGTGTTCTGATGCCGAAAGCAGCTAGGGCAGTGTTAGGCAGGGGCCGAACATATACCTTCCTTTTTTCCTGACAAAGCTCAAACATTTGATTGTCAATTTGGATACCCAAATTGGTATAGTGGTACAAGAAAGTGGTGAGGTGAACCCTGTCCAGTTCGTTTTTAATCTAGTCATTGAGCTCTCAGTAGAAATGGTAACCCTGCACTACTTCACTTAGGCTATGTCAGCAACCAGGCATTGGAAATGAGTGGCATATACTGTGATAGGTTTGGTCCATTGTTTGAACAACTGCAGGGTACATCTTCAGGAGACTGGATACAGTTTGGGTCATCAAATCTGAGTGAAAAAGATATGAACAAATTCATCAAATTTATTAAACATCTGGTCTCCCCACTCCAATCCGGTGTTTCACTCATCAGTAAACTGAAGATGATCCATATCTTAATTTAGTCATTCAGGTACATCATTGGGCAAAACAGGAACAGCAGACAACACTGATTGAGGGACCCACAAACTTCCAACAGTTCCCATCAAATCTCTCTGACAGCAGGATCTTCAGGTCTAGTGCTGGCACAGCTAATGGTGTGTGGGAAAAGTGAGGAGGGCTGAGATCTGCAGGCACAAGGGGGCATTTTCCCATTGTAGCTGGGTCACTTGGTTCTGGAGACCTTGAACTACCTGCACCACTTCAGTGATGGGAGTGCCTAGAAAATTCATTTTGACTTTAGGGGGCATTTGTTGGGGTTGGTCCTGCTTTAAGCAGAGGGTTGGACTGGATGACCCCTGACGTCTTTTCCAACCCTAATCTTCTATGATCTGAGAATCTAGGAGAATACTCTTGGCCAATGAGCCTGACAGGCCAGTCTGCCCAAACTGTTAGATACCAAGACATGAACAGTCAGGCCTAGTGGTTGGAACAGTAGCTGTTGGGCCTAGTTGTTTGTATAGTGGCAATTGTGCTGTGAACCAGATCCAGCATTAAGAGCTGGAATCAGGGGTCAAGAGCAAGATTAGAACAAGGCAAGAATAAGACAGAGAGCTAGGATGCTGTGAGGACAGGGCTGGAGTAGAAGCAGGGCTAGGAACAAGCCTGGAGCCAGGGCAGGGCTGGAGCATCCTAAGGCCTGTAAAGTCTTTCATAACTATAAAACTGGGTAAAATTCCAAGCAGAATTCCAAAATTCTATCCAGTGTGAAGTCACATTGTTCAGACTGCTTTGCTCTGTCTCCTATGAGGCTATATACCTGCTCTGAGAATCACCAGATCACCTCCTGTCTTGTGGATTGGCTGGAGTCTAGTACAGGAATGACTCAGCACCACATGTCTTAATTAAGCCTTAGTTCAGGGATGACTCATCACCCCCCAGTCGTCTATGAGTTTCAGTTTTCCATGTAGTTCTGTCACTGTGGTCTTGCTTTTGAAATGGAAGAGATCTTGGCCACTGTTTCCAAGATTTTCCACCATCATATCATTTATATTGTTTATTACCAAAGTGACTCATGCTGTCATATGTTTCCTTATGCAGCATGCTGTTTGTGGGTGAAGTCATTCAGCATGTCCATAAAAGATCTGCCAGCTTTACAGCTATGTAAGAAGTGGGGTTCTTGTTAGACAAGAACCTCCTATCTGTCCAGAGAAAGAACTCTGCTTAACTTATTAACAAAAACAAATCTCTCTACTCTGAGCAGTGCAGCACCAATGTATCTGAGGCAAAGTGTGTGATTCTCCTTTGTGTAGCATGAAAATAATTGCTCTTTAAAGTCTGATTCCAGAATATTGTTAGGACTGGCTGTGGTGATGATGCAAAATGAAGGAATGACTCCAATTGATTTTCAGAGATTAAATTGAGCTCAAAGTGCTGGAAGACAGAAACATTTAATTTTGATTTGTAAACTGAACACATTTGATGTGGGAGCCATTTAGGAGGAACTAAAGTGGAACATCAAAATATTATTCTTTGCAGAGTCACTTTTCTGACCATAGCCTTACTTCAGGTTCATTCCAGTTTATGTTCAGGTAATTAAAATTTCCCATCAGTACTGTTTTCCTTTTTATTGCAGGCCCTTTTGATTTCACAGGCCATTTCCTCATCTTCATGCTGCTTTTGATCTTGTGGTCTATAACAAATAACCAATATACATTTGGATCTATTACAACATCCAATTTCCTGCCAGAGTGATTCTGACTTACCTTCAGTCTTGTACTCCTCTCCCAACTCAGTTACTTTCAGCCCTTTCCCTATGTATATAGGCCTAACATTTACTAAACCTTTCTGTTTTTCCAGATGAATCTACATTCATGCTGTTATGACAATGATATTATCTAGTGGTTATTCCATGAGTACACTTTCCATTTCCCCTGGTTTCTGAATAAAGCAAGTGGGATTTTTTTTCTATTGACTTTAATGGGAACTGGGTTGGGCCCTAAACTCTGGCATAGTAGATGTAATCAGATATTTAGTCATCTGAACGGTATCAGCTGTTCCTTCAGTAACTTTCATCTGCAAACCTAGAGGCTAGGCTGATGGCTGATCTGAAAATCTATAACTCAAGCATTATTCTGTGAACAGTATAACAATCCCATGGATTTCAATTACAATTTCAACTTAAGTCTTGGCTCTGTTGTTTATGGGTATTATGGCATAAGGTTCAGCTACAGCCTAGGCACAACAGGCCAAATCGAAATCTATTCATAGACTAATATTTGAATTCCCTTTACAAGGCTGTTTGACCCACACTTAAAGCTGTTTTACCACACTTTATTTATATTTATTTTTTATAGACTATGAAATATATTTGTCTAATTTTTCAGGACAGAATTGCAGGGAAGGATGTCATAATTTTGGCATCACTCTAAATGTCATTATCCATGTCTCTCTGGAGGAAGTAAAAAGGAGGAAATTGGGGCATGGGATTTACTTGGCAACTGAAATATTTCCATGTGGATTTAATAACTTTCATAGGTACTTTCACTTTACAAATAACGATGTCTATGTAGGGTATCTATTTAGGTCCTTTATATGTCTGTATAAATTTATTAGTATAAAACATGCACTCGTAGTAAGATATCATTCTTTCACAGATAAAGTAGTCTACAGAACTTTTGTCTGTGCATTTAATATGAGCGAGACACAGAGTCTTTCTGACATCTAACTGGAATTCTATTATATATACATAATTAAAAAAAACAGCCATATTGTATGCAAATAAAATCAAAATAATTGGTTCTTACAATTAAGGCCTCTATCCTAAAAACACTTAATAGTGATTGTACTTGCATGAGAAGTCCGATTGATATCAGAGGAACTAGACATATAGGGGCTGATCCAATGCCCAGTGGAATCAATAGAAATAATACAACTGACTTCAGTGAGAGTTGGATCACACCCATAATGATTACAACTGGACATCTACACTAGTGCTTACAAGATTGTGAGTGAGACACCCCAGCTGGAGCACTTAGAAGTCTTGTGCTGTAGGCAAATACTTTGCATCTTGGAACTATGAGGACCACAAGATACTGTTAGCCTTTCTGCAGGGTGCAATGTGCACATTTAAACAGAGGGTTGGATGAAAATCATGCCCCCTTTGGAAAGGCAAGAAGTAAAACTGTGTCCCCCCTGCACACAGACTGAGGAATTTCCTTGTGCCTTTTCTCTCCTTATACAAATCTGCAGAGCCAAGCACAATGTGTCAACAAATGGTGAAGTTATACAAGATAAATTAAATAAGATTTTTCACAGCCCCACCTCCTGTGTGGTCATTTATACTTGTAGCATTTTAAATTCACTTTTTACAGATATAGTTTACCACACAAGGTGCAAGACAGCAGAGAATCCTGATGTCTTACTCCTCCTGCCAAAAAATGAAAGCAAGTTTCTCCACTTGCATACTCTCAGAAAGAAACTAACTAATGGCCTGACCCATACCTAGCAAGACTTGCACAGTGTTAATCAAGAGGAAGTGAGCCAGCAGTCTACAGAGTATATATACATATTGAGGGGAGCATGGACTGTTCAGATATGCCTTGGCAGGAGAGCAGGATGCTCAGCCACTCCCTAGGAAGATCTTCAAATCAGAGAGAAAGGAAAGAATTGAGCTAAACAGCTGTTCTCTCCAAGATCACAGCAGTGAGAGAGAGAAAACTTCTATGCCTCAAGAAGACCTGCCACGAGACAGGAAGAGTAAGCTTATTGGGAGATTCTGAAGAGGAAAAAGAGCCCAGATGGTAATGAGATGGGAGTATGTCAAGGACCAAAAAAGGCTGTAGATAATCTCCTCAATGTTTGGACAATTGTACAAAGCCTTTTGACATTCATCCTTGACCAATATTTCCCTGCTCTCCCTGGAACTTGACTATTCCATTAAGTCTTACATATTTGGTGATTTCTGCCAGCAAGTTTTCCATGCTAATTGGAGAGTGTCTATTCACAAAGTTGCATGCAGAGCACAGACACTGCGTGCTCAGCTAGCATGGGTATAAATATCAGTGTAGAAGGTGAGGCATGGTTTAAGTGAGAAGAGTGTATCCCCATCGTATATACTCTATGCAATTCTCTACATACCCAAGCAGTGCCTTCTTGATCTACACTGATTTTTAGTAGTGTAGTGTTCTACTCCTCTTCTGCTGCCAGAGCCTTTCACTGCTATGTGTAGCTACACACCACGGTGATAAGCCTTTAAAAACCACTTTAAGTATAGACATAGCCTTAGAAAGTCTAGAAAAAATAAACAATTATTGTTCACCCAGTGTCTGTCTCACACTCCCCTTCATTTTATCTTACTGCTGTTCATCAGTTCTCGAGATCTGTTACCTTCGCTGTTCCTAATCCAAAGCTTCTTGTTCAAGTGATTGCACATTACACTCTTGGTGTCTGTGTGCCTAGCCCACAGCCATCAGAAACTCTTCCTTCAGCAGGACCCATTGGGCAGCTTGAGCCATGTGGAATGGGCATGTGCAACACATCTGGAAGAAAAACAATTACAGAATAGGTTAGTAAGCATTTGTTTTTATTTGTTTTTTTCACACAGATTTAGTTGCTCAGATGTATGGTAGTTGTGTTCAGAATAACATATCCCCCAAAAGCCAAACCAAACCAAAGAACTGAAGAACATCTGCTTTTCTGTGCTATGCCATTAGATCACATAGTTGTATAAAGGGTGATAAAATGTTACACCCTTAGACAGAGCTGCTTGGATGAATTGGGAATGTTAGTCACTGTCTCCTTATTCTTTTAAAATACCAGGGAACTGAGAGCACTATGGTGCTGATTCAGGAAAGCACTTCAAAACCTGTTTATGGACATGCTCAAGCACAGGCATAAGTGCTAAGACTATTGTCACACCCCAACGGCCCCCTCACTCAAGTTCCCAAGGGAAGCAGATCAGTATTATATGTTGCTAACACTGTTGCAGGCATTGCAAAGTGTTCTGGGAAGGGTTAATAGTATGAAAGTGGAATGAAAGGTTCCTTTACAGGTCTCAGGAGGCCGAGGCGGGGAAGGAATGGTTTAATTTGAAAAGTCAGCTTGGCCTAGAGATAAAGAGAAAGCTGCTCTGCATTCAAGTTCAAGAATTGACACAAACCATGCCAAGCACCAAAAAAACTGCTTTCAGCCCCAGCTGGCTGTGGAAAAATATAGACAAAAGCAAAACAAAGGCAAAACAAGTTGCAGGACTGAGATTACATTTGTGAAGGTTGACCGCCCAATGAGACTTAATAGTCTGCCTTTGCGACCCTGGAGCCAGGTTGTTTTTGGAAAGCCGAAGAAGACACAAAAGGCAGTCTGGACTGGAATACCAAGCCAAGGTCTCTGAAGGGGATGCCCCCAAGAAACTCCAGAGCATAAAAACCCTCCTGAGAACGGAAGCAAGTTGGAGATTTTTTTGCAGCGTACCTCTGGATAACCTGTGCATAGGATAACCGCCAGTCCACCCCTCTCTCTGTCTGTCCTACTCCCAGGGCTAGCCAGCCCGGGCAACGTGTTTGTGAGTTTGAAAGTGGGTCAGGGTTTGAGCACTAACACTTCTTCCTTCCTTTGAGTGACGTGGAAGCAGCTCCCACACTCACTGCTGCCTTTTTATTATTTTATTAATAAAGCTTTAAAATTCAGTCACATGGTGTGTTCTCGTCATCTCCCCCCTACGATCCTGCTGTCTTAGCCTAATCAAATGAGGCACAGGCAGATTGGTAACGGAAATCTGTCTCACAATGCACAGTTCACACATCCTCATGCCCCTTCTCCACCATGTGTCTGTTATTCACTTGCTGCACATTGTCTAAAACCTAGATGGAGAGCAGTCTGAGGCAAGGACTGTCTTTGTGTTAACTGCCTATAAAGTGTCTAGCAGAGTAGGGTCCTGATCCACATATGGGAACCTTAAGTATTTATAGAAACCATAAATAAAATGAGAATTAGCCATTGCCTTATAGAGGGACATATCCTCTGGTTTCCTGTTCCTTCCCCTTTCACTCTGGCTGCAGGGCTGCTTCCAAACTACCTCCTAACAGATAGGTAAATTTACCAATGAATTGTGTTTATCTTTCACTCAGTTTTCATCTAATATTTTTAATTCATTTAAAAAAACATTTTGTTCTTTGTCACCCTCTAAATGCATTAGTACTTTCTGAAGCATGGGCCAAAAATAAATAAATAACCCCCCACAAACTCTCATCATACAATTAGTAACACATGCTGAGTCCAAATTAGTGAGGAAAAGAAATACTTTTCAGTCCCCTTTGCATCTGATAAGACCTGTTCTTGTCAGGAACTTTGCTCTCTTCTTGTAATCTGTTTGTATCTGTAATTCAACTCATTTAATTCTGGTGAGACCAAAGCCCATTACTCACACAACAAGGGGAAGCAGGTAAGTTTCACAATGCCCTTCCTCCTGCAAAGTATTAATAATATGCTTGAGCAGTCTTAATTACTTTGGGTGACCTTCTTAATTTAATAGATTTGACTTTTTCCATTTGTAATTTTTGCAGGAATAATTGGATAAATAGGCAGTGCATGTACCTAAACAAATTAGGGCTTTTTTAAATAAAACTTGATTATTCACAGTTCATTAGATAGAAAGATGCATTTTATTATTAATTGCAATCGCTATTGTAGAATGTCATTCAGAATTAAATAGTAGGCTCTCTTATTTTTCAGGTTTAATTATGTTCAGAAAGTATATGTATGCTAAGATATCTGAAATATAATTTAATTCATGTTTTGGGCCGCAAACATGTAGCTATTAAAATCTATGAGACACTCCTATTGGTTTCAATGGTACAGAGTAGGCCACTTCATGAAATTGTTTCTATGCATACACATACATATATTTATAATTCATGTCCCTTCTAGTCACCTAAACTTTTCCAATTCTTTTGGTTGTGAAATTGGCATAGTATGATTTCCTTGCCTACTAATATTGAGATTTAATGTATTAATGGATCAAACATTTCTCCTTTTAGGTTGGGATTTTTAAAAGTATCCTATATTCAATGTACATATTTTTAATGCATTATGTTAATACAAGTTGCTGTCTTGCAGCTATACCTTCAGTGAGCACAGAGAATAGTTATGCAAGATATTGTGTAGGCTATCAAACTGTAAAATAGATGAGATGCTCTTTAAACAGTTGCCAAACTAAGCACTAAGGAAGGCATTTGCAAAAACATTCTTGCTAGCCTAAATAAACTCCTAGAAAGGCAATGTGCCACTTTTCCAGAGGTACTAAGAGTCCACAGTTCCCAGGTGAATGGGAGGTAGAGCCTGTCCATAAATTACATAACTTTTTGTGGTGATTTTCCAGACCCACACACCTCTTGTAACACTTTGTAACTTTGAACCAAACACACAAAATTAAGGACTCATCCCCACCCTCCAATGTGCTATGCAATTTATGGACAGTCCCGAACAGGTGATCAACATCTCTTAAAATTTGGTAGAAGTCCTTGGAAATGGGCAAGAAATTTCAATGTATAATCCACAGATGACTTGTAAATATGCACAGATTATTAGCTAAAATCTGTCATATGTCATACTCGCATGCCATCTGTAATGCCGAAAACCATTTACCATATCATCTTTCTTTCTGGCATAGATTCAAATTCTCTATTAAACTTGTGATTTAGGACCCAATGAAACTCATTTTAATTAACCCAATTGTGAAGTCCTCTCAAACCGTATGTGGTATAGAAACTTCAGGGCTGATACAACGCCAGCTGAAGTCAATGGAGAGACTTAAGTTGAGTTCAGTAACCTGGTGGATCAGTCACTTTGGATCGGAACCCACAGTTCCTGATAGAAAAACTTTCATTCTTATTTTGTTATATGGTGCAGCACTTTTACACTTCTGCTTAATTAGTCAAGCATACTTTGAGTACAAAAAGCACATAACATCTGGGGCTCTCGGGGAAAGTTTTCAACATGGAGAGAAGTATTTAAACAGAGCTCACCAAGTTGCTATTGAAATATACTAATTATTTTTTCTGCTAACCTTACTTTTCTGTGAACATTCATATTAATGAAGGTGAAGGATCAGTTGCATTCAAGACTCAATCAAAGGACATTTTTCTGCACAGATCCAGATCTAACCAGTCAGCTGAAGTGTGAACATATCTTGCTTATCCCTGACCTAGAATTTTTGACTGCTGTAAGAGGGAGAATTAGTTTGGTCACTCTGCACTAAGCCCAGGGCATCTTCTGACAAGAGATTTCTAATACGCTGAGCAGCACTTTACATTAAGTGGCACTAATTTCTGGGGGTGGGTAATCAGTTTGACCAGAAGTTTGAAGCATGACAACTGGCCATTTGAGAATTCCAAATGGAATCTCTAGCATAGTTCCTATCATTTATTTTCTATTCTTGAGTTCCACAAGAATGGGAATTCTTAGGGCTAAAATCTAGTAAAATCAAGAGATTAGGTATTGCTACAATAAATAGTGAATTTTTATAAGTGTTGATTTGAAACAAAATCCAAAACTACCTTTGCAATGTTTACTAAAATAAACCCTAGAAAAAATTAAACAAGAAGTTTTTACCCTCCAAGATTGAGACCATCATGAAATACAGCAGCTTAATATCGAAAGAACTGGTACATTTACAAAACTGGGAGACAGGCAATGTGGACTTATTTTCCAGGTCTGTTCCTAAATGCATACATGACCTCAGGAAAGTCTCTTTGCTCTGCCTCAGTTCCTCTATCTATAAAACTGGGATAGTAATACTTCTCTACTTCACAGGGTATTGTGTTGATAAATTCATTAATATTTGGAAAAAACATTGAGATAGATGGAATATGCTATAGAAATTCAAAGTACTACATTAATTTGGGTCTCCTGAAGACAAAACAACTTGCAGAAAAGTATAACTAAGTTAGTGATTCCTACTTGATGGCTTCCTCTTAGCATAACCTTTGGTGTGGTGCACTGTGGCAAGCCTGGGTAGCATGTCCCTTTTCCCCAAACTTCTTGCACTTGAGTTTATTAAAGAAACACTGCTGTTGCTGGTGTGAAGTTCCGAAATTGTGGGAACATGGTTTCCTCCATTGTTTTTGGATCCTGTGAGAGGTCTTGACCTGTGTCCTCATCTTCATCCCTGGTCTGGCCTCTCTTCTGAGGCATGACATAATGGGGTCAGTTTATTTTCAAATTTTGTTGACTCAAAGAACAGAGCAGACTCTACAACTCCCTTTAGTGACAGTTCCTTCTTATACACAAAATTCAATTGCCTGTTTCTTAATTCAGGGTGTTTTACTCCAAAAAAAAAAAAAATACCTGTGAGAGCCTCTTACCGAAAATTACCATGACATCAAGTAGCAGACAGGTGTTGTTTTTTTTCAGGCTTGCCAAAAATTCAGAGATACTTTCACATTTCATTGGTTTTTCTTCACTGAAATTTATATTGTTCTGTTTAAAAGTTTGAGGTAAGCAAATAGTATTTCTTTAAAATCTCTATTATGTCCTTATTCTCCAGCTCAGCAGGTTTGTGTGGAAAACATAAGTCTTTAAGCACTGTAAATGTGTTTGGTTTTTTTTTTTCCCTGCTGGTGTTGGGAAAATAGCCATTTCTGAGTATATGTTGCAAAATCTTCCTTTCATTAAAACAGAAACTGTCCATATTGCTGTATGCAGAGATTTTGTCTTTATTATTTTGTTTTGTGTTGTTTAATAATTCCACTCTGATCAGCAGTTTTCTCTATTATGTTTTATGGCAGACAAACAAAGAAGTTGGATAAAAATATGTAAGTACTCTTGCTGAAAGGTTGCAACATAACAGTACTTTATTTCTTAGAATTCAGAATGATAAAACCCCAAACTCCCAAAACAGAGATACAAAGCAGGCTGCTCTCTAAAGAAGAGGCATAACTCAAGCCACCTTATTCAAAGCTGACTGACTACAAAACTGACTACTTCTAGACTACAGTCATACACTTCCCTACATATATTCTTGCCAGCACCCAGGATGAAAAACCTTTAAAATTTAATGTGACAGCTTATCATTTGTCCACAGTTTTCAATACACCATAATAACGGCTACTTCTATTTACTGATATCTCTATCCCAGCCTGACAAAGGCCTACAAATCTGGTATAGCAGGTATGCCTAGTCAGTAAAAAATTTCCTTATGGCACACTGGCTTTCCTGGAACAACTGGAAATCAGAGATGTACAGAGTGTTCCTATAAATGTGTTGTCTTTTTTTTCTTTTTCAGAAGAAAATGCATTTTCTGCATAATATTTGTCCTCTCTTCCCCTTCCATTGCCATAGCATTCTTTTCCCCCCTTTTTAATTGAGTTTCTTTCACCTATCTTAGAGCATTTGGATTCTAATACTGCCATCCTCTCTCCCCTTGAGTAATATTCTGTAAGCCGTCACACTAATTTCAATAGACTTCTTGCAGTCTAGGGGTACCCATTCCTGTGTATAGAGCTGTGGGAAAAAAATCAGTTGAAACTTTTTTGGTGCAGATTTGGAAGCACAAAAACATTTAATGAAATTGTGTTAATTCCACCAAACTGTTATATCAAGAAAAAAAATCTGAAAAAATTTGAAACATTTTATTTTGAGGTTTGGAAATTAGATGTTTCAAGTGTTTTATCTGAAATTACTTTTTGTTTTGAATTTTACTTTAATTTTCTGTTAAAAATAAAAGTAAAAAAATGCTTACAAACAAAACAAAATGTTGTGCTTCAGGTGAAATAAAATGCTTGTTTGACCCCGAATTATTTGTATTATTTTACTTTTCAATCAATCCAAAACCCATTATTCACCCAGATCTAACTGTATATGCAGCTGAGTTACTATGAATGTGGTGGAAAGTGGCTATGACAAACCAAAGGTCATTATTCTCCATGGAGAGATGTGGAATATATTAAGTCCCTCTTGTTCTCAGCTATGAACAAGAGGCTGTAGTTCAACAGTCAGTCAAGTTATTGAGTGTGCTGTATGAATTCATTTTAAAAGTTACTTGTTGAAAATAAAGGCCTGGATGCACAAAAGGAGTTAGGTATTGTGAGGCTGAGTATCACAGTCCCTAACTGTTAGACACCAGAAAAATCACTGGCATGCACTGCAATTCACACAGCCTGAGTTATGTGCCTAGGTTCCTATAAAAAGCATTGGAATAGTGTGATAGGGTGATCCCATATCACCTACAAGAGAAAGAAAACATGCTTCACACCTGTGGAATAATTGATGGCTTGTCTCCTGCATAGAAGAGTTGTAATTAGCTGAGGAGCTATTAGGCACCTGAGCCATATACATAGATTAGAAGAGATCCATCAGGAGCAGGTGAAGCTCCTGTGTAGTCACCATTGAGACAGGGTTTGTAAATGACAAGGGAATCCAGAAACAGAGGCAAAGCAGAAGATTTTAGAGTGTCCTGAAAGGGACAGAACATAGATGTTATTAGTTCAGAAAACTTTTTTGGATTTAATTGAATCCTGGTTTAAACTTTTACATGAGGTGGCTGGAAGGCAAAGCCACAAATGTCCCAGAAAGAAAAAAAACAGGGTCTTTATTGAAGGGATGAAGAAGTGACTACGAGGAGACTCCAAAAATGAAGATACTTGGTAGTATCATACCCTGACACAAGAGTGTGCTTCGGGTGATGAGTATGCTATGATGCAGAGAGAGAAGTGTCTTAGAATGCAAGTCACAAAAGCCAGGATGTTAGGCAAGGAGTGGTTTAGGCTAACCAAAGGGAGAGGCCAAAGTGAGAGACCAACCAGAGACATGTGCTAAATCATGGAGATTAAATCCTCCTTGCAGCCTGCTTTTAGATGACTGTCATTTCTAGTGATATGGGAACCTTCTTTGTAGTTAAATGCCAATATTATTTTTTGAAAGGAGGAGAAGCAATTCCCTCATAACTTTTAGCCTAATAGTTAGGGCACTCTGCTGAGGCGTGAGACAACCCCCATCCTCATCCCCTGTCGCCAGCTGAAGTTCCTCCTCTGCCTGAGGGGAGAAGGGATTTAAACAAGAATCCACTACCTCTCAGGGGAGTGTTCTAACTATTGGATTATAGGATTCTTAGATATAGGGCTTCCTCAGACTCCCCTGTTGAAGCTGTTCCACTGTGATAACTAATTGAAGTGTCATTTGGATCAGACAGAGAGCTTTTGAAAGCATAGTCATAAGAATGACTCTATAGTCTGGGGATTAGAGAACTCACTCAGGAAGTAGCAGATCTAAGATCCAGTCCCCCTGCCCAAGTTACTCTAATTATTTCTCCAGAGTTCAATAGGAGAGATTGGGGAAGCCTCTAGCAAAATATCCTCCGGTGAAAGGGGGCACTTGGTCCTGGAGTCTCCCACATCCCATGCTAAAAGTTATGAGGGAGGTCCTCCCTCTCCCAGCTGTTTCATGTGAATCATCTTGAGGGGTCTAGTCTGGTAGGCGTGCTCAGAGGGCAAAGAACAAGGTTGCTTGGAACTCAGGTAGTAGAACACTTGTCTTCCTCTGGTTCACTCTGGGGCTTAGGCTTCTATATGCCCACATGAGGCAGCGGCTTGCATGCTCAGAAACAGAAACATAGGCATATGGGGAACTTTTACTATAAAAACCTAGCCATTGTCTGAATTTAGGTGTTTAAAGGGTTTAGTGGGACCTTTGTGAACTGCTGTGGAGCCTAAAACTGAGACTTAGCTATCTCAGCACTTTTGTGAATCTAGATCAAAGATATCATATTCCTTTTGAAAAATGCAATACACTGTATGCTTCTGCCTCACGGAGTCCTACCCACTTCCTCTGAAACAACTAACAAAGTGCTTTTTCAGCAAATCAGTCATCTCTTCAACATAAGTGTGAAGTATTTTTAAAGTTAGTGTGGTTTGGAATCCTCTCTCTTCCACAATCCAAATTTTTTAACCTCTAACATGACCTATTCAGTGTGACTGATAGTTTGAATGTTAAGAAGGATTGTTAAGCGATGGGAACTTCATGCCCCGGTTTAATTCCTGCTTAGCTGCAGAAACCCTGTATGACATTGGGACAAGTCACTTAGCCTCTTTCTATCTTCATTCCCCATTGTAAAATGGAGATCTAGCACTTCTCTTCCTTACATGGATGTTGTGAGGATAAATACATAAATAAGTGTGAGGTGTGCTGATAAATACCTAACAAAGAAGAACGTGCTCAGAATCATAATAAGGGCTGTATTATACATACTAGAATAAGAATTTTGTCAGAAAACTATATTTGAACTTTAACCAGCAGCTTTACATTCACAGTGGTAAACACATTGCCATTGTTTTCAGGAACAGAAAATATTTTTGTTTTCAGTTTATGACAAAACTGATCAAACTTTTCCAGGCAAAATAAAACATTCTGCCTGACACTGAAAAGGGATATGAGGAAATGTGTACTTGTTAATTTTTTTTAAATAACATCACCATTTTGTTGCCTTAGTATTTTTTCAGACTAGACTTCCTGCTTGGAAGTTGATCATCACAAAAGGTTTGCAGAAGTAACAAAGAGTCCTGTGGCACTTTAAAGACTAACTAAAGTTAGTCTTTAAAGTGCCACAGGACTCTTTGTTACTTCTGCAGTTCCAGACTAACATGGCTACCCCTCTGATTCTTCACAAAAGTTTTGTGGCACAGCGGTGGAATTTAGGAAAAATGCCTAGACATTCAGAGTTGTTACAAAATATATGTATTTTCCTCAGTCAGATCCACTATTTTCACATGAATGGAGGCAAAGATCTTCTGAAACGGGTGCTCATTTAAAAAAAAATAAATAAGCTGAAAAATTGGACTCAGACAATTTTCATGGAAGTATGAAGTTATACTGATGATTCAAAACATGCACGTGGAGGAGAAGAAACCTAATAGCTGCTGAGAAGGCATCCCCTGAATAAGTGAGAAAGTGTAAGCTGGAAGGGTTGGAGTAGGGTTCCTACCACCACTACCCTCCGGGGTCCTTTAAATCACCACCTGATCCCCACACCGGAGGCCCACTGCCAGAGCCCTAGTGTACTGGCGGTGGGGCTCCGGCTGAAATTTAAAGGGCCCAGAGCTACTGCCGCCACTCCTGTCACAGGCCCTTTAAATCACTGCCCAAGCCTTACTGCCATGGTAGTGGCAGCTGAAGCCCTGAGCTCTTTAAATCTCCCCTGAGCCTCAGGGGTCCCAGACACCGCTACCGCTGGTAGCTCCAGGGGTGATTGAAAGGGCCCGGGTCTCCCAGCTGCGGCTACCACATCTGGAGCCCCGGGCCCTTTAAATCTTGATCTAAAGGGCCTGGGGATTTAAAGGCCCTGCCTCTTCCGATTGAAGCCATGCCCTCCGCTCAGGACTCTGGTTTACTGGTAAGACTTTTAAGGTACTTTCACCCCTGCCCTCCACCCTCTCTAAATACCCATGCCATAGCTGCATAGCCTCTAAGACAGGGGTTCCCAAACTTGGTTTGCAGCTTGTTCAGGGTAAGCCCCTGGTGGGCCACAAGACACTTTGTTTATCTGAGCAATCAGTGGCTGCGGTTTGCCATTCCCAGCCAATGGGAACTGAGGGAAGGGAAATATCTCCAGCCTTCCAGAGAAACGTCTGCCTGCCTGCCTTCCCTGAACAAGCCGCAAACTAAGTTTGGGAATCCCTGCTCTAATAAGAACTGAAATTACAGATAATTAGTAGAAGGAAGGAGAATGTTAAGAAAGTATAGGGGTCATTTTTGGAAATCCACACAACCATCGAATTGCAGATGGGTGGTATGCATATCTGTTTAACTGAATACTTTCAAAAACTGAGAAATGACTGGGTTGGTTTGAGTGTGATGGCTGGGAAAAAATTTAGGGGGGGTTATTTTTTAACCACTTTATCTATCTCTAAATAACAAGAAAATTATTTTAAAAATGAAATTGCAGAACTTTCTCTCTAGTATTTGAAGCACATTGCTTTATGTTTGATATTTTCCTTGAAAACTAAACAAAACAAAGCAAAAAAAACCCGTCTTCAATCTTACAAAAGATGAACAGAATTCAGAAACAGTAGTTTTGGGATATTGCAGTTTTTGACATGATACAGAAAGTAATGGTGCCAAAGACAGATGTGGGAAAACCCACTATTCTATCCTGAAGACCTGGCTGTTACATCTTACATCAGCAATTACTCACCACACAGAAAAAAAAAAAAAAAGGTTTCTTTTTATGTTTAAATAAAAGTTCATAGGGTCTTGCAAACTGCCAACTTTTACCCATTGATTTCCATGTAAAGTGTATGGCATAAATAGAATATCATTTATAATGTGCATGTTGTCCAAGCATGAGCTATTCTGAGACTGATAAAACATTTTGCTTCTTTCACAGACTGAGGGTGAGATACACAAAGGCTCCAATAGCCATATTTTTAAATGTTTCTAACTCATTGAACAAATCTCTGGTTTACAAAGGTAGTTTTTCACCTTTAGTCTATCTAATGGATGAATTGTATCCAGCTACAGTAAGTAATGTGTGTAGAAATAAAGGAGTGAGGCAAAAACATGAAGCACAAAGGTGAATGAAATTTAAAACAGGTTAGGTCAGAGAAATTATTTTGAAATACATTTTATTATTAAAGTAAACAATTTTAAATAAGAAAAACATCTTGAGTTCTTGGAGCTGGAGTGGTGTGCATTCTTCAGATTCAACTATTTACCCTTGCTAACTTGACCTACTTAGAAAATAATCCTTGATGCTAGAGCTCAGTGAAAGAAGATCTCCAGTAGGCCCAGTGCTTAATTTGTAATAAAAGAGGTTCCAGGGTTTAAGCAATTATTTTTTTACTTTCATAACCGATGCAGCCAGAGGGCTCAGCCTTGACAAGCTCTGGCGCAAATGATACACTGATTAGGCCTAATTTTAACCAGTCATTTGCAAGAACTATGGAAAGACACCTCAGCACACATATTTTTTTTTCATTTTAACACTCCCACATTATTGCATAGAAATCCATCCATCCACAAGACAGTACTATTTCTTGAGATGCATCCCCTTACCACTCACAATGTGGCTATGTATCTTCCATCTTAGGTTTTCCTATAGTGTCCTTTGCATTAGTATTTAGGTAATGGTCTTTTCAAAGACTGGCCTTTTCAGGCAGGAGAAATATACATAAATCATTGTAATCAACATATTTGCAGAGTCTCTGAGCATGTAAGCAGCTACAACTTGACTGAGTTTTCATTATAGGATGGGATAATCAACTATTCATAATCTCACTCCATTTGTCTTTTTTTGGGACTGAGACCTAGAATACCACAGCACTCTGAAATATAATTCATATATTATCTCTGGTTAATGATTCTTCAGAGCAAAAAAAAAAAAAATGACATTCTCATATTTATCTGCCAAACAATGTGGATCTATAAAAGGCTACAATCCAAGAGTAGATACAAAATGCCCCAATAATCAATTTTTATGTTTTTGTTCCTGGGAATATCCATGACATCTGCATTGTTCATGTGTAATAATTGCAAGTATGGCACATTACTAAATGGTTTCCTGTTGTGATTAACCATGAAGTCTGTCTTATTATTACTAAGTACTATGCAGAACTGTCCATCAGCAAATACAGAACTAATGACATTCCACCATGCTCCCTCCACCCGTATCAACTAAAAAAACAATAAAACATAAAATTCTCATACCCCTTGAGATAAAGGAAATCTCTCATAGGATAGAGTTTTCTCTTAGTTTTTGCCATAACCCTGTATGGGATGGAGTGCTGGCCTTTGTCTGCGGCTTATGCGCACCAGAAATAAGACACTAACTATCATGACCGGTAACACATATTCTGCGTTAGCTCAGAAGCATGTGTTTTTTGGAGCCAATTGATCTGTTTGTGTCCCTGATGCTATGATTTTGTCTGTATTTCAGTAAGTACATATTTACTCTGGACAGATTGAAGCTAAAGCCTCAAGGATGAGCTTTGCCTAATAACTGAGTATGTTGTATGCCTGGGTACCATTGCCTTCTGCTGGATAAAAAGTTAAACTGTTCCACAAATACTGTTGTGAGCCACTAGAGGGCAAAATGAACACACAAGCACTGAACACAGCTAGTGTTCAGTCCAGTACAAGAGAGAGAGAAGGGTGGCATAAATACACTCTCCAGCCAGTGAACCATCTTAATACAGTCACACAAATCATGTCAGAGACCACAATCCCTTTTGCAACTAAAGCATACCTTTTCTTTTTGACTCTTGCTCTTCTCTTCATTCTTGTTTATGAAATAAGCCGAAACTTTTCAATAACTTCAAACAACCTATCCAGTCTAAAACTATTAATGTCTGTATGACAACAACAAATTTTTTCTGTGTCATATGCAAGGGAAGATTCACAGAAGGTGACTGGATCCTGAAAAGCAGAATATATGTGTATGCATGTTTACTTCTCCTTTGGATTATTTGCAAATTCCAAACATGAGCCAGAAATTATAAATACAAATTGCGGGGCTGATTCCACACTGCATTGTTCTAGTTTTTATGCCTATGTCAACCTATTGATATCAGTGGTGTTATTGTCACGTAAATCTAGAGAATTAAGAAGTGAATAAAGTACATTTGAGGAAATCTCTTTATGCTACTGTAATATGACAGATTCTCACATCACACAAATAGAAAGATACACGACCACAATGAAAACAGTGGCAGGACCATCAGCACATTTATATGTGGGGATTATAATTATAATTCTTAAAGAGAAGTGTATTTCAGTAAATACACTTGTACCTGCCAGTTATGCTGGGGTCTAACGTCTTGCCCACATGCTCAGGGTTCAGCTGATCACCATATTTGGGGTCAGGAAGGAATTTTCCTCCAGGGCAGATTGACAGAGGCCCTGGAGGTTCTTCGCCTTCCTCTGCAGCAGGGGGCATGGGTCACTTGCTGGAGGATTCTCTGTACCTTGAAGACCTTAAACCAAGATCTGAGGACTTCAATAGCTCAGATATAGGTGAGAGGACTATTGCAGGAATGGGGGGCTAAAATTCTGTGGCTTGCGTTGTGTAGGAGGTCAGACTAGATGATCATAATGATCTCTTCTGACCTTAAAGTCTATGATTCTATGACTCTTATCTGACAATGTGTTTTGTTTCTCAGTCTGTCTTTTTTGGAGCCCACTCTTGGAAGCTGATAATGCATCCTGAAAAGACCTGAAATCCCATAGCTCCTATTGCTGATAATATGAGTTGTGGGTGGTAGATACATCCTGGGAGATGCTTAGTATCTTTCAGGACAGAGACCTAGATCTCTCTGGGCTAGATTCTTACACTATTCACATAAGAAGTTCCCTTGTTCAGTATAGGTCTGAGGAAAGAGTTGTGCTGCTTCTCACAATTTGGCCCTACACTGGGAAACATTTTATTTATGAATCCACCCTTAAGACTTGCTCTCTTTTAATGAGACTACTACTTTTAAGAGTCTGCAGTTACACATACAAGGATCCCAAGAGGCTCTGCAAATGTAACAGATTTTTTTAAAAAGTGTATGAAAGTCATGTCTTCAATGTTTTCTAACATTCTGACAACGTAATATTTTAAAGTGCTCCTAGAATGAGTATTGAATTACAAATACAGAATTGCTATTTGATAAAATATGATTAGATTATCATATTTAATATTATTTATATTATGCAACACTACAGAGAAGTGGGCAAGTCTATTTCCAAAGTGCTCAGGACTGGTCTGACTCTGTTCCTGTGGAAGTTAATAGGAGTTTTACCATGTCGCGTGCTTTGGAAAATCCCACCCACAGACAGTAAGTTACAAGAATCTCAGTTGTTTCGAATAAGATCTTCAACCTTTTTATTAAAAACAAATAATGATTTATAGTCTAATGAGAAATAAAGCAATAGAACTGTTACATAAGCTTATTATAAACAAATTTATCTGGGACATGTTTACCACTGAATATGAAAACAGGTTTAATAACCAATTTATGGATACCCATGTATTGTTTTAACTCTGTTAATGTAAATGAAAACATATTTTATTAAACATGGGTTGGAGTGCTACAATTTACTTTGGGGAAGAGCTTTTTAATCAAGTTGCTAATCAGGAAAGCTCATAATCAGTTTCATTTCTTTTACTTATATTCTTCAACCAAGGTGGAAAAGCGACCATTTAATGAGAATATTATGCAACTGAACCCTTTAGGCAGAAACTAGCTACCTTAGCATAAGCTTTACACTTCAGCTCATTTACTTACAATCCTGTTTCCCAAAGGCTAAAACTTCTAACCCATTATTAAGATTTCTTGTGCCCTTGCCAATCCTATATTCATTTAGAGATCCCATGATGCAGTTCTGCTTCTTCTGGAGGCAAAGTCTAACAAGGGCAAGCTTTCAATTAGGGTCTAGGCTCATGTATCTTACCAGAGAGAAATAAATTTCACATACAAATAACATAACAGAAAAGGTCTACTTAAAACAATGAAAGCCAGGGGATTCAGGATTCCCAATATATTGTCTCACAATGACTCCATGTAAATGAGCACATTTAGTAAGTAAAATAATTTGTTTTCGTTACCCCCTACCCATAACAGCCAGTCCCATAAATCTGACTCAAGAGCAGGTAGTCTAGCTGGGGTCTTCACTTCTCCTGGATCATCACCAGTAATAAAGATCTCACAGGGCAAGTCTGCCTTCAGTATTCAGAATAATAAGATAAAATAGGACTCCCAGATTAGGAAAATTACATTCCTATTGGAAAACTCCAGCTGGGACCATCCCTCTACTGATGATCAGTTGGCAGTGCAGCCATCAGACCTTAAGAATATTGTTAAGTATGTGAGTATAATTATATTTATAACTTGTGCATAAGTCTTCAAAGGATTTCTATATTCTTGGGTAATCATAACCTTAACTGTAATTTTAATAAAACTTGTGAATGTATGTGTGGTCACTATCTTTGGTCTTTGTGTGTCCCCAGAGATTCTAAATCTGAAGCATTAGTGCAGGTGACTTTCACACTGTTGATCTTGAAACTTTAGCCACCAAGGCTGAACTCACAGTGGTGTAATACAAAATTACTAAATGCACTTTAAATAAAATAAAAGACTACAATATATAATAGGGCAGTACATATCACTACATTAACTTGTATGCCATTATCATTCTGAGTTGCTTTGCTCTCATATGTTACCTCTTCAAACTTATGCCATTTGTTCCAGTGTGGAGCATACGGTAGATTGTCCATAGGATTAATTTTAATCACCATTGCAGTACTGTGAAATGCTGTGTATTCAGAGATGTGTCTACTCTAAAATCACATGGAACTTAATTAGTAAACATTTTATTTCTTTTGGACTGTAACCGGCCGCCAACTCACCAGTGTGGTGCCTCCTGCTCGTTGTCTGGGAATTAGCTCATTTTCGGCCTCAGCGCCCCCCTTCTGGACAGTGTCTTGCCTGCCTCAAGCCCTGATGTCCTTCCAGTACCCCAGTGCCCTTTACCTTGGGGCTCTTTCCCCAGCAATACCCTTACATTCTGGGTCTCCTGACCCAGGGGAACCCCCAACCTTCTAAACCCACCTTGCCTCAATGGCTACTGCCAGTCGTCATCTCACTGGGGCAAACTGCAATTTGTAATAACCACTCATCATTGGCAAGGGGCTTGGACCACCTGCATCTGTCTATCCCGAGGCTATACACCTCTTTAGCCCTGGTACCTCTTTAGGCCTTAAACAAGGCCTCAGTCTGAGGAGTTGCCAGGCTGGAGCTCCCCAGCACTGCACTTCATCAGGTGCCCTCCATTCCAAGAAGCTATATCCTTCCCACTCCAAGATTAGAGAGAGATTCTGACCCAACTCGTCCCTAGCCCTTCTTATCAGGGCCTGCTGTGGCCTGATTAAGTGTGGCCACAACTGTGGCCACTTCCCCAACTAGCCTACTCTTTCTCCCAGGAATGGGGTGATTGCCCTGATATATGGACCATCTTGAATTACAGGCTTAATTATACTGTTCTGGATTCACTAGACAGGTATCTGCATTTGCAGTATACTCCTCACAGGTTGGGAGGCCACACAAACACACACACATACAAACCATAAATGGTGTTAAATACATGAATGTGATTACAAAGACAATATAATCTATATTCTAGTCTATGAATTGGTGAAAAATATTATTAATCTATGCTGTAAAGAGCATATTATTCTAAGTCTTAGTTATTAATTGCCCCTGTGTTTGTTTATACCACCGTTTGAGGAAAATTTCAGCTGACAAGTATGGTGCAGTCATGTTGGGGTCTTGATCCCATCTCACTTGATTTGGGGCCCAAATCAATGTTATTATCACATTAGGGATCTTAATATACAATTCTGAATTGCGGTGTTACATCTGATTAGTATCTATTGCCTTTGTGTGATGGGCTGTTCACCATACTAGCCCTGAAAAGGTTAAGGAAGGTGAGAAAGGCCAGTGAGTGTCATAAGCCTCTCATGAGGGGCAGGAGGAGCAACCACTGATGGGAAGATGAAGCTCAGCTGAGCAGGTGTGGGCTGAGCTAGTATAAAGCCAGGAAACTGGCAACAGTGAAGAATTGTCAATAGAATGGCAACAGTGGGGAAGTCTGTAGCCATCCTCTGTGCATAAGAGATGGAAAGAAAGAACCCAGGGAAAGAATAGGATCCTGGGTGTACCCAGAAGTGAGAAGGGTGCAGAAGAAAGCCTAGGGGAAGTGGAGTTGGGAGCAGCAAGTCTGGGGACTGAGCAGACTTGGCTGTGTGTTGTAAGATCCCTGGGTTGGATCCCAGGACATGCGAGCCCCTGTTCCCCTACCAAAAACTGGTGGAGTGGCATTGCTGGGACAGGAAGTGTAGTGAGACTCTATATCACGAAAAGGTAAATCACATAGTGATCTGTCCAGGAGGCCAACTCACAAAAAGGAAACTGCATCTCCAGAAGTGAGAAAGAGGCTGCAGAATGAGAGAGAGGCCAACATGTTGGGGGACTGCAAGGAGAGACATTGGACCTGAAAGAGAGCGGTTCCCCAGAGCAGCTAGGAGGAGGTGCCATCTTCAGTCAGTGGTACCCCCATGACACTTTGTTTCCAGAACAGTCAGTTGATGCACTTGGATATAGTACAGAAGTTATCCTTTCACTATCCTCATGTTTGTGCATAAGGGAAGTGGAGCTTAGGTTTTAATTAAAAAAACAATTAAAAGTCAATTAAAATATTAACTGAGGATGCACTACAAAATTCCATTGCACGAGTCATTCCCACCAATTCAGTGTATTGGTCAGAATCCATAGAATGTGGCCTTTTGGGTACAACTTTAATTACTTGCCCCTAGCTAAATCAACCTATAATTAACAGTACTAGACACCTTAATGTATTGACTACATGCTGATTCAAGGTAGATCTTTCAAGATTAGATCCAGGGTGCACACCTTGTCATCCCCTCTGTGGGTGATAATTTGGATAGCTACCCTAATGCCATGTTATTTAGCTGAGACCTGATTTTTTATTTGCATTATTTTGACTATGTTTAATGATTTTAATATAGATAACCAAACAGTATATATTGTTATACTATAAAATATTTGAACCATTTTAGAGCTGTCAATACTACCGTAATACTGCAGTGATTTGTTTTTAATGAACTCACTAATTTTAACCGGGATGCTTCCAAAAAACTGGCCACATTGCTTAACAAATCCCAAATTAAAGTTAACAAAAATATTTCGACTCAAATTATTTATTGAGGCAAATATATGTGTATTTATGACTGACACTTGCAAAAGAACTGAACCATCATTAGTATACTGTAATAATACACCAGTGGCAGTTATAAGAAAATAGTGTAGCACACAAAATATGTTTTAATATTATTATTTTCATATATTTGTGCACAACAATGCTTTTGTTAGAACAAAACTAAAACCCCACAAATTAAAAACCCAGTAATACAGTCATATGATATAAAATGTATAACCAAGGGACAAATAATTACAACATGGTTACATGTAAACATGTACATTTAATATTAAATAAAAACTCAAAGAGTGAAATATATATAACAAACCACTAAACAAAGGATTAGAACATTGCAGTTTAGGGGTGGTCCAGGAAATTTTAGGATTAAAATTACTAATCACACTTTACTTTAGTTAACCTCTGCATTGGCCAATAAAGCATATGGGCACTGGAAATTTATTTTTGAACAGAATGACACCTAAAAAAAGTTAACAGACTCCTTTTATATCTATAGTGTACTTCAGTTTTGCTTGTCAAAATAAATTAACAGTTTAGTTAGGAGCAAAGGATATTTTTCCTTGAATATCTGTACGCTGGAAGCCAAAAGAAATGCTTTAAAATGCATTAATATTGTTTTCTATCCACGGAAAGTAAAAAAGGGAAACTAAGTGTTTGCAAAAGTTTAAACACTTTTGCAGGGATGGTGAAATAATTATTCCCTGACTGTTGTTTTGTGAGTAGGAGAGGCAGCCACGTCTTCTTTTGTTGTTAAAATAAAAAGTCCTATATAAAACAAAAAGATTATAGGTTGCTGGTTTCCCTTGCCTCAACAGTGGTGGGCATGTCTGGAATCATAACTAACTTGATGCTTATCTTTGGAATAATAACACATAATAACCAATTGGTTACATTAAAAATATGTTCATTAAGGAATGAAAACAAATTCTATGGCTGGTAGTCTGGCCAATGAGACATGCAAATAACAAAACAATATATATATTTAATACATTAATTTTACTTAAGAGTTTTATCTTTGCTCCTTTCTCTACTTTCTCCTCTCTGCCATAGTTTTACTTAATAATTTACCTTTTACATTTACATTAGGCATAGCCTTATGCAAAGAGAAACTTAACTTTATATTATAAAATTAGATGCCCTTAAACAACTCTCTGTTTTTTATTTTAATCAATACAGACAAAAATGAGAGGCAAGCCACTTCCTCTTTTGTACACAGCAACATATTGGCTGCTGGCCAAACAGTTTTAAATAATATTTTACTGTCTCTTGTTAGCTTTAACTAAAAATCACCCAAGAATTACTCCACTACATTAATACCTTTAAACTTACATAAATAATTTACCCTTTAATTATTAAAACAGAGAATTTTTTCAACAGATCCTTCCAGGGGTATAATTGATGGATATTTGCTTGGCATTGGTGGGTAGGGCTGCTGGTGCCACTTCCCTGTCTAAAAAGGAGGAAACTTGATTAACTGACTCTCTGCTTAGCCATTTCAACAGCCCATCAATGTGTCCACCCATTTCATATATTTGTCTCTCTAAATCAGAAATTCTCTCCCTAAGGTGATCATTTTCTTCCTCCAACTTCACACAGCTAAAAGCTTCTTGAATGAGGGTTTCCCCTATGAAAAGAGAATGCGACCTTCATTTGGATACCTTTTTTTCTTTAACTCTTTTCATTTCTATGATGTCCAGCATTTTCATTGTGTTCTTAACTTCCTATTGTCTTCTATTACAGATTTCTTTTCAGTGCTGCATTTACTCAATTTACATCCAAATCCTGGATTAACGGTCAAAACCCTTGGAATACTGCCACTTTGGTATTGCCAGATTTTAATTTCTTATTGTTTATAATGTTGTTTTACAGGTGTTGAGTTATTGTTTGATACATCTAATTCCTTTAATAATTCATCTTTAAAATTTGCCTGCATAATTAGTAATCCACTTGCTGACCACATCATCTATTATTTATGCGTGCACTGTTTTCTGTAGATAACAATTCCTCTGTGCAACTTGTCTGTATGGGATCCTGTACAGACCACCAAAATGTAAGCATACTTCAGGACCACCAACCAGATCCATAGGTTACTAACTAACTTACTAACCTAGCAAAGTAGACAAATCCTGCTTGCTGTAGCAGACAAAAACACTGCTAACTCCAGGTTCAAATCCAAGGAACAGGTTTATTTTAGCATGGGTACAGAATGCCACACCCCAGTGATCAATTGGGATTTAACAGGCCAATGAGCTGGCTACATGTACACAAAGGCAAGAGCTTAAATCTCTGTATACTGTTTATGTACCCAAGATAACAACCTATTTTTATCAATACCATCCCCTCAGATTTGTTACATAATGATTAATATTTATGATTATATATAAAATTCCACATTACACATTCAATTATATAACATGCTTATTTACTTATTAACAATAACAAAGCTGTCAATCTTATTAGACAGGGATATCTATTGTTTTCCCTAACTGTGTTTGACAAGTCACAATGACTTCTCATTGTCCTGTACCCAAGTTAGGGACAGTCCAAAAAATGAATAACAGGATATTTAGTAAGCACAGAAGATTTTGTTTGCACTCCTTGCCAACAGGATTATTCAAAGGTCTTACTGACCACAATGAAGTCCCATCACGTCCTGCTCCTACCCATCTTCCAGGCTTTCTTCCTTGCTGTCACAGATGATACAAAGTAAAGCAAGCACTTACCGCATGAAAAAAATAATTAGAAGGGTCCAACCTTGTCATGAGGCAACTTAACCTTCCTTTCAGTCTTCCTAAAGCACATTCTGTTGTCTATTCTGAAGCTACTCAGGATATAGTTAAACAGATCCCTTCTCCTATCTAAGTGTCCATTAAAAGGCTCTATAAATCAGGGAAGCAGAGAGCTAGGTGCTCCAGACTAACAGGAGAAATCATAACTCCATTAATATCCATATTAATTTGGGAGCAAAAATATTTCCTCTTTCTGGCAAAAAACATGCATTTCCGAACATTCTGGCATCATGGACCTGGCATCATAGACTACCCCACATTAATATTGGTGAACCTCATATGGTGATCAATCAAGCCTTGTAGTGTAACTCACACACCTCCTGGGTGTGGTGTTCTGTCCCATCTAATGGCACTGAGACCACTTAGAGAGAGAGTTAAATAAATCTGCTCCACAGTCTTAGCTACTAGGCAGTTGGCTTTTAGCTCATGTGATAGAAGCTCATGCATTAAGTTCTAGAGATGCCAGGTTTGATCCTGCTCACCAGTGACTGGGATCTGTTAGCATTACAGTAGCACTAAGCATACTCACCTCTTCATATTGATAAAATCTCTAAGTTGGTGTGGGGGCAAAGAACAGGCTTGTTTTTCCCATCAGTAGTGCCTGTACACCTCAGGAACCCCAGCTGTTCAAAACCATCCATGACCTTCTCCTGTGCACTTCTAAACTTGATGACACAGTATAGCAGCACCCTACTCACAACATTGCAAATCTATATGATAGCAGTCCTAACAGATGATCTACAACACCAAACCATGCTACTGATCAGGAACAATCAATTTGGCAAGCTTCTAGATAGCAATGGCAGCATGCTGTTCTTTTGCTGCACTGTGGGGTGAGCTCTGCACAGATCTCCAGGAAAGGAATCGTCTAAACCCTGAAGTTCTTCAGCAATTGCTGGCCATCTCAGTTTTGAATCACTGTCCTGTGCTAGCTGATCAAGCTCAGAAGCAGCGCTTCAAATACAGCAGCTCCAGATAAAAGCCTTGCAGAATGACAGCTTTATTTCATCTTCCTGCAGCCATATTGCTGAGGCATCCAAAGCTCTCCAAAGCTGCCAAGCCAAATCCATCAGGCTGTGTGACTCTTCTAATACATGTACGTCAACCTGTTCATATGAATGATTGTCATGGATGTGTTGCTTACTTTGTTCTCCATACTGCCTGAAACAGAAATGGCACTGGCAAAATACACATGAATTATGGGATGCCAGGAGAGTAATCATGGGAGTTTGTTAGTTTGATCCCAAGTCCCAGCATTCCTATAGGGTCCAGCAGGCATCTCAGAGGACCCAGCAAGAAATATCTCAGAGCATAAAGCTGAGCAGTAGAACATAGCTACTTTGTAAGTCTGCCTAATATGCTGAGTAGTTAATTCAAACAGGCAGAAAGTTGGGTGGGTACAATGATGAAGAAGGAAGGTACCTTAAAGTTGCATAACAAAGTTGTGTGGACACTTAAATATTGTTAAATTGCTGCAAGTAGAATGAACAAACTAATTCAAAGTAATCCCCGTTGTAGACAACATCTTGCAAACTCCACAATCCTCTTCTTTCACTTTATCTCTTTCTCACACACACTCAAAAGCATTCTTCATTTGTGCTTTCCCCACCCTATTTTCTAGTATTTATGCAACAGATCCAAAGTTACAAATCTTTGAGGATTACCTGCAAACAGCATAATGAATCTTCCCAGGTCTGAAATTTGGGCTATCTAATCAGGATATAAAGATAATGGCATGTGACATAGATTACCAATCATAAGCATAAATAGCAAACAACACATAAACATAATGATCTATTTGTTGGAAAAACAAACAAGAAAACATCTAGATTTCAGTGCCTTATGTTCCCCAAAGTGCTCACCAAACAATTATGAATAACATATGATTAATCTTAATCATAATATTTTTTGGGATAATTTGCAACCAGGAAAAAATAAAACAATAACAACAAAAAGGAAGTCTACAGTCATTGGATAAATGATTTGAATAAATAATTCAACCACTTCTGTGCAAAAGTACATATAGTTTAAGATAATAACTTTACAATTTGTGAAAAGTTAATGGATTAGATTCTTATGAAGGTGATTTCGAATTCACATTCTAATGAGTTTTAGATACTATCCACCTGTTTAGCTTATTATACTAGTTTTCAAAGGTCATTTAAAGGTGAATTGAATTCACTGGTGGTACAAGAGATGTGCATAATAAAATTATTATTTTTAATGAGCTTTTACTAATAATGTTGATATAATGAGAAGAGTAACTATGACATTGAGATATACTATAGTTATCTTAGCTCTGTTCAGATTTAAAAGAGCCCTTAGTTTAATGAAGTTAAAACAAAGTTTATACTAAAAGAAATTAATAGAATCCATTTATTTGAGTACCTGACTACTCCCAGTTCAGAGACTGTATTGTTTTCTTTATAAAATAGTAATACTAGGTTTTTAATATTTTCCATTCCAATATGCCATTTGACAAACTTGAATGAGCTTTATTTTTCCCCTTCTCCAATGGGGTCGTAGGCCACCCAGCCCTTAAACTTGCATTATTCTTTGCACAAAGGAGACCTGTTTAGAAGCCAGCTCTCCTAACTATATCACCATAGCAATAGCAAGTGTGACACCTGAGTTTTTATCCTGTCCCCTCAAGGTGAGTCACTACCAACCCCAAATATGCTATTTTGGCCTATCAGAGGATAACCATGAGCTAGATTTTGGAAACAAAAAGGACCATCTTCCAGTAAATAATAGAAACGTAGTAGCTACTCTGATGTGATGTTTTTGGGTTTCATTATTTAAAGAATATATACCTCCTCAAAAATAAAAATGAAAGTTATGTCCTGCTCTTCCTGAGAGAGCTCCTCCGCAGCTACCCATTTTCATCAGAAATGTTTCTTAGTAGCCACCAGTATACTAGGTAGAGAGCATCTGCTGCAATCTGGGGATCAGGCAGGGTGGAAAAACAGGAGCTGGAATAGAGTGGGCTGCTAATGGTGGTGTTTCTCCCTCTTTTCTTTTCTTCTAGATATAGGGCACTCAGGTCCAGGTAAAACACTTTGAAATCTACTGATCAAAAGCATTACATAGGAAATAGGTATATTTTTTATGAGTTTTGCCATGACAGTAGGATTAATACTAGATAGAATAATGGAATGTCAGCCCTCTTGGAGGGTTGTTTTGGTTTTTTTTCCAGAGTATCCTCACTTACTAATGTAAACATCATGAAGTAATGTATTGTGATGTATAGATCTAGATTGTTTTAAAAACTCGTCTCCTTTCACAGTGACTTGAAAGGAGATTTTTTATTTGCTAGACTTACTTATATTTTACAACTGATAACAATTTGCATTGCAATTTGACAGTATTACTTTTCTCTATGAAGCCTGTGGGTAAGTGCTGAGCACATGTAAGTTATGTCAGTTTTACAGTGCATAGTACAAAACGTAGAGGTTATTTACAAATTAAGTGCTGTTTTGAAGTGTAGATTAATACACTGTTCACTAGGAAACATTTTAAAATGAGTTTTTAACAGTGTCTGAAGTTAAACTATCAAGCCTGCAGAACTGTAAACACCTCTGAGAGAATTACCTTTACCACCAGACCAGGAAATAGAATCAATAATTGTGTCTGAATCACTAGATTATATATTTATATCTCCCTATAACTCCATCCTGATCTCCAAAATTGAGATAGTAAATCAGAGAAACAATTCTGTGTTAATTGCTCTCCATATTGACACAGATCTGCAAACACATTTAAAAACGGGTTCATTTTATGTTCTGTAAATGAATATAAATTTTCCTGGATCTACATTAGGCAAGTGGTTATTGCAAATATGGTCAATCCTACATTGTTGGTGAAGTCTACGACTGTTTGATGTTGGTTTTTTCACTTTAACATTTTGAGATAGTCATGTAATATCAAATTTGTGTGTTTGTTTTATACGACAGCAATCTGTTGCATATTTCCAAAAAGAATAATTTATTATGCTTTTTCATGGGAAAGAAGTTTACAAAATAGCTGCCATGCACTCTTCATTTATTGTGGTTAAAACATAGCACAGGACTTTTAACTGTATTAATATTTTCCTCTTCATAAGTACAGATGTTCATGTATATCAGGGATTAGCAATCTTTGGCACGTGGCCCACCAGGGCAAGGCCCCTGGTGTGACGGGCCAGTTTGTTTACCTGCTGCGTCTGCAGGTTCGGCTAATTGTGGCTCCCATTGGCCACAGTTCACCAGTTCAGGCCAATGGGAGCTGCGGGAAACAGTGCGGGCGAGGAATGTGCTGGCTGCCTCTTCTCGCAGCCCTCGCTGGCCTGAACTGGTGAACTGTGGCCAATGGGAGCCACAGTTAGCTGAACCTGCAGACGCAGCAGGTAAACAAACTGGCCCGTCACACCAGGGGCCTTGCTCTGGTGGGCCACGTGACAAAGATTGCCGATCCCTGTTGTATATATTTTAATTATAATATTACTATACAAAAATAAAATATAACTATAACATCAAATAATATTATACGTACTCTGAATATTTGTAGCTATATTAAGAACTATTAAAAATTAAAATTATATAATTAATGGCAAGGATTTCTTAGAAGTGCCATCACTTTCTCAACTTTTAACATAATTGTGGGTGCAATGTTCATCACAGAATTATTATGTAAGAGTTTTGGCTAAATTTTCAAAATTGTAACAGAATATTTTCCAGATGAGATGTCTCCTAGTAAAATATGTGTCTTTAGTTTTGCACTTTCACTTAAATTTCTAGGGGCAATTCCAGCTGCAGGAGTAATTCAGATATTTGGAAAGCGCTTGAACTGGCTCCAGCAATTCAACTATAGGTATAAAAACATAGATGAAAATTTCACCCTCAAACAATGATTGTGATGTGGACACAGAAACAATGAAACACAGAGAAGCTATCTTATGATTAAATGCCGAGGCTGAGACTTTCATTAAAACTGTTAACGTAAGCAGCATTACCACCCCAAACTATCCGACAGGTAGTTCCTATGAGGTTCTCAATGGGCCCCAGCAGACTGTAACCTCAATGTGAGTATGAAAGCCATGCTTCCTCTACACCACCAGGTCTGCCAAGAGACCCTGACTGGAAGCTACCTACTCTCCTTCTTCGTGCTCAGACACAGGAGAGATAAGATGAGAGAAACCAGAGGCTGCATGGGACATAAAGGCAACTGGGCTATGGAAACTTTAGTTTAACATGTTCTAAGCTCCTAAACACATGGGACCCTGTCAAGGTTGCAACTATATTTTAATACACAGACTAGAAAAACAGAATTTCTGGATGCCAAATGAAGATGAAAAGACCTCCCACAACAGTTTTGTCAATTTTCTTATGTGGAAAAAAAAACAAACCCTTCCAGCTCCCAAACCTGGTGATCACCCGAGACCTCATCATAATCAGTGATACAGCAACTAAATTAAGGTCAAGAAGGGTGGGGCTGACAGAGGGAACCAATAATGGCGACCCCACATAAGCAGGAAATTGTGTCAACTTCCATCATGCTCCACAAACAGAAGCCAATCACCTGACCCCAGCATCACCCCCACATTCAGTGGAAGCAGCTGTGAGTGTTGAATAACTTAAATGGAGCAAGTTAGACCTCAGTGAGGAAAATATTCCTATGGTCAAAGCAGCCTGCTGTGCTCTGCATAACATTTGTGAAGTGAAGGGGGAGAAGTTTCCACAGTGATGGAGTGTTGAGGTGGATGAACTAACTGCTGCTTTTAAGCAGCCAGATACCAGGGCTGTAAGAGTTGCTCAATGGAAGCTATTTGAATCATGGAGGCTTTAAAGAAGCATTTTTACAATGAGCCACAGTAATGTGTGATGATGTAATGCATTGAGCCAGGCATTCTTTTCTTGCACCATAATATGAACCTTATAATGATTTCAGTGTTGTGCGGTAATGTGAAAATGCAATTGGCACTGTCTATGAATTTTAGTAGCAATTGCCATATGTAAGAGACAAATAAAGATTCATTCACTTTCTATAAGTACATTTTTATTTCACACCCACACAAACATTTCTTTGTTCTGGTAGGAACATGAAAAGCAAAAGCACATTAGCCAGTGAGGCTCTCACAGCTGGGTTAGGGTGACCAGATGTCCCAATTTTATAGGGACAGTCCCAATTTTGGGATTTTTTTCCCTATACAGGCACCTATTATCCCCCACCCTTTGTCCCGATTTTTTACATTTGCTGTCTGGTCACGCTACAGCTGAGTGTAGATCCAGCTATCATTATGAACAATCTTCTTTGGGACGGTGTGATTGTGATACCGCAACAGCCTTTGAAGATGCAGGGACTATGGGGATGGGAAATGGGGGGAAGGCCTGAAAAGGAGTTCTGTATTGGTTTAAGGGGGAGGAGAGCATGGATGTCTTCCGCCTGAAGTTCAATCAGGGATGGCAACATGTCTGTTTGCTCCCCTAGCAGCACTATTATCTGCTCCTGCCTGTTTCCTATCGTGACTATCCATCCACAGTTTGTCATTGATAACTTCTCTCCATGCTCTCTGCTTTCAATCCAAAGCACCAGAGGATTGCAGCACCTCCTGGAACACGTCTTCCTTACTTCTCTTGTTTCATCTGCTTATCAGATGGAGCTGCTCAGCCGGTGTGCAGGAAGAGATCTTCCAAGTTATATCTACAAATGCTAAAGAGAAAATAGACAGAGGCCCTATTGTGAGTGCACTCACTCATACCCTGGATCCAAACAAGTTAGAAGCACAACTTTCTCACTTTCTCTTGGCAGCCATACAGCACCATGGTAGCCCAGCCATGGTGCGTTGGCCTGGAGGGGAAGGAGCAAGATGGAACAAAGGGTGGGGATATCAATGGGTTATCACTATAAGCACATAAGGCTACTATTCTGAATACTGGCATCATTTTCAACAGACAGGGGTGATAGCAGCTGCTATCTTGCTCCTGAGAGTAACTGAGGAGGCTTATGGTGTCTGCAGAAGTAATTGCCGATTGGTATGGCAAAAATTCCTACCATGTGGGAAGAAACAAGGCAGCCTGACCAAGAAACCTTTGGCAGAGGATTGCAGATTGCCTCCAGGATAGTTTCCTAGAGATCTCTATGGAGCATTCCCAGGACATCCCAGTGTGCATAAACTTTTCCACAGGGGCCCCTCTGCCTAACTGTATGGGGAATAAGAAGCAGATACAAACTGTATCTGTGTTGATTATTTCAATCCCTTTTATATCCTGATTAAAAAAGTAGAACACAACCATGTGCCCTTGTTGTATTGAAGCACAGTGAGTACTCAGTTGCTTTCTCTGAAGTTAAAAAAGGGTCCTGACTCATAACATTCGCCATCTCCCATCCTTCTCTAACTCTGCTTCCTCATCCACTTTGTCATCCTCAGGGTTCACTCCGCTAGCCACTGACTCCAGCTCCCTTGAAGTATCCATGGGGTTCTTGGTGATGGAGGTGGGATTGCCACCGAGGATGGCATGCAACTCCTTATGGCTGGAGTGGAGCCTCCTGACTTGTGACAACATTGCGTCCTCTCCCCACAGACCCAGCAGATCCATCACTTCTGGTGTAATCCAGGCAAGAAAACATTTGCTGCTGGGAGCCTGCATGTTCAGATGGACAGATGTTCTGTGAGCTCTCCAGGCCAAGCAAACAGGAAAAGCAATTTCAAAGATTCCTGGGGCTTTAAAGGGGGAGGGGCTCTTGCATGTGTACCTGGATACATGGCAGCAAAGTTCAAAATGGTGATGAGAGTGGGCATTTTGGGACACCTCCTGGAGGCCACTTAAGGTGACATCAGCAACTCAATGTCTGCACTGGCACTGAGTTTTGCTCTATGTTGCCCTAAGCCCTATGGTTCTTGTCAAGGCAATTTTATTATGTTGTTGTAGCAGGAGAGAGAACCCAGTGGGAGGAGCATTGCAGTGTGTATATCTTCACAGTTAGGTCGATGTGAGCTGCCTTATGTTAACTTAACTTTGTAATGTAATGCCCTGAGTCATCCTTCCCCAGAGAAGCACAGATGTAAGTAGAATGCCCATTGAACTAAAAGATCCATCCTTACAAGATGATGTTTTGATTTTAGAGTATGAATCAGAACACTTGCTTCCTACTGTCTTACAGTTTTACACTTTCATTTTTAAGCAAATTGTTTTATTTAATATATTCTAGATTTATGATGACTAGTAAAAATATGCGTGTGGTGCAGGCGGGAGCAAGGAGATTCAGAGCACCCAGACTATGAACAGATTCCTCTCTGGAGCATTGAATCTAAGAAGAAGGCATGGGCCCACCATCCAAAAAATAGCTTCTGGAACACTTGCTGCAGTTATTTGGACACGTGGAATTCTACATACCAAGAAGGGTGGCAGACATTGGGAACCAAAGGTGAATGTACAGAAAGAACTATGAGCCTAATCTGGCAATCTTTCCACTGGCTTCAATGGACATTTAATTAAGCATCTAGTTGACATAAATATGGAAGTGGTGCATAAATGTGAAAAAGTGATTGTGTCATATTATTTTGAGAAAGACAGATATCTACAAGATTGCACCCCATCAGGTTGTACCGACAAAGTTTTGGGATGACCAGATTACTGAGGATCAGTGCTCCTTAAGTGGGTTCCGAAGATTTTCTATGCAACTAGTGAAAAACACAAATTTGCAATTGAGAAAATATTATCATAGCTATATTCTACTGCATTCATATGTGACAGTTTCTGGTAAATGAGAGTTTGGATAACTGGGATTAGTAAAAGCACTTCAGAAATCTTCTGAGTACAGAAACTTTTTGGAGAACATCAAGCTTAATAGCATATTATGTCATAAAAGTTTTATTAAAGATACATTTGAAATACTATAAGGGTCACTGGTAATTCTAGGGAAGCACCTTTAAACGAAAGTGGAAAACAATGATCTATTTCTCTTTATTTCAGATACAAAACAAACCCCAAACAATGCATAACTGCAACTATTCCACATGGAGTATAGTGCAATATCTCTAA
This sequence comes from Dermatemys mawii, assembly GCA_007922305.1. Taxonomy (NCBI): domain Eukaryota; kingdom Metazoa; phylum Chordata; order Testudines; family Dermatemydidae; genus Dermatemys; species Dermatemys mawii. Next base: position 30,900,172 of record ML677348.1, on the reverse strand, counting down.
TGGAAAAGTTAGACTAAGGTTGTATAATCCAAATCAAAAGTACATGTCACCTTTTCATTTTTTCTTAGTTCTCTGTAGTAGTAGAAAGTGTATGAAAAAAAATCAAATGACTTCAACTTTGTAGATTTTATTGATAACATTCACCACAGCACTCACTCAAACCTCACATAAAATCTAGATTAAATGGAAAACCCTGACCCATTGAAATTCAGTGTGGAGTTGCCTGGAGCTTCATATCCCAGGCTGACTCTATAGCTACAGTTGCACCTTGTCTGGGGACTTATGTTTTAGGGCCTGCTGGGTAGTGGTTCCAAGGCAGCCAGATTCCCACTCCTTGCTCAGGGGGCAGAGTCTGTGAATCCTCTTCTTCCCTCATCCTCAAGTCTTTGTTGTTAATGATGAGATGTTCTACACATACAGAGAGCCTGCCTTATTGCTCTGAGAGGTAGGTAGGGTGTGTGTCAGGGGTAGAGGGGAGTAGTCTTTTCAGCTGAGTGTTCTTAAAGGTGCTGCACAACAATATATTTAGGGTTATCTACCTTACAAGGAAACATTTTGCTCCCCTGCACAATCTTTCCTCTCTTCTATGCAGGGGAGCTGCAGGGATGCATTTTCTTGTCAGGGACAGAGTTGGGAAAGAAATGTTCCTTCAGTGGGAGTTCTGTGCCCCCAAATTCAGAATTCTACACACAATATTGCAAAATTCTGCATATTTCATTTGCCAAATTAACACAATATTATCACATCTTTCACTAGAAGAGAGCCTGAGATATAAGCCCTTGCATCAGAGGCATGGTTTGAGACCTGACCTAAAGGAGTGGGTAAGCTTTGCTGAAATAAGGCAAAGTTAGCAAAAGCCAGGATAACAAAGAAAAACCTGCAGCTAGCCCCTCCCAGCTGACTTTGGCTCATGGGGCTCAGGCTGCAGGGCTGATTCATTTGCTGTGAAGATTTCTGGGCTTGGACTAGAGCTGGAGCTCTGGGACCTTCCCACCATGCGGGGTTCTAGAGCTCGGGCTCCAGCAATAAAATAGGAAGACTCCGGGGCCCTGTCCCTCTGCACCAGGAGTACCACAATATTGAGTGAGGGGGACAGAATCTCTCACACACAGGTAGCCCTGCCCAGGTGTGGGGCAAGCATGCTCAGCACAGCAGGATCCAAGTATGGAGGGGTTTAGCATTGGGAGGGAGGGAATCCAGGTGAGGGTGGCTCACTGCAGGGTCTGGGTGTGGTGGAGATCTGGATGCACAAGGGCAAGTTTTGGGGATTCTGGATTCATGGCAAATGGGACTCTGAAGCGGGGTCCAGGTGAATGTGATTGGGGATCAGCATGGGAGGTCTGGTTGTGGAGGGGTCTGAGTGCAGGAGTCTCAGTGGAGGGGTCTAGGTACTGGGGGAGTGGGGCTTGGTGATGTGGGCATTTGGGTGCAGCTGGTTGGGACTCAGTGGGATGGGGTTCAAGTGTGGGGAGGCTTCAACAGGGGTAGTTTGGGTGCAGAAGGACCAGATGTGTGTCATGGAGGACTCAGAGGGGGACACCTGGGCATGTGTATGGGGGGTCCAGATGCACAGGGACTGGACGGATGTGGGGGCAGCACCCCATACAGTGACCCCTCCCTCATGGCTGGGGAGCGATGGGGGAGGATTCAGGTGGAGTGAGTATCTTCCTGCAGCTGGGGAGTAGGTTCCTGGGGGTGGGTCTGACCCAGTCCCAAGAGCAGCCCACGCAGGGAAGAGGAAGTCCCATCCTCCTGCTTCCCCCACCCCCATCCTAGATAGGACTAGCAGATGAACCAACCATAGCCCTGCTCCTCCTCAGCTCCACACACACTGCAATAGTGAGCAAGTGGGACAAACTGTTGCCCTTGCTCACAGCCATGTTTATACCCAGTGCCCTCCTGCCCCCCAATCTTGCTCGAGAGTAAAATGTGGAGTCCTGATCATCAGGCAGGTTGAAAATTCACATAAGCTCCATACCCTTTTAGTGTCTCTGAAGGATCCAACTACCAACATGCTGTGGACTCCCTTGATGTCCCCTTTGGTACCAGCCTGACCATTCTAAGGATCAGCCAGGATGGCACATAGTTCTGATAAGCAAGAATAAGATGCTTCATTCCTCTTTGCACCATACAAAACAAGACCACAGAAGTGGAACAGAAGAGCTGCAGCCATATTTCTAGTCAATAGACTAGAAGGAAATAATGGATGTCTCCTTTATAACTCTGTCAAATTGTTTACCCAGTCTTCTGGCCTCTGGCAGAAGTGGTGACTAGAGCAAGGCTAGGATCTCAGGAATCCAGGCGGTCTTCGGGCTGATTAATTAATCACTCATGACTTCAAGAGGTTCATGCCAAAGCCGCTTCTGCCAGAGCCAGAAGACTGGGTAAACAATTTTCTGTATTCTTTCTCTCGGTTTACCACTCCCTCCAGAGGCTGGGGAGATACAACACAAAACCTAGGTGCCACGCTCATTAGAGCTGGCGGTGTGCACACCAATGTTATTTACAATAACTGAGGCATATACCAATATTCCCCCTTTTGCAGTTCTCCACCAATTATGTTGTACCAAATAAGGACGAGCAGAATTTTATAAAGGGGAGAAGGCAAATATGCCGCATTTATTGTAAGTACAGACAGAAAAGAAAAGACAATCAATTACTATTTTTCTCTACTACACACATTAGATGCACTCATTCATTCATTCCTATAAAGTTCTGCAAAGTTGTTATAGTTACCAGACTAAATGTTGCTTGTGACAAGCTACTGGCCAGGTAGCTCGTTCACAAGGGTAGGGCCGAGCCTTCATTCACTGCAGATGGATACCCTTGAAGAATGGATGGTAGCAGAACCAGACTGAGTTTCTCATTTGTCTGAGTTGAATGTTTATAGAAGTCTGTCCCCATTCAAGTCTATGGAAAGCACTCTGTCATCCTGTTGCAGCACTCGAAGTGATAATCAATCAGCAGATGGCACCTTCATGACGACTGTGGGGTACCTCCTTTATCTTGTTCTTTGTTCTTCAGCCTCATCATCTGGTGATGGTTGTGCTGATCCAGGCCTGTCCTTCAGGGTCATTCGGTTATTTTCATACTGCACATTTTTCAGCCCAGCAATGTTGAAACAGTAGTTGGGTTGGTTTGGGTAACCTTTTTGCTTTATTATTTAAACCATACATACATTTCCATACATTCTTTTAACTGATTAACATACATCTCACTATTTCTACTTTTTCAGATATTCTTTCTTTAACATATCTACTTCAGGGCATAGCAGAACAAAATAATCTGTTTGGCCCATCTATCACACAGTACCAGAAACAAACAACATAGCATAACAGGGATAGCAGTTTCTACATATAATTGTTTTACAATGTCACTCTCTTATCTCTTTCTCAAAACAGACTTTCTGGTTTGGGCAGTACTAGTTCAATTAGTTTGACCTTGTAAGTTACAACACAGGCTCATTTCAGTTATCACTATCTGTGATGTTTTTGTTCTGGTCTGGGGAAACACAGTTCTTTGTACAATTCTTTCTGTTCTATGGTACTTATTACATTTAGTCGTTCTTATATTCCATTTAGCTTTTCACAGAATCACAGAATATCAGGGTTGGAAGGGACCTCAGGAGGTCATCTAGTCCAACCCCCTGCTCAAAGCAGGACAAATCCCCAGCTAAATCAACAACTCTATGCTCTGATTCCAGGTTGAGAGTAGAAGGATTTATTCCCACAACCCTTGCATGTCACCTGCATGAAGCCTAATTTCCTTGGCTTTATGTAGGCAAAAATGAAATCCAACCTTGTATATCTAGCTGAGCAAAACTACAGTCATTACAGCCACAGCCATTTTTTTTAAAAAAAAATCTACAGATAGAAAAGAAAAATATTTTTTATGCTGATCTGTATCTGCTTGAGTCTTTTATTTTTCAGAGTACTTAGGTTCTCCATGTAGCAAAAAAAATCAGAAATTCACCAGGTGCTCTTGACAACATTTCCTCTCAAAATAAATACTACTTTTCAGGACTTCAGGTTGCATGTGAGCAATTGCTGAGCAGATATTGCCTGCAGTGTCTCTCCACTACTAGTATTTAAGTCATTACTTTCTACAGTGTTTCTAGTCCCTTGAGTATGAAAAATGTTACTGCTCATACAAGAAATATTATTATATTTGTTTCTTCTGAATGGAATCCTGCGTGAGTAACATTGTTCCTATTTATTTTTCAAATGTTGCCATTTTTTTCAAGCACAAAGGTGCCAATCCCAGCACAGCAGCATATCCTACTGTAGTTCCTACTCTATAAAAAATCATAGAAATGTAGGGCTAAAAAGATTATCTATTCCAGCCCCCTGTGAAAAGGCAGAACCAATACACCTAGACCATTCCTCACAGGTGTTTGTCTAACCTGTTCTTTAAAATAACCAATGATAGGGATTTCACAACCTCTCATGGAAACCTATTCTAGTACTTAACTATTCTAATAGTTAGAAATTACCCCTCCACACCCACCCCTCTAATATCTAAACTGTATCTCCCTTGTTGCAGATTAAGTTCATTACTTCTTGTCCTAATTTCAGTGGACATAGAGGACAATTGATAACTGTCCTCTTTATATGAAATACAAAATATTTGAAGACTTTTGTCAGGTTCCCCCTGAGTCATATTTTCTGAAGAGTAAAAAATACCATTTTTTAAAACAAATGTTTCCTCATAGGTCAGGTTTCCTAAGCCTTTTGCCATTTTTGTTGTTCTCTTCTGAACTCTCTGCCGTTTGTTCATATCTTTATTAAAATGTGGCTGAATTGAAACCAATGCCAAGTAGAATGGAATAATTTCCCTCTGTCTCTTATATATAACTCTTCTGTTGATATACTCCAGATTGATATTAGATTTTTTTGCAATACCCACCACACTGTTGACTCATATTCAGTTTTTGAGCCACTTTAACCCTAAATCCTCTTCAGCTGTACTTCTGCCTAGTCTGTTATTTTCCATTTTGTAGATATGCATTTGATTTTCTGCCAAGGGAAGTACGTAGCACTTATCTTTATTGAATTTCATCCTGTTGATTTCAGACCAATTCTCCATTTTATCAAGGCTATTTTAAATTCTAATCATGTCCTCTGAAGTGCTAACAACTCCTCTCAGCTTGATGTAATTCACAAATTTGATAAGCATACTCTCCACTCCTTTATCCAAATCATTAATGAAAATATTGAATAGTACTGGATCCACACCAGACCCCCATGGTGCCCCACTAGATATGTCCTCTCAGTTTGATAGTGAACCATTGAAAACCATTCTTTGAGTATGGTCCTTCAATCAGATTGGTTTCTACTTTAGAGTAATTTTACCTAGACTATGTTTTCCTTGTTTGCTTATGAAAATGTCATGTGGGACCTATGTTAAAAATACTTACTAAACTCAGTATGTATCATGTCCACAGCTTCCCCCATCCATTAGGCCAGTAATCCTGTCAAGGAAGGAAATAAGTATCGTTTGGCAGAAATTGTCCTTGACAAATCCATGTTGGCTGTTACTTTATAAGACTATCCTCAAGATGCTTACAAATTGATTAATATTTTTCCAGTCTCTTCCCAGTTATTAAATTTAGGCTGATTTTTCTGTAATTCCTTGGGGCCTATTTTTTTCCCCCTTTTCTTAAAAAAGGGGACCTCAGGGACCTCACGTGTTCTTCGTGAGTTCTGAAAGACAATTGCAGATGGTTCTGAGATTGCTTCAGCTAGTCCATTAAGTATTGTAAGGCAGAAATCGACAACCTTGGCACGTGGCCCCACAGGGTAAGCACCCTTGGTGGGCCCAGACGGTTTGTTTACCTGCCACATCCGCAGGTTTGGTCGATCGCGACTCCCACTGTCCGCAGTTCACTGCTCCAGTCCAATGGGGGCTGGCCACCACTTCCAAGGAGGGATCCACTGTCTGACTGATTACTTATTCTCAGTTGCTGAAGATCAAAAACCCAGGCTATATAAAGGAAAGTCTAACCAATGCAGGTAAGTTCTGAGTAAAAACTAGGGGCAGTGGTAGAGTTCTGACCACAGTTATAAGTAATTGCTCATTGGTTATAACTAAACCTATTTATAACTGGTATCATTCTGGCATTATTAAGGGTCATAGAGCTAATAAGCAAGGAATGCAGGAAATACAAAGAATCAAATAAACAAGACAATAACAGATTATATTGTTCCTTTTTGTTGTTTTCCTGTGTGATAAGCAGTCGAGATAAAGAACTAATACTTTGTATGACCCAGTGAGCTTATAATTGGGATTCAGGGCATCACTGAATTTTTGATTCACTGAGAGATCCAAAACACTGACAAAAAATCAGGTGCTGAATCCAAAAATTGTAAAAATATAAAATAAAAATTGGTCAAAGAATACATTTTGGGAAAAGAACATATTCCATCACCCAAAATGGATTTTTTCCAGACATTTGTAAAGGGCTAGATTCACAAAATGGTGATGGTTTGATTATAACTTTTAACCCAGTGGTTAGGTCACTCAGTGAAGATGTACAAAACCAGGCTTAAATTCCCTTGACCATACCTGATGTGGAAAGGGGATTTAAACTTAGGTCTCCTATTCTACAGTAGAGCAGCTTAATTATAGAGCTATAGTGTATTCTGGAATAGGTTGCTTTTAATCTCTCATGTTGAAACTGTTCCATATTTTATTAAATCAAAAAAAAAAAGAACAATTATTGGCAAACAGATATGAAGTTGGGTCTCCCACCTCCTAGGTGAGTGTTCTAACTACCAAGATTTAGAGTTATTTTCACACTTCTTTTTTTTTTTTGCCAACTGACTATTTTTCATTATGTGCAATGGCAATTCATCGTCATTCATAATGAGACCCTTGCTATGAAAACATGCCTCTCACCTGAACAACACATCATTTCTTCCAAAGCCCAAGACTTGGTTCTTCCTGAGAGTCTTTTTCAAACCCCTAATTTGTCACTTCTGTACATTTTTCCTCTCTGGGGATTTCCATCTCTCTATTTCCCCCTACCTACAGAGAATCTGGAGGAACTAAGAACATAAGAATGGTCATAGTGGTCAGACCAAAGGTCCATCCAGCCCATCATCCTATCTTCTGACAGTGGCCAATGACAGGCACATCAGAGGGGATGAACAGAACAGGTAATCAAGTGATCCATCCACTGTGACCAACTCCAGCTCCCAGAAAACAGACTAGGGACAAGTCAGAGTATGGTCTTGCACCCCATCCCATCCCATCCCATCCCAACTAATAGCTAATGATGGACCCTTCCTCCATGAATTTATCTTGCTCTTTTTTAAACCCTCTTATAGTCTTTGCCTTCACAACATCCCCTGTCAAAGAGTTCCAGAGACTGACTGTGCATTATATTAAGAAATATTTCCTCCTATTGGATTGAAACCTGCTGCCTATTATTTTCATTTGGTGACCTTTAGTTCTTGTATTATGATAAACAGTAAATAACACTTCCTTATTTACTGTCTCTACACCAGTCATGATTTTCTAGACTTTATCATATCCCTACTTAGTCATCTCTTTTCTAAGCTGAAAAGTCCCAGTTTTTTTAATCTCTCCTCGTATGGAAGCTGTTCCATACCTCTAATCATTTTTCTTATTGCCCTTTTCTGAACCTTTTCCAATTCCAGGGTACCTTTTTTGAGATGGGGTGACCACATCTGCACACAGTATTCAAGAGGTGGACATACCATAGATTTATATAGAGGCAATATATATTTTCTTATTATCTATCCTTTTCCTAATGATTCCCAGCATTATGTTTGCTTTTATTTTTTGACTGCTGCTGCTCATTGAGTGGGCCTTTTCAGAGAACCATCCACAATGACTCCAACAACTCTTTCTAGAGTGGAAATAGCTAATTTAGATCCCATTATTCTCTATGTATAGTTGGGAGTATGTGTCCCAAGTGCATTACTTTGCATTGATCAACATTGTATTTCATCTGGCATTTTGTTGCAGTCATCCAGTTTTGTGAGATCCCTTTTGTAACTCTCATTGGTCTACTTTGGATTTAACAATCTTGAGTAGTTATGTATCGTTTGCAAATTTTGCCATATCACTGTTTACTCCTTTTTCCAGATCATTTATGTATATGTTGACTAGGACTGGTCCCAGTACAGACACCTGGGGAACACCATTATTTACCTGTCTCTTCTGAAAACTGAACATGTATTTCTATCCTTTATTTTCTAACTTTTAACCAATTACTGATCCATGAGAGGTCCTTCCCTCTTATTCCGTGACAGCTTACTTTGTATAAGAGCCTTTGGAGAGGGTCCTTGTCAAAAGTTTTCTGAAACTCTAAGTGCACTATATCCACTGGATCACCCTTGTCCACATGCCTGTTAACCCCCCTCAAAGAATTCTAGCAGATTGGTGATACATAATTTCACTTTACAAAACTGATGTTGATTCTTCCCCAACACATCTACATGTCTAAAAATTCTGTTCTTTACTATAGTTTCAACCAATTTGCCTGATAGTGAAGTTGTAATTGCTGGGATTGCCTCTGGAGCCTTATACAAAAAGTTGGCATCACATTAGCTATCCTCCAGTCATCTGGTACAGAAGCTGATTTAAATGATAGCTTACATACCACAGTTAGTAGTTCTGCTATTTCACATTTGAGTTCCTTCAGAACTCTTGGGTGAATACCATCTGGTCTTGGTAATTTATAATAATTCTCCTAATTTTACTTGTGCTTGATGCATCCATCTGAATAAATTTGATCATTAAGATTTTAACAATCCACCATTGTTCCTGCTCTACAGATACATGACACAGCCCCTGTCAATTTGTGGCTTACTCGCTAAACATTGAGCCACTCCATGATGCAGCAATTTTATAACATCAACCATAAATTACATATAAACAGATTCGCCAAATTGTCACAGAAGCTATTAATTTAATCTGTCCATTTTTTTAAAAAAAATAGGGGTTGTTGCTAAACTTTAACACATGCTATATCAAATGGCACTGTACAGAATTTTAGCTTCACAAAGTAGGAATTCCATGGCAAAACTAAAAGTTTCAAAACATTTTATATTAAATTATCTCAAAAATACCAGTGCCTTCCCCTCACCCTGGAATTTAATAAATTCATTTACATGATTATTTAAATGTAATTTAGTAGCAAGCACTTGTAAACAATAACACTCAGATGTGTTTTTGATTAAAGTTGTAACTCAAAATGTAAGGCACTAATTAGATATTCAAGAGTACAAATAAGGATTTAATAAAGCAATGGTTCTTCAAATGAAAGTAAATAAATTTATAGAGGGTAAATTACGTAGTGCAACTGGGGTAGGAGCTTTCTCAACATTCCTTAACTGATTAATCAAAAGAAAGAAATCATTAATGGAATAGCATGACCCTCCATACGAGTAAAGATCAGAGGTCAGGGTTTCCCTGATCCTCCTCGCTCCTTATTGCATGCTTAAGGCTAGAATGACAGCAAAAAACAGTGTCTTTTTATTGGATGGGAAAGTGGCAGGGACATGAGGATGCACTTGAGGATTTACAATTCCTGTATGCTGAACAGTACCTTGATTTACACCAGGGATCGGCAACCTTGGCATACGAGACTTCATGGTAAGCAGGGCCCCACCGGTTTGTTGTACTTGCCGTTCGCCAACTGCAGCACCCACTGGCCACGGTTTTCCATCCTGGTCTAATGGGGATTGTGGGAAGCAGCGGCCAGCACATTTTCCAACCAGGGAGTCTATGGGCTGCAGTGGAATCACAGAATGGCTGTGCTAGTGCACCATGGCCTACTGGAGAGGATTTTGTCCTGCAAAGTGCATGCAGAAAACCCTTGTACAGCTTTATGTGCCCTTTGTGGGAAGGAATATATTGCCCTTAATACCTTAAGTGACCTTACTGACCCTAAACTGGGAGAGTTATTTTCAAAAGTGATTGACTCTAAAGCCCAAATTTGCAAATATGTGCATGTAAAAAGCATAACTTAGGCAGAGCTGAATGTGTGCACTCTATTGTGGGTCTGTGTTCATGCTTCAGGGGCTTTTTGCACTTAACATGGGCATGAGTAAAAATGTGCATGAAGTTTTGCTTCTGCTTATTTGAATATTTTGGCCTGAAAGTAATACGTAGTGGCATTTTTGCTATCTTACCAAAGCAAATAAGAAAACTAGCAGCTAGAACTTTAGGAGTTGTTCAAGTGGTGGCTGTTATAAAGGACATACAATAACTAATCAGTATGTATTATTTATTTTTTTAGTAGAAAAGTCACTTACTATTAGACACAAAAATTTAACGTATCAGAATCTAGAAATACCAGCTTGTGTAAGTTAAACAAATACCTGCATTGAGCAATGCCAATTAATATCATGTGTCCTGTGTCTAGCACTTAATTCATCATGAGTACTTTCTGGGGGGGCAGGAGGAACTCAGTCAAGACATCTCTTAATTTACTTGTTTTCTACAGCTGCTGCAGTTGCTCTTGCCCTGCTTTTCTAGTTTGGCTCCACTCCTTGGTTTTCAATATCCAAGCTTACTTACTCTGTGCCAGTGGTACTAAATAACATTTATTAACATGTCAGTAGAAGAACTGAGATTGACTTAAGCTAACAGAAGCTGATAAATGATACATCCAAATCTGCAGAAACTGTTGGTGGAAATGTTAGATGCTGACTGCATGTGTATTCTCTCTGCATGATGCACTGGCTCTGGCCAGTTAGCCTGTACAGCAGGCTCCAATTGAACTACAATAAGACCACAGGACTTGAATTAATAGAGAAAGCACCCAGTCATGTTTATTATTGATGAAGCACGGCCCTAGCTCTCCAGATCAACGTCTACTTTTACACTAGCATATGTATGCCTGTGACAATGGACTCAGCTCAGTGAATGATAGGATATTCCATTCATCCCATCAGCTGGCCAAAGATACTCCTTCTGAGGCTACTTTTTTATATCCTGATATGGACAGTTTGCAGATAGCCCCTCTGATGTAGCAACTTACCATCCTTTACCTTGTAAGTGTTGGTTCGATCAAAACATCTCTACACATCATGCTGCCATCTGATCTTATCTTTATAAGGGGGTCAATGTGTCCTTGTATCTTCTTTGGGAATGTGTTTGTACCATACTTGGTATCAACTTTCCGGAATGTGCTTGCCTGAGTGTCCTGGGCTTAGCACTTAGGAATATGTGTGTTTTTGCAATGCCAGCCCTGTTTTTGCCAGGATATTTGCTCACGGCCTGACTTTTGGTAAATTTGCTTTATGTCAGAAAGGCTTCACCACTACTTTAGTTCAGACCTCAAGCCTCATAGAAGGCCTCTGGTACAAGGCCTCACATTTCAGGCTCTCTTTCTACTACAGTAAATATACGCTTCTTCGATACATTATGCTGCTGATTCATTTGAGAATAAGGAATTAAACAGCTATAGGTGTGTAAATTTAGATGGAGAATATTCTTGCTTAAATAGGATAATTTGCCCTTATCGCTAATATACAGTATAGCTCTGGTTAGTAAGAGGAAAACAAGAAGATGATTTGACAACCACAGTTACTGTTCCTCTAGCTGCCATACAGCATGTGCCAGTTCTACTGTTCCTCTTGTGATTGCTATCTAACCACATTTCTGACATTGGCTTGCTGCCTGGCCTCACCCAGGTCAGTTGAAGGTCTTGTTGCCTCAGTTTCCTCATCTGTATAATGATGATGACAATACTTCCTATATATATGCATCATTGAATGTTGTGAAGAGTACTTAATACTTTTGGAATTATTTATTGACAATTATACAACTCTCATCACAATAGTTTGAGAGATCTTTTCAAAATTAAAGGTACAACTTCAAGCTTAAATTATTCTATACTTGCTAAAAATAGCTACCAACCTCCCAACAGAGATAATGCACAGGTAGTTGAGGAAGTATAATGTCCTGGTAACCCTGGAAGATCACTGTGATCAATACAAATTGAAGGTTGCATGCAGTGCAAATTTGGCTCTGTTACACTGTACATTAACCCCTTGAAAAGAGCCTGAAATGAAAAACACTGCAGAAATCCCAGGTATTACAGTGCTAAATGTATATGCTTTTGGCTTTTTTAAATCTGGAAAAAGGCTGCTTCAAAGGCATTAGTGTCAATATATTTATTTCTCTTCCAAAATCCTGGAGACCAAATCTTCAGCTGATATAAATAAGCATATTTCCATTGAACTTCATGGGATGTAGCATTTTACACCAACTGAGAATCTGGTTCCAGATCTGGACATCCCCTATCTTTTGTGAGACTGTACCCTGAATTGAGCCAACCTAAAATATAGGAAATATTAGATTCAGCCACAAATACAAAGCTTGGGCGCTAACCCTAATTTTAAAAGTATAGCCTAATCTGAGTGTATCGAAGTGTTATTACGTAGGTTGCAAGGTAGTTTTCTCTATCTTTTCCATTCTATAATCTTGTATTGTGGCAAAATTTTGTGATTGTAATTTTACACAGATACTATGTCCTCTTTCACTTTGTGTCTCAAAAACAAAATATGCTAGTGCCCTTGAGATCAACAACCACCAATGCTCTTTTAATTTCAATGGAAACTATTGCAATATGAGCGTTACTTAATATGGCTCAGTCTGACCCACTTATTTTTAACACCAGATTGCCCAACTTGTTTATTACTGGCGTTTGGGAAGGCCTGGGAAGGTGTGGTACCCTTAAAGGGTACAGAATGAAATGCCTCTATGATGCCCAACACAACATACTGTATATAGAAACATAAAGTTGGAAGGAACTTCAAGAGTCATCTGGTAAACCCCCCTGCCAAGATGCAGGATTTGTTGTGTGTCTATCTGTCTACCCATACAAGACAGATAGACACTCTTCTTTTGAAAACCTCCAATGAAGAAGCTTCCATAACCTTCCAAGGCAGTTTATTCCATTGTCTTACTATTCTTACAGTTAGAAAGGTTTTTTTTATGAAATTTGATCAAATCTGCTATGCTGTAGCTTGAACCCATTGCTTCTTCTCCTGCCATTTTTGGCAAAAAAGAACAACTTTTCTCAATCTTCTTTCATGACAGACTTTCAAGTGTCTGAAGTCCACTATCATATCCATCCTTAATTTCCTCTTTTCCAAATGAAACATACCTAATTCCTTCAGCTTTTGCTATTATGACTTGCATTCTATCCCTTTGATCACCCTTGTCGCTCGCCTCTGGGTCCTTTCCAGTTTTTCTACATCCTTTCTATATGTTGATTACTAACATTGGCAACAGTGCTCCAGCTGAGCCTAACCAGCACTGAGTAGAGTGGTACTATCACCTTCCGTGACTTCCATGCTATGCCACCTAAAATTGCATTTTCTCTTTTTGCAACAACACCACATTGTTGATTCATGTTGAAGCTGTGATCCACCACAACTCCCAGATACATCTCAACAGTGCTGTTGCCAAAGCCATTTTTCCCCCATTCTGTATTTGTACATTTGGTTCTTCTTCCCAAAGTGTAGCACTTTACATTTGTCTATGTTGAATTTCACTTGGTTTCCTTTGCCCAGTTCTCCAGTTTATCAAGATCCCTATGAATTGTATCTCTGTCCTCCTAAGGTAACATTGGCGACCTCTACTAGCTTTGTGTCATCTGCAAACTTGATAAGTATGCTCTATATAGCTACATCCAAGTCATCAATAAATATGTTAAACAACACTGGACCCAGACCTATATCCCTCAGTGCTTATACTCCAATCATGGGAGTTGTCCTATCAAGCCTCTGTGATGACAATTAAGTCATTTTCTTCAGGTACCATGATTTCAGTTCATCTTTCTTGTTCCTCATTCTCCTCACATTTCTATATAGGCATTGCAGGCCCCCTTCGACTCAGCCTGCTGGGATCCAGAACAGAGCCCCTCTTGTGATCTTGCTCCAATCTGACATCATTACATTAATAGTTACTCTTTGATTATGGTTGTTTAACCAATTTTATATCCACTGTGATAGACCCAGGCCAGCTGGATACAACAGAGTAGCAGAAGGCAGATATTCTGGCCACTGGATTAGCAGTTTTCTGTTCCCTGACTGACCAGAGCAGGGGCTGCTTCAGGCTAATGAGAACACCTGACTCCAATTAACCTGCAAAGAATCAGGTGAGGCCATTGAGCTAATTGACCACCTGACTCTAATTAAGGCCTCTCTGGTACTATAAAAAGGGCTCACTGCAGTGAAGCAGAGGAGAGCCAGGGAGCCAGAGATGAGGAGATGCTGAAGAAGAAGAAGAAGAAGAAGAAGGAGGAGGAGGAGGAGGAGGAGGAGGAGGGGGAGGGTTGAATACAGAAGACACATTCAAGCTACTGGTAAGAGAGAAGTGGGAGAGCTGTTGGGAAGTGGCCCAGGGAAAAGTAGCAACTCTGGCAGTGAAAGGTTGGCTGCCAACAGCTGCTACCATTAGGGTCCCTAGGCTGGAACCCGGAGTAGAGGGTGGGCCCGGGTTCCCCACAACCTACCACTACGGAAACATCTCCTGGAAGGGGAAGGCAGGCCCCTAGCAGGACAGGAGGATATACTGTCCTGAAATAAGCCCATAGGGACAACAGAGACTGTGGGAGTTCTCTCATCAACTGCTTTGCTGGCTTATGATGAAAAGGGCTCAGTAGACTGTAACCCTGACCTAGAGAGAGAAGGGCTATGTGGAGGGTTGCAGTGAGCCTTTAAGGCTAGCATAAACCACCTGGAAGCGCAGGACCCACAGAGACAAGGTCAGAGCTTTGCCACACCATTTAATGGTAGTTCTGCCAAGCCTGCATTTCTCAAGCTTACTTATCACAATGTTGTGTGAGACCGTGTCAAAAGCCTTACTGAAATCCAAGTATATTAAGTCCACTGGATTCCCCTTTCCACCAAATCAGGGTGAATACAGTAGACATAATATACTTGGATTTCAGGGAAAGGCCTCTCCTCCATCCCCTCTGGTGTCCACACAATGCTATGCACAATTGATCACTGATCATATGAGGGGAGACAAAACCAAGGTCCTGTACAGAACCAAGATCCTGCACCAAGCAGACTAACCAAGAAGGCAAGTCCACTATAGACACTGATACAGGAAAAAAGAAAGGAGCAAGAGAGACAACAAATGATTTTAATTTACGTTTCATAACTCTTGATCCAAATAAACCCAGAGCCTGATCCACTCCTGCTGGTACATGGGATTCAATTTCCCCCTCCCTGAAACAGTGAGAGCAGTTACATCCAGAAGGGATTTAACCCACTCCTGAAGGGAAGGCAGAAGAAGTTGCACCAGTGATTTCTCCCAGGGCTTCCATAAGCCAGAATAATGTTTGTATAGCAATCCTACTGGCAGAGGCTCCTTAGTGAATATGCTGACCCCCGCTCCATCTGCAGCCAGCTCTGCTGGCTCTTGGTGCTGTGATAGCTGTTTCCAGGTCCATAGCTTCCCCTTAGGAGATGATATAGTGTGAGTATGTATAGGAATTTAGAAAATTCTACTTTCAGCTGTGCTTGATGGGAGAGTCCAGTATAGGTGGAGGAAGGAATAAAGTCTAAATGTTCCATTGTCTTTGGCTCAATCTCTATTCCTGCACACAGAAAATATTCCACTTTGATTTCCCCCTCTCCTTTGGATGGACTTTGTGTTCTTCAGAGCCTACAACCCAGCTTCCACTATATCATGATGTGACCATGTCTCCAGTGTATTTAACATGAGTATCAGCTTTTGAAAGGGATCCAAACAGTTAAGTACATTCAATCACTGATACTCCCTGAATATATGAACACTCAAGACCGTATAAATTTATGTCAAAATATATTGGTTACATTTCCTTGTTTACCTTTACACCACAATAAATTAACATGCATATGTGTGGAGTTCTTACTGGTGACCTCTTCAGACTAATAAAGCTTGACATTTTAATAGAAAAAACAAATGTTTTATTTGTGCAGCATGGCATATTTTACCAGTGATCAGATGTGTGTTTGTTAGCCGTTTGTTCTTTATATACTGTAGGTAGAGCTCATGTTTGCTAGATGACCTATTATTCTGCTGATTCATTGGATTGTGTTATAATATAAAGGTCAGGTCTATCCATTAAACTTATCAACATAGTGCAAGATACTTTAAATCAAAAGCGTTCCTGCCTGTGCTTCATTAATTCTATGACATGAATGCTAAAACAATAGTGAGGGACTGCAGTCTGCAGGACTTCAACAAGCTGGGAGATACAGGTAGAAAACAGATGTCCAGACTCCCTGTCCTTAATGATAGATAGATAGATAGATCTAATATACAATTGATTAAAGAGTGTGTTCCAGGGATGTGGGCTTTTAATCCAAGTTTTATGATGGGTGGCAGATTGGACTATGGGATAGAATATGGGAATAAGTTTCAGAGCTAGGCACTACTTCTGACGCTGAGATTGACTTGTTGTGTGACCTCAGTAAGATATTCATATTATGATTTAGCAAGGTATGTAACCACTTGCCTAAATTAAGAACATGAATAGTCCCATAAAAGTCAATGAGATTACTCACATATTTAAAGTTAGGCATATCCTTAAAGGATAGGACACACCTTGCGGAAATCACCAACTAACATCACCAGACAGGCTCTGAGGTGGAACCCCCAAGGCAAGCGCAAGAAAGGCAGTCCAAGAAACACCTGGTGACGTGACCTTGAGGCAGACATCACAAAGATGGGATACAACTGGAGTCAACTTGAAGGAATGGCCCAGGACAGAATCCTTTGGCAATCTATTGTTGGCGGCCCATACCCTGAGAGGGGTGGAGGGCATAATGATGTGATATCCTTAAAGACTTCCTGTACTTGGACTTTAATCTTGCTGAGATATACTTTCCCCATTTGTAAAAGAATACTAATCTAAGGCCTTAGATTTTCTTTAGTTACATGAATTGTTTTATTAAATTACAATGGGGTTATACACCTGCTTCCAGTTGTTCATGTGTAGCTGGAGCATCAGGATCCCAGTTTTATAATATGGTTGTGGATCCTCAGGTGGAAGGCAAACTACGTTATTTTTGTTGTTGTTAATGCTAAGCAATTATTGCTGGCCCCCATGTCCCTCCCGGTACCCACTGCCCTTTTCCTTGGGGTTCTGCTCCAGCAGTACCTCCTCACTCTGGGTCTCCCCTCCCAGGGGAACCTCCAACCCTCTAATTACACCGTGCCTCAGTGGCTACTGCCGGTCATCATCTAGCCCCTAGTCACTGGGGCAGACTTCAGTCTGAAATGGCCACTCATTGGCAAGGGGGTTTGGACCAGCTGCCTCTGCTTATTCCCAGGCTGCCCTTCTGCAACACCGGTATCTGTAGGCCTTTAGCAAGGCCTGCACGTTTACCAGGCTGGAGATCCCCGGCTCCCTTGCCCTATCCCCTGGCATTGCTCCAGAGTACCTTTCCTTAGGCCTTCATCAAGGCCTGCAGCCTGGGGGTTTACCAGGCTGGAGCTCGACAACTCCCTAACCCTATTCCCCAGCCCTGCTCTGCTTCAGATACCTTGCTTCCAGCAGCTAGGTCCTTCTCTCTCCGCTGCTAGAAAGAGACTCCTCCAGTTCCTGGCCCCCAGCCCTCTTATCAGGGCCAGCTGGGTCCTAACTGAGCTGATCACACCTACAGCCTCTACTCCAATCAGCTGTTCCACAGCTGAAGCCCTCTCAGGACTGCATTTACTCCTTTTTATCCAGGAGTGGGGCACCTGCCCCACTACAACACTTATGTGCTTATATTTCCATAAACATATAGAGTGTGATGTTACATTTGGTAAATAATCTTGCAAACAAAATAAAGAAAAGTATAAGCTGTTCCTTGATAATCAGCAAACAGAAAGAGGTGAAATTCATCAAATAAATTATTTGCTATGAATTACTGGCTCAAATCTAAATACTACAACTCATGCTCTCTCATTTGATTGGTTAAAATATCATTTCCTACCTTCTGATTTAATTTAATAAAGCTTTCCATTCATGGATTCAAACATTAGTGGTCTGTTTCTTTGTAAATTACAGACTATGGTGATTTTTTTAGATGCTTTCTTACTGATTCCTAAGTCAATATTAGTTTACTGAGCTTTAAAAAGTTTTCTTTTCTTCTTAGCAATTTAGGCTAAATTTAGCTTGCTATTAAATGAAAAATATATTGTTTTGTATTACACTGCTGGTTAAATGAATCTCAGGATAAATCTTTGCAAACAACTTTTTAAGTAGAAATAAGTAGGAAAAATAGTGCTTTCATAAGCTCTATTACTCATAAACTAGAAGCACAATTAAATAATTGGCATTGTAAAACATTATAGGATTACACTTTAATTCAGTAACTAAAGGGTCAATTATCCCATAATGTATGCATGCAGGGTCCCAATAAGCTGCTGTGTTCCAATTGTTTGGAACAGCCAAACAATTAGACAATGCTTCAAATAATATTTTAGGATGCATTCATATACAATTAGTCTTGAGATTTATATGCTGCCTTTTTGTAGATTATATGCTTTAGCCAAACTCCAGTTACTGGATTCAATATAGTGGTAAACAGGTGATATTTAAGGATCCATGATATATAGAAGGTCAGATTAGAGTGGTGTACAATAGAAATTCGATGCTAGCCACACTGCTAGCCACACTTGTGGTTTTGATTTTTTCTTATTAGCCACATTATAAAAAAAGCCACATGCATTAGCCACAATTCAGTAGCCTATTAGCCAAAAATGTGGATAATGGTGAACATATTGGACACTGTTGTTTTAGATGATGTAATGGTCCTTTCTGGCCTTAAAATCTATGAATCTATGTAAATTTGTTAGACTGCTATACTAATTTCAATATACAATCAAATTGATGTTATGTTTAAATCAAAGTTTAAATGTAAAAGCACTCCTATACCTTTTTTAATGTGTAAGTTAGTGTGAAATATGTAGGTGAAACTCCATGCAGCTAGCCAATGGTAATAATAGGCTGACACTTGCATGATCTCTGGCAAAATTTATTTGGGGGTGACATTTAGGAAATATATTCTGCCTTCTGGCATACATGTGTTATTTATGCTAAACTTCTTAAGTTTCACTTATGGTTTCAGTGTGCAGCTGCTTACCCTAGAAATCACCTTCTGCCTTTGGACTTCATGTCTCCATTCCAGACTTTGAATTGGCTTCTGATTTCAGCCACTAATGGAGCAATCCTGCCCCATAAATATTAGTTGGAGTTTTGCAATAGATTTCAACCAGAGTAAGAAGTTAGAGAGGGAGACATCTCAAAAAGGATTTGGAAATGAGTCATTTAATAATATAACTTATCCACAAGAGTATAGGTGAAAATGAACCATTCTCCCCAAAGGATATGTATCTTAGTTGTTGTTGATGCTTTTGTAGTGTTCTTTTAAGAACAGGTGTTTTAAGAGAAAAAAAAAATGACTTATTCAGAGTTTCATATTATCATTAAGAAGCAGCAGTATGAAAATTGTTTTTGGTACTACAGTCTAAATTCCAAGAAGGGTTTATTATTCTGTTCTTAGTGCACACACATAACAAAACTCTCATTAGTGTTAATTGAAGCTATTCATGTTCAGTCAGAGGAGAATACTGTGAAAATCTCACAAAAACTGAGGAATTTGCATTGAAGAATTTAATAAACACACACAGACACTAATCATTGCCATTTAACCAATATTTATGAAAGCAATGTTTTATGATGTCATGATAAATGTACATCCTCTTCCAACAATAATTATGAATGTGTCTTTTCTATGATATACCATATCTAATCTCAATGTTGTCCTTACCTGTTAATTTTCTAGCAGGACACTTCTTGACAAGTCCTTCCCATATTCTGCATCATCCTAAGGGATATAGATTCCCCAACAATACTTTCTAATGGAGAGAAACCCAACAAACACTGCATCATAAAAAGGGCCCCCAAGTGACTCAGTAGGCCATTTAGCCCTATAAACTAGTGACACTGCTTTTTTTTTTTTAATGACAACACTGAATGAAGACCTCAGGTCTACACTCTTAAAAAGTGATCCCTGCACTGTGCTGCATGAAACACCAGTAAGTGCAGGGATATATTTTCAGGGAGAAAAGCAAACTGTTCGAGAGTCCCCTGTAAAAAACAAATAATTGTTCAAATTTGAAAACACTTTTTTTCCTCAGCATGACTGTTTCGCTTAATTAATTTTTCTAAACAGGCAAGTGTTCAGGCTTTAATAGCACAAATACTGGTGAAAAGTGAATATTTTGTTTCAATATTCTCTGGAAGTCAATTTCAAATATAGTTGGCTTTAAATTTCAGCTACGAAGTTTGAATTTATGTTGTGTTTAATTAGTTATATTAATCACATGGTGTTGACGCGGATTGGGTGGCTTAAAATGTACATTTACCAGCCTGGAACACATGCTTAACTTTACTCATGAGTTGAGTAAAAATTCTCAATCTTCATATTGCACACTTTGTAAATATTTTAGTTAATATGCAATTCAAATTTTCTGCTACTTCATAACTTGTAAAATATTCAAGCCTGTATTTTGTGTTCAATTGTAACAATGCCATTTTTCAATTTGCACTCTGGACTTCTCACCTGAATAAAATTAGGTATGTGCATATGGGTAAGTAGATTCTTGGCCATAGTGTGAATTGAAAATGAAAATATTACAACATAATATTGAATTAATAATTAATGTTTTGATTACATAATTTAGAGATTTAGGAGCAGACTTCAGCTGGTATGAACTGTCAGAGCTCCATTAACTTCAACAGAACTCTAACAATTTGCACCAGCTGCAGAACAATAGAGTTAATTCTAATATTCACTAAAGTCACCTTTTTCCACTCTGGCAGTGTATCATAGAAGCATAGAATCATAGAAGGTTAGGACTGGAAGAGACCTCAGGAGGTCATCTAGTTCAATACCCTCCTCAGAACAGGACCAATCCCACCTAAATCATCCCAGCCATTGCTTTGTAAAGCTGGGCTTTAAAAACCTCTAAGGACAGATATTCTACCACCTCCTTAGGCAAATCCATTTCAGTGCTTCACCACCCTCCTAATGCAATAGTTTTTTCCTAATATCCAACCTAGATCTCTCTACTGCAACTTGAATCATTGCTTCTTGTTCTGTCATCACTGAGAAGAGCCAAGCTCCATCCTCTCTGAAAATCTGAAAACAGAACAACAGCGATAAATTCTGGATCTCTTACTGTTTCAAGTATTATCTTACTCTAGGAATAATCTGATTTATATTAATATGGAGGAAGGCAGTATTCAACATGAGCAAAAATAGCAGAATTTGGCCCTGAACAAATTGGCAAATTGAGATTAGAAGTACATCCAAAGAATATTACATATACAGGCAATTTGCAACAACAACAAAAAAGAAAATACATTATTTTTTGATCAACATATGACACACCTCATATCACAATCTTTAATAAATATAAGTTATCTATATAGACAGAACAATTACCAGATGCCAACATGTAAATTTGATAAAGCAACAAAACGCAGGGACTCCTACTCCAAAAGAGCAGTCTCTGTGCTATGATCTAACTGAGACATTCTGTTCACTGTCAGTATGAAGAAAAGACCAACAAGAGAGTGTGCTGCCTTCCCAGAGCCGAGATATAAGATGTCACCCTAAGATTGGAGAGGCTCTCGAAGTCAACAGGAAAGGATCCACTAGTGATTGTTCATGTTACAATTAATGGCTTTGTGTCATAGGACATCACACATCACAGATGACTTCAGGGAACTTAGAAATATATTGAGGAAGAATAATGTCCAAAAGATCTTCTCTGAGATCCTTCCTGTCCCACTAACAAAACAAGACAGGAGGCAGAAGATTCTGGGAGTGAACCACTGGTAAGATAATTGGAGTAGGGTGGAGGGGTTTGATTTGTGGAACATTGGTCCAGCTTCTATCAAGAGAGGTTGTTGTATAGTTTTCATGGCCTCCACCTTAGTAAAAGGGGATAAATCATCTTGGGGACAGGCTGGCAAGAATATTCAATAGAGCATAAAGTAATAACAAAGGGGAATGATAAAAAGAGGTAAGAAATGAGCAGTCAGAACAAAACTGAGATGTTGACAGCAAAATTAAGCAAGGGATCAAAGGACATGAAGAGAAAAAAATATTGAATTGCCTATAGTCCAATACCAGGAGTCTGAGTTACAAGCAAGAGGGATTGGAATTGCTTATTCATGCGCATAAATTTGATCTTGTTGGTATTACTGAAACCTGGTGGAACAGTTCTCATGATTGTAATATTAAAATAAATGGTTATAATCTAGTTAGCAAGGGTCAAGTGGGCAAACTGGGAGAGGGGGTGTACTTTGTCAAATATGCCATTATCTGTTGCCAAGTCCCGGATAACTCAGAAGAAAATGATCTTTAATGCTTATTGATCAATGTCCTAAAAGATAAAGTACAAGATGAGGTATTAGTTGGTGTCTGCTACGGACCACTAATTCACACTAAGAAACAGGATGACAGGCTGCTTATGCACCTATCTGAAATGTGTAAGGAAAAAGAAAAAGCTGTGTGATCATTGGGGGCATATACTGGAGGTCTTATGCTGTCAGTACTAAAACATCCTTGGAATTTCTATATATTATAGAAAACAATTTCCTAAATAAAACATCGTTGCATACAACACAAGGGAATTCTGTATTAGAACTTGCTTTGTCAGATAAAGAGGAATTGAACAGAGAACAAAAATGACAGGTAACTTAGGTGCAAGTGATCAGGACTTGATCACATTTATAATGTGCAAACAGAATACAGTTCCGACAAATGTTAAATAAAGGGTTTTAAAAGAGCTACTTTCACAGAGCTGAAAACAACTATGAGCCAGATCAGCTGTGAGGAAGAACTTAATCAGAAAAAAATTGAATGATAGTTGCTAATTGTTATAAGCATGTCACTAGGTGCCAAAAAGACTGCAATCCCACAAAAAGCCACATGGGTTAAAAAACTGACCTAGTCTAGAGGACAAGTGATGTGAGATATAATATATATATATACATATATAATATAACAAATGGAAAAAAGGAAGTTGATAGTAATGAATATAAAGCAGAACATATGAATTATAGAAAATTAGAAAATTGCAACAGGAAGCACAGCACTGAAAGGAGAAATCTGGCCCCCAGAATTAAGAACAATAAGAAATTTTTTTTAAGCATATTTGTTCTGTACTTGGGGATAAACCAATGATGTAGTTATGTCATATAGTACCATTCTTTCCATTCCATTAGTATCTCAGGACAATGCTAAAGAACAGCTACTGATGTTAGATATTTTTAAATCAGCAGGTCCAGATAACTTGCATCCAAGTGTTTCAAAAGAACTGGCTGGGGAGTTAGACTCTCAATATTGATTTTTCAATAAGTCTTCGAACACCGGGGAAGTTCCAGAAGATTGGAAGAAAGTTAATGCTGTTCCAATATTTAAAAAGGGTAAATGGGATGAGCCAAGCAACCATATGCCAGTCTGCCTGACATCAGTTCTGCACTAAGATAATGGAAACACTGATATAGGACTCAATTAATAAAGAATTAAAGGATGGTACGTAATTAATGAAAATCAACATGGGTTAATGGAAAATAGATTCTGTCAAACTAATCTGATATCCTGAAGTGGTTATACAGATAAAGGTAATAGTAAAATTTGAAGAAAACACAAAAATTGGACATGGTAAATAATGAAAAGGTCACTACTAGAGTGATCTAGCTTGTTTGGTACTCTGGGAGAAGCAAACAGAATGGGTTTTAACATGACTAAATGTGAATGTATACCTCTAGGACTAGAGAATGTAAGCCATACTTACAGGTTGGGGATTCTATCCTGGAAAACAGCAACCCTTAAAAAGATTTGAAGGAGTGGTGGATAACCAGCTGAACATCATCACCCAGTGGACCTCTGTGCCCAAAAGACTTCAAACAATCTTTGAATGCAGAAACAGGGAAATCTTGAGTGGGAGGAGAGAGGCTTTTTTGCCTCTCTATTTGGCACTGGGCAACCACTGCTGGAATACTGTGTCCAGTTCTGGTGTCCAAAATTCAAGAAGGATGTTCATAACTTGAACAGAGTTCAGAAAAGAGCCAAGAGAATGATTAAAGGATTAGAAAACTTGCTGTACAGTGAAAGACAAAAGGAGCTCAATCTACATAGCTCACCAAAGAGAAGGTAGAAGGGTGACTTGAGTACAATCTATATGTACTTACAAGCAAAACATTTAATATTTAATGATAGATTCTTCAATTTAGCAGAGCAAGGTATAAAAACACCCAGTAGCTGGAATTTGAAGCTAGACAAATTTAGCCTCAAAATAAGGTGTACATTTTTAACAGTGAGAGCAATTAATATCTGGAACAACTTACCTACAGTCATGGTGAATTCTTCATCACTGACAATTCTTAAATCAAGATTGGATATTTTTCTAAGAGATATGCTTTAGAAATTCTTTTGGGGAAATTCTATGGCCTTTGTTATGCATGAGGTCAGAGTAGATGATCACGATGATCCCTTTTGCCCTTGGAATCTATGAAGCTATGAGTCTTGTAAGGCTCAAAATTGTCGTCTCTGTATGAAAGAGAAGAGGACCTGGACAGTTAATAAAATATGTAAATTCACTGGATGATATTAATATATATATATAATATTAATATCATCCAATGAATTGTACAGATAACTTCTGAACAACCAGTTACTGTATGA
The DNA here is from genome assembly GCA_007922305.1 of Dermatemys mawii. Taxonomy (NCBI): domain Eukaryota; kingdom Metazoa; phylum Chordata; order Testudines; family Dermatemydidae; genus Dermatemys; species Dermatemys mawii. Next base: position 30,875,441 of record ML677348.1, on the reverse strand, counting down.
GTATACAATAGCAGTGGTCACAATTACTTTTATTTTTTATAATGAATGTCAGTATTGTGCTCCTCCATAAAACATATACCACAGATTTTTAAATATTTATTCATCAACCTACATATCAGTATGTTTAATGCAGGTTAATAATTCAAAGTCCACCATGGCAGTTGAAGTATATTTTATTAGTATAGTCAACTGCTTAGAAATTGAACACAGTAATAGTTTGTAAATGTCATCTCTCAAAGACTGTTAGAGGGCAGGATCATCTTTCAGGTATGTATTTTGCTTAAAACAAAAAGACTGATGGAAGAATCAAAATGTTTATACATTTGTAAGTATAGTCAAGATGTGGAAATGTGTTTAATGTTTTATTAACTAGAGAAAACATGCTAAAATGAATTGTGTGCATTTCCAAATGTTGCTCAATATGCAGATAAAATCAAATTACAAAGGTGTATAAAAATAGCAAAAAAAATTTTTAAAAAAATTAAATAAAAACACCTCTTAGTAGGACATTTTCACTAAGATGATGCTTCTTCCTGATTTGCTTTTAAGTGGCACTCTCAGGACATGATTCACTCTTTTCAGGGTTCCTTTTTCCTTCTTCTGGGAAACCATTTCAATCGGTTATAATAGTAACAACAGCAATAATAATTATTAATAATTAATTAATTAATAGAGTTTTCAAGAGTTGATTCAAATGTGCTATTAATATTTAAAGTTGCTTTAATTAACATTGTTTTTACCTTGTCGCTATTTGATCAAACAAAACCAGTTTGATGTTTTTTATAGCTTTTATTCAAGAACATAAAAAAAATAAAGATAACTAATTTCTTATACTTCCTTAAACTCATAAACAAAAATTAGATTCAAATTACAATATCAAGTTACTCAAATCAAGGAGTTAATAATACAAATTAGAATTGGTTAACTAAAAAGGGAAGAATTTAAGACCAACAATTGGTCAAATCATTCCATGAGCGGAATCCATAATCGCATCAGAGTTAACAAAACACCAATGACTGAATGGCTTACTTGGCCTTTCTACCTCAATGTGGTTTAATTAGCAGCTAATACTTTCCTTGATGGAAACAATGGCTTAAAATCTGAATCTTTATTTACCCCAGGTAACCTTTAGGGATCTATGGTAAGGTTTGCTTTATAGCTTGATAAATGAATGCCCAACTGTAACCTGAACCTGCGCTATGGGCTTATGTGCCCAGTCATGCACATAAGCCCTCCTCTAAAAAAGTCTAGGACAAATCTTTCCTGTCAGGTGTCCATGCAAGTATTCAGATGTCCTGTTAAGTAGATAGAAAGAAGGAAGTTACTTAGAAAAAGAAAAAGGAATCTACTGTGCAGTTACTTGCTCTATGAAGGCTCAAGGTCAATCAGGAGTTGCAGTTTGGGGAACAAGGTGATATCTTGTGATTTAGCTGCTGTAACACTAGCAGGTATCACTGTCCTGTCATCTCGCTGGTCTGGGATGTCCTTGTCCCTGCTTTCCTTGGGAGGGAAAGTAGGACTATCAGCTGTCTGATTGTTGTTATGGTGACCTCAGAGGGAGAACAATTTCTTCCTTGTTTACCAGGCCTTTTAAAAGTGAAATCCAGGCTGATATCATCCTATCGGACCTCCCCAGTGCACTTCTAATTGAATCAGGGGATCATAGGTTTCATACTCCAACTGCATTGTCCAGTGCTGGTCAACTGACATGAGTCTGACTTTTAGACCACTTTTGGGACCCTCCTTCATACGGTATTGTTTCTTAGGTGTATCCATGAGTTTCTTCACAAGTAATTATGGGCAATGACAAAAGACAATGACACCACCAAAATAATCTCAACCCTCCTTATCTGGATAAATAGTGGAGATTCCTAAATTACTTCTTGACTATTATGACAAGAAAAATACCAGGGCCTAACTTATGACCCATTGTCCTTCGGCATAGAAATGTTCTCTTTGTATTCATATGTCTCATGCTCACATTTTCTCAATACTTATGGGGTCTCATGACCAATCTAAGAACTTAGAGAACTGTCACCCTGTCTTTCTTGGAGACACTGGGAAACAGGGTGAAAGGTTGTTATTCCTTTTTTCTCTGTCAAAGCTCAAAGACAGGATGCTTCAGAGCTGCTTGTTAAATTCATTAATATAAACTTATTAAAAATAACAAACGAAAGTCTATACTTAACGTCTACATTACTGTAGGCCTATTTGTCCTACATTAATGCCCACTATTTTGTTTTCCTAGGGACCATTTTATCTATCAAAATTCAATTCTCTTGCCCTTTCTCAGATCACTTCATCCGTATATCTCTGTTTCTTTTTCTTTATCTCTTGATCTTCTTAAATAGCATTTCAACTACCACCAGGTAGTTATTTAGCACCTTTCATCCAACAGAAAATGTCACAGAGTTTTGCTGGAATTAAGTTGGAAAAGAGGGTTTGTTCTGGAATTGGTTTGAGGATTAGGTTAGGATGGCTGAAATCCATGAAGTTCTTAAGGAATTTTCCTGCAGTCACTGTCTTCTATGTGGTGGCCTCGTGATTCTTAATTGTATGTGGAGCCTCATTACTTTCTCTTGGCTCATTTAATCAATTTATTGCCATTGCAGAAGCCTCAAGCATTGGTTTACCTTATGATATGAAACCCTGCTACAGTGGAATCTCCTGCTGTTGCTTTAGCTCAAAAATCCCTCTACAGAGCCAGAGTTTAAAACTAGAAGGGACAAATAGATACTATAATCTGATCTCCTGTGCACATAGCCCACCAACACCGCCCATCCAGTCACATACTAAGCCCAACAGCTGGAATTAGTATTGCAAAGTATTGCAGACTTCAGGAGACTAAATTATTGGGTGCCCAAAAGAAAGAACAGAAAGGATTAAGGTGCACTATGCTCGAGGCTCCTGCAGTGGCAGGGAATTGATTAAATGAGATAAACTCAGAGGATTCCAGCAAGTACTTCAAGATCTCTGACAATTTGTCCTCTGGGAAAATTCCTTCCCAACTGCACATATGGTTATCAATTATGTGAGCAAGAACCAGACAACCAACCATCTATGAGAGAGAATTTTCAGTACCGCTGAGTAGTGGCCCACCTTTTCCAGTGTCCCTTCTCCAGCTGTGGACATTTCTGATGTTTCAAAGGAAGGAGTCAAATAAGCCTCAGGAAAGGGAGAAAAAGGGGACAATCAGTTGCTGACTCCTACAGGTGACCAGCAGAAGTTCTGATGAGATTTTAGGAAAATAATAAATTAACTAGAAGGGACCTCAAGGACTGCCAAGCCTGGCCTCTACCACCATCACAAGCAACTCCTTGTACAGTTCCACTCATAAATTGGTCAAGCTTTGTCTTAAATCTAGTTAGGTTAATTGTCCCTACCAATAGTATCAAAAGGCTGTTCCATAACTTCATTCTTGTGATGGTCAGAAACCTTCTAATGCCCATTCTATAATTATTCATGGCCAGTTTATAAACATTTGTTCTTGTGACAACACTGTTCTTTACATTAAATAGTTCTATACCCTCCTTGAGGTTTTCCTCCTGATGTATTTATAAACCTTAATCAAAACCCTCTCAGCCTTGATTTTGCTAGGCTAAATGAGCCAAGATCTTTTAGTCTTCTCTCATAAGATAGTCTCTCCATCCTCTGATCATGTAGTAGCCTCTCTCTGTACCTGTTTCAATTTGAATTAATTGTTCTTGAATATGAGTAACCAGAATTGTACACATTATTTCACATGAGGTCTTACCTGCTCCTTGTACAATGACATTAATACTTCTCTATCTCTACTGGAAATACCTCACCTGATACATCCTAGATAGTGTTTACCTTTTTTCATGACCATTTTACATTGGTGGCTCATACACATTCTCTGACAGACCAACTTACTCTGGTCTTTTTACCCCACCCACTAATGTTTCAGTTGATGAACCCCCAGCTTGTAACTGAAATTCTTATTACTAGCTCCTAAGTGCATGGACCTTGCACTTTGTACTACTGAATTTCATCCCATTTTTGTCACTCCAGTCTTCAGGTCAACCAGACCTTCCTGTATAATATTCAAATCCTCCTCTTTAATGACAACAGCTCCCAACTTCACGCCATCAGCAAATTTCATTCTCACACTTCTACTTTTTGTGACAATGTCATTAATAAAAATATTAGAGGAGATCAAGTCCAAAACTGTCTCTTGAGGAACTCCACTAGTAACCTTACTCCAGTCTGATAATTTACCTTTCAGTACAACCAGTTGCATTCTCCCCTTCAGCTAGTTTCTTCCCACTTTACAGTTCTTGAACGAATTCTTCTCTTCCCTAATTTAACGCATAATTTCTCACATAATACCATATCAAATGCTTCACTGAAATCCATGTAAATTATATTGCCTGGATTTCCCAGCAGGGATGTCCACCAAAGCTAATACCAACACTCTCAGTACTACATTTAACGTAAGGCTGTGAGACTTATCTTAGAATGGTGTTTGGAGGATACCCAACTCCTCAGATTTATTCCTTCCCCATGCAGGGAACCTCAAACCACATAGGGATTACCAAATGATGGTGCATAATGGTGCTCTTCTTTCTGTATCCACTGGGTGAATGGGCTGGAAGGAGGGAGAAAATGTGTTTTGTGGGAAAATATAAGAATCACTTCATCTATTTCTGACACTGCAGGGTAGCAATAACATGGGGAAACAAGCAACAGTGGTAACACTATGGGAAAAGTTAATTGTCTCCTGAAATCATGCACAACTTTCTTCTTATTCTTTCTCTCATTTGTTAACACTTCCTTGTATATTCTGGCATTTGTAAGCACCTAACAATGCATGATTTATTCGGTGCAGACACAATGGGATACAGACGTAATAATATAGTTACATTCAGAGGCTGCAATTTTATTTAAAATGTTACCAATCCACAGTGTTGTTCCAGATGGATCTCAACTGGCACAAGTAGTCCCGGTGAACTATAATCTGAGACTGGGTGGGATGGCTTTGCATTTTCTTACCATCAGTCCTTCCCAGGTCAGTGTTCCAACCAACTCCCATCCTTCACATCAGAGAATTAAGATGAGGGGATCCTCCAGCTATGTGAAAAGCAAAGGGATCCATGAATTGCCATGTTCAGGACCAATGCCCAGGCAGCCCACTGGTATGGGGATTTCAATCAGTTACTTTCTAATCCTCCAAACCACAATGTAACCTGCCAGAATTCTGACAATTGTAATTTAATCCACCAAACCATACCTCTTGGATGCTGGATGAAGGAGGAAAAAAAAACACAGCAGTTTTCCCCCTTTATTATATGGGGAAAATCCCTGCCAAAAAAATCCTAAATCCCAGACCCCAAAACTGGCAATCAGCCAAACTCCTGCCATAACCAGTGACATGGGGATGAAGCAGCAGATCTTCTACCCTCTATGTCTACCCACATAGGCAATCTATAAGAATCCATCTCAGACTCCATTACTACCAAATAGAAGCCAATCGCTGGGCACCAGTACCATCTCAGCTTCTCAATAGCAGCAAAGGTTTTGACAGATCATAGAGTTCTGGCCCCAGAGGCAGTTTGTGACTCACTCTCCCATATCTATTCAGCCAGCAGCAGAAAGAATTGGGAGAAAAGAGAGGCAGCATCTCACGTATTGTGAAAGCCAGGGTGTGGAGAGAAAGCAGAGATGAGGGAGCACATGAAACCCTGCCTCAATTGCTCTCAATTAAGATTTCTGTTCTGTGCCTCTGATAGCATCTCCACTGCTCCATGCTGCATCAAAGCTGCACAATGACTAGTGAAGTAAGCGTTTTGAATGGCGTGTCCCAAATCTGTATAACAATATCTTAATGTTTTAAAAAATATTTTATATAGGAAAATTGTCATATAATCAGGAAATGTTATGTTGAACTTCTGCTATATGTTTAACATGAACACACAGCCCTTAAACAACATTATTATTCAGTTCGTATTACAATAATTTTTTTTAAAAAAAATTGATAATATAAAACGACCCAGTGCAGACCTGATACACATGATTTATAGGCAGAATTTAGAATCATACCCATATCCATGTGTAAAAATCACAAGTCTGAAATCACCTGGCCATGTTACACGTTTTGGAAAATCTATGTCTTTCTCTTTATTTTATCAAGTCATTGATTAGCATTATGGGGGATTTATTTTGTAACCTCAGAATTCTTAGGGCCAAATTCTTATCAGGTGTAAATCAACATAAGTTCATTCAAGTACATAAAGTTATTGTGATTTATACTAGCTGAATATCTGTCCCTAAAAGCCTTTATAGTTTTTGGACCATATTATGTGAATGCCATTGTGTAAGAAAATATCTTTTCTTTTTATAAGCGACTTGGTAATTGCTACCAACAACTCTTTGCTTTATTTTCTTGAATGGACTAACTGAATTTAAACATAGCCATGTTTCTAAAGACTTGTATACTAAAATCGGTATTGTTGTAGAATACCTAGGGGCTTTGGCTATGGTTGACCATTGCAGAGGTATTATATCATAAAATTGCCTAAGGTATTCAGAGACATATGATCAAGTATTTATCACTTATTCACATATCAGTCAAATATGATGACCTTCTCTTTTTTTGAGCACTTGAGTTTCTTGGCAATGTTGCTTCATAAATCTTTGGGATAACCTTTCTGCAAGGGAAAGAACACCACAATGTGTATTTTCTTTTCAGGAAAAAATGATGAAAACTATAGACTGTAACAACATCAATTCATATTTTACTTCTGACATGTTCCAATTCTAAGGATATACTTGGCTGACTCAGATTATATTTGGTTTTCAAGGCCAATTTTGAGGCAGGCAGTTGCATTTTCAAAAACAATGGAGATACCAAGGTAAAGTGTTGCAGTTTTCCCCACTCTTTGAAAGTCTCTTGTGGTATGTGGGGATATGAACATCCAAAGGCAGCGTCGTCAAACTATTTAGGTCTCAGCTATGCTCATCTTTGCATAGATTTGTGAGTGGGGAAAGAGTACAAGGAGACTTCACTTGCTTCAGCACCAACACAGAGGATTAATACAAAGATACACTGTGTTCCCCTGATAGCAGGGACTGCTCCAGGCTAGCAATGGAGATAGAGGCATGGAGAGGGTTGGAATTGGATTTATATACTGGGAATACATCCTGCATCCTGTGAAGGGTGGTATATCAACTGCTTGAACCCTGCACAGTTGGAGGCACTGCTTCCCTTGAGTGCAATGCCTCTATAAATTCTAGCACAACTGGATTTATGCTATAGTTAAGTCCTTAATGTAGGGACTAAGGCCAACATAAATGATCCAAGGGTAAGTATTTATATTTAAAAAGATCCATAAAATAATAAAAATGGGTAGAAGTCCAGAAGTCAAAAATTAATGTATTGCAATGGAAATTTATGAAACCTCTTATCAAAGACATACTAGACAAATGACAATGAAAAGATGGCACAACTGCAGTCATTTTAAAAGAGAATAAATTTAAAAAGTAAATAGCAAGTTAAAATGTAAAACTACCAGATAATTGCAAGATGCGGCAATACAAGAAAGCATTAGAAGAATGAACAAATGCACCACAAACCAATTATATACCTGAGATACATCAAGGATATTTTCATCTTCTAGACGGACAACTTTAACTCCCTCATAGATTTCCACTGCAACTTCAGCAATCACCACCCATCCATTAAACGCTCTATGGAACACTCCTACATTTGCATCAACTTCCTGGACATCATGATCAGCTTCAACAATAAAACCCTACAAACAACTATATACAAGAAACCCATGTATCTCCACACCTATTTTCAGAGATTGAGTAACCACCCCAACACACCAAGATATCTGTTATCTACAGCAAGGCTCTCAGATGCCAAAGAATATGCTCCAAAAAGAAAGTCCAGGATATACACCTTAACACACTCAAAACTGAGTTCACTAACAAGGATACTACACTAGAGAAGTAGATCACATCATGGAATAGGCCACCAAAATACTCAGAGATAACTTGTTTCAACAGAGAAATAACCCCCTCTTTGGCTACACACCCTTAGTTTACACCAACCAGCCCACACTGGAACCCATATGGGATATCATCAAACAGCTACAACCCATACATGATGGGAAACCCATCCTGAAATAAATCTTTCCTTCACCTCCTTTTCTGGTCTTCAGAAAAAAATCTCTCAACCTGTCTCACAGCAAGATCCCCACAGATCAGGACACATCAACTCAAAGTGGCACTAAACCCCACCAAAACAACTGATGGAAAACCTGAAGACGTATCTCCCTGCTTCAATAATCTACATCCTCGACAATATACCTTTTGAGGTCCATGGATCCCACTTATGCCTATCACAACATGTGGTGTACCTCATCCAGTGCACTAAATGCCCCCAAACAGCATGTGGGTGAAACCAGATAATCACCATGATCTTAAATGAGCTCACACACAGGAAAATGATAAAAGACAAAAACAGCAGATCACCTGTGAGTGAATACTTTTTCTCAAAGTGATCACTGTATATCTGACCTATCAATCCTTATCCTCAAAGGAAACCTGCACAATACTTTCAGAAGATGGGCCTGGGAGCTTAAATTCATAACTTTGCTTGATACTAAAATCATGATTTTAATATAGACATGGGATTATGGATTATTACAACAATTTGTAATCCACTAATCTCCCTTTTGGTCCTATGGCTACAGGGTGTTAACAGGCCACTTCACCTTGAATGGTCCCGTAGAATATGAGCTAACTACTTATGTTTATCTATCTGTTTGATCTTGTCTTTAGGCTAAATTTAAAATTTAGCTATGACACTCTGCGTATCATTCTCAGACCTGAGGAAGAGCTCTGTGTAGCTCTAAAACTTGTCTCTCTCACCAACAGAAGTTGGTCCAATATATATATACATATTACCTCATACACCTGCATTTTGACAAATGCAGTCTTGTCTCGCTCATATCCATTCAAAATGAAGCAGCAAAGATCATTTTCCTAGGCCGCTGCTTCCCGCAGCCCCCATTGGACCGGGACAGTGAATTAGCAAGTAAACAAACTGGCAGGGCCTGCTAAGGGTGCTTGCCCTGTGGTGCTACATGCCAAGGTTGCTGATCTCTGTCCTAGGCCCTCTTTCCTTTGCATACTTCCACTGGCTTCCCCTTCTTTACTGTAACAAGCATATGTTGCTAGTCTTCACCTTCAAAGGTCTTTTTGACCTATCCCTACCCTACCTATCGTCTCTCATTTGCTATAGAAATGTCAACTCCTGCCTCTGATTGACCAATCTCCATTACCCACTTGTTAGAGTATCAAGCAAATACCTTGTGCTTTCTTCCACACTGCCTCTTATGCTTGAGAGGAGCTCCCTGTAAACATCCACAAAGCTATTTCATTATCCTTCCTTGAAACTCTCATTAGATCTTTCCTTTACTGTCATGCCTACAAAAAAAAAAATGGAAAACAATTAGGCTGCTGGTGTGCCGAGACCACTGCCCATCATGCTGACTAAGTCTGCCTCCTTATTTTCTTCTACTCCTCTCTCTGCCTGTATTCATCTGTTTTCTCATACTTAAATTGTTATCATTTTGAGGCAAAGACTAGCTTTTTGTTCCATGTTTGTACAGTGCTTAACACAATGGAGAACTGGACCCTGACTAAAGCTTCTCAGTGCTACAACAATAGAAGTATCTTAACTTTTTTTATCTAAATATTTTTTTTTTAAAAAAAATGCTCCTTTTCATGATTCACTAACAGAATGTAGTATATTTTTTTATGACATTATATTTTGCACTTACCTTTAACTACTTTCATGCAAGAATCTCAAAGGTCTTTAAAACTCTATTTAATTTAAATGATTAGCCTGTCTCAGATAGTATTATTATTTCTATTTTACCAGTTCATGAAATGGTGCAACTGCAAGTTGAGGTAGGGTCCTGTCTAAGACCCTACAATGAGTCAGTGGCAGCGGTAGGGGTGGATCCCAGGAATTCAGACACCAAGGGCCCCACACTAACCATGCTCTTGATCCTAATTGGGTATATAACTAATAATCTAATTTTGGAGATCACAGAGAGTTTGCATGAGACAAACACATATTGTATCACCCTTAATCGAGACTCTGATACTGTAACGCTTATTTAAATAAATAGTCCCATAGAAGTCAGTGGGGACTGCTTGCAAGATTAAGAACTACCCTTTTGAGCAAAATTTGCAGAATCAGGCACTAAACCATTTCTGAATTTACTATTAATTAAATCATATTGCTGTGTAACTCACACACCTTCTGAGTGTGGTATTCTGTCCCATCTAGTGGCATCGAGACCACTTAGAGATTAATGAGTCTGCTCTACAGTCTTAGCTAGTTGTGTGGGTCACATATGAAATGAGCTAATTTGCATGAGAACATACCCTGAATATTTTTTTCCATTTATGTTCAAGGAGATCAAAACATACTTGTTGTATCACTGCAATTGTCAATTTATGCGTTTGAATTATTGATCAAAAGAAAACCCGGTTAAGCCTTAACCTCGCTCTCCTGATTTCAGACAATTTAGAAATGCTAGGTCTACTTTCAACCTTCATTAAAAAATAAGTAAATTAGCCTTTTACAAGTAGCTTATAGAGGTGTAAACAATCACACAAAGCACAAGGCAGTGTTGAAGCTGCTAATCCATGGAGTTTATGGGCACAAGTATATCTCACATCACTAACGTATGCAACGTGATATATGCATGTAAGTAAAGGAAGGAGTTTGTTCCATTGCACTGCACTTAGTACAAACAGAACTCATAACAGTTGAGGTGGCATTGAAACTCAACAACGCTGAAAATTTATGTAAAATAATGGTTAACCCTGAACATCCAGACAAAAACAATTTATTATTATGGTATATCATGAATAACATAATGGAGCTTCTGATTATTTCATGTGTTTAAATACCTGGTCTTTTTCAAATGTCACGTAAATATGTGTACAAGTTGCTAAAACCAACTGCATATAAGTTACACTCAAAGGTTACCCACATAGCTTGATTGGTACCTGCTATAAATCATTTGAATTATATCAATTTGTTAAATCATCTGGAATGGAATCCTAATTTATTCTGAGTTCATTAGAAACATGAAGAACATGCATTGCTCTGCATAAAAACAACAAAGTCTTGTGACTGTACTAGATGCCCTCAAAGCTCCTGAATTCTGCATTTAAATAATACATAACTTCACACTAATACTGAACAACTTTGTCTTGATTATTTTCAAAGATTCATTTATTGAACCTCAATGTTTAGTTTTTAAATGGGTTAATTTTCCAGACATTTTTCAAAATACAAAATTCAACCTATAGTCCATAATTGCTGGCTTTGCTATAGCATACTTCCTGAACACAGAGGATACAATGTGCCCTTTCACTAGTGATTATTGCCACTAGCAACTCTCACTAAAGTTTCACTGGCTGCTTAAGGCAAGGTCCCAGAGTGCAGCACTGGAGAGCATGCACAGCTACTTGGAGCCACTCCTCAGATTTTAGTTAGTCACAGGGACCAACTGCAAGCAAACCACTCCTTTAAGGTGCATTTATCTACTATGCAGAAGAACTACTTTTTGAACTCCCCCGAAACACATTGGTGGAAACAGTGCAGCAGTAAGCTAATGGAGATCTCAGATCAGTGTTGCCGATGGAATACAATATACTGGTCATGCAAGAAAGCCAAGTTATCATGCTCAAACTTGGGGCAAATATTGGGATACAGAAACCAAATGCAAAACAGAGAAACTAAATCATGCTGGCTTGGTCATCACCCAGATGCATTCACCACTGAGAAAATATGGTGGGGTCAAAAGTATGAAGTCAGAAAAAACACAATTATTAATATATGAAGAACAGGGAATTACTTTATGAAGTCTAAGGATAAGACAGTTATTGGAACATGGAATGTAAGAACATTATATCAGGCTAGAATCAGAGAGGTAGCCGTGTTAGTCTGGAATTGCAGGAGTGACAAAGAGTCCTGTGGCACCTTAAAGACCAACTAAAGTATTGAAGCATAAGCTTTCGTGGGCTAATACCCACTTTGTCGCATGCATGTGATGAAGTGGGTATTAGCCCATGAAAGCTTATGCTTCAATACTTTAGTTAGTCTTTAAGGTGCCACAGGACTCTTTGTCACTATATCAGGCTAGGCTTTCTGTGACTGAACCCATCACAACCCACAGACACCCTCTCGCTGTAGACTAGAAAATAATTAAATTGCATTTCCCTCGACATTTCCATGCCTGAGATCTTATTCTGAGTGAGTAGACTAAAATCCTCAAGTTGCTCAGCCTCACATGAATCAAAGTGCTATCAATCAGCCAAGTAACTAATGTCCTCTTTCTACCTGAACAAGTGCTGTCAATATTTGAAACAGCAAATCAGTTTGATTAAAAATTAAGATCTAATCAAACCTAATTAAGCACCCCTCTGCACACGAGACCCTACCTCAGCTGCAACAGGACTCTCCCACTAGTCACCTGTCATTCTCTTTTCTAAGCCTCTTCCCCACTTTTCCATTGTCTTGCATCTGTTTTCCTGTCCTCTACTCTCCTTCACTTTCTGTTCCCAGGTCTTCCTTTCTTGATTCCTTTTCTGCCCCCACCCCAGCAGACAATTTGGATCCCACGTTTTCCATTTGCAGTCCAGACTTTCCTTGATTTGCTTAGGAACGGAACCATTTAATTTCACTGTTAATCCAATGATTTGGTAAATAAAAACAAAACCTCAAAACAAAAACACAATATAAGCACTCCCAAATGACTTGTAGAACTTGGTTATAAAATTAACTTTAAAACAGCCAATTTTTCAAACAGCATGGCTCCATCTTTAATTTTTTTACTTCACACCATTAGAATAAGTTACAAGTATAGCCAGATACGTCCTTCTGCTTGCATTTTGGATTGACATAAAATGATCTTGGCTGAAAAAATCTAATTTTGTGCAGTGTTCAGTTTTCAAATTTGGTTCTTTAAATGAAGCCATATGTCAATGCATTGCAGTGTGCATTTGATTTAAGACTAAGAACGATACTCAACTTTAAACAAGTGCTTTGATTTTAGTCTATTGAAATGTCACCTGCTACATGAGCTGGAAGAGAATTACAGCATTTATTAGTTTAATATTGTTTTCAGGAATCACCAAACCTGCCACAGGTATCAAATATATATATATACTTTTAAAAGTGAACCTTCTTATTAGTCATTAACATTGCATGTTAATGATGAACATCTTCAAATAAATAATGAGTTGCCTCAAATTCTCATATGGATATATTTTCCATGTTTGATAAACATAGCACTTCAAGATTTAAATATCAAAAGGCATCTACATATTCCTCCAAATACTTAGCATTGGAGAAAAAAAAATTGCATTTCTCTTCTCTTCATACTGACTCTGCTGGCACTTCTATAGCTAATCCAGCAAATACCCTTGAGAGTAACAATATTTGCATACACCAGTACAATCAAATGGAGCAGGTTGCCTCATTAGAAAGAAGAATTGTGCATATTGTGACTTACTAGGAGGTTGCCTCAAACCATTAGCACTAGCTGTAGGCGATAAAGTTCAGATGCAAAAACCGTGTTGTATTCTATGAGAAAGCATTTGGTTCCACAAGGGATCATAACTTAAACAAAAAGCTAACTATGTGAACTCCACCTTTGTGGTGCCATGTGTAAGAGATGGATTTCCAAATTTGGATCCTAACTTCATACACTTCTAGGTTCATTTTTTTTTATTTGGACCATCATAAATTTGGAGCCTATTTGCAAAATTCAGATTCTGATCTGGTTTTAGATTATAGCTACTCATAAAACTCAGGGAATGAGATTATGGCTTGGAACTGTCTCCACCTTCATTTTATTTCAATAGTAATAAACTGACATCTGAGGCTCACAGAAGGACAAGGTATCATAAAGTTCTGTTGCATTTCTAGACTCATTCTGGGAGCTTAATTACCTAATATTTATAGAGTTTATTGTTGGAAGGTGAAAGGAAGAAAATTGGCTAGATAGAATGAACTTAATCCAGATCTATCTATGCAGAGGTGGTAACGAACATATCAAATCGTTGATGTTGGTGAGCAGTGAAGTCCCCTAATATCCAATAGAGTTGGTCTGCATGTGTAATCATTGTATTTGGCCAAATAACACAAACCGATATCTGAGGTGAAAACCCAGTAGTGAATAGATCAATACATCCTATGGTCAGACAGTTTATTTGAACAAGTATAGTGTATTCAAGGAACAATTTAAAAACTGGGTGCAAACTACAATGTATATGTAGAGCCTAAGGCTTCAGTAATAGTCAATGAAGAAAAGTTATAATGTGTTATTTTACAGCACAGTTAGGATGCTGGGCTTTTACTGACACCTCTCGATTGATATAAGATATAAGATATTGATATATATTTTTCCATGATAAAAATGATGAAGGCTACTCTAAAATAAAGTACCCCTCTGAAACCTGTCAGAATGGAGGCAGTGACTGGTGTCACATGTTATATACAGACAATAGCTGCTGTCATGGATGGCAAAATCACTTACTGAACTAGTCAGAATGGGAAATTCAGTGAGATGCCTGATTGCCCTGAAGCTCAATATAGACAAATGCATGCCCATGCTAACAATAAAGTACAATGTAAAATTTTAGAGGTGTGCAATTTTAGCTTATGATATGAAGTGATAAAATAAAGACCCAACAACTTTTATGATGTCTGGCCCATATATATGTATACTGGAGAAAACACATGAGAATAGGGCAAGGTGATCAGGAACTGTCAGCATGGATTCACCAAAGGCAAGACATGACTGACCAACCTGACTGACGTCTATGATGCGATAACTAGCTCTGTGGATATAGGGAAAGTGGTGGACATGATATACCTTGACTTTCGCAAAGCTTTTGATATGGTCTCTGACAGTATTCTTGCCAGCAAGTTAAAAAAGTATGGACTGGATGAATGGACTATCAGATGGATAGAAATCTATCTAGACCATCAAGCTCTACTGGAAGTGATCAACAGCTCGTTGTCTAGTTGGCATCCAGTATCAAGCGGAGTAACCCAGGGATTAGTACTGGAGCCAGTTTTGTTCAATGTCTTCATTAATGTTCTGGATGATGGCATGGACTGCACCTTCAATAAGTTTGCATACGACACTAAACTAGGAGTGAGAGGTAGATATGCTGGAGGATAGGGATATGGTCGAAAAGAAATCTGATTAGGATCAATAAGGACAGGTGAAGAGTCCTGCACTTACAATGAAAGAATACAATGCATTGCTACAAGCTGGAGATTGACTGGCTAAATGGCAGTTCTGCAGAAAAGGACCTGATTGGAGAGATACTGGATATGAGTCAGTAGTGTGCCCTTGTTGCTAAGAAGACTAACGGCATATTGGGTTGCATTAGTAGGGGCATTGCCAGCAGATTCAGGGCAGGGATTATTCCACTCTCTTTGGCACTGGTGAGGCCCTATCTGGAGCACTGTATCCATTTTTGGCCTCCCCACTAAAGAAAGGATGTGGACAAATTGGATAGAGTCTAATGAAGGGCAACAAAAATGATTAGGGGCTAGGGCACATGACTTATGAGAACAGGCTGACTGAACTGGGCTTATTTAGTCTGCAGAAAAGAAGAGTGGGCAGGAGAGATCTGATAGCAGCCTTCAGTTATCTGAAAGGGGGTTCCCAAGAAGATGGAGCTAAACTGTTCTCAGTGGTGGCAGAAGACAGAACAAGGAGCAATGGTCACAAGTTGCATAGTGGGGAGTTCTAGGTTGGATATTAGGAAAAACTTTTTCACTGGGAGGGTGGTGAAGCACTAGAATGCCTAAGGAGGTGGTGGAATCTCCTTCCTTACAGACTTTTATGGCCCGGTTTGACAAAGCCCTGGCTGGGATGAGTTAGTTGGTGTTAGCACTGTTTTGAGCAGGAAGTTGGTCTAGGTGACCTCCTGAGGTCTCTTCCAACTCTAATCTTCTATGAGTCTATGAAATTTACTATTACTTGGACAGAAAGGATTAAGGTAGCCCAAAATTCACCTTCCTAGGATTTTCAGATTTCTCATGGTTGTTTTATCTTTTTTTTGTTTCTCAAAGAACTGATACCTTTGTCCAGATACAATTTTCAATAATAAGAACCTAAAGTCAAACCAAAGGTCCATCTAGCCCAGTATACTGTCTCCTCACAGTGGCCAATTCCAGGTAGTCCAGAAGGAATGAACACAACAGGTAATCATCAAGTGATCCATCTCCTGTCGCCCATTCTCAGCTTCTTGCAAACAGAGTCTAGGGACACCATACCTGCCCATCCTGGCTAATAGATTGATGGACATGTCCTCCATGCATTTTTCTAGTTCTTTTTTGAGATCTGTTAGAGTCTTAGCCTTCACAATATCCTCTGGCAAGGAATTCCACAGACTGACTGTGCATTGTGTGGGGAAACCCCCCTCCCCTTCAAATTTGTTTGTTTTAAATCTAGTGCCTATTAATTTCATTTGGTGATCTCTAGTTCTTGTGTTATGAGAACTAGTAAATAACACTTCCTTATATACTTTTTCCACACCAGTCATGATTTTATAGATCTCTATCATATCCCACCCCCAATCATCTTTTTTTTCTAAATTGAAAAGTCCCAATTTTATTAATCTCGCCTCACATGGAAACAATTCCATACCCCTAATCATTTTTGTTGCCCTTTTCTGAACCTTTTCCAATTCCAATATATCTTTTTGGAGATATGGTGATCACATCTGCACACAGTATTCAACATCTGGATGTACCATCAATTTAAATAGCAGCACTATGAGACTTTCTGTTTTATTATCTATCCTTTGCTTAATTATTCCCAATATTCTGTTTGCTTTCTTTGACTACTGATGCACATGGAGGAGATGTTTTCAGAGAACTATTCACAATGACTTCAAGATCTCTCACTTGAGTGGTAACAGCTAATTTATACTCCATCATTTTATATGTATACTTGGAATTATGCCTTCCAATCTTAAATTGTCTGTGTTCACAATTAAGAAGTGAAGGAAGTTTATTGTCTCCTTTTTTAAACAATCTGACTGGGCCTTTGCACTTTGTGGTATAACATCACCTTCGCATTGATATATATCCCAATATGCCTATAACACACATCTAGTTTCTTTTAGATGAAAAAGTAATAATAATGTTACTAGGGTACATGTAACTTCTAGTGAAGGTCAGTCATAAAATGATAGGGGGAAATGTAGAGTGGGCTGGGATGGGAGGAGTGGGGCTAGTTTCAAAGAACTCTCTAGAGTTTTCAAAAGATAGAGGGTAGATTTGTCTCCATGCTAATAGAGCTTTAAATTCATAAAGGAGTCAACCTTGAAGTGGAATTCATAACTGGGTTTTCCCCTGGGAATAAAATGTGATATCCCAGATGTCAGCCTCATTTAACAAACCCACCTGAGAAATGCAACATTGTGTTGCCAATTAACAGTCCAAGGTAGCTCAATATTGGAAAATGGAATGCTTTTCTTTTCTTTCATGAGTTGTTTACATTGTCCCCATTAATATAGTATCTGAGGACCTCATGCCATTGTATTGTGTTCATCCTCCCAACACCTCTGTACACTGGGGAAGGATTATTATCCCCATTTTGATATGAGGAACTGTAGCTTCAAGAAACTAAGGCCTGGGCTACACTGGGGGGTGGGGTGAGGGTTCCGAACTAAGATACACAACTTCTCTTAGTTTGACTTATTTGGCCATCCTCACGGCAGCAAGTCGACCACGGCAGCTCTCTTGTCGACTTTGCTTACTCCTGTTAGACAGCTGGAGTTCCAGAGTCGATGGGGAGCACATTTGGGGATCGATTTATCACATCTAGATGAGATGTGATAAATTGATCCCCGATACATCAAACACTACCCGCCGATACGGTGGGTAGTATAGACGTACCCTAAGTGACTTGACTGATGTCATACAAAAGTTAATGTTTGAGCAGGGAACTGAATCCAATTCTCTCAGGCCCAGGCTAGTACTCCAACCACTGTACCATCTTTCCTTTCTATACCTAAATTTGTAGGGACCTGTCTTCAGGCACCACCTTTGGAAATAATGTCCTATGCTTTCATTTTCCCCACTTCTCTTTGACGCCTGCTTCCCTGGTCTAGTCTCTCTCTCTCTCTCTCTCTCTCTCTCTCTATCTCTCTCCCTTTCTCTCCCCCCTCCCCCACCCCCGCACTCCATACAAATCTCAAACTCTACAGTTTCTTGACCTACTCCCACTGGGGGAGAGATGATGGCTGTATGACCACTTTGCAATCCCTGTTATTTTGTGTAACATAAGAAATTACTAGATTCAAATGGATTCCAAACTTAAGTTTCTGTTTTAGATTTTTCTCACATCAGATGGTTCCGCATAATGTTAATTGGCAGTTATATAATATGTTTGATAGGAACTAAGAAAAAATGTACTGTACCTGTTAAATTAAATTCGAAAAAAGACCCAGGATAATCACTGCATTTTTATCATGGCTTATGGTATCTAATTCAGACTGAAAAATAGTATGGAAAGCTATAATTTCAAGTAATTGGCTGTATCTTAAAATTATTGGGTTTCTAAGGATTAGGTTTAAACTGGTATATGTCAGTAATTTATTTCTATCTCTATGGGGAAAAAACCCTCATTTTATAGTTAAATGTGCAGCAAGAGAAAGAGAATGAGTATGGTTCATTTGTACACAATTTATGCATCCTTTTGATGTCTATTTGATTAATCTGGTTAATTAATTTGATTAATGGTAATATACTGATGAGAAATGAAATACTATGGTTTTATTTTTTACTTTATTATAAATAAAGGAACAACTTGGGAGTTGTTTAGACTCATTATAATTAATTATTTGTATTATAGTGCATAGGTATCTCCACCATGATTGCAGGCTCACTGTGCAAGGCACTGTACAAACACAAAGTAGAAGACAATTTCTACCCTACAGAGATTACCATGTAAACAAAGGAGACATACAAATAGTAGGAGGAGAAACAGTAATGAAATGACTTGTCCAACTTAACCCTGAAGGTATAATGACAGAACTAGGAAGTGAACCCAGGTCTGTGTCACAGTGTATTTTCTAATCCAGTGATTCAGTGAGCCTAAATATTGGCTGAGGAAGAAGCAAAGAGATTAAACTTGTATTCTGCATAGTCATTAAGGTTCAGATTTTTAAAGGTATTTAGGCACTTTAAAAAATCAGTGGGAGTCAGGCACTTTTGAAAATCCCCCACTATACTTTTCTGCATCCTTTGATGCCTAATACATTAAAAATGTGCCCCTAAGACACCGAATCTGCACACACTTACACACATGCTTACCTTAAGGGAGGGGAGTAGTCTCACTGAAGTCATTCCATGTGCTCAAAGTTAACTGCATGTTAAAGTGCTTTGCTGGATCAGAGTATAATCACTGATGCTGTTAACACAGGTTTTTTTGTTTTGTTTTTTTTTTATAAAAAGGGAGATCTGGCCATGATTCACAGCTCATAAAATTAAAGGAAATTATTTATAATATTAGAAAGTGTACAGGAATTAACTGTTAATTCATTTGGAAGTGATATGTACGCCAGTTGTTCAACACTGGATAACTAAAAAGAAGACACTTTATTAGCTGGTAACATTAAACCTGACAATAAAGTAAACCAGCAAAGTAATCACTTTTATTCATTAAATCGCATACAATTGATGATCATGTCAATTTGAACCTCCTTGGAGTGCGGGCATCGAGGGACAGTGAAGGGGAGGGTCAGTCATCTAAGTGAGGGCTGGCTAGGGGCAATGGAGCATGGCGGCGTCAGAATCCCTACCTCTCTGCCAGAGCTGGGATTGGAGCCACTTTCTTTCTCTTCTCTCTTCTCTTCTTGCCCTCAAGAGGTTGTTTGGATTACTGTGCCTGACTGGACCCTGTCAGACCTCCACAGCCAAGGTCTCCCTCCCGACCCAGAGGTATGTAATTAACACCATAAAAATATATGAGATAATTTTGTTTTCAGTTAACCTCAACTGTTAACTGTGATTAATTGAAAGCCTTGGTCTTAGTGTTCCATACAGCTGGCTATGAGTACAAGAATACATGTATGCCTATGACAAGGTATCAGCTAAATTCACATAGTGTTGTCCCCTAGGATAATACAAAATTACCCCTCCTGTTACTCTCCTTTTATACATCGATATAAACAAGTTACATACTACATTCCCAATGTAATTAGTTAGCTCACCCATTACCCTGTTATTCCATCCTTATCTTACAAGAGGTCTGTGTGTTCCTGTACCATCCTCTTAGGAATGTATTCATGTGGCTAGCTGGATTAGTAACTAGTGCTACTAATCTAAGAAGGCTTACTTTGGTTCAGATCTTACTATGGTCCATATTTTTAGCCATGCCTAGGACTTCAGCAAGGCATACACCTTCTCCTAAATATCTCCTCCTCTTAGCTGTGATGGCATAACATTCCTGAATAGGAAACACAAATGGCTCCTTGAGCACTTCAGAAACCAGTCGTGTAACAAATTATTGGACCGATGCAATCTGGAATCACCAGTATTATATAACTGAAGTCTCCTACACAGCTTTTGTATCAATTTAAAAACATTTGGAATTTAGAATAATGCTGTGACTATGGGCATGTCTAATCTAGAAATACAGTTTATGTTAGATCAACTTACAACCACCGCAATAATAACTGGGGTGGTTGTAAGTTGATCTAACATAAATTGTCATGTCCACACTACCCTTCATCTGTTGGTGGAGCACGTTCTCAACAGGAATGCCTCCTCTCACTTAAGAGTGACAGTGTGGTGGGCTGAGGTCTGCATGCAACTCCTCTCGGGCAGCCCAGCTGTCCCCTGGGGCTGCCATCCAGTCTCTTACCTTCCCCTTCCCTGTCTACAGGAGCCTGGATGCCCTCCTGGGTTGTTGCCTCCCCACTCCCCAACACCGGTAAACCAGCTGCCACTCCCCAGAGACCATCTGCCCCCCTGGAGCTCCTGGATTCCCAGCAGGAAGCTGGGAGCATTGGTGCAGCCAGGCTCCCCGCAGGGAGTGTGGAGCCATGAGCCTCTTGACTGTAGATGGGTTACCTGTGAACAGGGAGTCCAGGCAGCAACCTGGTTGAGAGGGGGAACCAAGCAGCAATAGGGGTGGGAGCAGGAAGCAAAGATCTGGGGGACAGCTTGGCTCCAAATGGAGAGCAGGAAGCCAGGCACAGCCCATCTAGGAGCAGGAGCCCAGGGGGTAACTTGGCTTTCTTGTCAATCTCACAGCACCAGCATGAAATTGTGAAATTTACAAGAATGACATCCAACAGCTAATGTGCATAACCAACAGTGTCTACAAGGACACTATGTTGCCCTAACTACACTGATATAAGCCTTTTGTTGGAGTGGAGTTATGTTGGCACGGTATGGCACTTACATCAGCAGGAGCAAGGCTGTAGTGTGTACACTGACATAGGTCAACATAAAGCAGCTTACATCAGCCTCTGTAGCATAGACCAGGCCTGTGAATCTTGGGCCTGGGCTACAGTGTGGCCTGGGGTTGGTGGTGTTTCGAAATAAGATACACAACTTCAGGTACGCGAAGTATCTTAGTTCAGCTTATCTGGCTGTCCCCACAGTGGCGGGTCGACTGCAGCGGCTCCCCTGTTAACTCAGATTTTTCCTCCTGCGATGTGGAGTACCAGCGTCGATTCAGGGATCACTTTATCGTGTCTAGACGAGACACAATAAACTGATCCCCAATACATCGAACACTACCCGCTGATCCGGCAGGTAGTATAGATATACCCTGGGAGCATTAATTATTGATGCTATTCAATACTCTGATTTTGGTCATAAAAGACCTACTCAGCCTGGTAAGTCTTTCCTGACTGTGCTAGAAAAAGCTAATAATGGGTGAATGCTAACATAGCTGTGATAAATCAGTGAGCTACATTGCTAAGAGAAATTGACAGGTGTATAAATAGCCTTTTCAAAGTCAGCATAACCTCTGGGCTCTCTCCAACAAATACTTTCTTAGTACAGATACTTTTTACTAGAATTTTGATTTCTCACTTTAAAATGCTATTTTAGTGCTTGCTTCAATATGTGGAGTTAGTGCAAGCAGCACAGATTATTCTAAAATTTATTTTGATTTCTACATTTTTTAAAATATATGAAATAAAAGTGCCTGCAGTGTGCTCTACGCAACTTAAGTAGCTATCAAAATATGAACCATTAAAATATGTATAATAAATCAGTAGCCTGCCCTGCCCTGCATAAAGAGAAATGGAATCAGCCAAGCAACATGAAAAAAAAAGCAGCATTGAAAGAGGAAAATGAAAGGAACACTCCACTTTCCCCAACTTTATGCCAAACCTTTGTCATCTGTCACTGCATTGTGTCCAGTCTGCCCCCATCACCTGTGGATGAACTTTGCAGCATGCTAGGAAAGGGGACAAGACCTCTTCCAGTTCCCACACATGCATACCACCAATCACACACTTACTTCTTCAGCAAGATGTTTTCCACTTTTGATGATTTTTTTTGTTGTTGTTGATTTTCAGTGACCAAAAGCCCAAATAGTTTAGATTAAAATAATTTTTCTAGCAAAAAAATTCTGTTGGGTTCAGCCTCTCCAACTCCAACATCTCTAGCTAAAAATATCAGTCAGACTCTGAATTTCAACCAAAGGAAGAGAGAATGATACTTAGCCCAGTGAGCCAAAGGACATAAGACAACACTTAATTCTGCTGTGGGTAGGAAGAAAAGAGCTGTCCCATTTCCCTTCCTACATATTCAACATAAAAGAGATCAACTCATCATAGCATACTGCCTTTAAAGCCTAGTGGCTTCTTGGGTCCCAAAGTAAAATACATATTTAAAGGATAACACAAACTTGCTCCCTCTTATCCCCAGTTCCTGCAGGAGCTCTTTTGAGACTCTGCTAATAATAAACTTTTAGTTAACAATTACTAGAAATGTCTTCTTCCATTTATGAATGGCCCAAAAGTTGTTCCTCATATGGATGAATGCCAGTTTGGCCATGGTAATCTGTACATTTGTGACTTTTGTGATTTGAATAATACTGAATCTGATAATGCTTCTCTTGTCTCAGTGGTGCAAATTGGGAGTAACTCCATTGAAGTTAACGGAACTATGCTGACATTGAAAGCAAAATTTGAGCTGCTCAAAAAATTGCCCTATACCGTGTCAATTGCAGAGGGGAAAAATAAAAAGCCCAAACCAAAAAAGACCATAATCTCATTCTGTGTCTGTCTAAACAATTAATAACTTTGTAACAATAATGTTCCATGGTAAATCACCCAATACATCTGGGATTTTATCCTAGAGAGCTAACTGAGCTATGGACCAAATTATCTGATGATGCAATCCATTGATGTCAGTAGAATTGCATTTGGAATTATATGGGCATGTGTCAGACCAGAATGACATATATGCCATCACCCCCACCGCCATTTCCAGCTATTTTTTCTTGTATGTGCTTTCTAATATGACACTGGAATACATTGTTTGGATAGATGATGTAAAATGAAGACTTTCACTTCTGTTTGATTTCAGTGGCAATTATAGATTATATTTCTTCTCTTTGATTCCCATCCCTCACTTCGACAGCTTCACTGTTGAACTTTTTGTTCTATGTCATTCTTCTCTGTTTCTATTCAGCTCATCCTATATTTCTAATCCCTTGCACTTGGTGAATAGTACCATATATGGCACTCTTTCTAGGTCCATTCTTGACATATTTCCAAACCATTGCAATTGTATTTTCTTGGATTTTCACCAGCAGCATGAGATCTTGCCCTACCTGTCCATGTTCTTTCCTCTCATGTCTGTTTTCCTATCTGTCTATTCTTTCCTCTCATGTTGGCATTATTATCATAGCCCTGAGCTCTCATGTCAGCTATCACAATTCCCGCATTATCCAGCTTTTTAAGAAGCATATTTGTCATACCACCTCCTGTAGTATCATTAATGTCAATAAATTATAGAAAATGCTCTCTGATAGTCACCATTGCAGGGACATTTTCACTAGGTTCTGTTGTTGTTACAAAACGCACCATTAATTCATCTGTATCGTCTGGCTGATGTCATGTATGTAGTCTAGAATAACAGAGCAATATATGTTGACTTCAGATCTGCCACAATATTCTGTTTGATTTTTGTTGCCAGTAACTGTATGATCCATTTTGAATTGTTTTTCCAAGGTAGTGGTGTGTGTACATTTCTTGGGTGGTGACTCTTTCATCCTAGGATGAACACATTCAGTAGATTATATGCTTTGTAATGATACCTTACAAGAGACCAAGCA
Source organism: Dermatemys mawii (assembly GCA_007922305.1). Taxonomy (NCBI): domain Eukaryota; kingdom Metazoa; phylum Chordata; order Testudines; family Dermatemydidae; genus Dermatemys; species Dermatemys mawii. The sequence goes on along the minus strand of ML677348.1, from coordinate 30,851,052 downwards.
TATTCCAGTTACATGACAGTCACATTCATAAGCATATTTTCATAAAGCACATGGAGTGCAACGTCAGAGGGATAGTATATTAATATTGCTGATTTCAACAGGTTATTAGCTTCCTTTTCGTGAAAGAATATTTCTGATTCAGAATGATTTTTTGTACTCTCTACAAATGCAGAATACCTAATAGTGACATGGTTGTATGTTGTTGCAAGGTTAGAACTCTGTGGCAGACTATTTAAAATACAATTTGTCTCCTCTAGTTCAGAAACTGCAATTTGACTTATAGCAGTGTAGTGTGTTACTGCCTCTCTCTGAACTTTCCACTGTATAAATACAGAGCAAGACCCTCAGCTGCTATAAATCAGCACATTCAGTGGACGTACACTAATCTGCACTTCTGTGGATTGGGTCCAGGTAAAGCAACAACATCTCTGGTAGAATGCAGTCATTGAGAGGTTAGAGCCATTCAAAGTCAGGAAGTAGTCAACATCATGAAACACTGTTATCAATGTCGATTTTCTGTTCAGCACAGCAAACTCCTGTTCAACACCAGCTATATCTCATTCTGAAGTATGTGATTTGTGAGCATTGTTAAAGGCTTCCCTGATTATTCATTGTGCAGTGCTGTTCAACATTAACAATATTCCACCTTTACAGTAGTTTTTCCTCCATCATTTTAATGAAACACTAGTAGCCTGCATTAGTTGGCAGTGAGAGTGCTGTCTTCACAAAACACTACATACACCCTTTTCCTACTAGAAAATAGAGAACAAATTAGAGAATTGCTAGCTTTTATTTTTGGTAGTGGTGATGGTAATGATGTGACCCCTCTGACTGATGCCTACTCTCAACACTGGTTGAATATGCGACTTGGCTACTCTCAGTAAGTTTCCAGAAAAGAAGGTACTGTACATGTGGATTGCTTCCATAGATCTAGAGTGCTTATTCCTATTGAAACATGTACTAAAATTTGCTCCATTTTGAGCAATGCAATATCTTCTAGCACAGTGTCATTTTGAAAGTGTAAAATTATATACACATCAAAATTGAGCTTCACCTGAGCCATTCAGTTATTATTTCCCCATAGATTATAAAGGGATACTTATATTTCCAATCACACAGACCATTCTGTTAGAGAACACAAACCTAGTGTGTGTATAAATTGTCTAAAGAAAAAAAAAAGCTATTTTTGAAATTGCATTTATATATCCAAGTGGAACAATTGATTATATGATATATGGTTGCATTTAACAAGGAATTATGATGGAGCTTTTAAGAATTCAAAAGGAGTGTTCATATTTAACTGTTTGTGTGTTACTAAGTCTGAAGGAAAATAAAGACACTGTGTTTTATGGGAAAATATACTACTGTACCTTTCACTAATAAAGACATTGGAATTTAATGTTAGAAATGTGTAGTAAAATAAATTAGTCCCAAAGTAGATAACCTGACTGTGAGGAATAATGGAATGGCTTTCTCTCTCCCTTTCATTTTATGTATTATATACCTTGTGGAGACATCAGTAGCAACTCCACGGTAAGGCTGTATTTTGATTTCTACTTAATGGAGAATTATCCTCCTCCCTCAGCTTATGTTATACCAATTGACTGCTGTCGGGCAATATTCAAATGTGATAGACAACAAATATCCTACAAAAAATATCCTTGACATAATCCATTTCCAGTTGGAAAGTCAACAGGCTTTCACTCACAGCACAGATAGGAGAATTATGCCCTTTATCTCCTGTTCTTGGGCAAGTTGTCTTTCAGGTACCTTATTTTATTTTTTTACTTTCATTTGCATCTATATGGTACCCAGGTGCTTCATCTTTTTTAAGTGCAACTACTTGTTTATATAGCCAATTCTGTTATTTGAAGATTAGCATAGCACTTCCTGTCAGCCAACTGATTTAACATGCTCTGAAAACTAAAACAAAGATTGTCAATCCTCCCCTCCACTCTCTCTATACAGGGAGATTTTGATAGACGAGTAAAAGGCCAGAGACCATTAATGATAGTGTAATATTGATTATTATACTTGTTGCTGACAGTTGCCAAACTAGTAGATGTGTTTGTCGGCCTGTGAAGTAGCTTTAGCCTTTGCATGATTAAGTCAAGAAAGGATGGAGTTTGGGCAACCACAGGACGGGAGCTTCTTGCTCAACCTTTGCCGGAACCTGCACTTCTCCCTGATGAAGTCTCTGTTGGTGCTGGGGTCTGTGTTTTTAGGAGAAAAACAAGAAGCTTATCTATTTTTACCTTCTGGGATGTGTCTGTCAGGGCCAGACACTGCAAAAACACATCTAGCTAATTAGAAATCTGAGGAAACCTTTTGATTAGCTTTTGAAACTGCTTGCCTAACAAGTATTTTTTCATTGACATGTCATTGTCTACTAACAGGGATAAATAAGGTAGGTGGTGGGGGGAGCAGTTTAGGCTAATTGGATCTCTCTTCATAGATGCATCTGATGGTCCCCAGAAGACTGAAGATTGGCTATAAGAAGGCTGCCACTGTCCCACTCAATAGTCACACCAAACTTTGGTAATTATTGAGGATTGGGGGTGTTTTACTAACCAGTTGTGGACATGTGTAAGTGCTTGAGACTATATAAAGTATAGCTTTAAGGGAGAGCATTCTTGTATGGTACTGTTTGTGGCAGCCATCTATTGGTAGGATGGCACAGAGTGAATTTATCCCAGGTAACTTCCCCACCACCCAGATTCCTGGCACATGTATTATAAACAAAGACAATATTTTGGCCCTGAAGACTGGGGATAGAGTGGTAACAAACAAAACCAAATAAAAACACCTTTCTGTCTGCATATTGAGCTGTCTCAATGTTAAAATAATAAGCTCATGCTTAAGCCCTTATTTATTATATTAGATTCTGACATGACATATGATTCTCAGTGTCAATGCATTTTACTTATAAATATTTTAACAAATACCATCTCCCTTCTTAATCATCTTGCTGTAATTCATTTTGGTTTGACAACAGAAGTGACCAGTTCTCCCCAGTATTTCACAGTATGTAAATGATGCAATTATCACCTCAACCAGACATCACTCCTTTTAGCATTACAGTTTGCGGTTGTAAAAGGAGAAAATAGTAGACACTTCAGTGACTTTAATGGTTAATCAGTTATGTGATGTGACTTCTATTAAACAAACAAGAGACCAAAAAGATTTTTTTACAGGTAGCATGTCATCATGAGATAGCCCCTGCATATTTCAAGCTGCGCTCCTCTAGCAGGGTGCTGAAGGCACTTGGCATGTTCTTTGTTACTTTAGTAATTATAGGGGAAATCATTACAGAAGGGTGCATCCAGCTGCTTGCCTGTTTTATCAGTTTGTTTGTGAGAACAAGGACAAAGGCTAGTGTTCAATCTTCTAGTCAGCTTGGCTTAGTGTTTATCAGGTCCTGTCAGATTGTACAGTTTCAGTAGGGTAACTCAGCCTGACTTGAGAAATGGTCTGGTCTTGTAGCAGGATAAATATTTTAACCAACAGTTTAAAATGCTTCCAAAATATGGCAAGGTGAAAATATAAAGGATTAGTCTCTGGCTGGGAGTGAGGGGAGCAAATCTTCAGCTGGTGTAAGTCAACATATTCTGCTGACTTCAGTGAGGTTTCATTGATTCGCAGCCGGAGTATGTCTCAAATTATTTGTAATTTTATCTGTTTATTGTATAAAAGGAACCTATGCTTTTTTAGCCATGCAGGTTTCTTGATCAATATTGTGATCAGTCTGTCACATAAATTTTAAGATTGTACTTTATGCGATGTAATTAGTATTACTCATAACAACCAATGTGCAGTATGACATAGTATCAACAAATATTACGTTATCTGCCAGCAATATGCAACCACCTTTAGGCTGAAATGTGGCAGGAACTCATAAGTTTTGAGGAGGGGAAATGAAGAATCTCTTAGTCAAATTTATCTACATGTGTAATATAAAATATTTGTGCCTGGTGTACATAGTGATGCATTAATAAATTGGACTTGAATAGCTGCTAATCTGTTCCTATTAAACTTCCAGCACTTTAACCTCAAGCATCCTAGTGCACTATGAAGAAGGTCATGCATTTCTTTAATTGTTTGTGGTGCTGTTTTGTGTTTCAGTTGAATATTTGAGCAATCGGTACTATTATTAAAGACATCATGACAGCTGGTGTAAGTGTTTTGTGTTTTTTCGGAATCACTAAAAATACAACAACTCTAATTGCTATTCAATATTTCTACATATTTAATTCTGCCTCTCTTTTCCCCCTATAAGGCTCACTTAAAATTAATTCTTTCAAAGAAACATTCATGACCTTCCATATCTGTCAGTCAATATAATAGCAACTGTAATAAATTGATCAATTATACCTTATCGAAAATACATTGTTCAAATACAACTATTCTGTACAGCTGTTATAATTCCATGACCGTACAGACATCAGGGCCATACCATATTTTGCAAACAAAGGTAGTACTTTCAGTAGCGGGGCCTGAGGCCACACTGGGAAGAAAGGGAGTTGTGAAGGAAAAGTTAGGAATATAAAAAGTTTGGATAGACCACTCAGTTGTTCTCCCCTCTCAGCTTTCATTTTTTTAAGAAGGAAGGTCCAGATTCACAAAGGCACTTAGGCACCTAACTGCCACAATATGCACATAAGTTTAAAACAAAACAACAAACAACAACAACAAGAAAACAGACACCCACTTAGCTTTCCCCTAGACTTGTAAGCACTGACATTTCTTATGGTGGTCATGCACAAAGCTGCCAAAGTCCTGATGACATCTAAGCCACTGCAGGACCCTCCTATTACACAATCTCCAGTTTATCTTGCCTGCACTGTAGAAGCACCAGTGTTTAGAGCAGGATGGGAGAAACCTAGGTTCAAATACCCACTCTGTCTCATCAGAAGCAGAGGCTTAAACCCAGTTCTCTCAACACCCAAGGGACAGCCCAAACAACAGCTGTTAGGACATTCTGGGGTGAGTCTCTCTCAACCTCTCCTGTTGAAACTTTTCAACTTTGTATAAATACTTTAAATATTCTTTGCAGTAGGGATTGGAAACTGAGTTTCCCAGGTGAGTGCTCTAGCTACTGGGCTATTGGGCATAAGGGGACAGGGCATTCCCACCACTACTACTCATTGTGAGAAAATAAAAGAAATAACCCTAATCATGTTTATCTAAACATTCGCTGTCCCAATGGATTCTTCTATGTATGGACAATACATTTTCATACCTGGTCCAAACTTTACACAGCATCCCACCTGCCCCCATCCTCTTCAGCCAGAAAGAATAAGAAATAGACAAAGGGAAAGCTTTTCCCCCTCCATTTTACAAAGTTTTAGCCTTCCCATTGGCTCTTTTGGTCAGGTGCCCACTCCCTTTTCTTTATCTGGGGACTTTTTAACCCTTTACAGGAAAAGCAAGCATCCAGCAAGAAGGACTTTATAGCTAACTGGCTAGCTGGATGTCCATAAAAGGGAGCAACTCCCCAACCCCGCTTCATTTGTCACAACAAGCTTGTATAGCCTCACATTATTAAGCTTCAGTCGCAAAAGCTGTAGCAAGCTCTAAATCCTTTTAACATTTTAAGAGAAAAAATGCAACAAAAGTACTGAATTCTCCATTGAAAGAGCACTTATCTTCTGAGGTATATAAAAATGGGCTTTCAAAAAGTCATAGAAGTTAGAGATTGAAAATGTGTGATGTCACCTTGTCCTTCCCCAGGCCATTAGGTTTGTTCTCTACACAGTCCACTGATAGTACTTGTGCTGTTTGAGTAGCTGTGTGTTATTTTAAACTAGTGCTCAAATATCATGGTGATTATTACCGTGTAAGAACCTGCCTAGAATTGAAGAGTACGACTGAAAATATCTGTATCCTGTTGAGCCAGATGTTCATTTTTGATAATGTTTCAATCACCCTTTTTGATGTAGTTTTGATTCATATATATTTTTGTGAAACCTAGAAAAGTTTGTGAAACAAAATATGGGTAAGACTTAGCAAGAAAATTGCCACAGATACTGATCAGTGCAATCACTGTTCTGTTTTCTCTTCTGATAGTGGTTTTCCATCACTTAGCCCTAAATTTGAGGGTAATGAGGAGCCTAAACCCCAGACTTAGTTGCCCAAGTCTCAGTTTTAGGCTCCACTATGACACAAACTATGCTGGTGTCTAAACTCTCTTGGTACCTAAGATTTTTTTTTGGGGGGGGTGTAATTAAATGTTCCCTCACAGCAGATGTTTCTGCTTCTGGACATTCACACTGCTGCCTCACTCCCATGTGTCTGGGTGACTGTATCCTGCCTAAGCCCCAGAGCAATTCATGAACTGGAGAAGACAGGTATTCAGACACCTAACTCATATGCAGGGCCCACTCTGGTAGATGTGCTTGGAAGAGAAGTGGGGTTTGTTATGGTTATAGGAAATTCTGATATGGAGTTCCTTCAGCAGATCTTTTTGAAGTAGTTGCACTATAGCATCATTGGACCAGACATAGAACAGGAATGAACAAGCATAAGCATGAGAAGGACTCTGGAGCCTGGTGGTTAGAGCACTTACAGGAAGTGGGAAAGCCAGTGTCTAGTCCATTTCCCCATATGACTCTTAAATTATTTATCCCCAGTGCAATGACTTAAACAGGAGAGACAGAAACACCCACATCAGAACATTCCACAGATGAGAGGTTAGAGTCATAAATGTGAGGTTGCAGACACCTGCTCAAGTCCCTTCTCCTCACCTGCAGAGGGGCAACTTGAACCAGTGGTCTCCCACATCACAAGTGAGTATCTTAATCACTGGGATTAAAGTTAGGAGGCAGGTCCTCCTCTTCTTGTCCCTCCCTCCCCAAGCATTTTTGTGGGGGAAAAATACACCTTTGCCTGCTAACTCCAATAAAAGATTTACAATTGAGAATCACTAGCAGATATATTGCCTCCCTGCAAACAGGACCTAGATACTTACCTTAGTGAGAGTGGTGGGTTTAGTGCACATGCCTCTCATCAGCATCTCCAACTGATTAGCTTAGGCAGTTCCCTGCGTAGCATGCATACTTTCCTGAATCACATTTTAAGGTACCTACCTCTCCTCATTCAGGGGTCAGCAACCTTTCAGAAGTGCTGTGCTGAGTCTTCATTTATTCACTCTAATTCAAGGTTTTGTGTGCCAGTAATATATTTTAACGTTTTAAGATGGTCTCTTTCTATAAGTTTATAATATATAAGTATACTGTTGTTGTGTATAAAGTAAATAAGGTTTTTAAAATGTTTAAGAAGCTTAATTTAAAATTAAATTAAAATGCAGAGCCCCCCAGACCAGTGGCCAGGACCCGGGCAGTGTGAGTGCCACTGAAAATCAACTTGTTTGTCACCTTTGGCAAGCATGCCATAGGTTTCCTATCTCTGGTATAGTTAGGTGCTTCAGGCGTTGTGAATCACTCTGTTCCTGTAACTTTCTAGGTGCTTAAGAGTTAAGTGTTGTGGCACTCAATATCAGAATGCCTAAGTACATTTGTAACTTTGTGAATTTAGGCCTTATACCTTTCCTTTTTTTGCTGTGAACTGTTTAGTCTGTTTCATAGGCAAGTATTGTAAAGTGGACACTCTTTTTTAAAGAGCCAAAACATTTTCTACTCTAGTTTTAATACTATGCTATCTCTAGTCCTAAGCAGAAGAGGATATTCAGATTTCTGAAAGCATCTAAGAGAATAATTATTGCTTAATGTTTAAGAATCAGCACTATATAGGACCTCTTTGTCTTGCATTGTCCCATTTGCCCTTGTCCTATGTGTTTTTGACAGCCTTAATGTTGATTTTGAAGTGAGCAGCATACCAAAGGTGAACTGTCAGGCTGGAGGGAGGTTACCAGTGGAGTTCCTCAGGAATCAGTTTTGGGACCAGTCTTATTTAATCTTTTTATTAATAACATCAGCACAAAAAGTGGGAATGTGCTAATAAAGTTTGTGAATGACACAAAGCTGGGAGGCATTGCCAATACAGAGAAGGAATGGGATATCATACAGGAAGATCTGGATGACCTTGTAAACTGGAGTAATAGTAATAGGATGAAATTTAATAGTGAAAAGTGCAAGGTCATGCATTTAGGGATTAATAACCAGAATTTTAGTTGTAAGCTGGGGATGCATCAACAGGAAATAACGGAGGAGGAGAAGGACTTTGGAGTATTGGTTGATCACAGGATGACTATGAGCCGCCAATGTGATATGGCTGTGAAAAAAAATAATGCAGTTTTGGGATGCATTAGGCAAGGTATTTCTAGTAGAGACAAAGAGGTGTTTGTACCGTTATAAAAGGCACTGGTGAGACTTCATCTGGAATACTGTGTGCAGTTTTGGTCTCCCATGTTTAAAAATAATGAATTAAGACTGGAATAGGTACAGAGAAGGGCTACTAGGATGATCTGCATGATAGAAAACCTGTCTCATGAAAGAAGACTCAAAGAACTTGGCTTGTTTAGCCTGACCAAAAGAAGGCTGATGGGGGAGATATGATTGCTCTCTATAAATATATCAGAGGGATAAATACCATGGAGGGAGAGGAATTATTTAAGCTATGTACCAATGTGGACAGAAGTACAAATGGATATAAGCTGGCAGCAGGAAATTTAGATGTGAAATTAGATGAAAGTTTCTAGCCATCAGAGGAGTGAAGTTCTGAAACAGCCTTCCAAGGGGAGCAGTGAGGGCAAAAGACCTATCTGGCTTCAGGACTAAGCTTGATGAGTTTATGGAGGAGATGGTATAATGGGATAGCCTAATTCTGGCAATTAATTGATCTTTAACTATTAATGGTAAATATGTCCAATGGCTGTGATGGTATGTTAGATGGGGTGAGATCTGAGTTATTATGCAGAATTCTTTCCTGGGTTTCTGGCTGGTGAGTCTTGCCCACATGCTCAGGCTTATCACTGTATTTGGGGTTGGGAAGGAATTTTCCTCCAGGGCAGATTGGCAGAGGGACCCGGGGTTTTCCGCCTTCCTCTGTAGCATAGGGCACAGGTCACTTTCTAAAGGATTCTCTGAACCTTGAAGTCTTTAAACCGTGATTTGAGGACTTCAATAGCTCAGACATTAATAAGAGTCTCAACGGCAGATGGCTCAGGGGTGGGGGTGAGCTTCAAAACTCAGGGTGATGGTGTCAGCCCCAGCCCCAGTCAGCACGGGGCTTAGGGTCAGCCCCAGTCCCAGCTGTAGGTGGTACCAGGCTGTGGGGAGAGAACTGGCCATGGGCAGCGCGATTCGGGGAGGGAGGTTTATCCCCAGATGCGAGTGGCAGGGGGTGGAGGTTGGGTTAGTGTTTCATAGAATAATCCCCTCTATCATTCCACGTTAAAGCTTTTCTGTCCACGGGGTCAGTGGGCTAGGTTGCAAGTTACTTTTCCTATTGCTGCCGTCCGCTTCTCTTTTTCCTAGCCAAACCCAGACCTCTCTAGGATTCTACAGCTGAAAAGCCTCCCAGAACTTCCTGTTCCTTTCATATCTCTCACTGGTTCCCTTTTCCCTGGTAGGCTCCTGAATCATGACACATTGCTCCAACTTAGCTCTCCCACAAATAGCTTTCCCATTCCTGGCAAGTATCTCTCACCCACCGGTTTCTCTTTATGTACTCTGGCCCTGTCACGTGACTCTCACCCACCCCCTGGACTCCAAGTTGTATAACCAGGCTACCAGATTAAGCCACCCATAAGTGAAGAGGGAGAAGTGTGAAGCCAAATCAGGGTGGTGGTAATGAGAACAATATGTAAAACAAAAAAAAGTTTTGCCTAATTTTTTGTCATTTTTATACAAAAGTATGTCTAAGTAGGTACATTAATTATCAGCAGTCCCAGCTAGCCTGTAAAACTTATGTTGCTGTTTTTCTCTGCCACTCTTAACACAGACTCTCATTCACTTTAATCCTTGAGTAGAGACTGATTCAAAAGAAACTAAATATCTCAGGATATGGTCTATTATTAAAATTGCTAACAGCAGTAATGAACAATATTAATAATATTACATTGCTTTTTTGGAGTTCCCATGTCACATTTTCAACACTAATATGTCTAGTACTTCTAAGCTGAGTCCCATAAACATTTTTCAACTTTGACTTTAATGATGAGATAATATTACCACTATATTTTCAGAATTCCCCTTTTGGGAAAAATATAGAATGTGGACATTATTTGGTGATTAACATCAGTTGGCAAGTGTTTAAGTGTACATCTACATCTGAGCATGGAGGTGTGGTGCCCAGATCATCTAGGTATACCTGCACTAACTGTGCTTGAGCTAGGTTGCTACAAATCACAATGTAACTGGGGTAGTATGGAAGGCAGCTTGGACTAGCCACTCAAGTTTGCACCAAGGGCACTTTAGCGGATGTGTACGTGAATGATTAATCTAAGTCACACCTGCTATTTTTAGCATGCTACAATGGCTGCATCAACATGAGCTGGGAATCCAATTTCTATATGTAGACTTGCCTAAACTGTACTCCTCTTTTACAATGATCACCACCGGATGAGACTTCTTTATCCTACAATGTGTGCTAGGGTTTTTCCCTGTCCCAGATGGAGTTTGCTCATCAAGTAGTTTAAAGGTTTGCTCAGCTCTGCATAAATTTTATCTACTGAAAGATTTTTTTTAACTAAAATTTCATTTTATATACAATAACCAGCAAGGCTGATGAGCCAGCTTAACATGATGGATGAGCTTATATGATGCTGTCACTTAAATCTCAAGGAATAAAATGAAAGATGGATACTATAATTAAGTTTCATAATTAGCAAGCCTATCTGGTATGCCTTCCTTAATTTGTGTCTTCCTTAAATTTAACTTGTAAAATATTTTATTTAGTCCTAGAAAGCTATAGAAGTGAATACTGAAGAAGAAGAGTCTTGTTCTAGTGTCATTAATGATGCTGTCCTTTCTAAAGGAAACTACAACGGGTTTCATTTCTGAATTGTCAGTCACACAAAGAAGTCATTTCATGAGTCCAGAAGGATGTCAGTATCTTTCTGTTTCCCATACTTCAAGGTGCCCTACATATACTGATGAACAATTAGGTAATAAATAGGTAAGCTTTCTGTAAGGATGATCCAGGTAAGCTCAAAATAATGTAGGTATCTGTATAGGCTATCATCAGAATGTACCTTTTGAATAATCACTTGACAATTTTAATCAAAACTGTTTTTGACAGAAAATTGGGATTTCAACTAAACATAATATTTTGTGATACATTTTTAATTGAACATTTAGATTTCGTATTGATAAATTGAATGTCTGAAAACCAAAAGTTTTCAGCCCCAACACAACTATTTAGGCAAAATATATATATATATTGAATTGGAAATACTGCTACAATGCTTTATGGGAATTATAGTACAGTTGCTTCATGTTCCCATTCTCCCAATGAGCCAGGCTCCCCAGCCATACTTCATCTCACAATCACAGTGGCCATGGAACACCAAAAATGTACTGCCTTCCCTCACCAAAAATCGCTGTGCATCATGGGAGAACCATACAGCATGGCACTCCCAGTCCCTACTACTCTGGATGAAGGATTGGTCAGGATTGGTGTATATTTATTTTCTTGCTCAGGTCTGCATTTATGTTATATACAGGTTATTCTTCATTTCACAATTGCAAGAGAGCCCATCCGAATGTACTGAGTGGCCACATGCAGTTGGAATTGCTTGTTCTCTGCAATGTTCCCCATGATCCTTGGAAGATTTTGTTTATAACAGATGAATCAGTGGCTATTGGCCCCTGTCACGTGACAGTAGCATAATTATTTGCAACCCTAACTCATGTCATGTGACAAAGGCCAGCCAACAAAGCAGTGTCTCACTAGTAATCTTGTGGCTCACCTTTATTATACTCCATACTAATCCTGTGCTTAGATTCAGAAGATGGGCTGGGAATAGGGGAGGGTGGAGTCAGGGAGCAACAGTTCTCTATAGCATCCCACAGATATCTAATCAGGCATATATTTGAGAAGTAATGTTACTCCAAACTGCATTAACTCCTCCTGGGCTGTCTCCATGGATGCTGCTGCATAGCTGAAATGGGAGGCTGAATGTTACACATCATCCGTGGATGCAGGTTGCTATGGAGCTGCGGTCCAAAACTATAGCAGAGAGGGTCTAGGATGTGCTGGTTGTAAAGCTGCATGCCATTTAGATCCTGGGAACCACTGATAGAGCGATTTAAGTCCTATATGCTTCCCATACTTCATAAAGTTTTTTTTTTTTCACAATAACTCATTCTGTTGTGCCTTAAATCAGGGCCTGAGCCAAAACCCACAGAAATCAATAAATTTCAGTGGGTTTGGGATCAGGTCCTAAGATTGTAAACACTTGATGGAATAGGCCAGGATATCCTATGTCTTGCACAATGACAGCCCAATCGTGTCAGATAACTAATGCCAGAATGTAAACAAATAACAATAATAATAATAATACTTAGTACTTATATAGAGTGAAATCCTGAATCAACTGAAGTCACTGAAAATGTTGCAATTGACTTCAATGGGGGTTAACATTTCACCAATAACAACTTTAATCATAGACTTATGGGGCTGCAAAGGACCTCAAGGATCATCTAGTACTGAGGCAGGATTGCTTATACCAGAGTTTGTCTAACCTGTTCTTAAAAGAAAAAAACAAATCCAATAACAGGAATTGCACTGATGAATCATGAAACTTCCATGATATTCCACAATAGCTCAAGAGATGCATTGTGGGAAATTTAGTGCACCCAGGAAGCCCAGCCTGTAATGGGAATGGAGGCATGGGATACAATTCCCACAAGGCATTGCATCAGCATTTCTAAATAGAACTTTTATGTTTTAAACTGAAGGGGAAAAATCATTTTTTATTTTGTCCAAAACTGTTTTCCCCCAATTAAAAGTCATAGAGTTCTGTGGAAAATGTTAATGAAAATGAAATATTTTTATTCAGATATTTCAAAGGTGGAAAAAAAAATGATCAGCTATCTTCAAAGGCTTTTTATGTGTTATCAGAAAACCTGTAGTCAGGTTGATTTAGGGCACTTTTTCTGTTAGTCCAACAGATTTAGTCTTTCAGTCTTTATGAATTAAGTAATAACAAACTACCCACACAACCCAAAATGTGTTAGATTGCCATATTGTTTGCCATAAAGAATGTTAATGTAACAACATCTTTGAATGTAGGACCATCCTACAGCTTCAGAAAAGCACATACAGAGCTTTCTATCATATGATATTCTAGAGATTTGGAGTTTATATAATGGTTCAATAGATCTGTGTTTTTTTCCAGCTACACTATTTGGTACGTCTTATAGTATCTTTTTGCAAGCACGATGACCATTTTTCTGATCCATCAATAGCATGCTTCATTTGGAAGTGGTCAACTATTTGTATGTTGTATCTACTTATTACTCTTAGCACTTAAATTCCCATCATAACTATTCTAGGACTGCACAAATCTTTGGCAATAAACTCAAACCATTTTCATGTTGGCTTGTTTTAAGTAAGTATTTGTTTCTTCACAAAACGTGTAATTCTTTGTTACACTGAAGTTTAAATGGACCCTGATTCCTGCACCATGTGTAAAGTGTATGAAAGTCACTAGTTTTGTTCTGGGTTTTTCCTTCACCATGTTTGATTTGAAATCAAAATGTAAAGAAAAAATCAAAGGGTGCATCTATTCTAGAAAAAAGTTGTGTTCTTAGGTTAAATTAATGCAAGGTAAGTTAGAGTGTAATGTCCAAGTGAAGGCAAGGTAGATTTCAAGTTTAACACAAGAAAGCAAGTTAAGTTACAATTATGTAGGAGTTTGGAGTGTACCTTGATCTGCTTAACTCTCGTCTTCACTAGGATTTTACCTTATGTTACTTACAATGTGTTATCCAATACCAGGTACAAACACACCCTTTTTCCTAACGAAGACAATGCCATTAGGGGCAAATTCACCACTGGTGTAACACCACTAACCAAAAAGAAAAGTAACAAGGCTGGTGTGATATTTAATGTATTGTTTGCCTTTATGTATTTTTGATTGCCCATTGTAGTAATAGCTAAGTCTGGAGCACAGTGTAAAGCTTTAAATTATTTATAAAATGAAGGGGATTGAAATAGGGAAAGATCAAGGGAAGACTACATGCCTGTTTGCCTGAAGTCACCTTGGAAGGAAACAGCCAAGGATAGCACAAACCACTCAGCAAGGCATATAGTCCTACCCTGAACAGCAAGAGAAAATTTGATGGCATTCTTGTCATTTTGGATGATAACTGCCCTATTTCAGACCCTTACATAACTGACTGGTGACATCTTTAGTTGCTGGCTGCTGGCCTGGATCCCATGGTAAAATTATTCTGGATTTGGAGCTAGCGAATTGGAGTGGCTAACAGTGGAGTTTTCTAAGGGAGTTCTCCAGGAGAAGGAGGAGTGCTTACTTGATGCTTGGGGTAAGTTTGTTGTCTGTAGTGTGTGTTTGTGGTGTGCGTGCTGAGAGATGGAAATGCATCGTGTAGTCTAGTCTAGCAGCCGCCTAGGCAACGTTGAGAGCTTCTTAAGGAGGCTTTGATCCTGAAGTCTTTTAGCATACATCAATCCATAACCAGGGGTAGGGCTACTCAGGAAGAGCAGGGCTTTAAAAAGCCCGATTCTAATCAACCAGAGGAGCTAGTGAACAAGGGCGTCTCAGATGGGAGTTTTGTGTGGGAATTTATAGCGGGGAGAGTGAGCCGGGAGGAGCGGGGGGCTAGATACACTTAACATTCTTTAAACTTAAAGTCAAAACCACCTCCTAAATGGAATGGTTGAGCTGGTGGAGCTAAGGGAGACAGACAGATACATAGGTAAGACTTTCCAGGACACAGTAGAATTATCCAACCCCCAGTCTGAGATCCGCTGTACTGTTGAGGAAGATGAAAACCTCAGGGAAGGAGAACATCCAACTGGAGCAGAGGAGAACAATCCCATAGCTGGGAGACTCCTTCCAGATGGAATTGTGGTATCCTCTTGCGCTGAGGATATCTCTCCGGGGGAGGAACTGCAGTTATTGGGAAGAGACAGGTATTACTAATGGGCAATTCAATCATTAGAAACATCGTTAGCTGGTTTTGTGATGACCAGGAGAACCGCATAGTGACTTACCTGCCTGGTACAAAAGTTGCAAGTCTCTCGAGACATCTAGATAGATTTATGTGTAATGCTGGGGAGAGCCAGTAGTCCTGGTACATGTAGATACCAATGACATAAGGAAGCATAGAACAGAGGTCCTAGAAGCCAAATTTAGGCTGTTAAGTAAGACGTCAAAGTCCACAATCTCTATGGTAGTATTCTCTGACATGCTTCCAGTTCCACATGCAGGGCCAGTTAAACAGTTAGAACTGCAAGGTCTAAATGCATGCATAAGATGATGGTGTAGGGAGGAGGGGGTTAGATTTATTAGGAACTGGGGAAACTTTTGAGAAAGGGGGATCCTATAAAGCAGGGATTGGCAACCTTTGTATACAGCCCTCCAGGGTAAGCACCCTTGGTGGGCCCAGCTGGTTTGTTTATCTGCTGCATCCACAGGGTCAGCCAATTGTGGCTCTCACTGGCTGCAGTTCACCGTTCTTGTGCAATGGGGGCTGCAGGAAGCAGAGGCCAGCACTGTGGCACTTCCCGCAGCCCCCATTGGATCGGAATGGTGAACTGCGGCCAGTGGGAGCTGCGATCGGCCAAACCTGCAGACCTGGCAAGTAAACAAACTGGCCGGGCCCAGCAACTGTGCTTACCCTGGAGGGTCACGTGCCAAAGTTACCGATCCCTGCTATAGAGGAAGGATGGACTCCACCTAAACCAAAATGGAACCAGATTGCTGGCACTTAAAACTGAAAAGGTCATAGAGCAATTTTAAACTAGGCTGGGGGAAAGCCGACAGGTGTGGAAGAGCACGTGGTTCAGACAGTCTCATCCCTTAGGGGAGGATTTATTAATGGAGATTTTCTATGTCCTAGTAAGAAGAAGAGAATGGAAGATGATAAAATATTGGTAGGGTCTGATGAGAAAAAGTCAAATGAAAAAAGTCCAATTCAATTACAGCATGTAATTAAAGTTATCTAAAAAGTCACAAGTTTTTCTAGTGCTTATATAGCAATGCTAGAAGTCTAACTAATAAGATGTAAGATGAACTATAGTGCCTCATATTAAGTGAGGATATTTGTATAATAGGCATCACAGAAACTTGTTGGAATGAGGATTATCAATGGGACACAGTCATTCCAGGGTATAAAATATATCGGAAGGAGAGAACAGGTTGTGCTGACCAGGAGAGTGGCACTATATGTGAAAGAAAGTGTAGAATCAAATGAAGTAACATCTTAAGTGAACCAAACTGTACCATAGAATCACTATGGATAGTAATTCCATGTGCTAATAATAAAAATATAGCAGTAAGAATATACTACCAACCACCTGACCAGGATGGTGATAGTGACTGTGAAATGCTCACAGAGATTAGAGAGGCTATTAAAATAAAAAACTCAATCATAATGGGGGATTTCAACTATGCCCATATTCACTGAGTACATGTCATTTCAGGACAGGATGCAAAGATAAAGTTTTTTGACACCTTATTAGTGATATGGAATGGCTTCGATATGAGGAGAGATTAATAGGACTAGGACTTTTCAGCTTAGAAAAGAGACCACTAAGGGGGGATATGATTGAGGTGTATAAAATCATGACTGGTGTGGAGGAAGTAAATAACAAAGTGTTATTTAGACCTTCTCTATAACACAAGAACTAGGGGTCACCAAATGAAATGTATAGGCAGCAGGTTTAAAACAAGCAAACAGAAATATTTCTTCACACAATGCACAGTCAACTTGTGGAACTCTTTGCCAGAGGTTTTTGTGAAGGCCAAGACTATGACAGGGTTCAAAAAAAAAAAAAACCTAGAGGAGGATAAGTCCATCAGTGGCTATTAGCCAGGATGAGCAGGGATGCTGTCCCTAGCCTCTGTTTGCCAGAAACTGGGAATGGACAACAAGGGATGGATCACTTCTGTTCATTCCCTCTGGGGCATCTGGGAAGACAGGATGGTGGGCTAGATGGACCTTTGGCCTGACCAAGTATGGCCATTCTTATGTATTTATGATTCTGTGGTACAAATATTGGCACTGGCTTCAGGACAGTTCAATAGAAGATGTTTCCATTGACTTCAGTGGGAGCAGGATTAGATCACTAGTAGGTAGCTACCAATATCTTATAATTAAATTGAGCTGTTGAGTGATTAAAAAAATAATAATGATTTACCATACAATTAAAATAATTTATTGTGATTAAACATGTGATTAATCACACTGTTAAACCACAATAGAATGTCATTCCTTTATTTTTGGATTCATTCTACATTTTCAAATATACTTATTTAAATTAAAACACAAAATACAAAGTGTACAGTGCTCTCTTTATATTTATTTTTTTATTAAAAGTATTTGCACAGTAAAAAAATCAAAGGAAATATTATTCTTCAATTCACCTAATAAAAGTACTGTAGAGTAATCTCTTTATCATGAACGTTGAACTTACAAATATAAAATTATGTACAAAAAATTGCACTCAAAATACAACAATGTAAAATTTTAGAACCTGGAAGTCCTACTTCTTGTTCAGCCAATCATTCAGACAAACAAGTTTGTTTGCATTTGCAGGAGATCATGCTGCCTACTACTTGTTTACAATGTCTCCTGAAAGTGAGAGCAGGCATTCTCATGGCACTGTTGTAGACAGCATCACAAGATATTTACATGCCACATGAATAAAGATTCATATGTCCCATCATGCTTCAACCACCATTCCAGGGAACATATGTCCATGCTAATGATGGGCTCTGCTCAATAACAATCCAAAGCAGTGTGGATGCATATTCATTTTCATTATCTGAATCAGGTGCACCAGCAGAAAATTGATTTTCTTTTTTTGGTGGTTCGGGTTCTGCAGTTTCTGCATCAGAGTGTTGCTCTTTTAAGACTTCAGAAAGCATGTTCCATACCTCATCCCTCTCAGAGTTTGGAAGACACTTCAGATTCTTAAACCTTGTGTCAAGGTGCAGTACCTATCTTTAGAAATCTCACATTGGTACCTTCTTTTGATTTTGTCAGATTTTCAGTGGAAGTGTTCTTATAATAAACAGCATGTGCTGAGTCATCATCTGAGACTGATAACATGATACTGATACTGATAACATGATACTGATAACATGAAATATATGGCAGAATGCAGGTAAAATTCCTGTTTTCACTTTCTGATGACACTATAAATAAGAAGAGGGCAGCATTATCTCCTGTAAACGTAAACCAATTTGCTTTTATTAGCAATTGGCTGCATAAGAAGTAGGACTGAGTGGACTTGTAGGCTCTCAAGTTTTACATTGGTTTGATTTTGAGTGCAGTTAGCTGACAAAAAAAATCTAGGTTTGTAAGTTGCATTTTCACTACAAAGATTGCACTGCTGTTCTTGTATGAAGTGAATTGAAAAAAATATATTTCTTTATATTTTTTACAGTGGAAATATTTGTAATAAAAATAATACACTTTTATTTCAATTACAACACAGAATACAATATATATGACAATGTAGAAAAACATCCAAAATATTTAATAAATTTCATTGGGTATTCTGTTGTTTAACAATGCAATTAAACTGCACTTATTATTTTTTTTAGTTAATCATGTGAGTTAACTGTGATTAATGGTCAGCCCTAAATTAAATAATAATGTATTTAATTTATATAAACTGTGGATCATTATTATCCTTCCTTGTATTTTCAGTTCCTATTACATTTTATGTTTGTGTTTTATTTTTCTGTTTTTAAACAAACAAATCCCACATCTTTCCCATCCTACACTTGTGTGAACTTTAAGCGATTTTGTGTGTATTCCATTTCCATTTGTCTCATTTTTTTTATTAATGCAGAAAACAATAGCCTCTGGATTTGTTGCATAGTTTCAGATTTACAGAATAACTTACTTAGTGCCACCTCCAGTTCTGGTTGACTTAACATAACTGAGGGATAGGGAAAACAAAAATATTTGTACTGTCACAATACAGAACACAAGAATAATGTGCTATATAAGGAAAATGCAGTTTAAATGCATGGCTTAAAAAAGAAGGGAAGTGAACGAAGGTCTTTTTTAACTCTAGAAGGCAGGTGAACAGTTGGAATTCTGCAATTCTTTATCATATACATAGTATTATTTGCCTATGTATATTATACAGGACAGCCTGATTTATAAAACATTCCACCTCACAATGCATGGTCTTTACAAGACATGACAAATCATTTTAAAATGTTCTTTCTATTGGTGCTGTACTAATGCACTAGTCTGACAATGTGTTTCACATGGTGTAACTTTTCAATCAGATGCACAAAGTTTGATGTATTAATAGTTTAATATTCACTTGATTTACAGCTCAGTCTCAGAAGTTGCTGAGTGCTGTCAACTTCCACTAATGTCAGAGGGAATTGGGGATGCTTAGCACCGTGAGGGACCAGCCCCTTTGGAAGTGCACCTATTGAATATTTAATTGCCATGTTTATAGAGAGCCACTCACCATCAAGGCATATTAAGGCTAATGATGATGATGTGTCTCAAAGGAACTAGTATCTTCAAATTGCCACTATTACTGCTATCGCCTATAGCTATGCCCACACCTGAACTTCTCTGTCATTCCTGTATGTTTCACTTCTGAGAATGAGAAGGAGACAGATATTTAGCAACAGGAGAATACTGCCAAAGTATGAGTTAAATAAATAAATAAATAAATAAATACAGGAAGCCTCCCCCCACCCCCACCCTGAAACACAAATGTGCTTAACTTTAATGACATGAGAAGTCTCATTGTAGCCAGTCAGACTGTTTGAGCTCTTAAAAGTTAAGGAGATATGTGTTTGCAGGATTTGGACTTAAAGTAATTGAATTGAAATTTTCAGAATCTTTCGATCTTTCTCATTCTGGATGTTATCCAAAGATGGATATATAAGACAAATTGTTACCATGTATTGAGGACTGTGTTGGAATTGTAATCTATCACTTAAAGAGTATGTGCATGTCTTGGGGGAGAGTTCCTAGGTCAGGGTAGAGGGCTAGGGGGAATCTGTAGGAGGAAAGCATGCAATCAGAGTCAGTTATAGAAAGAGTCAATTAGAAAGTTTCCTCTTTCTCTGTTTTGGAGTTCCTGTGTATAATTGTTCTGAATTCTAAGAAAATAAAATCACGTTAGGTTGCAATCTTCCAGCAAGGCTACTGTATGTTTTTTTTTTTAATCTAACTTCTCTTTGTGTTTGCCATGAAATTTTGTGATCACCAAAGAGGTAAGTTTCACTGCTATAAAGATTTGTTTAGTTTATCAAACTATAGCACTGATGTAAATGTTCTCCCCCTACCCCCCAAAAATATGCCTCTTTGAGAAAAATATAAGTACAGCTCACTTGGTCTTGATCTTGCTCCATTTAAAGTGAATGGGAATTTTGCCAGGGGAGGGATTTTCAGAGATACAGACTTAAAATAACAGACTATTTACAGAAAAAGAATTATCTCTGGACAGCCTTTTTCTGGGTTTCAGTTCTTATTTGTATCTGTATCAGAGCTCTCCCTCACAAAACTGATTTTTCTTCAGTGTCAGAAAACTTATTATCTCTAAAAGTCTTTCCAAAACTAAACAAAGAGAAACAAAACCCACACTTCCTGATTATTTTGAAGGAACTAAGGTTGGATGGGTCCACATTGTTCATAAAATATGGGGTGTATGGGGATTACTCTTATAACTTGCCTATTACTTTCACTCTGATCTACACTCAGTATTGACCCAATGTAGCTAAAACAGTAATGTTGTGCTCATGCAACTTAGTGTGTGGACCCTATTCCATCAATTTATAGTCAGCCTGTATCAGTTTAGTTTGCCTCTGATATTTATCAGGAATCATTTTAAGCTGTTATTTGACTGGGACAAGCTAAACTGATATGAAGCAGCTTTAAACTGAGCCCGTGTTCACACACAATGTTACACCAGTTTAACTAAATTGGTGCAGCATCATACTTTTAGTCAAGCTGATACAACTTTTCAGTGTCAGCAGGCCCTTTGATAAAGAAATAAAATTGCCTCAGGGTTTCCCCTTTTCCCTATAGTAAATAACATGAAGTAACCTAGTCCATGGCAAGAATAATAAACTTTAAGGGCAATCAATGTAAAGTTCAATATATGAAGATTTAACAATAATTTATATACATGTGACAGCACAGTGTACATAGTAGAGTGTGTGTATATATATATATCTTCAAAGAAAATAAATCTCAGTTTTGCTGCAGCTGAAGTCAATTGCAAAATTCCCATTCTTATCCCAGAGGTCTGGACGTGTCTTTTGCTGTCTAATTTATCTTCTTATCAGAGCTTTGAAAATAATTTGAGGAGCTTTACATTTTTGAAGGACAGAAACAGAGATAGAGGTCCAAAAATAAAAGATTAAAAAGATGATGTCAGCCTTTCAACTGATGAACTGTTCTGCATACTGAAAGAGTATAATTCATTTCCACAGTGTAAAGAAGGATCGGGGGAGATAGAGTTGAGGTTTACAAAAGGCTTAATGGAACAAATTATATGAATACAGTTACATGTTTTAAGTGGAAGGAAACTACCAAATTAATAAAGTAAGATTGTTAGGGCTAACAAAGTAAGCACGAAAAAATATTTTCTTATGGGATTTCAAAGTAACAATTAATATACATTATCAGCAGTTTTGAAGCATTATACTTAGCTTTTGTTAGCTCAGGTTTGCTAAAGAAGTAGCTTCCAATGATTCTTAATTTAACTGTTGAAGAAAGTGAGGATTTATGTGAAACTAAGGAATAATTAAAAAAAATTCAGTTGAGCAGAGGTTTATAAAAACCCCACGGAGAGCTCTCAGTGATACAATGAGCTCTCCATGGAAGGACCCTTGCACCTGCTCAGAGTCCCATTGAAGTAAGTGAAGCTTTTTGTGAAAAAAAGGGTTTGCTTTCATAGAGCTCCTGGCATGACTGGAGCCTTATCATCCCTAAAAATCTTTGAAGAAATGAACAATGAGAAAAACACAAACCACACGTCCTGATTTGTTGAGGAAACTAAGCTTGGACGGATCCATTTTGTTCAGCATATACTCCCTGAAAAACCTCCCTATTGCTTTCAGTATGGTAATGGCTTTAAAGTTCCCTCAGTGCTCTGTGGAATGGAAGCCTTCAGTCTCAACTCAGTCTGCAGATATGTATATGTGCATCATTAAAATAAGGCTGGAAGATAAAGTAAAACTGCTCACTGAACAAATATAACTGGCTATGTCTTATTTTATTATAAGTAATCATTACCATAGTTTGTAGGAGCCCTAGTCATGGACCACAACTCCATTATGCTAAGAACTGTGCAAACACAGAACAAAAGACAGTTTCTGCCCCAAAGAACTTGCATTCTAAGTATAAGATGAGAGACAACAGATGAATTCAGACATCTGGGTGAGTACAAGGCAAGAATAACACTGTACTGCTTACCATGACAGACAGTGGTCTCAGCACATCAGCAACCCTAGCTGTTCTCAAGTTTTTTGTAGACATCACAGAAAAGGGGTTTTAAATCTGAGATTTGAAGGTAGATATTGAGATTGAGAATGTTTACAAAGAGCTCCTCCCAAGTGTGAGGAGCAGCATGGAAGAAAGCACAAAGGTGTTTGTTTAAAAAATTAACAAGAGAGTGATGGAGGCTAGCATTATGGACAACTCAGAGGTAGGAGTTCACATCCCAGTGGTGAACAAGAAATGATAGGTGGGGTAAGGATAGCCTGCGAAAGGCCTTGAACATGAAAGCTAGCAGCTCATATCTGAAGCAATAGAGAAGGGCGAACCAGTGGAGGGATGCAAAGAGAAGTGTGACATGGCATAACAAAGTAAAGTTTCTCCCCAGCTCATAAGAGACCCACTGCCATGCCCATGGTCTCTTTTTTTGCAGTGCTATTTTCCATACTAAGGTCAAAACACAAAAATATGTTTCTCATCTCTCTCTGGGCAATAGTTCCCAGAGTCTTTTCTTATCTTTTTAGTTCTCAGGTTCCTTGTCTCCAGGAGACTGTGGCAGTCCAGCTGCTCCTGCTTCACTGTCTCCCTTCCCAGGGGACTCACAGTCCTAGCTCCCTAGGGCTCTCTATTCCCAGAGATCCGTAAGTTAATGACCCAGACCCACTATCTCTGCCCCTTCCTGACTGGCTCTCCATGTGCTCACCCACTGTTCCCCTCAGTGTGTCTCAATCCCCTTAAAATCAAGTGCCTTCTTTTAACGCTCAGTTGGGGTCAGCTGACCAGTCACAGGCAAATTGGGCCTGCTCCCTTTTAAAAGCCAGTGTCAACCCTGACACATGCTCAAAGTGATAGGCTGGGAAGATGATTTTTGCAGCAGCATTCTACAAGATTGTGTTTTTCTAGGCCAGAAGAAAGGACGTTGCAGTAATTGAGACACGAGATATTGAGAGTCTGGACAAGGGAGAAGGGTGTGAATGTAGGACCTGGATTTGTACTGGTAGGAGGAGGGAAGAGACTGGGATGGAGGGGGGAAGAGGAGCAGGTAGATCCGATGGTAACCATAGAAGAGTGAGGATAACAAGGATGGGAAAATGTAGCCAGAGGGAAGGGATGATGCCGAAAATGTGTGTGGTGAGAGCTATGGGTGTGCGGCAGATGGACGAGTTCATGGGGAGAAAAGCAGAATTTGAAAAATTCTGGGTAACTCGAGTGCAGTGCCCCAGGGTGGAAGGAGAAGGTAACCAGGCCCCAGCAGCAGAAGGATCTGGGTGAATGGAACACCAGGACAGAAGTGGCATTGGTATGCTTTCAGTAGAGTGTGTTGCCCTGGGTTGCACTGGCAGGATCTGGGGGCAGGAGACACCAGGACAGCAGAGACTCTGGTGTTTGCATCAGCACCCCTCCTAGGTAGCTGGAGTGCATTTCACCAAGGAGGGGGAAAATGGCAGCCAGGTATCTGGATTCAGTTCTGGATGCTACCAAATATACAATTCAGCATAACTGTTTTTATGAGAACCATGAAAGAAGTCTAGATTGAAATTAGATCTGGCATACAAATGAAAATGGCAGACAGAACATTTGTTCTTGCAACATAGCCACCATTCCTTCCCTCCTCCACTCAAGCAGTCCCCAATTTCCCCTTTCCTTCTTATGAAGGGCTCTGTTCAGGCTAGTCCAAATCAGGATTCCAGAACCCTGATTAGACAGAAGACTGGTCTACTCATACTACAAATCCCAGAAGCCCTTAACTCTAGCAGGAAGCAGCAGTAGTAGGGAGCAGAGAAGAAGAGTTTTCCCAAATGCAACTCCATCTCCATCTTTGACTCAAACCTACAACTTGTCTTGTGTTCAATAAACTTGGTGGCATGGCATCCTGACTGTGAACTATTGTCCCCTGCACCAAGCCTGATAGTTGCCTGGGTGTGGTTTCTTTTAGGAAAAAGGTAGCTCCCAGCTGGTAGCTAATTAACCACAGATCAATCTATTTAGTTACAGCAACTTACAGAGGAGCTGGGTTATGTGCATCAGAGACAGACAAAGATATGGGTTTTGGTGATCAGAAGCATAACTGGTGGGAGGATGACAATTCTGTTTTGTGACAACTTTTGACATTTCAAAATTTATTTTCATTCAAAATTGGAATGAAAATAAAACCTTTGGAATATTTTTGGGGAAAAGAATTCTGTCAAAATGTCCATTTTGACAGAATTCTGATCAAATGTCCATTTTGACAGAAATGTCCATTTTGAATTCTGAAAATGTCCATTTTGACAGAAATTCCATGACATTTTCAGAATTCAAAATGGAAAATGTCCATTTTGAATTCTGAAAATGTCCATTTTGACAGAAATTCTGATCAAATGTCCGTTTTGACAGAATTCTGATCAAATGTCCGTTTTGACAGAAATGTCCATTTTGAATTCAGAAAATGTCCATTCTGAATTCTGATCAAATGCCCATTTTGACAGAATTTTGATCAAAAGCTGAGATTTTTGATTCAGGGAAGGGTGTGTGTAAGTGAATTTTTCATCCCTGTTTACTGCAAATCAGGCAGACCAGGGACTTGAAACTCGGTCTTCTACGCTCCAGGCTGGTGCCCTAAACACAAGTCTATAAAGCGTGTGTTTGTGATACCCACCCTTTCCAGCAGAAACCTTATGTATCCCAACATGTATTCACTACATGTTTTGGCTCTGATGACATTTCATTTCGGTGAAAATGTTCCAACCAGCTCAAAACAGAAAAGAAAGCAGGGACATTTGGTGAAGAATAACGCTGTCTGTCTATTTATTTTGTCATATACTGACTATAAAGCTAGGAACACACTCTATCTTTCCCACCCCCCACCTTCCTTTTTTTATGTTGGCTAAACCAGAACTCCTGCAATAAACTCTAAACCTCAGACTAGACATTTTTATGTTAGAATCTGGGCCTGTTGTTAACTGTCTCTGCTGTTCACCCGCTCTCTAGCCACCACCGACATACATCATCATCCAACTAGTGCTCTAATCTATCAGCACCATGGCCACCTGGCACATTATTTTAAGGTGATTTTTTTCCAACACAGTACACACTGTGCTGTTCTGCAAACAAGCATTATAAAATTTGGATCCAGCTGTATTCAGTAAGCACTACATTATAGTATATGTTCTGTAAGTGGGTTTAGCTCCCTAATATTCTGTCTCTAGGTGACACAACCATTCTCCTTTATACATCGATGAAGATTACAGAATATAATCAGAGATGCCACACCTCTATTTCTTAATGGAGCTGTGTGTTTGTATATATAACAGCCTTGAATGCATGCAGGCTTTTTGCCACTCCGACAAAAAATAAGTGGATTAAATTCATTTTTGTATGGCATTTTACCATATAAAAGAGCACTTGGTCTGAATAAAATTTATAATATCACCATAATTAATGCTATTATTTAAATAATTCACAAATTAGATCTAAAATTTCAAGAAATTCGGTGGATTTTTTGTGGTTGTTTTTAAAATAAAAGTTAATTTCAGTGCAAAGCTTACAAATTTTAAACAATTCAGCCTACTTATTTCTGTCTTTCACAAATATCTTATTTACTACCAGATAAAGGTGCTTGAAGTTTCATTAATATAGATCAACAGTGACATCCAGTGGGAAAGGAAACTAATCCAATTTCTGATACACTCCCCAAAAATATCATCTTTCTTTACATTGTATATGGCTATGTAGACCATGAGTTGTCTTTTATTTTTAGTTGTTAAAAATCAAGTGGGCATTAGCTAGTAATTCCTGAACTATATGCTATTATTAAAATTAACTCGTGTTCATTACTTATTACATAGATCCTGAACAACTTTAAATACTTCATAACTAGCATTGCCATATGTTGTTAGCCCATAGATCATTGCTATCCACTCTCGAAATTAGGCAAGTGATTTAATGCTGATGAAACCTACATTGCTAATAAACGGATCACTTTATGATAAGACAATATGTCAAATAGATAAGTTCATGTTTATTGAGCAGATGGCAGCAGGAATTCTTGAAGGAGTTTGCATTTGATCTGACTTTGAAAATCCTGATTTAGCATTGGTTGACATTTTCCCGCAGCTTCTTTAGTACAGTACTTTGACATGTATATTTTAAATTGTTGTGGCATGTCTTGCAATAGTCTATTTGAAGTCTCCCACAAAACAGTCTCTTAATATGTTAATGAATAACCTTGAATGTATACATTTTAAAGTTTATATACTCTCATTCTTTCAGAATATGATAAATACTTTATTAAATATATAGGGAACAAGATTTATTCAAATAAGAGTTTAAAATCAAGCACTTTCCTCCATTTTTGGGTACCATCTGGATTTTCAAAAATGCTAAACACCCAGCAGCTCTCAGCTGAAGACAAAGAACAGAATTTTTAATACAGCCGTTCAAGTAGACACAATGTCCTAGGTCACTCACTGAGACACTTTTAACATTTTTACCCAACTGTGCAACAGTTAAGATATGACATCAGATTCATTTGATGTCAGTGAGAACTGGTCGGTGCTCATTAATTGTGAAATTCAAACAAGGGACTAATTATGGGATCAAGAGCCTATTTTTTTGTCTTATTTATGAAAAAAATGGCCCTGTCTTTGTTTAAGAGAACTGATTCTGCATAGCTTTCCTCATATCTGTAATCCTCTGTCACACACATAATCTTTCACACCAGCAAGAATTACTTAAGTGACTAATAATGCCAGGATTGGGCACAACACTAAAGGCTGTTTTGACAGAAAGTGCATAATATTGCTTATACATGTGTGATGGGGTGGCTGCCCCCACACAATGAAGAAGAAGGGTTAAATCAGCCTGAGGGAGGCTGCACAAAACCCATAGAATTAGAAGATAGTTTATAGAGCCAGCCAATAGGGAGAAGACTTAGTGGAGCGGTTAATCAGGGCCAGGCTGGCCCATATCAGAACGGCTGCTGAGCAGAACAGGGGCAGATTCTCCCTGGAAGCCAAGGGAGGAAGACTGGCTGCCCTGTAGGAGGGTTGAGAAAGACAGCATCATGGACAGAGCAGTGCAGGAGAGCAAGGGAGAGCTCCAGCCTGAGGCTGACAGACTGAGGCCCTAATACAAGGGTGCACAAGGTGCTAAGGCTGCAGGGAAGTGGCCCAGGGAAACAGAAGGCAGAGTAGGATGAGGGACAGTATATGGCTGCTGGCTATAGGGTCCCTAGGCTGGAACCCAGAGTAGCAGGTGGGCCTGGGTCCCCCACCCTCTTTTGCCCTCTCCCACACTTGCCACTGAGAGGAGTGTCCAGTGCATGGACTGCAGTTTGCTAATGAGGCGAGTGGGTAGAATGGAGACTGCAGTTTTCTACAGAGGCAATTGGCTGGACTGAGGATTGTCAGATCCTCTGGAAGTGTGGAGAGTACTGGGTGGGACACAGCAGAGGACTATGTACAGAAGAGGATGTTGTGGTCTGGGGAGCAATGTGACTCTAGAGGTTGAGGTGAGAGCGATGATGCACGAGACACCACTCAGGTGGTTATATGTCCAATCTCAGTAGTAAAGAGGTAAATGCATAACCCATGTTAGCAAAATCCTTAAATTAATTAAAATAACAATACCTAGTTTTTATTTAGAGAGAACACTTTTCATCAGTTGTTCTCAAAGTATTTTTCCAAAGCAGTTCAGTATCACTTATATCAACTATAGCTTTTTAACATGACTTTGTGTGCTATAAGCTATGTGTATACTACAATAAAAAGTGTGACTTCAGCACAGGTACACTTACGCAAACTAGCTTTGATCTAATTCTAGCTTGAATAACAATAGCAGTGACACTATGACAGAATGGGCTACCCCCCCTGAGTACATATAAGGGCTGGTTTTAGGTGTTGGTGATAAAGGTGGTTGCCCTGGGTGCCAGCTTCTGGGGTCACCAAATAAACATCCAGGGAGGGCCCAAATAGGATTTTTTTTCCCAGTCAGACATTCACAGTGTGCCAAAAAAGATTTCCATCCTGAGAGGCAAGACACTTAGGAGTGGTCTTGGTACATATCGAGGTTTTTGGGTGCAGTTGTACAGCTCATGCTCCTGTGGCTTCACTGCTTTTGTTATTCAAACTAGGTAGATCAAAGCTAGTGTGAGTAAATCTATCCCTACTGAAGTCATACCTCTGATTGCAGCGGAAACAAACCTTATACAAGGCCTTTGAGAAATCTAAGGAGAAAATATGTTTCTGATTCCCAGCTACACAATACACACCTTTAAAGCTGCTTTATAGTCAGATACTAATTCTATTTTGGGCTTCCCCCCCCCCCTTCTTGTTTCCCTTTTCTTTTTCATTTTGTGATTTAAAACTTTAATACTCTTCAGTACAGTTTGCCACAAATGAAGCTGTGCTTGATGGTCACATTCGCACCTGGGGATATATGTCCACATAGCAAAATCACCACAATATTTTATGAGATCCAAGACCATAATAGCAGAGTTGTTTCAAATCAACATTGATTTACAAAGGCAGAAGTGACTAGGGAAAAATAGATTGGACCAGACTTTTGCCAAGCTATTAGCTTTTGTAACAGGGTGCTGGCGAGAAAGTGCTGAGCTTATATTGAAATCCCAGGATATGGGTGGGTGCAAGCCCGCCCACTTTTAAAGCCCCTCCCCCAGCCAAGTGGGAGGGACGCTGGACCCGGGTTCAACTAATTACGAGGGACAACAAATGAAAAAACAGGGACAGGAGTGGGGGTCAGAGGTTCAAAACGAGGATATTGAATGGGGACACCGAGCAGAGAACCCCGCACAGCGCCCACTGCTCCTCAAAGCTGTCAAGGGAGCCAGTGGACGCCACCCAGTGGAACTCTGCCCGGATGCGTGAGACCAGGAACGACCAGAAATAGGACCCACAGTCGCAGAACAACCCCAGTCTTGCATCCTCCTCCTGGTAGTGTAGATGGTAACTTCAGCCAGGGCCAGGAGGAGGTTGATGAGGAGGTCTTGCGACTTTGTGGGGCCGTGGATGGGGTGTGTGAAAATGAAGAGGTGTGGAGAAAAGTGCAGCCAGAACCGCAATAAGAGGTTCTGGAGGAGCCGGAATAGGGGCTGCAACCTGGCGCACTGGAGGTAGGCATGCGAGAAAGTGTTGAGCCAGCCCCTGTTCCATCTGTTAGCATGGGCAGCAGAGGCTCTGCTAGCTCAGTTCCCAGCTGGGGGAGTTAATTGACTGGCAGGTCGTGGCCCCAGGGAGAATGGGGCTTGAGGCAAACTGCCTGGGAGCCTTCCAAGCCAGAGCATAAAGCTGGCAGGAAGGAAGTCACAGGGGGGAAGGAGAACAGAGAATAATAAGGCATTGTTGCTCCTGGCTAGCTGTGAGAGCTAGCTGTCCCCCAAGGCAGCCAAGTCAGTGGGCTATCTTATGTATACTTGTATATAGGTGACAGTGGGGGCTTGCACAAGGGAAATAAAGGGATACTGGTGCCTACAACAGCGGGGTCCTGACTCATTTATGCAGCAAGTGGAGAAGGGCTTGTTTACATGTGGGGGCTTGTCAGGGACCTGGAGCCAGCAAACATGGTTGGTAGCCCGGAGATGGAGGAGACCCTGCAATGGGTCATAGAACAGCAGAAGCAGACCCAGCAGGCCCTGCAGACCATGCAGTAGACCCACCAGGCCGAGAGGCAGGCCTTCTTAACCTGGCAAGCTGAATAGCAGAAGTGTCTACAGGACTTCATCCAGGAGCAGACGAGCATGCAAGGAAAGCTCCTGAAGCAGCTGGTGAGTTCTGGGTCAGGGGAGGGCACCTGGCTGCTGGGCTGGGAGAGGATGTAAAATTAGCCTGGTGGATGATCCGGACGCCTTCCTTGGAACATTCGAGCGAGTAGCCACTGCTGTGGGATGGGAGAGGACCACCTGGGTCCTCCGACTTGCCCCTTATCTGACAGGCAAAGCTCAAGCTGCCTATATGGCATTGGGAGAGGATCAGGCCCAGAGATATGAGGCCATAAGGGCTGCCATCTTAGACTGGATTGGCTTGTCGACTGAGAGATACCGGCAGAAGTTCCGGACGGCCCACTGGATGCCGGCGGTGCAGCCCAGGGTGTTTACTCAACGGCTGCAGGACTGGGCCACACGCTGGCTGAGACCGGAGGCATGCACTGGGGAGGAGATAATGGACTCCTTAATCCTCGAACAGTTCCTACAAAGCCTCCCAGAGGCAGTGTGTACCTGGGTGCGAAGGCACCAACCGGACACTGTGGAGGAGGCCGTCCGAGTGACAGAAGAGTACACCAAAGCTGAGGGACCTCGGGGGGAGGAGCGGCCTCGGAAGGACCAAGACCTGGGGTGGAGACCGATGGACTCTTTCTCTGGCAAAGGGAAAGAGAAGAAGGGGGAGCCCCGGGGAACACCCAAGAGGGGCACCCGGCTAACATGCTGGCAGTGTGAAAAGCCGGGGCATGTGAAATGGGACTGCCCAGCCATGGAGTGTGGGTGGGCGGATTTGTGCGGGTGGACCCAAGTACAGGGGCGGAAGTTGAGGTGGGGAATACCTACCCTGCCTGTGAAGGTGGGGAGGAACACCCAAAGGGGGGTGCTCGATACCGCCTCAAGCTGCACGTTAGTGCAGAAGGCATTGGTAAAACCCAAGTGGTTAATCATGGGGGCTAGGATGGCCCTGGGGTGCATCCATGGGGATGAGAAATACTGTTCGGTAGCCCAGGTACCCCTGGAGGTTAAAGGGTGCTTTCAATGGAAGAGAGTGGGGGTGCTGGAAAGGCTACCATGTCCAGTACTAGTAGGCAGGGACTGGGGCCCGATAGTTAGCCCAAAGCTGTGGGGTGCCCTGAGATGGGGGGTGGAAGCCCTTAGGGTGGGTCCCTCAAGGCAGGGGGGTGGGCCTAGTCTTGAAGTGGGAAAAACTCCTAGACAGAAAAGCGCAGAGTGGGTGGACCCGTGGGAAAGTCATGAAGGGGGGCTGGTCAATCCGAGCCCCCCAGGGCAGGGATGGGGGCAGGAGACCACCCCATGATCCCCTTCCCAGAAGAACAGGAGATCCCTCCCGAGGGTGGGCTGGATAACGACCCCCGGTCAGAGGAACGGGAGGCCCCAGACCCACAGAGACATGCAGGGGAAACTGAGGCCCAGAAGGTCCTACCAGAAGGTGAGGTGGTGGCCAACCCCTGGCCAGAGGAACGGGAGACCCCAGACCCACAGGGAAACGCAGGGGAAACTCAGGCACAGGTGGTCCTGCTTGATGGTAGGACAATCCCTGAGGGCCGACCAGAAGCGCAAGGGGAAGCGGGGGCAGAGTGCCTGCCCCCCGCGACTGGTGCAATGACCTGCGAGCTGAGGCAGAATTAGGGGGGCCACCACTCCCCATGCAGTGCTCCTTTTGTGGGTGAGGGATGCGGGGGCCTTCCACAGTGGTAACGGGGGATGGCCTACCCAGGAGCAGGGAATTGTCTCCAGAAAACCCTCTCTCGGGGGGACAGCAGAAGGGGAGGGGAAAGAGGGCCAAGGGCGGCCCAGGGGTGTCGTGCTTAAGCGGGGGAGGTGTTTAACAGGATGCTGGTGAGAAAGTGCTGAGCCAGCCCCTGTTCCCTCTGTTAGCTCAGCTCCCAGCTGGGGGAGTTAATTGGCTGGCAGGGCGTGGCTCCGGGGAGAGTGTGGCTTGAGGCAAACCACCTGGGAGCCTTTCAGGCCAGAGCATTAAGCTGGCAGGAAGGAAGCCAGAGTTGGGGAAAGGGAAACAGGGAGGGATAAGGTGTTGGTGGTCCTGGCTAGCTGTTCTCCAAGGCAGTGGCCTATATTATGTATATGTATATGTATATGTATATGTATATGTATATGTATATGTATATGTATATGTATATAGGTGATGGTGGGGGCTTGCACAAGGGAAATAAAGCAACACTGGTGCTTACAACAGCAGGGTTCTGACTAATTTGTGCACTGAGTGGAGAAGGGCTTGTTTATACTTTAATAAGTGACAATTTTAAATTTAACTAATTAAATGTAGTACCAGGTTTTGTTTATGAGTAATGAAATAATAGCAGTGTTAGAGATATGGTTTTCAATGTGAATTAATCTATTTACTGAAGAGTCAATAATTTCTGAAATGCATGTGTGATGTTGCACTCCATATGTTTTATGGAAACATGCTTATGAGTGTGAATGTGATATAACTGGAATATGATTTATGCAAAAGGACTCTTGTAAAGTATCATACTGAGGGCTATAACCTACTGAATATATTCCTCTTATTTGTGTGTATGCATCATTCTTTTATCTGAAGCTAGAAATATGAAGTATAACTCTGAGGTCCTATTATAACTATGCAAAGTGTGAGCCATTAATGGTGGCTTAGAATCTTGATGGCTCCCATGGACTAGATCAATTGGTTTTAAATGGTGTATTTACCTGCAAACCTTCCTCTGTTCCTGTGAGACATCCCAGGAAGAATGGAGGCTGATGTCTTGCAGGACATATGAAAATGTCATCTGATACTGTAATCCATTTTAAACCTGGTACTCTTCCATACAGAAGAAGGGGTGGGGATCCACAGAGACAAAAGATTCCTGCCTTGTGCTGAAGCTGTAAAAGGGGGTGGAATAGAACAAAGGGGATTCCAGTCATGAGAAAACACCTGGTTTCCAACCAAGATGTCTGCTGGAATTAACAAGGACTATACCAGATGAAAGGATTGTGCCCAGACTAGAAAGGAATCTCTTCTGTGAAAGAAGCTTATTGGAATATCTCTGAGGGTGAGATTTTACCTGTAAACAGTTTCTTAATGTTTTAGGCTTAGACTTTTGTGTGTTTAGGCTTTATTTTGCTTGGTGACTTACTTTGTACTGTCTATTATTTGAAACCACTTAAATCCTACTTTTTATAATTAAATAATGAACAAAAGTGATTTTTATTAACTAAGAATAAGTGATTAATACCTGGGAGAGCAAACAGCTGTGCATATGTCTGTATCATTGAGAGCAGACAATTCATGATCTTACCCTGTGTAAACTCTGTCCAGAGTAAAATGGATTTATTTGGGGTTTGTATACCATTGGGAACTGGGTGTCTGGGTGCTGGGGATAGATGACCTGCTGAGGAGTTTTTGGTAAAAGTCTTCAGCTTTGGGGGTGTGGACCAGATCTGGGTCTGTGTTGCAGGAGGCTAGCATGTCTGCTTCAACAAGCCAGGGTTCCAGATTCCCAGGCTGGCAGGGAAAATGGACTCAGAGGTAATTCCAGCATGTCAGGTAATAGTCACAAGGGGGTCTCTGTGACCAAACATGTCATAGCATACACATTGTCTAAACTGAAGTCCAGGTGAGCAGCTGTTTATTGATTAGTTGGTGGTAGTGTCAGGGCACAAACACAGGATTGTACATTTTTGCAACTAATATTTTAACCTACATCTGTGTTTAGTCTGGAATTAGACCTGTACAGTTACAGAGCACTGGACTGCAACATAGCTATTTTATCGGTTTCTAAGCTAGTTGTTTTGATCTTTCACTTGGACTGTTATTTCTGTGTTTAATGAAAGTTAAGGTTTCTGTTAAAAGCATCCAAGAGGATGCTTCAGAGAAACATGAACAGGATTTCATGTGTTCACTAGAAAAAATATGTAGGACATCAGGATAGACCTTTAATTTTTCTAATCCTATGGAGGATGTCATGATATATGTCCCTCAATCCTTGAAATATTTATTCACATGAGATGAGTTATTGGCAAATACTGATTTCTTTTTTTCTGGCAACTGACAGATGTTAGTTAGTTCATAGGCTAGTTCCTTCTCCCACTGAAGTCAATGGCAAAACTTTCATTGACTTTAATAGATGCAGGATTGGGCCTGGAAGAAATAAAACTATGTGAGAGTTAAATGTTATTAATATTTTAAATAGAGAGAATGCTGCCACTTCAAAAAAAGAAACCAAACAAAAAAACCCAATAACCTGGGATGATATCTTGATGGGGAAAACTCACTGTCTACATTTCATAGGTATCAAGGTGTCTCTTCTAGTTTGAGAGATTCTTATGGGAATAGCTAATAAAATATGTATTTAAATATTGAACATTATTATAATAAAGCTTTAAACCCAGAATTACTATGAAGAAGAAGTTTGTAAGCCTCTGATATCTCTACTGACAGATTCAAGCCCCTTTAAAAAGAATGGCCCTACTGGGTCAGACCAAAGGTCCATCTAGCCCAGTAACCTGCCTTCTGACAGTGGCCATTTCATACCCTTAATCATTTTTATTAGCCTTTTCTGAATCTTTTCCAGTTCCAATATCTTTTTTGAGATGGGGTGACCACATCTTTACACAGTATTCAAGATGTGGGCATACCATGAAATTATATAGCAGCAATGATATTTTCTATCCTATTATCTCTGCCTTTCTTAATGATTACCAGCATTTCATTTTGTTTTCTTTTTTGGCTGCTGCATATTGAGTGGATTTCAGAGAACTATCCATAATGACTACAAGATCTTTCTTGAGTGGAAACAGCTAATTTAGACCCCATCATTTTATATTATAGCTGAGATTGTTTTTTGCAATGTGCATTACTTTGCCTTTATCAACATTAAATTTCATCTTCCATTTTGTTACCCAGTTTTGAGAGGGTTTTTTTTGTAGCTCTCCGCAGTCTGCATGGGTCTGAACTATCTTTAATTTTGTATCATCTTCAAATTTTGTCACCTCACTGTTTTACCCCTTTTTCAGATCATTTATGAATATGTTGAACAGGACTAGTTCCAGAACAGACCCCTGGAGGACACCACTATTTACCTCGCTCCATTCTGAAAACTGACCACTTATACCTACCCTTTGTTTCCTAACTTTTAACAAGTTACCAGTCCATGAGAGCACCTTCCCTCTTATCTCATGGCAGCTTACTTAGCATAAGAGTCTTTGGTGAGGGACCTTGTCAAAGGTATCCTGAAACTCTAAGTACACTATATCCATTGGATCCCCTTGGTCCACATGCTTGTTGACCCCCTTAAAGAATTCTAGTAGATTGGTGAGTCATGATTTCCTTTAACTAAAACCATGTTGACTCTCTTCCTCAACAAATTATGTTCATATATATGTCTGACAATAATGTTCTTTATTATAGTTTCAACCAGTTTTCCTGGTACTGAGGTCAGGCTTACTGGCCTGTAATTGCCAGGCTCACCTCTGGAGCCCTTTTTAAAAACTGGCATCACATTAGCTATCCTCCAGTCATCTGGTACAGAAGCTGATTTAAATGATGGGTTACAGACTACATTTGGTATTCATCCAATTGCAGAACTATCTGGTCCTGGTGACTTATTGCTGTTAAATTTATCATTTGTTCCAAAACCTCCACTAATGATACTTCAGTCTGGGACAGTTCCTCAGATCTGTCACTTAAAAAGAATGGCTGAGGTTTGGGAATCTCCCTCACATCCTCAGCCATGAAGAGTGATGCAAAGAATTCATTTAGTTTCTCTGCAATGGCCTTATTGTCTTTCAGTGGTGCTTTAGCACCTCGATTGTCAAGTGCCCCCACTGGTTGTTAAGCAAGCTTCCTGCTTCTAATGTACTTTTAAAAATTGCTATTACTTTTTCTTTTTGATGTCTCAGCACAGACCAAGAACCAAAGGGGTAAGGAGAGGGAACTACTCTCATACCCTTAGATGTGATTGTTTCATGTCAGGGCTGAGACTGTGTGGGAGAACTTACTATGATGTTGCCTTTATTGTGTCTCTTCTGCACCTATATATGAGAGACATTCTCTCCTTGGGCATATAAAATTTGTACCTGACACTACAATAACATTTACCCCTTTCTTTTAAACAGATTTCCACAATTTTCCCCACTATTTACATTGACCCAAGGCAACTCTCAATTATGCAAAATACTTAAGAAAATGTTTCACAGAGCCTGAAATATGATTTATTTTTTACTGGCTATGGTCCCAAAGACCTATTCAAAATAATGCAATAAGATGGTGCACAGCGATGTAACAGCTGAAAAATAAAAAGTGGATGATGGACCATTGTTTTTCCTTACCACTGAGATTCTACACTTGCTGCTAAAAAAGTGCATCACACTTTATGATCTTCTAGTTTAAGACACTTAAACATCAAGATCTATCTAGTAACAGTTTTTGTAAAACCATATCTAAATAATTTAGTGAAGCACAAAGGGCACAGTGTCTCCAAGTGCTGCTCATTGTGGCACCATTCCATCCAAGTACATAGTTAACTCTGATCACATAAGAAAATGCATTGCTGGATTAGAGCTATTGTACTTAGCACTTTGCAGGATCCAGCTCAAATAGGTCAGATGTACTCGACTCTACTTAATTCTTAATTGGTCCTTCTTAAAAAAATTAAATAAAAAAACCTTCTGTTGGAATCAGCTGTAAGCTTGACTGAGTAAGCTCTGGAAAATGCTCACTTCACTTATATATGGAACTTATATGCAACTGACTTTAACAAAAGGGATTGTTTTTTTTTGTTTTGTTCTTTTTCAGAAGAAGGACCAAGTAAGAATTAAGTAAAGACTCCACTGTAAGTTTCTACACCAATGGAACAAATGTATTGAAGTTATTTATCAACTACACTATCATCTCAGAGATGAACAGTGTCCATTGATATCTATACAAATTATCAGGGATACGGTAACATTCTCTCTTTTAATTTTGTTTTGTACGAAAAGGCTTGTCCCAAACATTCTGATAGTCAGAACAGACCTCATGTTTGTCAAACATCTGTAAACTCTGATTCAGCATGAATATTTTGTTTGTTATGACATTGCTGTTCAGCTGGGTCATCTTGTTATATCAACTTACTGTTAAAATATGCCTGTTATCCTGATAAAGACCTTGAAGAAGACTATCAACATTATAAAACCTTCTTACAAAGGTAAATTGAGTATTTTATTGCTTAGGTAATGTTACAGTATCCTTGATAATTTGGATGGATACCAACTGATATAGTGCATCTCTGAGATAATAATCTAGTTGACAAATAACCTCAGTGTGGGTTTGTTCTATCAAAGGGGAAAATCTATTGTGGCCTTTACTTAATTCCCACTTGATCCTTCCTCAAAATAAAACCTTCTGTTTGAAGTCAGTTGCAAGTTTGATTTAAGGTCTGGGAAACGCTCACTTCACTTGCAAAGTATCTTTGATGGGTCTGAGAGCAATGCAGATTCCCCCACCCACAGTGAGTGGGAGATCTCAGGCAGGGGCAGGGTTATACATTTTTCCCTCCAATTCCCCCTCCCAATATCCCGCAGCATGTGTATATGGAAGAGGGAAATAGTTCTGCTTCTTTCTTGGTTTTTTTTTTTTTCCCCTTCTTCTCTACTGCAGGGTTGGAGAACGGTGGGTCCAGTATACCATTTGGGTACTGGAAACTCTTCTGTCATTACTGGTCACATTAGACAGTGAGGAAGATGAGAAGCTGGCTGATTGGCCATGCAGGGACTTTTGTTTGCAGCTGATGAGTAGCCATTTCTTACATCACAATGTACTAAAATGTTGGTAACAAAGCATAGATCACATACAATCAGTCACTAGTCATGGCTTAAAGGATATAGTCCATGTATTCCTCAAGTTGTTGTGGGGTTTTTTTTGTTTCTGGTTTTTTTTTAAGTAGAGGAAGCAAGGCAATGTTGCTTAAGGAAGACTTCCTGGTGGCCTTCTGGAAGACTTTTAGAGTGACAAGGTTAGTTTCTGGATCAAATAAAAATGAGCCAGACAGGGCACTAGTCACTGGAGACTTTCAGTGGGAGCAAGGAAAGTCAACTGTTGAAAACAGATCAACTCAACTGCACAATCAAGATTTTGCTAAATGAGTGGAAAAGTAGGCATTTACACTGTTCAAGTGTTGAAAGCATTCATCACAGTTCAGTCTATGTGCTCTGAGCAATCCCATAGGAATTTTTAAGCCGGATTTCAGTTCATAGTAGTTTTGAAGAAAGGAATTCAATTCCTTGGTATGTCTTCAGAGGATTTTGGTTGTCATTGATTTGGAATAGGGACAGCTACGCCATCTGTTGCAGTGTTAGGAAAGGAAGCAGAAAAGACACAGTCCATTGGGCACTTCAGATCCTACACTGGGCCTCCCCAACATTTGATTTAAACTTTCACTATTAAATTGGTTGGAACAGAACAACCAGGACTGAGCAGAAAGGTCCCACCTATGGATAGTTGGATATGAGGGAAGAGTATTGTTAACAGGCAAAAGGGCATCTGACAAACAATGTGTGTGTGGGGGGGTGCACTAAGCTACCTCAACTTGTCTGCCTGCCTGAGTTAGCAAAAAAGGAGGGCTATGCTGAGAGACAAGCTAGTACTCCTCATCCACTCTTTGGTGGGCTGTTCTCATTCTCGGCAAATGATCACTATTCAGTTATTCACGGTGGTCTTATACTCTTAGTAGTATTACCCAGTTTGTAAACTCTCTTGGGCAGGGACTGCTTTTTCTACTATGTTTGTATAGCACCTGGCCCATAAATGAAGCTGCTAGGTGCCACTATAAAACAAATGAATAATGCCACAGCTTAAATTGTAACAGTACCATATCTTTTCAATGTAGTCTTTCTGAGGATATGTGTACTGCTTCTTGTGTTATGGAAAGGCAGAGATGATGCAGTTGGAGAAAATTCTAGTCTGTAATCTGTGGTTAAAAAAGAGACAAATAGGAAGGAAGAAAGAAACTGTTCTACAAAATAATGAACAGCAGAGCACAGGTAAATCATTTACCGTTTCCCATATTCCAGTGGAACTGGAAGGTAACTAATTTAAACTGAGGAAAGGAAGTGGTTTTTTTTATAACAGTGCATAATTCTCACCTGTGAAACTCACTGCCACAAAATATCACAGAGGGAAGACCTCAGTATATGAATGAGAAGAATATTCAGTTAAATTAGATGAAAGGATTGTGTTTGTTTTAATAAGGGCTAGAAACCCATTCCCTATAGGTAAATAATACTGTAACTGTCCATGACTGAGTCTCTTGCTCCTTCCTCTGTAGCATCACATACTGGCCACTACCAGAGAGAGGTTGTTAGATCATAGGTGCTAATGCCTTGATCCAGTGTAAGAATTCCTATGGTTTTATAGAACTCACATGTTACAAGTTCTGTTCAAATAGTTCAAATTACCTATTTTCTATGGACCATCTTTTATCACAACCCTAACTACATGTTTTGGATTTTTCAGTTCCTGGTGTGTGTGTATGTATGTATGTATATTTTACTCAAAGCTTTTACATCAGCTTCCAGCTAATGAGGTTTTCTTTCTAAATTCAGCATCCAGTCTGAGGAATATAAATCAATTTTCGCCACTAAAG
This sequence comes from Dermatemys mawii, assembly GCA_007922305.1. Taxonomy (NCBI): domain Eukaryota; kingdom Metazoa; phylum Chordata; order Testudines; family Dermatemydidae; genus Dermatemys; species Dermatemys mawii. The sequence continues at coordinate 30,811,156 of ML677348.1, read as the reverse complement.
CTTGAATCACCTGAAATATCACTTCCAGGAACTCTGCAAGCTTCTCTAATTGGAGAATCCTTTCAGACAGTGTTAAAGCACTGACATGATTTGTTTCTTGCCATACAGAAAATCCTTATGCTGGGGGGTTTGGGTAACTGATGCCAACAACCATCTCTAAGTGTCTATCCCCAACTGCAGGAGAGATGGTGGCCAAAAATTTTCCCACTGAGACCTCTCTCAGCTAATCAGTCTGACTCCCTTAGTATCTCTTAAGGGATATTGCTCAGACAAAAAAATACTAATTAACAAACATAATCACCAGAGAAAAGCAAAGCAGCAGAAATTATGGTGCCAGAACATATTGACATTTACATGGACCAATGGCACAAAACAGAAGTAGAACTTGCAAGTGTTCTGTTATTATGGCTGTAAAACTGGAGGTGTGAACCTGAGGTAAGAGTCCTACCAGTGCTGTCACTTATTACAAGCCTATATGAAGCCACTGTCACAGTTCTAGGATCAACAGCACCACTGCATTCTCCCTTATAGCCCTCTGTATGGGTGTCAAGACTTCAGTTGTCATCTCTCTATGGATGGGATCCTATGTCCTTCTCCCTCCAGACCAGATATTTAAGATTGAAATATCTGTAATTCACTGTGACTATCTCTACTAGAGCGTAATCTAGCGCCTGAGGCTGTCTCACAAGGGACATTGACAGGGTGGCCAATGACCAGCTGTATTTCACAAAGCAGAGTACATTTACTTTGGGATAAAAGCATCATGGAAAAAACATAATAAAAAAAACATTCACATGCTAAATGTACCAAGTGTTACCTATCTTCCATAGACATGGCAGGTTTCAGTCTTTCTAACAGTGTTTTACTCTTTTTGTTACAGTATCATGTCAGTTTGTGGACCAAAATGAGGGATCCTCAGACTGTTTATGCTGATCCTTTATACCAAAAGTGCTTTTGTGTGTTCCGGGTCTCTTGGATCAGGGTTGAGATAGTATTTTTTTCTGGAGATATTTACTTGTCTCAGGATTTGCAGTAATTACTCCCTACTGAGTTTAGTTCCTAGGAAAAGCTCAACAGCCCTCTGTCATACAGGCTAGAATACAATCTCTAGCTCACAAAGACATGTATGCAGTGTAGTCATATTGGTCCCAGATCCTTTGTCTTTCTAAAGATAGAGAGATTAGATACGAGAAGCTTGTGGATGAGGTAATATTTTGGGGGGTGACTAACTTCTGTTGGTGAAAGAGAGAATGCCACAGAGCTCTTCAAGTCTGGGAAAGTTATTCAGAGTGCCATTGTCAGGACTGCCTCCCCACTCTGAACTCTAGGGTATAGATGTGGGGACCTGCATGAAAAAAGAAATAACTCCCCCAAGCTTATTTTACCAGCTTGGGTTAAAATGTTTTTCCCCAGAACACAACTTCTTCTATGTCTGGAACTAACTGCTGCCACCACCAAACTCAATTTAGGGTAGTTTGGAACCCTTCTTTCCCTTTCCACTAACCTCCCCCCAAACTTCTTCCTTCCCTGGGAAGCTTGAGAGAAAAAAAATAAAAACAAACCTCTCCTGCTCCTGCGAGACGTGCCCGATCCAAAACCAGGATCTTACACAATGGAAAACAAGCACTCAAAGTCTTAAAAGAAAGATTTTAAGAAAAGAAGAAAGGAATAAATCCCTTATAACCATCAAGAGAACAGCATCTACCATAATCAACAAAAGGATTCAGAAACCAAACCTCTCCCCTAAGGCAAGTTTCTCCCACTGTTGATATCTCTGCTGAAGCTTACAATATCAAGAAGCATCCAGCTAACACTCACCACTGAGAACCCTCCAAGTGATAAAAAGAAGGTAAACTTACTGACTACAGTACTTGATAGAATCTATAGTTACAGTGAAAGACATAGCTGTGTTCATCCCATAGCTGAGGTGAACAGAGAGAGAGCCAGAGAGAAACTGAAACTTAAAATCCTTCGTCTCCTGAGGAATTTCTCATTGGTCCGTTGTCCACCTCTCAGGTTACCTTTAGCTTAACCCCTTACAGGTAAACACTAATTCTAGGCTACTTCACACTTATGACAGCCATAGTTATAAACAAGGTGGAACAGACTGTTAAGCATGAGTTAACACATGTTGCAAGGACACATGCAAACTTAAGTGCTGAAAAAGCAGCACCAGACTCTGCTGTAACAATAGATACAAACCCTTCAGCCATAACTCCATGCTGTGATGATCGATAACTCCCACAACTCATCTTTCAAGATCCATGAGTCTTACACGTTCCTATCACAATATGTGAGATACCTCATCTAGGGTATCAAATATCCCAACAATGATTGTTTTGTTCCATCTGCATAATCACTATGCTCTCAAATGAATTAACATAGAAAGATGATAAAAGACAAAGACACCGTATAATCATCACTTTTCATAAAACAATCACTCCATATCTGATCTTTCAGTCCCTGTCTTCAAAAGAAACCTGCACCACATCTTCAAAAGGTGAGCCTATGAGCTCATAACTCTCCTAGACACCAGAAATCATGGACTCAATAGAGATACTGGTTTTATGTCTCATTGCAACAAACAGTAACCCACTCACTCTCCATTGTTCTATGACTGAGAGGTACTAATTGACCACATCATTTTGAATGATTTCTTGCAATGGAAGTTGGTCTAATAAAATATATCACCATACCCATATTGTCTCTTTCAGATCCTGGGACCATTACAGCTACAGTAAGACTGCAAACATTCATAGATAAAAAAAAATTAGAGTGTGCTACTGTCCATAGCAAAGTCACATCTTAATAGAGTAGTCATTTGAAGTTTTCACACTTCCAGTGTCTCACATCTATCCCAGCCATCAGGAAAATTCTTCCTGTGACTATCCTGGAGGTCGGCAGGAAGTTGAAGCAAAAATCATGGCAACACTTCTTCTGTGGCTGCTGCTAACTAGAGATGGCTCTTGGGAAACAAATTCTGAAATGTTGCACCTGTCATATGGCAGGTACACCAAAGATGAAGACAAAGATCTGGCCCAGTGCATTATTATTGGTAGCACAGGTAGCAACAGCTATATAGAAGTTTGCCTGGCATTTTTCTTTAAAGAAACCTGTTTTCAACTGCTGCTAAGTGTACCAAACTTTAATAGTTTAGTCTGAAATTTTCTATGCTGGGTTTATACCTCAGTCTGAAGTTTCTTGGAAAGTTTCAGCTCAAACATTTCAAGAATGAGATTAAGAAAAAAATATTGTTTTGACCAAGATGCAATAAATAAATAAATCTTCCAACTGTTTTGTTTAGAAGAACTAATGCCTTCATCTGTTGAAGCAAAGATATAAAATTTGACAGGGGGTGCTATAGTATCAGCAAGGAGCCTTTTGCCTTTTCCATGAAAACCCATCCAAATTTGGGCAAATTATAAACTGCTGAAAAATCTCTATTCTCACATGCTCACTAGAGACTTGTTAGTGATTGGTAGCTAAATCCTGTGAGGATACTGTGTACCACTGAGCATACTCCAGCTCCTGGGTATAGGGACTGAGCAGGACTTTCCCTGCAATTGTTCTGACCATTTCTGAGGGCCACATTGCTTCCCAGAACACTGTTGTGTGGAAGATTATCATGACACACGTGCAAGGGGACTAAAATTCAGACATTTTCTAACTTTGGTGTGCTTGCTTTTTCAACCTTATTTTTTAATGTAGGGGTTTTTTTGGTTTTGTTTTAAAAAGCCATTTGTACAAAAAAGTCATTAGGGCTGAAGAGGACTGAACATGAAAAATATAGACACATCATTATACTGCTACTGAATCTGCCCCTAAAGTCAGTGTCATCTGCCACAGGAGGCTCTTCCCAATGCAGGAAGATCCTCTGGTGGCGTAGAGCAAGCATAATGGATATTTCCCCACATCTGCCTGATAGTGGAGAGGATGTGGCCAAGACTTAATTTTTGGCTACAATATCAGTCCCTTAGGACTACTGTCAACCTTCTGGCTACTCTTAGTATTCCAGGGCTCTAGCCTAATACACTAATAACCCAGGATCAGGGAAGCATAAAAGTCAGCTTCACAACTCTCACTTGAGCTGTGCTGTGTGCACCTCAGTCATAGCTGAGGTACTGGTCTGAGCCATGATATTTATTTTAAATTTTCCTTAGTACAGTATAACTAAATGGAAACTTGTAGGAACACATCAGCAAATGTACCAGTTACTATATCACCACTGTGATCTGACGCTGCTGCAATATGAATGCATAACTGATAGCCCAGATGTTAATTATCATCAACAGCTAAAAATATCCTGCTTATTAAAATATCACTGCCCTTTACTTTGGAGCATGCTAATATTTCTTCTAAAAAACTGACATTTTTGAAAATTATAGTCATCCTACATCAAAAAATGTCTTGGAAACCCACATATAAACTATAATTTCAAAAAGTGTTAGAATAGATGGGTACAATGGTTAATAATGGAATTCTAATTTTAAAAGTCCATTTGTGGTAAGTATATCATTATTACTTCACAATCTAAAAATTAACATGTATTTTATGTTATCTTTTACTAATTTGCATTTAAAATTAGATAACACACTATGCATAGTTAATATAGATGAACATATTTAACCTCTAGATACTCAATGTGTTTTGCAGCTGACTAATGAAAACATGTTCCAGATATATAATTAGATACAATTATAAAATAATTAAATAGCTGTATTTATTATATATTGATAACAACAGATGCCTGTGTGGCCTATCAACAGCTATACAACATATCCATACTTAAATGAGAATCTGATATTTATTACTCTCTGAAATAGCAATTATTGAAGAAGATTAACTTAATGGAAATTCATCTGCTCAGTATATTAATAAATAAAAATAATCGCTAACACTGCAATAGGATATGCCTTTTTCTAAATAGATGTCCTTTAGAAATCTCTTATTCTCCCGACATATACAGGAGGCTCAAAATTACTTATGTAAATGTGATGAAATTCAAAGCACAACAGTGCCCAGTTATTCTGAAAAAAAAATCATGTTTAGTTTAATAGAAGCCTTTCAAGGCTGGACTGTTTTTAACACATAGTATAAAAATAGGAATTCAAGGGACAAACTTTTTATATGATTCATATATATATATGGTATATATGAATACCATATATATTTGGTATATAAATATACCATCTTGGATATATGGATCTTAACAAGCTCCTTGTTAAGAACCACATCTACCATGACATCAACAAGAAATAATAACATTTTATGGCATGCTGGATAGATAATTTAGGGCCAGAAAGTATTTGGTATTTAAAGAAAAGGCATACATCTCTAACTCTTATCTATTTCCTGCATTTGATCCTTCAATCAGATCTGTGCAGGAGGACTCTTTGCTCCCCCCAAAAGCCCCATTCACTTTATAATTTGGGACTTTCTCCTTGTGAGGGGAAGCAAAATATTTCACATATGTTCAGATTGCTTCCACCTACTTGGTGCAGGCCAGCCCACTTGGCATAAGGGGGCCCAATCGCAGCTGCTCTGCTTTCTAAGCCCTCTACCCCATGTAGCCTACACAGAAGCATATAGGGGCTCTTTATACCCAATACATGGACATGTAATAAGGCTCACAATTGAGCTGTATGTGTGTTTGTACATTGCCTAGCACAATGGAGGCCCAGTCTCTTTCTGGGTCTCTAAGTGTTACTGTAATGCATGCAAAACAACTATTAATATTTGTATTTCAGTAGCTACAGAGGTTCCAAGCAGACTGGAGTAGTAGTCCCTGCACTTCCATATCTCCTACATGTAGTTTTGGGCCCTCTGGCTAATACAGAGCCACTCCAAGGATGTATAGGTGGCACACAGGCATTGTTATGCAGGTGATCTGTCCACCCACTAGGCACAAGGCTAAAATGGCACTTTACAGTAGGACATCTTCTGATGGATTTCTTTTCCTCTCTTTCTGTAACTCATCGAGTGTACTCATCATGGGATTTATTTCTGCATTTACTCTCTGTGTACACTTTTACCTTTATTTTAAACACACTCTGTTGAAGCCCCACATTGTTAAAGAAAATTTAGGTAGCTTCACATCACTACTGAAACTGATAAAAAATTTAAAATGGATTGGGGTAGCACTGTACAGATTAGGGGTCTAGGTCATACCCTTTAAGGGTCTAGTCAAACTCAGTAACAACCAAAATGCATTTCAGTTTTTTTCTGATGCCCTTTCTGTAGCTCTTACCCATTCCCTAGAGCACTATCTTCTGTCATCATAAAACCAGCAACATTGGAAACCTTCTTTGCAGTCCCTATAGATGGGAATACAGAGCTAACCTCTCACCCCACTATTGGTTGCTCCTCCAGTTCAGCTTTGAGCAAGCTTGTCCTGTCCTTGCCCAAGCATTGTCTCTACGGAGTCGGCAGAGGACTGCAGTATCAGGGCCGGCTCTACCGTTTTTGCTGCCCCAAGCAAAAACAACAACAACAAAAAAAAACCCTGCCCCAACTGCCGAAGCAAAAAGAAAAAAAAAAGAAAAGTGGGGACGGTGGGGAGGGGGCGGCAAATTGTGCTGCCCAAAGATTGTCTGGAATGCCGCCTCTTACAATGTGCTGCTCAAGGCACATGCTTCCTCGACTAGTGCCTGGAGCCAGCCCCGTGCAGTGTGTCAAGATGCCAATATGGCACTTATTTAGAAGCAATACATTTAATTTAAAAAGGAAAAGAAGTGAAAAGTGTGCAAACAATGGCCTGCTCCTTTGAAGTCAATGGAAATTTTTCCATTGATTTCAGTGTGCTTTGGATCTTCTCTGGGCAAGCCAGAAATGCTGGATTTCTAAGTGTGAATAACCTTATATAAGTAACACAATATTCTTTTTTTTCATAATACCATGATTCATTTATGTGTGTGGTGGGGGTGGGTGGTGACATGGGAAGGGAGAGAACAGGAGGGAGTACATTCTAATTTGATCATTTTCATTGCTTCTAGTAGTTTTACATGTAAAACAGCTTGCATCCCTACAAGTTTGCTTTAGAGTTTTTGTGTTTAAGAAGGGGATCACATGGGTTTGCATCTTCTGAAGACAGAAGGGCATGCACATGTTGGAATATAGCTGAAAGGTGACAGGTTTAAACAGTCCTTGCTGCCAGTGACCAAATTTTACCTAAATAGAAAAAGCTAAATGAATTACATAATAAACTGGAGCAGTTGAGACATGAGAATGAAAGCAGCTGGGGATTTGTTCTTCTTATTTTAATAGATATATTGCTAACATGGGATTTATTAAGTGTGTCTGTTTAAACATAAGTGGTTTGAATTTATCGGGCTTCATTCTCCTCTCGCTAACTGTGGCGTAGGTCATCAGTGACTCCACTGAAGTCGCTGGAGTTATGTTAGTGTAAAACCGGGGTAAGTGAATGTAGAATAAAACCAGGTATCTTTGATTTGTCTCTCACCATTTTTTTAAAACAACCCCATGAGTAGGATTCCAGCTGACATGAAACTGCTCATTCCTTTGGGGCAAATAAAAATTGGTACCAGTGAACAGAGGGAGGCTGTTTTATTTATATCAGTCAGGAAGAGAAACCTGTGTAATGAAACTTTCTAAAAATATTTCCACTTTTTCATGTTCTCTCCAGCAGCTGAAAAAAAGACAAGAAAAAAAAGCCTTATCTAGAGGATTGCACAAAGGCTATCAAGATTTCCCTGAGCTTGGCAAAAGTGACTGTTAAATCCAGGGACATGTGGAAGTTACTGTGTCCTAGAGACAAAATCCAATCAACTGCAATCAATCCTTTCAATTGTATAATAAAGTGTTGAGAAGATGATGCTTCGCCATCTGAAAGTGACATTGTTTTCCATTAAATAATGAAGCAGTTATTGTCACAGTAAACCAATGTCAAATAAGTGAGTAAGGACAATGCTTCATCTATCATTATTTTTAGTTACTACATTGTACAGTTTTGAAGGGCTCAGTATGGTGGACAACATTATACATAAACCACAGCACTTGTAATGTTGCAACAGATTTGCTTTGGCAATGAGAAAATGATTTAATCTGCTCTCAGATTCATTTGCATTTTCATATTTCATAAGTGATTAAATGGTTACCAAAATTACCCTTTTTTTTTTCTTTAAAAGCTGTCCTTTAGAGACAGGTGAAAACTCTGGAATATACAGTCAGGAACACAAGGGAGCAATTACAAGTTAAATGAGACTGAAAAGCTCTGAAGGCATGAGAGATACCAGTACTTTGATGATTTCCCTGGGAGCCCATAAGAAGCCTTGTAGAATCAGTTCCATCTATCTATTGCAGGTAAATGTCTGCTATTGCTGTAGTCTCTGAGCACTTCACACTCTTTAAAAGATTTCTCCTCACAACATGCCTGTGAGGTAGGAAAACATTATCCCCATTTTACAGCTGAGGAATGAGGCAGTGAGACTAATTCTCCAATGGCAGACTGTGGTTGAGTAGAGAATTGAACCAAAGTCTCCTTATTCCCAGAGATTTCATGACTCTGAAATTACAGCTGCACTTGGAGCTTGAGTGTGTGATTCTCAACTCAAGTAGAGTAGACATCGTCAATCAACTCAACTGCAGCTAGCAGAGTAAAAATAAGTTTGTATGTGTGGTAGCACAGTGATTAGCAGAATGGGCTAGCAACCTTGAGTACATACCTATTGGATCCAGGAGGATTTGTACTCAGGATGGTTAGCTTGACCTCAATAGATGCTACCCATGCTTCTGCGGCTACGCTACTTATTTTTGCAAGGTGGCATGAATGTGTCTACTTGGCTTGAAAATCACATCCTCCGCTCAAGGAGCACACGGAGCCTGAGAGAGAATATGTTTGGGGCAGGAGAGATGAGGCCTTAGCATAGCCTCCTGCCCTGATACTCTCCCTTGCTAGATGTGTTGATATCCATACAGCAGTTAATTTGGCTTCAACATTGTTGACATCTAATCTCTATTTAAACCCATTTTAGAGAAAAGGGAGTTGCACAGGAAAAATAGAGTAGTTGTCTAGGTTGGGAACTTCCACCCAATGGTGGCTTGAAGGTCCCCTATTTCAATAGCACCAATACAGGTATGGTGGAGGGGAAGAACAAATGACCCACTCCTCCAAAGTTTTTGCACTTACTCAAAGTTCCACAGGCTGCAGATTTGGCAGTGGGGAGGAGGGAAGGGAAATGGCCCAATCACTTTCAAGCAGTGATCCTGTTACAAAATCACTATGCATGCTACCATACTGATGGAAGGGTGGCCAGGCTAAATTTCTGTGAGTGGGGTTAGGACCTGGAGCATGGGTGTGCTCTTCCTGTGTAATCGAGGGCAGGGGAGTCTGCTGAGAACTCAACCTCTGACAGCACTGGCTCATGAATGTGTGGGTGTGATGTTCCCCTCTCGTGTTGTCTGGACCAGTGATCTCCTAGGCCACTCAAATCCTTGACTTTGGGAGCCAGACTTACCCTGCACTGCTGTGAGAACCCCCACTCCTGGGCTGGTCATGTACAGACTCTGGCATGTAAGTTGTTCCCAGCTATTTGCAAGCAAATGACACTAGCCAATATCTCTGGTCCTAGACACAACCCTGGGAACCTTTGTCTTTCAGTGTCCAGTTATTCCTGCTGGACCCTACAAGCTTATATAAGTTTGGCAATTTAACAAATAAATTAATATGTACTAGGTTTGTTCTCCCATGGGGAGTCTCTGACACACTGCAAACCAAATGTACTGATTCAGGTATAATAAACAAACAGATTTATTAACTATAAGGTAGATTTAAATGATCATAAGTCAAAGCATAGCAAGTTAGACTTGGTCAAATGTAATAAAAGAAAAACACATTCTAAGTTGATCTGAACACTTGTCAATGACCTTAAAAACTTATGGCTTGGCTACACTTGCAAGTTAGAGCACACTAAAGCCACTGAGTGCACTCTAACTCACTCCCCCGTCTACACTGTCAAGGCACATCGAGTGCTCTCACTCCATAGCTAGAGCGCTCCTGGTACTCCACCTTGACAGAGAAATAACATCTGATCCATCTTGGCTGAGAAGCCACAGAGTCAAGGTGAACGAGGTGTTGCTTACTGTGCTCTGATTGACCTCCAGAAACATCCCATAATCCCCTTAAATCAAGTGGCCACTCTTGTAATTGTTTTGGAATCAGCTGTCAGAATTCAGATATGCCCTTTCAAAGCTCCATTTCTGACAGCTGACATGCTTATCTGCTCTGAGACAAAGCAAACATTACTTAGGAATGTTGCTTATTTGAGTTAGTAAGGGGAGGTCTGAACGTACAAGACAGCATGTTGACACACTCTCAACACCCCAAAAACACACTCTCTTCCTCCCCCACACACCACACATTCTCTGTCACACTCCACTCCACACCCCACATTTGAAAAGCACGTTGAAGCCACTTGAATGCTGGGATAGCTGTCCATATGCACCACTCCCAATGCCACTGCAAGTGCTGCAAATATGGCCACACCAGTGCGCTTGCAGCTGTCAGTGTGGATAGACTGCAGTGCTTTCCCTACTTCGCTCTCCAAAGGCTGGTTTAACTCAAAGCACTCTACATCTGCAAGTGTAGCCAAACCCACAGCTACTTCTCACCACAGGCTGGCTGTTACTTTTCAGTCAGGCTCTCCACTTTGATTAGCATTTCAGTTGCTTGGTGGTGGTGGTGATGGTGGTGTCTGTAGATGTAGGTGAAAGAAAGAGAGAGCATGGCAAAATGTCCCTCCCTTTTATCATGTCCTTTCTTTCCTCCTGGCTTTGCCCCCCACCCTTCACAGTCAGTGAGAATTACCTTATCACAATCCCAAACGGCCCAAAGGAAGGGGGTGACTCCTTTCAGGGTCTAACAGATTCTTTTGTTGCTGCCAGTGTCTATTATTCATTTAGGCTGCGCTGGGTTTGTTCCTTCCATGCCATGCTGAGGTGTGAATTGCCTCTCTGTTCTTGGAGAATTTTTGCATGGGCTTGTTTTAAGCCGTGAGGATACATTTTCAGTCTCATACCTATATGCATGAAATTATAACCTATAACCTTACTATAACATTACTGTAACAATTACTATAACATCACTGTAACAATCATGCTCAGCGCATCATGAGCTTTCCAAAGACACGCAACATGACAAACTTTGCATTGGGTACCACACAATCATTTTATAAAGATGAACATGGGGTGTAGGTGTTCCCTGTGAGGTACAGAGCATCAAAGTGGAAGACTCCCTAGCCCAGCAGAATGAGTGGGGAACAGAACGTAGTCCCTCCTGGGCACTGGGGTCAGGGATTGTAATTTCTCTCTTCCCAGAAATATCTGAATTAGTGCCATGGCTCTTCTCCCTCTGGGATAAACCCAGGGATTGGCAATGTTGGCACGTGGAACCGCAGGGTAAGCACCTTCACGGGCCCCGCTGCTTTGTTTACCTGTCGTTTCACAAACTGCGGCTCCTACTGGCCGTGGTTCGCTGTCCCAGTCCAACGGGGGCTGCGGGAAGCGGTGACCAGCACTGCGCCACTTCCCACAGCCCCCATTGGACCGGGATGGAGATCTGCAGCCAGTGGGAGTGCAGTCGGTGAAACGTCAGGTGAACAAAGCAGTGGGGCCTGCTAAGGGTGCTTACCCTGCGGTCCCATGTGCCAACATTGCCGATACCTGGATTAACCCATACCCAAAGGTGAAAGTAGACTGGTCTGATCTGGAGCGCCATGCCTCAGGCCAGCGATTTAAATTGCCACAAGTGCCCTGCTAATAGAGCCCCTGGGTGTCAGAGGGCCTTTAAATCACCGCCGGAGCCCCCAGCTGCTGCCGCTGCCCCAGGGGCTCTCGTAGTGGGGCTCGGGCGGCAATTTAAATGGCTTGGGGCACCCACCACCGCTACCACCCCAGGCCCTTTAAATCGCCACCCGAGCCCTGCTGCCGGAGCCCTGGGGTAGCAACAGCAGGGCTCTGGCAATGATTTAAAGGGCTAGGGGCTCCCAGCCCCCACTACCACAGCAGAGCTCCGGGCCCTTAGGCACCTAAATACCTTTAAAACTTTGGCCCAGCGGGGCCAAATGATTTTTCATCAATAAAAGCTCAAAGTTAATTCTCAATAATGAGACCTTTGCCCCTGCTATATTTCAGTTTCCTTTCCTTAGCCATTTCAGCACTATAATTGTTGGTAAAAAAAAAATGCAATTCCTCTTTTTTTAAAGTAATAGTAGTAATGGCTTAACCATTTGTACTGAAATTTTCCTAAAAAAAAAAAAAATCACTTTTGATCAGAGACCAAGACTGAAGAATTTTAGCCCACAAAAGAATGGCTCAGAAAATATGAACTTTATAGGGTCAGGGCAAAGATATTATGCTGTTACTAGTGGTCAGTGTTAAAGCAATTTATGAGAAAACAGAATTTGGTTTTATATAGCTAATATTTTTCATCTACATGATTGTCTAACATTTTCTGAATATGTTGATGATTGACGTCTTTGTTAATGACTTTGGTAGATTCAAACACAGAATTGGCTGAAACTTGTCCTTAATGGCTGGTAAAGGTAGAGAATTATCAGCAACAATAAGAAATTATACGAAAGGAAAATTGGTTTTTCCATCATAAATGCTACCAACAATGACAAAAAAATAAAAACTGCTCTTTAAGATAGTAAATATTGTTAGCTTCCAAACTAGATTTCCAATAGCATTACATGGGTGAATATGAAAAGATTTATGGGAAAAAAAGAAAAAGGCCTGTCTTTTAGTCACATAAACAAAATCAGAGAGAAACGCTGCAAATGGCAATAATCATGCAGGAGAAAATGAAACAGAAAATACTATCACAATTTCTGTCTCTTTCTCTTTGTGTCCATCTTCCTACCTGTCACTCTGTATACAGACCAAGACATCAGCATTCTATCCGAACATGATTTCCAATTAAATGATGACCAAGTGTATTAAAGACCACAGGTTTTATCCAATTTATTATCAATTTAGTAATGACAGAAAGAAATCTATAATAATTTCAGTTAGGCAATAATATAAAAGCTCCAAAGGAATCAAGGTGTTTTGTTTTAGATTTCATTTTTATATTTATGGGGAAATATCTGTAGCTTGGGGAAAAAATGGTAAACAGAATGTCTATTTGTTACTGACAGATTCTGGTTAATCCATAGCCCCAAAAGCTGATAATGAAAGGATTTTAGATGAGTTTCCAGTGAATTCAATTTGACACATTAGATTTTATAATCCCTGTGACCTCAATTATTGAGTATGAATGATGGCAAACACTACTAATCCAAATGCTCGGTGTCTTAATTTCTCAGTAAAATCCGATACTTAGTTAACTAGCTATGAATGAAGGTTATCTCAGTTACAAAATACCCCATCCTTCATCTTTCAAAATGGAAAAAAAATGGTCTATCTATGAAGGTCATTTCTTTTAACAATTTACATTGACAGTATTGTGAATTGCACAGAAGATAAGGCATCAAGATTTTCTTTCTAAATTTCCCTGTGAAGCGAAGTGGTAATAAAAAAAAATTCAGTAAAAGGATACCAATTCCATAAACTTGCTATTTAAAAAATATAAACCTAAAAGAAAAACAATCTGCAGTGAGCTCTCCCATACACTTACCTGCTATAATACCTTACATCAAATAGTTATGGACGAATTTTCAAATAAATGAGGGAGTTGGTTCAATTAACCACCCAAACATTTGGGACCATATTATTCTTAGATGGTATGCGAAGGTGTTGTTCCAATTTTATTAACTATGTCAATGTATATCATTTGAGGATCTAGTCCGGGGTGTTTAACCAAACTACTTAGTTTGCAAAACTATTCTGGACATTTTACAATAACAGGTCTTCTATAAAGATTTTTAGTATCCCATTTGTCCAGTGTGCTTGAAAGTACGTGAGACTATACCATACAGTATGGGTCCTCTGTGAGATCCAGAAAAGGGAGTAGAAAATGAAGGGAGAACAGTGTGGTTGACCCCCTACTTTGTGTTGCATACCGGGAAAGCCCTCTGCTCCTCGATCATGGAGGTGGAGTTGGGATATTTCTATGTAATTTACTGTGTAATCACAGTATATAGAACTTATTACAAGTATCTCCTGCTGCTTAGATGGTTCTTACTATGAGATCATTTCATATACATGATGAATACTGACATTAGATTCATGCCTACTGTCAGGGTAAAGGCCCTGATGTGACTACTAACTTCATGGCTCCTGCTGTGCATGCTCCCTACCGCTGTCCATAGTGCTGGTGAGAGTTGTTGAGGGCATCCTGTTCACTTACTTTCACTGGCCTTGTGCACGGGGAGATGAACCACAAACTTCCTTGTTGCTGCTAGTCAATACATAATGAGAATATTCAGTGCCCCGGATGGCTGCAGCTCACTACTTCAATGATAATCTACCCTTTCCCATTCAAATTTCTCCTACTTGTCATAACTCAATACATGGTAAGTCCTCTCATCAGCCAGATTGGTTTTGATTGGATGTACAATTGACATGTGTCTTCCCTGTTATGAAAAACATATTGAAAAATTGAAGGCTTTTTCTTATACATTGATGTTTAGAATATAAAGGTAAATCATTTGATATAATTTATTTAATTTTCTCTTTATGTTCTCATTCTGTATATCATTTGAATCTTGCAATTTGTGTCTTATGTTGCTAAATATTTTTTAGTTGTTTCTCCCTCTCCCTGCCATACCGAAGCTGAGTGACAATCAAATAACAGAAAGAACAAGCAACACAAACACTTTGGAGTGGAGTGCGTATGGAGGGAAAGATTTGCCCCCACCTTTTAAGGCAGGTTGCTGTCTTGCTGTTCTTTCCAGTTGATCATCATCTAGTAGTAGAAGTGTGTCTCAGGAGGGGAGGGTGCAAAATGTGCTTAGTGCTTTCATGATCATGGGCTGCTTCCACACAAGACAATCCCCAGGATAAATTAGAGCAGAGAGAGAAGTCATCTACCGACAGCCCCAAGGTGCTGTTACAGTGACCAGAGATCACCAGTGCATAGGGATGTGTCAGTTTGGGCTCCTTTCTCTTAGCTGTGTGACTCTGCCAGCCAAATAAATGTGTACTCAGAGCTACTTTTTTAGGTCCATATCACCCATAGATTCTGGTATGCAGGGCTGCTTTGCACTGATGGAGAAGCATAAAGTTGCCCCACAGGGCTGAGGACCAGGGGTGGCATGCCCACATACTACTCATGAAGACTTAATGAAGTCACTTATTTTCTATCAGGTGACTAAAAATATTGCAAAATATTTCCATAAACAAGGACAAGAACTATATAGATTTCTCTCCACTGAGAAAGAAAAAGTGTCTTAGCTCAGGTATAAGGTCCACAGACATGCGTGCGCGCGCGCACACATCCCCCGCCCCACACTTCTCTCCTGCAAGGACTGTCAGCCCACACCTCTTTAGAGAACAACAGCACCATCCAATATAATAAATATGAATCCCTTCTATTGATTTGTATCACTTGACATGAACTATTGACCTTGCTCTTTGTTGTTCTGCTAGTTCTACTTTAAATGAATGACACATTTTACCACAGTGAATCTATGTCTGTTTCAGAGCTTTCTGATTTAATCCCAAAACCCGAAGAACCAAATACTAGCACAAAGCATAATTTCTCTTTTATTTTGAACATTATAGCAAGTGTGGCTGGATAATTAACTTGACATCCAGATGAAATTGTTATTTAACCAGTGAGAAAGGCTTGTTTAAGATTTGTTAGGGCTAACACTCTGTGTTCTAGATCCGGGTTGCAGTTTTGTTATATTGGGTGTAATATATCAATTATCTATGATATTCTGTTAGTGCCTGTTCAAACTATCATTTAAGTATATGTGTAATGGCCCATATTCATTCATTTGGGTCTACAGAATGGTACTGGTACTCAGGGGATATGTACAACCCACTTTGAGTACTGTAGCTTCATACATGTTTCCCATCCATACTACAGAGTTTGGAGGGGATTATCCCTTTCTGAGGAAGATTTCCTCTGTGAATTCCTCCAGAGGCAGACTATGGCCCCTTTTAAGGGATGTGAAGAATTTGCACAATCAGCCAACACAGCATTGAGAATTACATTAGTTTAATTATACTTGGCTATTTTCTTTAAATTGAAAATTGGCCCTTTGGCCAAAATTCAGTCCCTTGCACTGTAGGTGGGAAGAGCTCCTTGACTCTTTAAGTGGTGTGGTTTCATTGTATAAGAAAGGAGCTGGACACAGGGGGAGATAATGTAGTAGGGGCGCACTCCAGTGTAGATCTGAGCTCTGTGAGACAGGGAGCTTCTGTCAAGCAATATGAAAAAAGTGGAAGAGTCTGGAGCATGTGTCAGATTGGGAGAAAGACTAGACCAGAGAAACCACTTCTTTGAGATCTTTAGTTCTCCCTCCCAGTGAGGGATGGGTAAGGGCCTGTAGAACCTACTCCAACTGCTGGGCTGAAGTAGTCTCTGCAATGTGGCCAAGAACCATACCATGACCTCTAGAGAAAGAGGCCTCCTACTTCTTCCTTTTGCATATGCACATATGTAGGCTTGACTACTTGAGTTGGGCACTGGCCTGTGGATTTTGGTCTTTAGAATATTGTCATGTATAAAGGATGTGTGTATGCCACATTTTAATACATATTCATATTTGATGCTACTGAATAGTTAGTAAATATACAGGGTCAGATCCTCAGCAAAAGCAAATCTGAACAGCTCTTTTGAAGTCAGTGACTAATATGGCACAAGCTCACTGACTTCAACGTGAGTGCACTGGTTGTGAATCAGAGCTGAATTTGGCCCACAAGATACATGCATAGCAGCACAACAATTTCCAATCATAACTATTATATCCTTTAAATGAAGAGATAAAGATGGAATATAAGAATCCCCTAAGAATAGTAGGGAGAAGTCTTGAGCTCATTTGGAAAACTGCATAAAGCTCATTTGAGGTAGAAATAAAAAGCAGTCTGAAAGAAGCAAATATTGCTGTTGAACTCTTTTATTCTCTCTCTCTCTCTCTCTCTGTCTCTTTTTTTTTTGATCAGCTACACATTGCAAATAAGAAAGGTATATTGATTATTTTAAAATACATTTGTTTTTGAAAATAATATTGAAGATTGTAAATATATGCCATTTACAAATATTTGCATTCCATAGGTGCTTCCACAAAACACTGGAAAGGTTGAATTACACTCATTCATTTTTCCTTCTAAAAAGAGCAGCAGAATTTTACCATTGTCTTTTCCCACTATCCAGCAGCATTATGTGATCTCTGATCACACTTCCAGTTACAAAAAAGACTCAAGTGTGAAACAAGGAAATGAACAAAAACATAATAAAGTAAATAAATGACCACAAACTTTAGATAATAGGAATTCCTGAAAGTACTCTGAGCCATTAAAAAAGTCTGAATGCATGCCATAATGGATTGTTAGGCAGTGCTTGATTCATCATATTTGAATATCTGATTTAGATTTGTAGTATAGTAGTTACGAATATATTTTGATGGCATTTAACACAAATTACACACAGCTGGGAAAATTGAAAGTTAGCCCTTTTGTGTTTTTTAGATAAAGTACAACTACATGCACAATACATATTTATTAGTTTTAAAAATTGGTGTCATTAGTGACTAAAAACTGCTTCCATATGCACAATGTTGTATGATTCATTTGGAATGAACATCTTGAAAGCGTCATCATTTTAAAAAATCATGCCTAAAGTTGAGTAAGAAAAAATCTTAAGATTGGTTTTACAGCATATTCTATATTGATTTATGAAGGAATTAATTTGCCATTTAGCTTTTTAAATTGACTATTAATAATTCTTGACATTAAAAAGATAAATTCTTTTTTTTAGAATGAAAACAAATCTTGTGCCATTCCAAAAAATCTGATTGTGTGTGTATGTGTATGGGTCTTTTTTTTAAGACATAAATGTAATTTTTCAAACTTTTTAAAGAAAAAACTCTTTGCAATAAGTTTAGAGAAAATATTTTAAATTTCCATTCTGGGATTTTTCAGTGAAAAGTTTATTTTAAGTGGCTTAATACTATCTAAACCACTAGTCATCTACAACATATTATAATCTAAATCAGGGATCAGCAACCTTTGGCATGCAGCCTGCCAGAGTAAGCCCCTGATGGCCCAGGCCAGTTTGTTTACCTGCTGAGTCTACAGGTTTGGTCAATCATAGCTCCCACTGGCTATGGTTCACTGCTTCAGGCCAATGCAGGCTGTGGGAAGCAGCAGCCAGCACATCCCTTGGCCTGCACCTATTCCCATAGCCCCCTTGTCTTGGAGTAGCGAGCTGGGGCCAGTGAGAGCTGCAATCAGCCAAACCTCCAGACATGGCAGATAATCAAACCAACCCGACCCACCAGGGGAGTTACCCTGCCTTACCCTGCCTTAACCTGGTGGGCCACGTGACAAAAGTTGCCAATCTGTGATCGAAATAATGAGATACATTAAAGTTTCAAAATGTTGTTAAAATTCCAGTGTGAAGAAACACAATTCATCTTTGCCATAAATAGTTATTTTATATTGGCTAATATACAGCAGGATTATTTATTCAAAATAAATTCAGCTTATTCAGAATACTAAGTGACCATGCATAACTTCCATTCATAAATCTGTACTGAAATGATGCTAAACTGTAAAATTATATATTATTTTTTCTATATTTTCACTAAAAGTTTTATTCATTTAGATTGTTTTAGATAAGACAGAAACTTAATCAAGCCAAATTAAGAAGTGGGTCAGAGATAAGATAAAATAAGCTAGTATATATAATGGGGATTATCTATCTATCTATCTATCTATCTATCTATCTATCTATCTATCTATCTA